>CM076573.1:96308565-96910217 GCA_034641835.2 Pinus albicaulis | reverse complement strand
TCAACCAGAGCCTTAAATTCTTTAAATTTGTCAAAGACTTCAGATTTCTTCCTCAAGAAATATATCCATGTGTTCCTTGAGAAGTCATCTATGAATGAAACATAGTACACAGATTTTCCTAGTGACGGAACTGACACAGGTCCAAACACATCACTGTGCACAAGTTCTAATATTTTGTTTTCCCTCTTAGCACCAGAAGGAAAACTCACCCGATTCTGCTTCCCATATACACAATGTTCACAGAAATCGAAATCCAGAGAGCAATTAGACATACCTTCTACCATACCATTTATATGTAGTATCCGAAGGCCCTTCTCTCCAATATGTCCAAGCCTTTGATGCCATAGCATGGTCTTTTCTCCAGAGACAGCTAGGCTTTCCGCTCCACTTTCAGGAACCACATAACTGTTACACCCATCAATAACAGTGCTACCTTGTAGCTTGTATAGAGTTCCAGTCTGAACTCCCCGCATTAATACCAGTGCTCCCAGAACCATCTTGCAGGCATCTTTCTCGAACACTGTTTTTACACCTGCATCATCCATCTTACTTACAGAAATCAGATTTCTGGCCAATGCAGGAATATGCAGAACACCAGGAAGTGTTCTAATCCTTCCACCTTGCAGCTTCAGCTTTACCTTTCCACGTCCGACGATTCTGGCCTTCCTATCATCCCCTAGGAAGACATCACCACCATCATATTTCTCATACTCGCAGAACCACTCCCTATGGGGAGTGAAGTGAAAGGATGCACCTGAGTCAATCAACCATGACTCATGATCTACATGTGTATTTGAAGGAGAAGCCAAATACACATCCCCACCTTCATCCGAGGTGGTTTTTGCCTCTGCAGAAGGAGCTTCATCAGATCCCTTTCCTTTCTCAGGAGCTTTAGATCTGCATTCTTTTTTGTAGTGTCCTTCCTTTTCGCATTTCCAGCACACCTTTACAAACTTTCCGGGAGATTTAGATCTCCCACTCGAAACCTTATTCTTGTTTCTGTTCTGGGACCTTCCTCGTACAGATAAGGCATCTCCATTCTGACCCTCCATATTTCTCCGTCTCATTTCCTCCGACAGCAAGGCTGAGACAATGTCATCAAAATTCAAGGTAGTTGTATTGCTACTTATTGCAATAACCAGACTGTCCCACGAGTCTGGTAGAGAACACAACAAACTGATGCACTTATCTTCATCTGAGATTTTAATATCAACAGATGACAGCTGACTTACCATAGTATTGAAGGCGTTCAGATGCTCTGTCACCGAGTCTCCATCCTTCATCCTCGGGTTATACAGCTTTTTCCGCAGGAACAACTTATTCACCAGAGACTTAGATTGGTACAAAGTCCCAAGTTTTTCCCACAAATTCTTTGCCGTAGCTTCCCCAGATACATTCAACAATACTGAATCTGACACACACAACCGTATTGTGCTCTTAGCCTTCCGATCCAATTTCTTCCAGTCTTCATCTGACATTGCCGTTGGTTTAGTACCTGGATCTACCGCGATCCATTGATCTTTATCCACCAGCAGATCCTCCATCTTGAGCTTCCATAACTCAAAGCTCTGACCATTAAATTTCTCGATCTCTATCTTCCCGCTGCTCGCCATATTCTTTCACCACAAGAATCGATCCCGCAGATCTCCCACTGCACAGGGTCTACCACAGGCCCGAGAAAAAAACCCTCAACAACAAAGGCGTCCCCTTGAAGCCGAAACAGCTCTGATACCAAATGTAGGTTTTAACCCTGAACAGAAATTATCTACACACGAATCTTATAACATAAAATAAACAATAGCGAGAGCATAAAACATAAAACAGATAAACACAGAGATTTTCCCCTGGATCCCAAATTGGGACGACCGGCTTGATTTTTCATTATATTCCTTTTAGTGTTACAACACATATATATACATGCCGAAGCATACATAAACCCCAATCCATTAACCCTGGATTAGAACATAACCGTAGTTCCCTTGACCGGATCTACAAAATACCGGGGGCCGAAAACCATCGAACCCCAAAACCATGTGCAAAACCATGCACAAAACCATGGGCGGATCCGCCTATGAGTGGGTCCGCACAAAAACAAATTTTGGCTGGGGCGCTGCCCCGAACCCCAACGGTGGGGACTGCTTCACCCCTCGTGACCCCCCAGCTACGCCCGACGCAACATACAGCGCGTGGGGCTAATCATGGAAAGAATATAACACATACCCAACAGGAGACAGTAGAAAGGCTTGTCGATTTACTACGCAAATACCAAATTTGATCCCAACCGCTTTCTTAGAAATGAAATGTATAACCAGAGAACTCAGAGAAATGAAGATCCCATTTAAGCCGAATGAAAATCTATTTAAAAAAATACCTTACCAGTTGAATCTGGCATATAAGCATAAAGTGAAAAAAAGAAGAAGACAAAATGATTAAAGAAGGATTATTGAACCAATAGAATAATATGAATGGGTAAGTCCAATGGTGGTGTAAGATAATAAGACAAGAGAAATAATAATTAGTGTGGACTTAAGAAAAATAAATGATGCATGTGTACATGATCCATTCCCCACCCCATCTACAAATGAAATGTTGAAAAATATAGGATGGTAATAGGCCTACTCATTTACGGATGGATTTTTAGGGTACCACCAGATCAAGATCACACTAGAATATAGAAACAATACTAATTTTGTGATGTAATGGGGATCATTCCAGTATATTGTTATTCCTTTTGGTCTAAAGAATGCACATCTAGTTTTTTCCTGGGTGTTGGTAACATCTTTGAAAGATTTCATACATAAATTATTTGAGGTATATCTTGATGATTGGACAATATTTGTACTACTAAATAAATACATTGATAGTCTGCACCTCATACTTAATATATGTTGGCAATTGGAAATCTCATTAAATTTTAAGAAGTGCCTTTTTTTTCCATTTGGAATTTACTTGGTCCATGTGATATGCAAGCAAGGTCTATTGGTTGACCTTGCAAATATTGTTGTCATGGTAGATTTACCTCCACCAACATCATTGTGACAATTTCACATGAATTTGGGTCATACAAGCTAATATCAAAAGTTCATGCAAGGATATGCAAAGATTACAAGCCCCTTGCAGAAGATTTTGAACAAAAAAATGAAGTTCTAGTGTGGTGAAGAGTGTCAATATGCTCTAGATACATTGAAGGAAAAAATGGTTACCATGCCGATTTTAGTTTTTCCAGATTTTGGAAAGGAGTTCAATGCTCATGTGGATGCCTCATCCATAGCTTTGGGTGAAATGTTAGCCCAACCAGGAGAAGGGGATATAGATCAACTTATTGCATTCACCAGGTATAAACTATCCACAACTAAGAAGAATTACACCACTATAGAAAGAGAAGGGTTGGCACTGGTATATGCACTATAGAAGTTCAAACATTAATTTCTAGGATCCCACTTCAGAATGTATATAGAACATTCTACACTAATATATTTGGTCAATAATCTAGTGTTGGGGGAAGGATATGTAGATGGTTGTTGCTATTTCAAGAGTATGACTTTGAGGTCATTGTAAAACCAGGGAGACTCAATGTAAGACCCAATCATTTTTCACACATTTTGATAAGGGAATATGCAGGAAACCTTAATGAAAATTTATCAAATGCACACTTATTTTCAATATAAATTGTTGATGATTACTTTGTAAAAATTGTTCAATTTATTACTATAGGAGTATCCCCAACATATTATACATTCATGAAGAAGAAATATCTAGTGGCAAAGGCTATAGATTACCAACCAATAGTAGGATGCCTATACAAGATTGACGCAAATGGAATACTCCAGAAATATGTGTTGGAACACAAGAGGTGATTAATACTCCCAGAATCATACAAAGGAGATGCAAAAATCCAATATGTGGGGAAGGATACCATGAAAAATATCCTTCACATAGGACTGTGGTGGCCCACTCTTCATAAGGATGCTAAGGAATTTTTTCAAATATTTTAGAGGGTTAAGAAGCCAACTAAGGGGGATGAGATGCCAATGTTTCCACAGGTAATACTACAAGCATTTGAAAAGTCAAAAATATATTTCATTAGACCTATAAACCCACTAGCTAAAATATCAAAAGCCAAATAGATAATCACTACGACGGATAATCTCACTAGATGGGATGAAGCAAAACCAATTTGTGACTGCAATGTAGAGAAAAATGTAAGGTTTCTATTTGAAAATGTGGTTATGAGGTTTTCATGCCCTAAAATATTGATGAGTGATAAAGGTACTCACTTTGTGAATAAGACAATTTCTTCCCTGATAGAATAATTTTAGAACTATCACCATAAGAGTACCTCCTATCATCCTCAAGTGAATGGCATTGTCGAGGCTTTCAACAAAATTTTGGAAAAAAACTCTCACAAAATTATGCAATTAAAATATATATATATTGGGATCTATGAGTACCAACAATTCCATGGGCATATAAAAATACATTTAAGAAACTCGTAGGGAAAACACTCTTCAGGTTAGTATATGGAAAAGAAGTAGTAATTCCTATGGAACTCATAGTGCCTAGTTTGCACATTATTGTGACGAAAATCTTAACTAATTCTAGTGTGATAGAGCAGAGACTTTCAGAGCTATTACAATTAGATGAATACTGTGTAGTCATAGGATTTCATCAGAATGTCCAGAAAGTGTGAGAGAATTATTGGCATGATAGGGGAATAAAGAAAAATAATTTCCTACCAAGGGATTTGGTTTTGTTTATGAAAATAAATACCTAGAGCATCCACGGAAATTTCAGATGCATTGGTTGGGTCCTTATGTGATCAAATGTGTGACAGAGGTAATATTTTTCCAATTAGAGAAGCTCAATGGGGAACCTGTAGAGGGATTCATGAACGACAGCTGGGTGAAAATCTACAAGACCATCCAACCTACCACACAATGAGGAATCCATGAAATATGGGTAAAAGAATTAGGGGGAGTATTTTTATGTCGTTCATACTACTCAAGAAATATATTTCACACAAAAAAAAGAAGGAGCACACACCCCAAGATGATAGATAGTTGTCAAACATGTATAAAATGGGAAGAAAAAAATGAAATAAGTATTGAAAGACTTCACATTTAGCCACATCATATTGATACCATGGCGTCAACAAGAATTAAAAGTCACTTAATTAATGTAGTACAAGGGTCAAATTTCAAAATTTTATGTACCATCTAGGAATCCAAGCACAATAACGAATCTTAGAGTTCATGGAGGCATTGCACTTGAATAGAAGAAGATTATCATTATCAACAAGAAGTCTGAAGATGAATGAAGTTGTGCTAATTAAAACATTCAAAAGGAGTTTACATTGGATGTGCTAAGAGGTGATATGCATATGTTTGAGAAAAAATTAGGTGTAGTGGTTTGGGGCTAGGAAGGAAAGAATTTGTACTTGCATCCATAAGGGAAAGTATCGAAAGGAAGAAAAGTTGAACAATTAGGAGTAGCATGCCAAATTTTGATCTAACACAAATATTGAGGGACAAATTTATTATGAAAATGATGGAAGCAAGATGGAATAATAGAAGGACCGTGTGGCTCCAGATGAGCCATATGTGAGTGTTGGGGGGGCTTATTGGAGCAAATTTTTGAGGTAAATATTTTGGGACCTGCGTAGAGGAGTACCACGTAGAATAATACCATGCAGGAAATTCATACTAGGGCCATCACACAAAATGTGGGAAAGAAGGAATGTTGTTAGGCTTAGTTTGTGGGTTTTTTTCCCATGGAAATAATTACAACACATAGTAAAAATATGTTGTTTTTTGGATTTGTGCCCTATTTTAAATCTATAAATAAATTAATCTGCAATGTAATAAACATGATTATACTTAGATACTTGTGTGTTTTAATGATGTAATTTGATGTTATGTAAGGGTTTTATGTTGTAATAGTTGATCTATTAGGTTAGTGAGACGAGAAAATTGGAATGCAATGCATACTTCATAGTAATAATGAAAGAGCTACTTTTGGTTAATTTTTGTGTCCATTCATAATGTGTTGAACTATTTGTGCTTTTGTTCTATATTTCTGTTGAATGCAATGGATTTAATCCATAAAATAGGGGTATACCTAATTTTTCTATTCTAAATAACTAAGATATTGGATAAGGACTAATGGCAAGTGCAAAATCTATATCTCCTTCATCACTACGAAATTTTCCAAGTTCCCGTAGTCCCGCATAGATGCCTCGGGTGAAACTTCACTTGCTCATGGGTGATGCTAAAAGGGTTGGTGTTTAGAGGTTTTTTTGGCTAATTCACTTTAAACCCTTGTCTACCCTCTATTCACCAACACTCACCCTCAATTTTTCTACTTTCAAGTTGTCTTTCATAAAGTTGCAACCTTTTGTCCAATTAAACATTAATGAAATTACACTACAAGCTAAGGTTAATAGAGATAATGATATTTTTCTTTATGAATACATCCATGAACCTATAATATATAATTTTTGTATGAAATTAAACCCTTGGCATTCCCTTTAGTAGTTTTATTATCATGGGACCATCTATATATAAATTTTGGGTCAAAGGTTTCATATAAAAGTTTTGTCACCTTGTCATACTTAAACAACCTCCATCATAAGGAATAACCACCATTAAAAATTACATCAAGTTTTCATTATTTTCCCGCATTGAATTGTTTCCTTTAATGTAACCTTCAATAGGAGTAACATCATTTTTTTGTGAAATAGAAATTCTTGATTAGAAGAAAATCATCAACAAAAACTATGGTTTAGAAAAGTAACTCACTTTCCAATGAAACTAATGCCAGATGATCATAACTTGGGAAATAATTCTCTAATTGGTTATTATGACCATTGTTACGGGATAAAACACCCTAGGATATGGGTTGGAAAACCCAACAGATCGAAGGGCATCTACCAACAAGAAGCAATAAAACAATAAGTCCTAATGCATAAACTACTCAAGTGGTATGAAGAGAGAGTACACGTAGGTCCTACATTTGAAAGTGTTCCCAAAGGTTTCAAACCCTCTGCTTCCTCCAATGCTTCAAAACCTACAACACATTCCAGAGAAGCATATATACCAGCATTAGTTCAAAGCATGTTCAAGATATGAATGTTAGATCATATAAGAATAAGGATATAAACCATGAAATAATACATAATTAGATCATAACATGAGTTAAAGTATAAATATAATAACGTTCAAGAACATGATAAAGCTTCTTTATTGATAAATACAAATAAATGTGGAATAATACAACCTGATTTGACCACGGCTCCAAGAGAAACCTTCATTCAGATCCATACATCCCAAGCCTCAACAATCCTCTTTCAAATGCATACACATAGATTTCATATACAGGAGATGAACAACTCTATGAGGAAACAAGGGTTTCTTATATTTGGGAGTGTAGGAGGCACAGGGAAAACTCAGAATTGATTAGGGACCAATTTCCTATAATATCAATATCCTATATCTATCTCCCTTTAGGCCTTCCCATGAGGTGTATTTATACCAACCCAAAACAATTATTTTAGTTTGGATAAATTTATGTCATGGGATCCTATAGGTGGGATTCCAGTGTAACCCATAAAACCTGCCCAAAAAATAGGGATTTTATTTTTTATTTTTTTCATATTTCAAATTATATACATGGGTTGGGTATAGATGGATCCACATGTGTCCATGATTTTTGAAGGGTAAAGTTGCATATGGAATTTAAAATAATGTTTTTTAGTAAAATGATCAAGTTTGAAGGGAAAGGGCTACCCAAGGCCATAGCTCAGGGCATCAAGTCTACAAGGGTGTTGAATTATGTTATAATAGATCACTCCTAATATATGAGGTCAGAAGGGGTATATGATGGCAAAAATGTATTAAGTGTATCAAAATAATCATACGAGGACTTGGGAGGAGATCAACATATTCCAACTTGCCAAAAACTAGTGGAAGAGATCAGAAAAAAATCTCATGTGCATACCCATGATCAAAGATAGTAAAGCATGTCCGCATATCAAGTGTAGAGCGGATCCAATATGTAGAAAAGTACAAAGAAAACTGGGAAGTACATAGTATATCATCCCATCATAGCTGAAAAAGTACATATCAAGGCCATGTCCCAATATCAAATATGGAAAAACTGATCAATGATGCTCAAAGAGATGTCTGATAACTGATGTCACATATATGATCCTCAAAGTAATAAATCATAAAGGTGGAATAATGGTATTGCATGCAACTCGGGTGCCAACATATAGGATTATGTTGTGATGAACTGCAACATATAAGGTGGATGGTTTCACTGGCATAAAATTGAAGGAGTTGACAAGTGAACCAAAAAATGTTGATACAACTCGAGGTCTTCATCGACCATCATGGTACATTTCCACATTATGGGAATAAATGAGTTGAATTTGACCATGTGTGAATTTTTTTGATTATTGGTCACTGATGTATATCGTTAACAAACACGAGACAACTCACCGATAATGATGATGAGAGTCAAGGTACCCCAGTACAATCTAACAAATGCAAATAAATGAGTTGAATTCGAACACTTGAGAGAGTCTACCAATTAGGAGACATTGATGTATTCTCACTATTGATTTCGAAGGAGTCTTCCACGGATGACTGCAAACCCTAAGGTATTGAAAAAGGACTCTAGACCTTATTCCCAGAGCATTGAGTTGGAGTCGATGAGAAAATATTTGCTAGAAGGAATACATTAAGGAATCCCACATCAATCCAGCGTGAGTGTTATCCGTAGGCCAATAATTTGGAAGGAATTGGACAAATAAAGATGCAGTAACCATATCGAAGTACGTTTCTAGTGTACACAATATGTGGCTAGTGCATGAGAGAAACCCTTTGAACCAAAAAATAATGAAAGTTGACACATAGGCAAGGAATCTACCAATAAGGTCAAATGGAAACCAAGGTACTACAAAATTCCAATGTTTAATAATTTTAGCTGACTTCGGACACAAGAGAAACCACTCAGTCAAACACCCATGTGACTAATTGATGTTGAGCACAAGGTTACCTATCAGTGATGGAATTAGGGCCAGGGTGCAGCTCTAGGCCTACTCTCAGAGCAATTTTTTGAAGTAAATAAGAGTAGACTCACTAGCAAGAAGTCAATGGAGACCTTCTTAACTAGCAGGAGCAAAGAACCAAATTGCTGATGTGATACTGAACGTAACTCTGACAAACCGGGTATGGCCAACTGAAAACATGTTAAGAGACACCATAGAAAGGTCAACTCAGGTTTACTTTCCTTGAACAAAAGCACGACTCAAATGTGACTTTATGGCATCATATGATAACTTTGTATAATTTTTTCATGCAGGAGGCATAAAAAAACTCTCCATGCGATTGGAAGAGATATCCAACCAGAGGAGTACTGACTCAATGACAAGGTTATGGCTCCTAGTCAAAATAAAGCCCATCCCAATGGAAGACATACTTGTTTTGAGTGATTTTTTCAAGGGTGATACAACTGACTCTTGCTGCTATCAATTATGGAAGTAATGTCTCTTTCCCACTCTTTTTGAAATATATATATATATATATTTTTTTTAATATTTAAAAGCTTGAAAAAAAAAAAAAATTGCATATGGTACATTGGAAAGAACAAGTTTCCAAATACAAATGTGCTAGTTCTTAGGACTGGAACATTCCTATTCTCAATGCAAGGTGACGAAATTGGTCAATGACACTCAAAGGAACATTCTTTCCACAAGCATAAGGTGTCAAGTCCCAGAGGCTAAGTGATTGCAAGGTTTATTTTGCATAAATACATGGTCAAAAAGTGTCTTATACACAAGTCCAAGTGATTCTGGCTTAAGGCCAAAAGGGTACAAAAAGTCAACATGCAATGCATGAATACAACTCAATATGTGGGAGCCTCTAGGGTATAAAGCCAGAAAAATAGCAAAAAATAAGGAGAATGAAGCTTCGTCGTGAAGTCAAGGCATTACTAAAGAGGACTCCTGAGCCTAAGAACAAAAGTTTAGCATGGGTGCCAAGTGACAACAAAGGTACTATATAGGGCGCCCATGATAAGGTAGGCTCCTACCACACAAGTTATGACACTTATGAGTAGCAAGAATGTTTTGTGTCACATCTTGGTGGGGTTGATCCTAAGGAAAAATTGGAAAAGGAAACTAATAATTCACAATGCAGGTGGAGAACCTAACCTATATGCTAGTTTCGAGAACCAATACTTGTCAGAGTAGATCAACCATGAAAATACCCAAAGGAAAAATTCTTCAAAGTTCTCTAGGCATAATCATGAACACTAGGACAAAAGTTAATACATCCCATATATAAACTTCAGAAAAATCTTGTGCCTACAGAATAAAAAACTTGAAAATGTGTACCTTATATATAAAATATGGTACAAGGAACCACGCAGCCTTACGGATTACACATAATAGTTCTTCAGGACAAGCCCTTGTAGGACTCAAACCACAGACTCCTTTGGTAGCTAAAACTCATGGCTTCAAAAATTCCCCCTTGCAAAGGAAACTCAACATCTAGGAAATCATGAGAACTAAAAGGATAAAAATAGGAAATCAAGGGGTCCCATGCACCCATAGGAGAAATCACTTTATCAACTATTGGGATCAAATCTTGAGAAGGGAAATAATAATTCAAAGGATCCTTCTTAGAATAAATTGAGGATTGAGGGCATAATTCCACATAGTTCACCCGTGGCAAGGTAGAGTCAACTTGAACACTTGGAACATACCAAGGGCTATTTTTAACTAATTTAAAATTGGTATGGTAATTATCATATGCAAGCTGATCAATGGTGACAATACTTCCATTATGAGGAAAATACATCACTCGAAAGAGTGAGGACACCACAACATTCATAGCATAGACATAATCACGCCCAAGTAGCTTATTAAAATCTAAAGAGTGATCAACCACCATCATCTCAATTAAGACATTATTCCCACCTAAAGTGATAGAAAATTGAGGAATAACACCCATAGATTCACCAAGTCTTCTATCATAAGCTAGCAACTGACTATAAGTTTCCAGAAACTTTGGAGAATCCAAAGCTTTCCAAGTTGAGGAGGATATATTACTTGTAGAGGATGTTTCATTCACTTCACATTGATATACATTTGTGGAATTAAATCTAACCCTTATTTGGAAAGGTGTAGCAGAAGGAATACGAGGCTCAACAAGACTATCCCAATCAAATGAAACACTCCTAGAACTTAGAGGGGGTACACTCGAAGAGACCGACATGCCCCATAGACCAGAAGATTGTGAACTAGAAATCAATAAGACTCTGTTATTAGGCACTTCACCCCCCAAAATAGGAGCGGTATCGTCCAGAGAATTCACTAGCTTGACCACTTTATCAACCAATGGTTGATTTGACTGTTGAGAAACCATAACATGTTCAGGAGTAGAAGATCCTACATAATTGGACCACAAATTTTGTACCACTGAAATATTAGGGCACAAATGGGTAAGATTGATCTGAAAATGAAACTATTTGTATCTATTGTTCAAAGTATTCATTTCCATTTAATTAAATGTTCAAAGTGTTTGTCATGTCTTGCAAATTAAACAAAGTGTTTTTGGTAACTGTTTTTGAGTTTATGTGGGAGGGAATGTTAACTAAAATTATTGTTTAACATCTTGAATCAGAAATACATAGCAGAATAACTTCACCATAAACTCACAGCAACATGATGAGGCAGTTCACCCCACCTGGGCTACATCTACCGAGTCCAAGGCTCCCAATGGGCATGTCCTTGCTCTATTAGGTTGCTCAAATTGGTTTTAAAATGATAAAGAAGCATAAAAATGCTGAAATAACTATGAAAATGAATTCAGAAGATAGAAATAAGCTAAGTATGGATTTTATTTCACCTCAAACAGTGAAGTATAGCCCAATGCAGCTCCATTTCCCTCATGGCCCTGATGGCTCTCCAAGATTCCCTAAAGAAAAAATGGCTGAAAAAAATCTCGGTTGGCCCTAAAACCTATTCCAATGGCTCCAAAATGCTCATAATACCCAAAGTTGACCAAAATTTTGTCCCAATTGGTCCAATATTGAAGAAGTTATGATAAAAACAAGATTCTGCCCAATATTGTCAAGTGAAAACCCCACTAAATGTGGGCTAACTGCAGTTAAATTCGACAAATTTGGCTATATCTGCCCCAAATGGTTTGCTCCTCTAGAATTTTTGGACCCTCTAACAGTTACATTAAATGTTAAGTGGGCTCACATGCGAAATTTTCGTAAAACAGTTAACTGTTTTCGGTTCTGGTTGAAAAGGCGCTAATGACGTTTTTTAGTGGATTATCCACATATTAGTGTTAATTAAATTTATTAACAATAATCTGCTTTTGATATAAGCTCTTGGTCACCCGCGTCCTGGATATGTGGATTATCCACTAAAAACCGTCATTAGCACCTTTTCAACCATAACTGAAAACAGTGTTAATAACTTTGGAATAGGTAGATTGGTAAGGTGTTGGCTTTGTGCACGAGAGGTTTGGTGTTCAAATCACTCGGCCTCCACATAATTTTACAAGAACATTTATGGGCCACGTGGCGACCTCCGGGCCTTCCACTTGGCAGCTTTCTATTGGCTCGTGAATCTAAAAGTCAACCAACCCTCCAATCAAAATGTGCCACATGTTGATTTCTGATTTGTCTAGATGGAATATTCCATGGAATATTTTGGGGAATATTCCAAGGAATATTATCAGAATATTCTTTGAAATATTTTTTTTTTAATATTTCCAAAGTCAAAGTCAACCTTGGTCAAACTGGAATTTTGAAGGATACTGAAAACTTCAAACCTGCATAATGTTCACATAAGACATCGGATTTGAGTGTCATTCACGGTGCCAGAATCACAGTGAGGAGGCCTATCCGGTCGTTCAATTTTCAACCAATTCTGAGAAATTCCATTTTTGAGCATTTTTTCAACTTAGGACATGATCACCTGGTCACACCTCTCAAATGGGAAGCTTTTGGACCCCAAAAGCTCTCTGATTTATAGAAACTGAAGATGAGGAGACTGATTCTCCACTCTTCTGACCTTGAACCACTAAAAGCTTCCCGACTTCATCAAATTGAGCTTCTCATAAAAAGATAAAATATTCCTTGAATCCACTGACTGATCATTGCTAACATTGACTGAGTCATGATGAAATTTTTTGAAATTTTCAGAACAACAACTATAATTTTCAGAAAGCATATTGCTCATACAATGGTATAACTTCAAAGGAGACTGAAAATAAGATTCACCTTGCCAATTGTTCTCATGGCGAATTTTTGACAAATGAGCCATGTACTTTCACCGAATCCTGACCAAGTTTTCTTTCCATACCAATATACTATTCTGAAACCAGCAATGACCCATGCTGAATTTTTTTCCCTCTTTGCTTGCATACTTTACCCTCTCTTGGATTCTTGCACCACCTTGCACCGACACTTCATTCTCTGCACTGATCGACACCAAAGGCACTTTCTGCAACATCTTGTCATCTTCCCAAGATGACTTGCTTCCAGGCTGAAACATATCATCATTTACATCAGCAATAACATGAAAAGGATTATGTACAAGGTATTTTTTCTTAATCATCAACAAAGTCAAATTTTGACTTGCATTGACAAGCCTTTTCAATTTCCCTTCGTTGACTAAAGAAGATTCTAGCTTCTTCCGATGTGCTCTCACAATAAACTCTTTAACATCCTTGAACAAAAGGTACTTGTTCTCATGGAGATGAAAGATCATTTTTCTGTCATATAAATATGGACTACCCAACACAACACCTGTAATGTCAAGCGATACCACATCCAGTTCAACCAAATCAACATAATGAGCTGTTATGGCGAAGCGCAACATGCACTTTCTTGAGACTTGTAAATTAGCATCCTTGCAAATCCAACCAAGTGGATATGGCTTTGGATGAGGTATGTTCTCAAGTTTCAAGTTCTTGAATAAGTCTTATAAGATGAGATTAGCTTGTGACCCACTGTCAAATAATGTTTCTATCTTTGTGTGTTTGGCTATTATCCTCACATGAAATAACCCTATCCTCCTCTCTTCATTTTGAGCTTCTATGTGATAGTTTACAGTGCTAGAACTGGGATTTGTTTCATTTAAAATCTCTTTCCCTTTTATTTTATTTAGTATCATGGCTATGCTTTTAGTTTCATCACCTAATTCAGACCCTAAGTCTTGTTCAACAGTTGCAACAGTTTTTCCCTTTTCTTTGGCCTTATCTTTGTTTTTAAATTTCTCTGGTTTTAGCTCCGGATGTAGTTTCCAGCAATGGTCTTCATCGTGGCTTGTTTTGGAACAGTTTTTACAAAAAGAACTTTCCTTTTTCTTTCCTATATTTTGCATTTCTTTTCCTCCCTTTTCCTTTAAATTCACTATCCATATTGTCATCAAAAGGTTTTTTACCTCTAGCCTCTAAATGTGTAGCTTGTACACAAACTTCATCTAGACTAGTAGGATTGAACATAAGGATAGTATGTATAAGATAGTTGTGTAAACCAGCTATATATTTCAGCAAGGTATCTTGACTATGCAAATCAATTCCTAACAACAGAGCCCTTCCTCTAAACTCTTGAGTGTAATCTTGAACACTTTTTCCTTTAAGTTGTATAAAACTTTGCCAATATGATAGCCTTTTGTAAATGAGCTAATGGATAAAATTGCTGCTTAATTCCGGAAATAAATTCAACCCATGATAAAGTAATCTTACCATGTTTTTTAATTTCGTCCTTGGTCTTGGCCTCCCACCATACCAATGCTGCTCCTTCCATCCTTAAAGAGGCTAACTGAATCCTGGCGTCATCTTCATGAAGGCTTTGTATCCTCAAGTAAACTTCCAACTGTCTTATCCAATTGTCAAGTTTCTTTGCATTGACTTCACCATTAAACATAGGCAACTCAAATTTAACATCAAGCTTTAAAAATGGACTTTTACCAGTGGTTTTAGACTTGTGAGATTGATTCACTGAAGTTGAGGATGATGATGTAGAGGAAGAGAATGAAGATGGGGATGGTGGATCACCATTTCCTCCATGTCCTTTCTTTGACTTGTCATCATTTTTCTTTCCTCCTGAAGAACCCTCTCCTTCTTTCTGGTGTCTATACCCTTCTTCTGCAAGCCTATCATTCCTTTCTTGGTAGAGTATCCTTACCATCTCTATCATGTACAGGAAATATTTTCGGAATACCCGTTCCTCTTCTTTGGGATCCATATCTTCAGGAACTTCTCCTTCTCTTGAAGACATGCTTGAAACCGATTCTATGGCTCTTGGAGGTGGCACTCTAGCCCTTCTTGGTTGTGGATTACTTTGTGCACTAACAAATTGATATGAAAATGAAACTATTTATATCTGATGTTAAAAGTGTTAATTTCCATTTAATTAAATGTGCAAAGTGTTTGTCATATCTTGCAAATTAAACAAAGTGTTTTTGGTAACTGTGTTTGAGTTTATGTGTGAGGGAATGTTAATTAAAATTATTGTTTAACATCTTGAATCAGAAATGCATAGTAGAATAACTTCACCATAAACTCACAACAACATGATGAGGAAATTCACCCCTCCTGGGCTACATCTGCCAGGTCCAAGGCTCCCAATGGGCATGTCCTTACTCTATTAGGTTGCTCAAATTGGTTTTACAATGAGAAACAGCTATGAAATAGGCTGAAAAAACTATGAAAATGAATTCAGAAGACATAAATAAGCTAATTATGGCTATTATTTCACCTCAAACAGTGAAGTGTAGCCCAATGCAGCTCCATTTCCCTCATGGCCCTGATGGCTCTCCAAGCCTGCCACCAATGTTTGTTATGAACTTTGGAATAGGTGGATTGGTAAGGCATTGGCTCTATGCACGAGAGGTCAGGTGTTCGAATCCCCTGGCCTCCAAATAATTTTACAAGACCTATTCTGGGCTACGTGGTGGCCTCCAGGCCTGCCACTTAGCAGCTTTCTATTGGCCTGTGAATCTAAAATTCAACCAACCCTCGAATGTTGTTAGTCATCAATATTTTTCACTTGTTAGTGATGACTAGATCCATTGCTGAGTTTTCTAGAAGCTGATCTCCATATGTCAATTTGTCATCTAGAAAACCCTCATAAAACTTTTTTCGCCCTCCTACTTTTTCAGTCCGCCCATGTCAAAGTCAAAACTCATTATCACTATCCTGTCTAGCTTTAGCCCTACTAGTCTTCCCATCAGCTCTAAAAGGAAAATCCAAGTCTATTTCAAAAGCCTCCCCTAAGTTAGGAAGTGGCGCTTTAAGGAATTTTACCCTTGGCAACCATCAAAAGGCAAAAAACCTCCATCTGTTACAGACCAATCATGACAGACCTCCCACTCTGCAAATGAAATTGATAACAGCCCTAAGTCGCGCCACTTACACACCCCTAAGTCTCAGCACTGCATAAACCAAAGTCTCAAGCTGATTATTAGGTGTTTTTACAGTGTTTTATGGATTTTGCAAAGACAGGAAACATGTCATCATCTCAGGAGAAGGTTCCTAAATCTACATTTAGAAGAACAGCTGCTTCTCAATGTAAACATGAGCCTGAGATATATCTGCAAGACAGAGAGTTACTCATCAAGACCTTGCAGCTTCCTTTCAGCATGAAATCACAGTAAAGGAAAGACACCACTGTCAAACAGACTGGTAATTTGTCATGGCCAAGAACCTCCTTCATCTACAAGCAGAGGGTTAAGGCGCCTCCTTCATCTACAAGCAGAGGGCGCTGGCCAATATTGACTTTAAGGATTGCAAAAGCACAGGCTTGCTTTTTACTAGACATTAAAACAGTGACTCTAGGTTTTTGAGTATAAATGATAATTATAACAGTGCTAAGATCTGAAATGTGCAAGACAAGAGAAGACAGAGTGTGTGGTTTTGTAAAGAGAATCAGTTGAGGTTTCAGTCATCATCAGGGCGCATCAAAAAGGACTCCTTAATCAAAGCTATCATAACAAATATCTCTGCAGGGGTGTTAATATGAATATTTTTTAATCAGTCTTAAACAGGAAAATACTTCAGTGAAAAGACCCCTGTGTGTTCTTTTGTTCCTGTTTGAAGTGTGAAGTACAATCCATGGTTTCTGGATGAACATGAAGAAGAGGTAGGAAAGTAGTACATGCAAGTTACACTCCACCACAAAGACAGGTATTTTCTCTTCAGATACAACAGTTGGTGTTTTTAGAACTCCATCAGAAGAAAGTGACCAAAAGGAGCCTCGGTGTCTATGAGCAGAAGAAAGGATGTTTGTTTTTCAAAAAGTGCTAATTTCCCTACTCACAGAGATTATCTTTCAAATAACTTATCATAAGTTGACCAAGGAAAATGGTGACATTTCAGTTACCCCTCAACAAAGAGCAGTGTAATGAGACAGTGAAAACCTCCTTCACAGGAAACAAAAGGGTAGCTATCCTTGTTTCACTTTCTAACTCTGATGTATCATCTTCTGTTTTGCTTTCTACCCACAGTCAAAGAAGAAAATTCAAAGACACCTAACAGTTGCATCTACAGTCAAGCTACACCTGTCACCCAATTAGATTTACATTGCAGACAAGATTATAGTATAATACCCAGAGCAAAAATGCATTTGATCTAGTTTGTCTCTTGCAAACAGGTATACAAGATCATCAAGTACAAAAAGAGCTTTGGCACAGTGTTTCAAGTTCTGGAAATAATCAAAGGCAAAATCTAAATGCCACTACTCCAAAAAGAGACATTTCCTTCTCCAAGTAAGAACAGTCAAAGTTTCAAAGGACATCTTATCCACAAGTTATGATCTGAGTTTTGAAAACTTTGAAAAGCATGGAAAGAAAATCAGCTGGCAAGGGCAATTTGAGTTTTATCACCAAGAGACATCACCATTGGAACTATTTTTCATCATAGGCAAAGGAGGTGTTTTGATAGACTGTCAGTGTTTTAGAAAGTTCAAGGAAAAATAGATTTTCATTATTCAATGAACAGAGATATTATATAATATGTTTTGAGCAGAGGAATGTAGTGAAAAGGTGCCCTTCTTAAATAAAAGACCATGGCAAACTATGAAAAACTGCAACAAGTTTGACACCTACAGTGGAAGAAAAGACTGATGAAACACATACAGGCAGAGAATGTCAAAACCAGTTAAAAAGATAGGCCACTTTCTTTCAAATGACAGAGGCATCTATGCCCTTAAAGAATCAGAAATATAAAAGGGGTGCTGAAGTGGCAGTTAAGTTTTTCTTCAACAGAAAGGGCACTCCAAACAAGTTTACAAATATGCAAAAAGATCATTACATGTTTTCAGATACTGGAACCTAGTGAAAGCAGATACTCAGAGAAGCCCAAGGAACTGTGGCATATTTTTCAAGGTTTTATTAAAGGAAAAATCTACACACCATTGTTACAAAGGGAAGATTTCTCCCTTTGGTAAGAAGCAGTCAAAACTTTGAAGGAAAATTTCTTAAAGGAGAGGTTACATCATCAAGGGAAAATAGGTTTAGAAAGGGGTAATCATTGCCTTCATATTTCTGTTTGAAACAAAAGAAGTTTGAAATTACAAATGTTAAAAAGGAGGACCATTTTCTCTGGATTAGAAATAGTCAAAAGATTTTAATTTCTCATAAGGTTTAAAAAAGGTCTCGCCTATGAAACAAGTAGTTTTTGCCTTCGTGCACATGTCCAAATGAAATATATCTGTTGTGTATTCAATAGGAGGTTTTAAACTTCGGTTTAAAAACAAAGGCTTTTCAAAAGAAACGTTGAATAAACCCTCTCCAAATCCAATGTAAAAAGGCCGTTGAAGTGTCGCTTTCTAAAGGGTCCATAACCGTGGCTCATTCATATTTTCAAAACTCCAAATCACAAGCAAGCCCCTTTACTGTCCTCAAGACCAAACAAGGAAGATTGGAGCGATTTCGGAGAAGTTTGTCACAGTTTTTAACTGTGCGGCGTGCCTGGAGTATTGCGCGACGCGCTCAGAAGCAGATTTGCATTGGCGTTCAACTGCCGCACGATGCGCCTGTACGTGTGCGCGACGCGCCTGTACACAGCGCCCGGCCGACCCGACAGGCCACCCGGTTGGCTTGTTGCGCAGTGTTTTTTCATATAAACGTGCCGCGCACATTTCCGACGATCAACGCCTCCTAAACACCTCCAAAGGCTGGTCCAAAGTACTCAAGAATGCTTGTCATCAAGTTTTGAAGGTATTCTATGTACCCCCCTGCTATTTGCAAAATGTCAAGTGGTGAAAAAGAGTCGAAAATCACTATATGAATCGTAGTCTTAAGTTTTGTAGGTTTGTTTGAAAAATGAGTTTATGCTATGGTCGTGCTAGTTGAATGGTAAAATAGCTCGGATGGTAGTTCCCTCTCAAGTATTTCGAAACTTATAAGCTACCCTCCAAACAGTTGTTAAACTTACAAACAGTGCCCAAAAGGAGAAAAAAAGAGTTGTTAAAGGGCTAAAACAGTGGGTTATTTTTCTTCAAAAGCAGTGGTCATGATTTGAGTATTTTGACCTTTCAACAAAGTCTCCTCTATATGTTTGAAAGATAAAACGGTGTTGTCAAATTTCAATCCATAAAACACAGCTTCTATATGTAAAACTGACATGACCTATAAAAGGGATTTATCCAAGACTGTGCAAAGAAGATAGTGGAAGGAGGGGGTTGCTGTGCTTGTTTAAGGTGTTATTAAAATGAAATTAAGGGAGTGTGGAGCATAAAGAACATTTTTTGTTGAAAAAGAGTTGATGGTTGACCACATACTAGAAAACTCTGTCACCAGATCCTAAGACACAATAGCCTCTAACTGTGAGAAGTACTTGTTGTTGTTTGACTGAGTATTGATTGCTAAAACCACTAGTAGAGAAAAACACCAAAGAGAGCAGTGTTTTGTTCAAAAGAATTTTGTTGGTAATATGACTGTTGCAAGACCTTGACTGCCACCTTAAAGAAACCTCTCAAATTTTGTCACCTTGTTCCATAATAGTGAGATTGACTGTATGCCCACACTGGAGGTTGACTATGTATGTGGTGTGATTTTGTTTGATGGAGTGACATACCAATAGAGAATAGTGAAGTGTAATAAGAGAAAAGGGTTTTGTCAAAGAGCAGTTTATTGGTTGAAAGCTACAGGGCAAAGTTGCTCCTACTTCTCACAGAAAAGATATTTTTCACTGTGTATGTTGCTTAACTGTCTTTTGTTCTTCGAGCTTATTTGATAAGTGGATGTTCATATAGATTAAAGGTTTTTTCTACAAAGGCAAGGGTTACATTGATAAGGGGCCTTGATTATTTTGAAAAGAGAAAACTCCTATAGCCTCTGCTTAAAACTTTTGGAGCTTTTTAAACTCTGTTAGCTTTGTTCCAGGACTGTGACATTGAATGTCTCATTACACCAAGGGTTGATTGCATAAGACATAAGTTTTTTGAGTGATTGGCACACTAGGAAGGGCAGGTTTGTAATGATTGGAAAGTCCACTATTGATCCTAGGTACCAAAATGTGTTGTTGACCTCCAAACTTCACAAGAGCAAGGTGATTTCTTAACACTTTACACAGAAATTTCACCTAACAGTTTGTCTCCTTTCCACTGTGTGGTATCCTATTGAAAAGTCTGTTGGCAGAGGTACTTTCAAGGTGGAAGGCCACTTTTTAAGGGAGCAGGTGTTCTTTATATTGTGAGGGAACAATGTGCAGTCATCCAAAGACATTGTTCGCTATCTAAACATTGAATTGACACAGTTTGGCTCCAAGAAGGCAGTTTATAGACAGTGAGGCTGTTTGTTTCTTCAAAAGCACATTTAGGTCAAAATGCCTCCAAGGCAAGACAGCAGAAGTGGTTCGCATAAAAGATATGATCCAATCTCTACAGAGGAGGTTAATGCTCATCCATCCATCCTCTTCAACTTCCATGAAGTAGGTTGTCTAGATTTCTGCCAGAAGATACAGGAGGTCAAAAGTTTTTCACCATAGACACACCTATGCGCCCTGAGGTTCCAGAACAAGCATTTCCAGGTAGCAGATCTTGATTTCAAGTTTTATCCAAGATCAGTGTCCAAAGCCACCAAGATTCCATATCATGGCGAGAAATGGTTCAAACAGACCCATCTTGACTTGGAAGATTACAAACCTTTCATCAAGCCTGAGCATAGAGATACTTTCACTTCTATTTTTCCTTTTTCTTATCTTCTTGACAGCTATGCTCCTCTTATGAAAGTCATAATGAAGTATTTTACTTGTGAAGGGAGGTTTGCTCGAATTTATGCCTACCATGTCCGACTATTGATGCATTTCACTAGAACCAGGCAGCTAAATCTCCCTTACTTTTTATACAAGAGCATCGAGAAGATGGCATCCACAGTCCATAAGAAGGCCCCACCTCTGCAAATACCTTCCCTTTTCCATCATTCTCTGATCAAAATTATCATCCTACACCAGCTAGAGAAGAAAGAGGTTCCATGGGATGTATTCATCAGTCACCCAGATTTCTCTACTGTTCCTCCTATCCATATATCTCCCACTCAGCCTATTCATCGCCCTATACCTTTGTCCAGCAGGCCTACTCCTAGAAGGCTCAAAATGACTACAGAACAGCCAGGATAGCAGGAATAAGGAAAGGGAAGTAGACAGCAAGAAGAGAAAGGTCATGAGCAAGAGGAAAGGGATGAAGAGTAGCAAACAGAAGATGAGGAACAGCAGCAGGACAGTGGTGAAGTTCAGCAGCGAACAGAAGATGATGAACAGCAGGTACAAGAGGAAGAGCAGCAGCTTGATATTGGAGGACAGGAACAGCAGCTTGGGTAGGAAATTGAGAAACTGCTTAAGCCACAAAATGAGCAGGAAATCCAAGCACAGCAGCAGCTTGATTTTGATGAAAAAGGGCAGCAGGTTGAAACACAAATTGAACAAGGCATTGAAGAAGAACAACGAACAAAGAATTGATGTCGAGTAACAAAGGTAAAATCGAACAAACAGTTTCAAGAAGATGTCAAGGGTAAAGCAGTTGTGTCCCCTCCTCCCAAAAGAACAAAGCTCAGCACAGCAAGGAAGAAAGGGCCTAAGGCTGCCACTCCAAAAGTGACAAAAGTTGTCCCTAGCAAAAGAAAATCGCCCAAGAGGTCACCCACTAGCATGCCAAGAAGGAAAAGTGCAAGATTTGCCTTCAAAGGGAAAAGCAAGGTTGGAGAAAGTGAAAAACATGGAGGTGCATTGGCTGTCATCCCAATCCAAAGTGATGACAGCGATAATGAAGCCCGCATTCTTGAAAACCTCCTAATCCATAGAGAGGGGAAAATTGAGGCATTAGAGAATGATCTTCAATGGGCAAGGAACTTAAACCATTTCTTGGAGATCCAAAATAAACAGATGAATGTTCACACAACAGTTCATGAGGCACGAGCTATCAAATACAAGAATGAGGCAGCTAAGGCGCAAGCAAGGATAGAAGAACTCATTGGTGATTTTGATGAGGAAGAAGAGGGAGACCAGCCTAGGCGGAAGAGGCCTAGGACCATAGGGCTTAAAAGAGCCCTGGAAAAGCAAAAAGAGGAAGAACAGGCCCATCTTCAATCCTTTCCCCTCACTGCACTCCTTGAGCAAGAAATTGAAGAAAATAAGGAGGCATGGCTAGAAAGAGCCAATAAACACTTGGAGATGAAACTTGAAAGGGCAAACAGAGACCTGGAGCTGCAAAGGAAAAGGACACAACATTATCAAAGATTGAATCAGTTCGCCCGGCGCAAGCTAAAGGCCACCCAAGAGAAATTGAAGAAAGCAAAGGGGAAGCGCCCGGCACGGAAAGAGGAGAAAGGCACATCAGCACTTGACATTTTGGCCTCAGCTTTGGAGCATGTTGCTAGGGACCCTTGAGGGTCATGCACACCAATTTTGGGCCCATTTTGACAACTTTTTGTTTTTTGGCATTTTTTGAGTTTTTGGTCAAAAACTCATAAATTCGCCATTTCATTTTGAGGATTTTTCAAGGGAGGAGGATGATACCATTTGATGCCATAATTTCATGATCATGTCCTCAGCGATTTTCAGAGCATTTGGAGATCATTCGCCCCCTCAAAATGGCGAAAAATGCTCACTTTTTGCACATTCTGCCCGGCATATCAGCAGTCTGCAATTTTCTGGCTTTTTACACACATGTACAGATTTGGAGGACTTCTAGGCATCAGATTGAGGTGATTTTAGTTGCGCCGGAAAGTGGACACTCATAGCTTTCCAACGAGCTATCATGAGCCTCTTTTCGACATCAGGAAGGCTACCAAATGTTTCCGGCAAGTCAGGGGACCTTTTTCTAATATAAATTTGAAGTATTTTTGTAATTTTTGAACCTCAAAAATCTGCTTTTTCCAAATGTGCGTTTAGCTATTTTTGCACTTGGAAAGTGATGTAAAGTCAATATAATTCCCATTTTTAGCATTTTTTTAGATATTTTATGGGATATTTTGTGCCTTGGGCTTTGCAAAGCCTCAAGGACAAGTTTAGATATTTTGATTAGGCCAATGAGGATGGAAGTTGAACCATGAGGTTTTCCTCACTTGAGCCTATTTATTCCACAAGCTCTCATTGTAAACAAGGTTGAACTTGAGAGAAGAAGCAATATATTGGTCATATGAGCTTTGAAGAACATACTTGTGTTATGATTTTGGACTGCCTCTTGGATGCTTTTTGATGAATGATGAAGGATTGTTGATGGATTCCATGACATGGTAGAATGGTATAGTGTTTCTTGCTTTGTTGTTGTCTTCTAGTTTTCATTCATGATACATGCTTCTTTCTTGCTATAGATCAGTAGAGATTAAGTTTGAGATATGCCCATGGAGGCACCTCAAAATTCCTGAATCTTCATAGCTTTTATGTTTTCTTCTTCCTTAGTCGCACTAAAGAATTCTTAACTGCTCTTTAGTGACTTAAGCATACTGTTGCTAGTTTTATTCATAAGTTCTATGCATGTGAGTAGGATGTATGGTGTGCCCTGCTTACCTATGACTATCCATAGTTCTGTCCATGAAACTATCTCTTTGACTGATTAGATTATCATCTTGTTGAACCAAGGAGGCCTAGTCCCGATCTAGCCCTTTGCCTAAAACTATGAAAGCTTGTTTGTCAAAGTGCCCAATAACTTAAAGACTATGTTTAGGCGTTCCGGCATAGTATTTTGAGTTTTTAGTCCGTCTTATGTGTTTTCCCCAAAGTCTGATAGCCATTTCCAAAGTTAGAGGGTCTTATACTTCTATGCATGGTTGGAATGTTTGTTTCGATGTGTTGATTAGTTTATAGTTACATGTTGCATGATTAAGGGTTTTCTTTACCATGTTTATGTTATCTATTAAACCAGTGATGCTTGAAACTCTTTGTTATTCACAAACTTGATGTCCATTTACTCCATTTTTCCCAAATATCCTTTCTACCTTGAATCAAATCGGCCCTACAGCAGCCTTGCATCATCATCTCATAGCTTCCTTGACCTTTTTGACCCCATAGCCCAGTTGATCTAACTTTTTGTTACCCATTTTATATCTTTGATCATTTTTATCCCTCACAAACTTAAAAACAAAAAACTAAAAACATACTTCATAACTAGCCTAATATCAGAACACCACAAGCAAACACACCGATATCTTTTATATATAATAGAGAGAGCCCTCTCTGAGTCCAGGAAGGCTAGGTCCTTGGGCTCCAAAGCTTGGTTTGATGTTACATCATCATTTGGCTCACCAATCGGCCAAATCACGGGACCCTAACATAATGGCGATCACGGTGGGACCCTGAGTGTTAAACAACTTAGTTTCCCTAATCTTTAGAGACCTTTAAGAATACTATCTGATTGACTTATCCCACTGCTCACTAACATAGTGACACTCACAGTAGGACCTTCCGAGTTAGTGACAATCTAAGTACACCTTAGTAACTCCTGAAGTCTCAATCAAGCTTAGTAAACTTAGATATTGTCTGAAGAGTAGAAAATAGCTCCTTCACCATCTTAGCAAAATGATGAGTCAGTTATAGAAAACTCTTCCAAACCTTGTAGGCACATAAAACTCAAAAAAAACCCCAAAATACTCCCTTAGATTGGTTTTTGTCAATATTGGTGGTGGACCATACAAGTATATCTCAAAACAAACTGATAATCCACCTGGCGACTCCACTAACCTCTAGTAGGCCTTACTATTTTACCGAACTCTAGGTTACTATCCAACAGACCTATCCCATCACTCACTAACATAGCGGGAGATGGTGGGACACTGAGTACATGATAGTCTAGCAAACTCTTATAGACTCTTTGGTCCTTTAGATACTTAAACAAGCAAGCAGCCCATAGACCCATTTAGAGTAAACTCTTTTTGTTCTCATCACCCTAGAAAAGTGTTGAAACAAGTATAGGATACTTTAACAAACCATAGGCTGCACATAAAACTTAGAAAATCCAAAACATTCCCAGATTAGTTACTGGTGGTGGACCATAGCTATCTTCACAAAAACAACCCAGTTCCACCTGGAAACTCCACTAGTCCATCTCTTTTATTTTTGACCATCCTTCACCTTAGTAGAACTTTAGAGAGACCACTCATCCAAAAAATTCACCAATACCATCCTCTCTAAACTCTAGATCCAAAATCTGGCTTCACGAAGAATCAATACCAGATCCCATCCAGACCCAAATCCCCCTATCATAGTAGATGACCCAGAGAAGATTCTATGCCAAGCTTCCGAAACTGACCATCTAGCTACTAGTAGATCCATCCGTAAAACAAGATCAGTACCTAAACATCTCACTATCCTACCAAATTCACCTTTTGAATTAGAGTCATCAAAAACTCTTCTCAGAAGAAAATCATATAGTAAGATAAACTTTGACGATCTTGAAATCCTAGACCAATCACACAGTCATAGTAGAGAAGCCTCACCTTCCACCCCCCCCGACTTTCAGCTTCTCCATCAATTTGGCTCCTACCATCCCAGATCTGCTCAAAACCAGATCACTAGTCCAAGTTCATCCGCCACACCTGTTCAAACCACCTCATCTCAGCCTACTATTCCTCATCTTGTACATCATCCATTAGCTCCCGTCATGGCAGCCTGGTACGCACCTTTGGTGTTGCCACCGCCTTTGGCTCCTCTCCCAAATAAATATCAAGAAAAAATCCCACACTTTACTGGAGAAGACACCACTACACCTCAACAGCATATAAGTAGGATGACTGATGCTTATGAATACCTGGAGGTACAAGACGAGACCGTCAGAATGAGAATATTCGCCCAAAGTCTTGGTGGTGAACCCAAAACATGGTTCAAAAGCTTAACTCCAAACAGCATCCACAATATCCCAGAACTACATCAAGTCTTCAGAAATAGGTGGGAAATCCAAAGAAACCCTATTCAAATCCTATCAGAATATAACAACCTAAAACGGGAAAATGGGGAAAGTGTCCAGGCTTACTGCACTAGGTTCAACAGTGTATATAACTCCCTCCCACCTCATTTCAAACCCCCACTTGGTTTAGCCTTGGAAAAATTCCCCGAGGGTTTCGATCCAGAGATGACATATCATCTGAGAGACAAGGATCCCCCTACCTTAGAGGAAATGCAACAAATAGCCATAAAAGCATATGCCAACTTAGCAGAAAAAAGGGCTAGGACTAGATCAGAAAGAAAGGTCACATATAAAGACGAGGTCTCCACTTCATCACCTTCCCTAGATCCTAGAATAGATGACTTAGTCAAAACCATGGCCAAGATGTGGGAAAGGATAAATGAAAAGGCCCCTGTTAGGGACAACCAACCAAACCCTCCAAACAGAAACCGAAACCAAAACTTTAGGAGGGAACAGCCCCAAAACAGACCAAGGGAAAATGACCAACAAATTAGGCCACCATTCAATGAAAACTATGTGGAAGAGGATGACAGGGATACAGAACCCATTGATGAAAGTCATTTAAATCTCGTAGGGTCTGATAATGAAAGCGAGGTGTACCTCACAGTGGAAGAACAAGAGTTATGTTCTCCTAATTAGGATGAGACTAACTATGAAGATCTCGACAATCCTGCCATAGAATTTCAAAATGCCATAATAGAAGCTCACCGGCAGTATAACCTTAGAAGCAGTAAAAACCAAAACCATTCCAAAAAGAGTAGTCCTGACAGTACCAAAACCTCTGATAACATCCTAAATAAGACCATGGATAGTAACAAAATTGGGGCCAAAAATATTGATCAAAACAAAGGTAAGGCCATTCAGACAAGTACTAGCTCAAATACTCCTAGTACCTCTGCAGAAACCCCAGATTTGGCTGTATCAAACAAAGTCCCAAGCCAAAGTCAGCAAATTAAGAAAATAGAAAAAGTTATGTCTGAAAAAGCTGAAACCAATCTGCCTAAACTACATACTCGTTTTAGTTTCGAAGGGGAAATTTCCAAAATAAAAATTACCATAACCCTCACGGAGCTAATAACTGTGGATAGGTATAGATCTCAAATATTCAAAGTCCTCGACCTAGAGAGCAAGGCAGATACCTTGAATCTTACTGACGACAAACCCGAGCTCTTATTTGGCCCTAAGGTAGAGGGTGAATACCAAGAAGGATCTATTTCTCCTTTCTATGTAAGCTTAAACATACAAGACAAGATATTACATAATGCCATGTTAGATTCTGGTGCTTCCCATAACCTCATGCCTAAAGCAGTCATGGAAAACCTGGGACTAGAAGTGACTCAACCTTACAAAAACCTGTATTCTTTCGACTCAAGCCAGGTCAAATGTTTGGGTCTAATAAAGAATCTAGATTTTGCCCTAACACAACTACCAGCCAAAAACTTAGTCATGGACATAGTAGTGGCCGACATCCCGCCCAAGTATGGAATGCTACTATCAAGAGCATGGGCTGCCAAAATACAAGGTAGTCTTCAAATGGATATGTCATTCGCTACTATCCCAGTTTTCAACCAAACTAGGAGGTTATACTGAGAGACTCACATGAAATACATGGTTAGCAACAGAGATAGGCCAAACAATACTTCCATATATTCCGTTCATTCCAATTTAGATTCTTTTATCTTATACAATGAAAGTGATATAAACAAGCAGATAAAAGAAAATGAAGACATTTCCAAACCATTACTGAATGAAGAAATTGATGACTAAAGTCCCAAGAAACCTGAAAAACAGCTTAGTATCATGTATGAAAAGGAAGCTCTTTGGAGTATAAGCTTTGACGGTTCTTGTGGCAAAACGGGTTCAGGGGCCGGCATCTGGATACACAATACTAAAGAAGGTCATTCTTTTAGATTGGAATTCCAATGTACTAATAACATTGCGGAATATGAAGCCCTTCTTATTGGTCTACACATACTTAGGGACTTAGGTGCCAAGAGAGTATCAGCCCAAGGAGACTCAGAGCTTGTAATCAGGCAAATCAAAGGTGAATATTCAGCAAAGAATCCAAGACTAAGAGAATATAGGAATGCAGCTTTGGATATCCTTAAAACCTTTGAGAAATATGAACTCACCTATATCCCTAGGATTCAAAACAGCCTAGCAAATGAACTCGCCTTTGCTGCGAGTAATGGCCAAATTCCATGCCTAAGTGAACAATATAGTACTCAAGTCAAACATCGCCCTACAGTACCAGATAATATTGACCATTGGCAAATAGTCCAAGACAATGATCAAATTGATGATTTCCTACAATCTAGGAATGAGTTTGAAATAACCAAAACAGACTCAGGAGACGAAGAAAGGAAACCCAACCAAAGTCAAGACCAAGAGCTAAATCCACCTTTGTGGACCAATCTAAACCTGGTAGACCATTCATATGAAAATGAAATAGGAGAGGACATTGACCAAAGGGAACTCGAAGTCTTACACTGTGAAAATGACACCATACCCAGAGGGCTCACACCTTTAGAAGAATTGTTTGACTTTAACGATGTGGCCAAAAAACCAAAAATGGAATCTACCGAGGATGACATAGAGGAATACAACATAGGAAGTCCAGAAGAGCCCAAACACATTAAACTATCCAAAACCCTCCCGCCTCACATAAAACATAAATACATCGAACTGTTTAAAGAATTTAAAGATGTGTATGCATGGGGATACCAAGATCTAAAATCATATGATACAAGTATCATTCAGCATAAGATTCCCCTTAAAGAAAACCAGAAGCCTTTTAAACAAAAACTAAGAAGAATAAATCCAGTATTACTACCTTTGGTTGAAAAAGAAATTAAAAAAATGCATGATGTTGGAATAATAGTGTCTCTCAGGTACTCTGAGTGGGTCTCAAATCTGGTATCGGTTAGGAAGAAAACTGGTGAAATCAGACTCTGTATAGATTTCTAAAACCTGAATAGGGCATGTCTGAAAGATAACTATCCTCTGCCCAAAATGGACCACATACTTCAAAAGGTAGTAGGCGCTAAAAGAATCTCATTGCTTGATGGTTTTTCTGGTTATAACCAAGTGTTGGTTTACCCTACCGATCAGCATAAGACAGCTTTCACCACCCCTTGGGGCACTTTTATGTACGTTAAAATGCCTTTTGGACTGATGAATGCTGGCGCCACATTTCAAAGAGCCATGGACATAGCCTTCTCAGAAGACATAGGTGTTTTCATAGTCATATATCTTGACGATATAACGGTATATTCTAAATCAGATGAAGAACACCTAGCACACTTAAGAAAAGTTTTCAACAAATGCAGAAAGTATGGTCTATCCCTAAACCCTAAGAAAACACTTTTCGGTCTAGAGGAAGGAAAACTCCTAGGTCACATTATTTTGGAAAGAGGAATTAAAATAGACCCCCAAAGAATCGAAGGAATCCTACAGATAAGTCACCCCAGAAACATAAAGGAGTTACAGTCCTTTATCGGCAAGATAAATTTCTTAAGAAGATTCATCCCAAACCTTGCTGAGCTCCTGAAAGAGATCACAAATATGTTAAGAAAGGAGGTCGGGGTTAAATGGACTATAGAAGCCAAAAAATCTTTTGAACTAATTAAAAGGGCCTTAACCGAAACACCAGTATTGATAAGCCCTGACTTCACCAAATATTTTTACATTTTTTCATTTGCCTCAGAACATACAATAGCTGCGGTGTTGTTGCAAAAAAATGCAGCCGGGCAGGAGCAACCCATTGCCTTCTTTAGCAAATCCCTGAGAGATGCTCCCTTGAAATATAACATCATGGAAAAACAGGCATTCGCATTGGTAAAAGCACTGAAAGATTTCCGAGTTTACATCTTGCATTCTCATGTCATAGCTTTTGTCCCTAATACTGTCGTCAAAGACATTCTGAACCAAGATCTCGATGGTAAAAGGGGAAAATGGATCGCTATCATCCTAGAATATGACTTAGAAATCTGACCTACCAAACTAGTTAAAGGACAAGGACTTGCAAGACTAATGGCTAAAACCAACCTCCAAGCTTTAGATATAAATTTTGTTGATGCCTTAGAAGAACAGGAAGAGTGCACACTCCCCCCTATTGATCAAATATTTCTGGATTCACCTTGGTATGCAGATATTCTTTATGTATTAACTTATCTGAATGCTCCTCCGACTTTATCAAAAACAAAAGCAAGATTCCTTAAACAAAAATCTTTAAAGTTTTGCATTTTAGATGGTTTTCTGTATTGGAAAAATCCCACTGGTATGCTACTTAAATGTTTGCTTGAGCCTGATGTAGAGAAAATTATGCACGAAATGCACGAAGGGGAATGTGGGGGCCATCTCTACTGGAAAACCACAGCGAACAAAATCCTTAGAGCCGGCTATTATTGGCCTACCTTATTCCTTGATACCCACAAACTAGTTATGACATGCCATAAATGTCAAATTTTTGATGGCAGGAAAAAGCTTTTACCTTTGCCCTTACATCCCATTATAGTTGAAGGACCCTTCCAGCAATGGGGTTTGGATTTCATTGGGGAAATTCACCCCTCCTCATCCGCTCAACATAAATGGATCCTCACAGCCACTGATTACTTTACCAAATGGATAGAAGCCATACCTTCCCGGAACACCACTGATTCAGTCATCATCACGTTCCTAGAAACCAATATCCTATCCAGATTTGGCTGTCCCAGGAAAATCATTACAGATAACGCCGCTGCCTTCTCTTCCAAGAAAATGATAGACTTCTATCACAAGTATCATATTTCATTAGGACATTCCATAGCCTATTACCCTCAAGGTAATGGTTTAGCCGAGTCTTCTAACAAAAGCCTAGTCAACATTATCAAAAAACTTCTTGAACAAAATCAAAAAGCATGGCATGGGAAACTAGTACACGCCTTATGGGCTGATAGATTAACCACCAAGAACTCCATAGGTATGTCTCCTTACCAGCTAGTTTATGGTATAGATGCCATTTTCCCAACATCTTTAGGGGTTCCGGTAATGAAACTATTACAAGAAGTCCAAATAGAAGAAAATGACATGCAAAGGAGGGTAAATCAGACTATCCATCTACAACATACCAGAGAAGAAGTCTACCAAAGGGCTCAGTTAGCACAAGATAAAATAAAACAGATTTTTGACAGAAGAACTAAGGAAAATGATTTTCAAATTGGAGATAAAGTTTTAAAATGGGATTCTAGAAGAGAATACAAAGGTAAACATGGCAAGTTTGAAAATTTATGGAAAGGGCCTTACATCATCAGCTCAGTCAGTGGAAACAATGCTTTCTTCTTGCAAGAACCTGATGGGACTGAAATTTTTGGGGGTCCTGTGAATGGCAGGACATTAAAACACTATTTTTGTCAGGAACTCCATTTTTGAGTTTGAAACACTTTCAGTCATTGTACATACCATTGTTTGAAATATTGAAAAAATAGAAAAGTCAAAAACAGTAAAAGATAGGAAAGTCAAAAACAGTAAAAAGCAGAAAAGAGGGCAAGTGAAGATAGAACAAAGGCCCCATGTTCCAAAAAAATAGTCTTTCGGAAAGCGAGCAAGTCTAAATGCCGCTACTAGTACTTCAATGTCTTGTTCAGCTATCTAGCCTAATCATAGCTGAGCATGTTTAAATTTATTTGCCGATAAGTTAGTGAGTGCAAAGATAGTCAACATTGTGTAAGATTGACTTATCACAGAGCTTAGATTAGGGAGAGATTCTGGTTCCACATGCCTAAAACAGAACCAAAGAGAGAAGCGAGGGATGAAAATATATTGTACATCTTAGCCCCGCTTGTCTAGTTTCCCTTTGTTGCAAAATAATATTTGTGTGCAGCTTGTCTTTTATGCCGCAAATGCATGACAAATCAGACTGCCTAATCCTGATTTGATCATCTCTTAAATTTCCTGTTTTAGATTAGAGAACAAAATCCTGTCAAACTGCTTAATCTTGAAAGTGGATCTAGCATAGGTAGAGTAATGAAGGAGTTCATCAGTTTAATCTGAACTCCCGGCAGATATAAGAGTAGAAATAGATAGGTTCATTTTGTAAAAAAGAAAAATGTACATTGTCAAAGGGCTGCTAGTTCAAATGCGCCTAAAAGAAGAAAAAATGTTAGGAAATATAGTGGGGTAGGTAGAAGTACCATTGATGTTAACCATGCTATCACTTTTCAGAAATAGCATCAAAGAAGGGTGAAATTTTGCGCCAATGGGTAAGGCACTGGTCTTCATAAGCCAAAGATCTGAATTCTGGACACCTCCTGACGAGGAGCTGCCCTCCCCAAATGGAGCCACTGTTAGTCATCAGTATTTTTCACTTGTTAGTGATGACTAGATCCATAGCTGAGTTTTCTAGAAGCTAATCTCCATATGTCAATTTGTCATCTAGAAAACCCTCATAAAACTTTTTTCGCCTTCCTACTTTTCAGTCCGCCCATGTCAAAGCCTAAGTCGGGCCACTTACACCTAAGTCTCGGCGATACATAAACCAAAGTCTCGAAGCTGATTATTAGGTGTTGCATAATTGTTTTATGGTTTTTGCGAACGGAGAAACATGTCATCTGTCTCGGAGAAGGTTCCTAAATCTACATTTAGAGAAGAATATCGTGCTTCTCGGTAAACATGAGCACGATGTATATGCGCAAGGCAGGAGAGTTGCTCCATGAAGACCTTGCCGGCTTCCTTTGGAATGTGGAAGTGGTGTCCGTGAGGAAAGACACTGCTTTCAAAACGGTGGTAATTTGTCATGGCCAAGAACTGCTTTCATCTAAAAAGCGAGGAGGATTAGCGCCTCCTTCATCTACAAGCAGAGGGTGCTGGCCATTATTGACTTTAAGGATTGCAAAAGCACAGGCTTGCTTTTTACTAGATAGTAAAACAGTGACTCCAGGTTTCTGAGTATAAATGATTATTACAACAGTGCTAAGATCTAAAATGTGCAAGGCAAGAGGAGACAGAGTGTGTAGTTTTGTAAAGAGAATCAGTTTAGGTTTCAGTCATCATCAGGGTGCATCAAAAAGGACTCCTTAATCAAAGCTATCATAACAAATATCTCTGCAGGGGTGTTAATATGAATAGTTTTAATCAGTCTTAAACAGGAAAATATTTCAGTGAAAAGACCCCTGTGTGTTCTTTTGTTCCTGTTGAAGTGTGAAGTACAGTCCATGGTTTCTGGATGAACATAAAGAAGAGGCAGGAAAGTAGTACATGCAAGTTACACTCCACCACAAAGACAGGTATTTTCTCTTCAGATACAGCAGTTGGTGTTTTCAGAACTCCATCAGATGAAAGTGGCCAGAAGGAGCCTCGGTATCTATGAGCAAGAGAAAGAATGTTTGTTTTTCAAAGAGTGCTAATTTCCCTACTCACAGAGATTATCTTTCAAATGAATTATCATAAGTTGACCAAGGCAAATGGTGACATTTCAGTTTCCCCTCAACAAAGAGCAGTGCAATAAGACAGTAAAGATCTCCTTCACAGGAAACAAAAGCGTATACAAGCTCATCAAGTACAAAAAGGAGCTTTGGCACAGTGTTTCAGGTTCTGGAAATCATCAAAGGCAAAATCTAAATGCCACTGCTCCAAAAAGAGACGTTTCCTCCTCTAAGTAAGAAAACAGCGAAAGTTTCAAAGGACATCTTTATCCACAAGTTATGATCTGAGTTTTGAAAACTTTGAAAAGCATGGAAAGAAAATCAGATGGCAAAGGCAATTTGAGTTTTTATTAGCAAGAGACATCACCATTGGAACTATTGTTCATCATAGGCAAAGGAGGTGTTTTGATAGACTGTCAGTGTTTTAGAAAGTTCAAGGCAAAAATAGGTTTTCATTATTCAATGGACAGAGATATTATATAATATGTTTTGAGCAGAGGAGTGTATTGAAAAAGGGTGCCTTTCTTAATCAAAGGGTCATGGCCAAATCCAAAGAAGGTCAGCAAATTTGGGCACCTGCAGTGGGAAAGAGGTTGAAGGAGAAATTGGAAACAGAAGCTGTCAAAGCAAGGTGAAAGATAAACCCTATCCTTTCAAATAACAAAGTAGTCTTCAGGATTTTTTAACAGTTTTGGAGTGGGGTTTACATAATGAATATCATCATCAAGGATTAACAAAGTGGCAGAGAATGGTCTATAAGTCAGTAGGGTATTATTAAAGTTTGAATTTCAGTGTTAAATTGTCACCAAAAAGACAAAATTGACAGGAACCACCTCTCAGACCTATATGCCTAAATGGACAGAGTTCTGACCTTTCAAACTGTATTTGCTTTCTTTAAAAGGCTTGAAAAATATATTGGCATTTTTTAAGGGCATAGATACTATGTTGCCGAAATCATTTCAAAAAGAGTGAGCACCTCTCAAATGAAGTCAACATGTTTTCAAGTTTCAAAGGGTACACCAAGGCAGCATTACAAAGGAAAACCTTTAAAAAGGCCTTACAAAGGTTAAAACATGGAGCTGGATGTCAATTTTTCATTTCTAAATAACAAAAGCCTGTTGGCCTTTACATCTTTTCAAAAAGGTTTAAGACCGTTGAATCTCCTTTTGACTCCCCAAGAAGTGCAAAGTCGATCCACTCTTGCCATTTCAGAGATTGAAGACGAATTCGCAGTTGTTTTTGCTATCTGCAAGGTTTTTATAACAGCGCGACGTGCCTAGAGTATTGCGCGACGTGCTCAGAAGCAGATTTTCATTGGCGTTCAACTGCCGCGCGACGCGCCTGTACGTGTGCACGATGCGCCTGTACACGGCGCCCGGCTGACCCGACAGGCCACCCGGTTAGCTAGTTGCGCGGCGTTTTTTTCATATAAACGTGCCGCACACATTTCCGACGATCAACGCCTCCTAAACACCTCCAAAAGCTGGTCCAAAGTACTCAAGAAGGTTTGTCATCAAGTTTTGAAGGTATTCTATGTACCCCCCTTCTATTTGCAAAATGTCAAGTGGTGAAAAAGAGTGGAAAATCACTATATGAATCGCAGTCTTAAGTTTTGTAGGTTTGTTTGAAAAATGAGTTTCTGCTATGGTCGTGCTAGTTGAATGGTGAAATAGCCCGAATGGTAGTTCCCTCTCAAGTATTTCGAAACTTATAAGTTGCCCTCCAAACAATTGTTAAACTGTACAAACAGTGCCCAAAAAGAGAAAAACAGAGTTGTTAAAGGGCTAAAACAGTGGGTTATTTTTCTTCAAAAGCAGTGGTCATGATTTGAGTATTTTGACCTTTCAACAAAGTCTCCTCTATATGTTTGAAAGATAAAACGGTGTTGTCAACTTTCAATCCATAAAACACAGCTTCTATATGTAAAACTAACATGACCTATAAAAGGGATTTATCCAAGACTGTGCAAAGAAGATAGTGGAAGGAGGGGGTTGATGTGCTTGTTTAAGGTGTTATTAAAATGAAATTAAGGAAGTGTGGAGCATAAAGAACAGTTTTTGTTGAAAAAGAGTTGATGGTTGACCACATACTAGAAGACTCTGTCACCAGATCCTAAGACACAATAGCCTCTAACTGTGAGAGATACTTGTTGTTGTTTGACTGAGTTTATGATTGCTAAAACCACTAGTAGAGAAAAACACCAAAGGGAGCAGTGTTTTGTTCAAAGGAAGTTTGTTGGTAATATGACTGTTGCAAGACCTTGACTGCCACCTTAAAGAAACCTCTCAAAATTTTTCACCTTGTTCCATAACAGTAAGATTGACTGTATGCCCACACTGGAGGTTGACTATGTATGTGATGTGATTTTTTTTGATGGAGTGACATACCAATAGAGAATAGTGAAGTGTAATAAGAAAAAAGGGTTTTGTCAAAGAGCAGTTTATAGGTTGAAAGCTACAGGGCAAAGTTGCTCCTACTTCTCACAGAAAAGACAGTTTTCACTGTGTATGTTGCTTGACTGTCTTTTGTTCTTCGAGCTTATTTGATAAGTGGATGTTCATATAGAGTAAAGGTTTTTTCTACAAAGGCAAGGGTTACATTGATAAGGGGCCTTGATTATTTTGAAAAGAGAAAACTCCTACAGCCTCTGCTTAAAACTTTTGGAGCTTTTCAAAACTCTGTTACCCTTATTCCAGGACTGTGACATTGACTGTCTGATTACACTAAGGGTTGATTGCATAAGACATAAGTTTGTTGAGAAATTGGCACACTAGGAAGGGCATGTTTGGTAATTATTGGAAAGTCTACCTTTGGACAAAGATAAAAATGTGTTGTTGAACTTCAAACTTCATAAGAACAAGGAGATTTCTCGACACTTTATACAGAAAATTTACCTAACAGTTTATCTCCTTTTCACTGTATGGTATCTTATTGAAAGGTCCGCTAGTTGAGATACTTTAAAGGTGGACAGGCCACTTTTTGAAAGAGAAGAGGTTTTGCATTGTAAGGAAACTTTTTGAAATCATCCAAATACATTATTTCTCTATCAAAACAGTGAATTGACACAGTTTGGCTCAAATAAGGCAGTTTATAGACAGAGAGGCAGTTTGTTTCTTCAAAAGCACATCTAGGTCAAAATGCCTCCTAGGCAGGACAGCAGAAGTGGTGCGCATAAAAGATATGTACCAATCTATACAGAGGAGGTTAATGCTCATCCATCCATTCTTTTCAACTTCCATGAAGTAGGTTGTCTATATTTCTGCCAGAAGATACAGGAGGTCAAAAGTTTCTCGCCATTGACACACCTATGTGCCCTGAGGTTCCAGAACAAGCATTTCTAGGTAGCGGACCTTGATTTCAAGTTTTCTCCCAGATCAGTGTCCAAAGCCACCAAGATTCCATATCATGGCGAGAAATGGTTCAAACAGACCCATCTTGACTTGGAAGATTACAAGCCTTTCATCAAGCCTGAGCATAGAGATACTTTCACTGCTATTTTTCCTTTTTCTTATCTTCTTGACAGCTATGCTCCTCTTATGAAAGTCATAATGAATTATTTTACTTGTGAAGGGAGGTTTGCTCGAGTTTATGCCTACCATGTCCGACTATTGATGCATTTCACTAGAACCAGGCAGCTAAATCTCCCTTACTTTTTATACAAGAGCATCGAGAAGATGGCATCCACAGTCTAGAAGAAGGCCCCAGATCTGCAAATACCTTCCCTTTTCCATCATTCTCTGATCAAAATTATCATCCTACACCAGCTAGAGAAGAAAGAGGTTCCATGGGATGTATTCATCAGTCACCCATATTTCTCTACTGTTCCTCCTGTCCATATATCTCCCACTCAGCCTGTTCATACCTTTGTCTAGTAGGCCTACTCCTAGAAGGCTCAAAATTACCACTGAACAGTCAAGACAGTAGGAAGAAGGAGAAGGGAGTAGACAGCAAGAAGATAAAGGTCATGAACAAGAGGAAAGGGATGAAGAGCAGCAAACAACAGCAGGACAGTGTTGAAGGTCAGCAGCGAATAGAAGATGATGAACAACAGGTACAAGAGGAAGAGCAACAGCTTGATATTGAAGGACAGGAACAGCAGCTTGGGCAGGAAATTGAGCAACATCTTGAGCCACAAAATGAACAGGAAATCCAAGCACAACAGCAGCTTGATTTTGATGAAAAAGGGCAGCAGGTTGAAACACAAATTGAACAAGGCATTGAAGTAGAACAAAAAATTGATGTTGGCGAACAGGGGCAGCAAATTGAACATCAAGAAGAGGACACACAACAGCCTCAAGGAGAGCAGCAGTTTCAAGAAGATGTCAAGGGTAAAGCAGTTGTGTCTCCTCCTCCCAAAAGAACACAGCCCAACACAACAAGGAAGAAAGGGCCTAAGGCTGCCACTCCAAAAGTGACAAAAGTTGTCCCTAGCAAAAGAAAATTGCCCAAGAGGTCACCCACTAGCATGCCAAGGAGGAAAAGTGCAAGATTGGCCTTCAAAGGGAAAAGCAAGGTTGGAGAAAGTGAAAAACATGGAGGTGCATTGGCTGTCATTCCAATCCAAAGTGATGACAGCGATAATGAAGCCCGCATTCTTGAAAACCTCCTAATCCATAGAGAGGGGAAAATTGAGGCATTGGAGAAGGACCTTCATCGGGCAAGGAACTTCAACTATTTCTTGGAGACCCAAAATAAACAAATGAATGTCCATTTAGCTGTTCATGAAGCACGGGCAATCAAATACAAGAATGAAGCAGCTAAAGCACAAATGAGGATAGAGGAGCTCATTGGTGATTTTGATGAGGAAGAAGAGGAAGACCAGCCTAGGCGGAAGAGGCCTAGAACCATAGGGCTTAAAAGAGCCCTGGAAAGGCAAAAAGAAGAAGAATAGGCCCATCTTCAATCCTTTCCCCTCACTGCCCTCCTTGAGCAAGAAATTGAAGAAAATAAGGAGGCATGGCTAGAAAAAGCCAATAAACACTTGGAGATGAAACTTGAAAGGGAAAACAGAGACCTGGAGCTGCAAAGGAAAAGGACACAGCATTATCAAAAATTGAATCAGTTCGCCCGGTGCAAGCTAAAGGCCACCCAAGAGAAATTGAAGAAAGCAAAGGGGAAGCGCCCGACACGGAAAGAGGAGAAAGGCACATCAGCACTTGACATTTTGGCCTCAGCTTCGGAGCATGTTGCTAGGGACCCTTGAGGGTCATGCGCACCAATTTTGGGCCCATTTTGACAACTTTTTGTTTTTTGGCATTTTTTGAGTTTTTGGTCAAAAACTCATAAATTCGCCATTTCATTTTGAGGATTTGTCAAGGGAGGAGGATGATACCAGTTGATGCCATAATTTCATGATCAGGTCCTCAGCGATTTTCAGAGCATTTGGAGATCATTCGCCCCCTCAAAATCGCGAAAAATGCTCACTTTTTGCACATTCTGCCCGGCATATCAGCAGTCTGCATTTTTTGGCTTTTTACACACAGATACAGATTTGGAAGACTTCCAGGCATCAAATTGAGGTGATTTCAGTTGTGCCAGAAATTAGACACAGAGAGCTTTCCAACGGGCCATCATGAGCCTCGTTTTGACACCGGGAAGGCTGCCAAATGTTTCCAGCAAGTCAGGGGACCTTTTTCTGATATAAATTTGAAGTATTTTTGTAATTTTTGAACCTCAAAAATCTGCTTTTTCCAAATGTGCGTTTAGCTATTTTTGCACTTGGAAAATGATGTAAAGTCAATATAATTCCCATTTTTAGCATTTTTTTAGATATTTTATGGTATATTTTGTGCCTTGGGCTTTGCAAAGCCTCAAGGACAAGTTTAGATATTTTGATTAGGCCAATGAGGATGGAAGTTGAACCATGAGGTTTTCCTCACTTGAGCCTATTTATTCCACAAGCTCTCATTTGTAAACAAGGCTGAATTTGAGAAGAGAAGCAATATATTGGTCATATGAGCTTTGGAGAAAATACTTGTGCTATGCTTTTGGATTTTCTCTTGAATGTTCTTGGATGGATGATGAAGGATTGTTGATGGATTCCATGACATGGTAGAATGGTATAGTGTTTCTTGCTTTGTTGTTGTCTTCTAGTTTTCATCCATGATACATGTTTCTTGCTTGCTATAGATCAGTAGAGATTAAGTTTGAGATATGCCCATGGAGGCTCCTCAAAATTCCTGAATCTTCATATCTTTATGTTTTCTTCTTCCTTAGTTGTATTAAAGAATTCTTAACTGCTCTTTAATAACTTGAGGATATTGTTGCTAGTTTCACTAATAGTTCTATGCATGTTGAGTAGGATGTATGGTGTGCCCTGCTTACCTATGACTGTACATAGTTCCAGCCATGAAACTATATCTTTGACTGATTAAGATTATCATTTTTTTTTGAACCAAGGAGGCCTAGTCCCGATCTAGCCCTTTGCCTAGAACTATGAAAGCTTGTTTGTCAAAGTGCCCAATAACTTAAAGGCTGTGTTTAGGCGTTCCGGCATAGTTTTTTGAGTTGTTAGTCCGTCTTATGTGTTTTCCCCAAAGTCTGATAGCCATTTCCCAAAGTTAGAGGGTCTTATACTTCTATGCATGGCTGGAATGTTTGTTTCGATGTGTTGATTAGTTTATAGTTACCTTTTGCATGATTAAGGGTTTTCTTTACCATGTTTATGTTATCTATTGAACCAGTGATGCTTGAAACTCTTCATTTTTCACAAAATTGATGTCCATTTACTCCACTTTGCCCAAAGATCCTTTCTACCTTGAAATCAAATCGGCCCTTCAACAGCCTTGTATCGTCATCTTATAGCTTTCTTGACCTTTTGACCCCATAGCCCAGTTAATCTACATCTTGTTATATATTTTATATCTTTGATCAGTTTCATCCCTCACAACTTAAAAAACCAAAAACCAAAAACTCACTTCATAACTAGCCTAAAAATCAGAACATAACAAGCAAACACACAGATATCCTTTATACATATAGAGAGAGCCCTCTCTGAGTCCAGGAAGGCTAGGTCCTTGGGCTCCAAAGCTTGGTTTGATGTTACATCGTCATTTGGCTCACCAATTGGCCAAATCACGGGAACCTAACACCCCTGTTGGGTGGTTTCAGCTGTTTGAAAGGTTTCCAACAGTTTTAACTATTATTTCCAGTCCAGTTAACTTTTTCCCAGTCAAACTGAAGACCTGGTTCTTTATCCAGGCTTGATCTTTTTTATTTTTCACTATTTACCTTTTCATATGTGAGTTTTTCTATACACAGACGCATATACACGTAGTTTGTTTCAAAGGAAGTCGCGTATACGCGGGTTTCCTTTGACACAGTCGCGTATGCACGCTTCTTTCAAAACTATCAAGTAGCGTATGCCTGGGCAAATTTTGAAATTTTTGATTTCTTGACTTTTTAGTCTTGTCTGCCTGTGGAGACCTGTTCCTACAGTGTCTTTAGAGTCTCTGGATTGGGTTGATAGTGGTTCTTCGTCTTTTTCTCTCTTGTTTGATTGAATACTAACTTATTAGGCAAATCTTGTTTTAGTGCTTGCATTTCTGGTTCGAGTACCAAGATCTCTTTATGGGGATTCTTAGCTGTTCTGCTTCATCAGGACAAAGAGCCTCTGCTCATTTAATCTTTCCTAGCTTTGTGTCTTGCTTTGCACTTCGATTTTTTCCTGCTTTTGGTTAGTTTTCTTGAGTTCAGTTGACTAGGTCTTGTTGCAATTTTTGAAGAGTCTTTCTTGGCTCTTTGAAGTTTTTGTTTGCTGAAAGGTTGTACTATTCTTCTGGGTTGAGTTACTGAGTTTCTTGTCTTCTTTTGCTCATATGAATCTTGCTACTAGGTAGCCCTATAAGATTTGGAGCGTTTTTGGAGTTTTTCTTGAAATTCAGAGTTGTTTGGCTTGGGATTTGATAGTTTTCTTGGTCTCTTGGAGCTCTTATTTTTTATAAAATTCAAAAGCTCAAAAAACATTTTGTTTTGTCATTTGCTTTTGTTTTGCATTTTTGTTTTCGTTTTGTTATATCTTTTGAAGCTTTGTTGAGATTTCTCGCCTTTGGTTTTTGACTTGATTTTGGAAAGGAATTGTCATTGGTTTCTTCCTCTTGTTTCAAGTATATTTTGATGTCTTCATATTGAGTGTTTTTTATTTTGAGAACTAGTTTTGTGGACAATCAAAAAGTGATAAAACTGAAGGATCTTTGGGAAATTTCTCTCTGCTTTAGTAGAATTTGCATGCTCTTAGTTATTTGCATTAGGTGCACTTAAGCATTTGTAGTCATTTTCATAGATTTTGTGAGTGTGAGTTTGATATTTGAAAAGAAAAAATATATAATCTCGTAGAACCCGTGTAGAAATTTCTTTTCATCGAAAGGCAATTACTACATGTGCATGTATTTTGGTTTTCATTAATTTCTTTTCTGCATCACAAAACACCACAAGTTTCATTTCCGTATCCCTTTGACTTAATATAACAGCCGATTAAAATAAGCGCTATAATTTAAAAACAACTAGCAATTTTTTATTAAGTGTCATACACCAACTAGCTAGGTTGTAGGGCCTTGGATTAGGTGAGTGGAAAGTTAACTCTCCAAGGCCGCTCAAACAAAAACATAGAAGTTTATTAATTGAGCGAAATCCAACTCCGTTAGGTGGACCGGGAAAGCTCTCCTCCAGAGAGTCAAGCGCGAGGGGAAGTGAAAGCCGAGAAGAGAGATACCCCCTCTCTGATTTGCTGGATCTGACCTCAAGACCGTTCCACCCAGCTTCTGACATGGATTGGTGCCCATAGTTTCCATTCCTAGGTTCCACATAGGTGACTGTGGGGGGGAATACCCGTGGTACCTGAGGCAGACGTCGTATCACTTGCAGCAGTACTTTTGGGGGGTGCCCTTGCGAAGCTTGGGTACTTGTGCCGACAAAGGCTGTTGTTAGGAGGTCGGCGTAACTGTTTCTGTTACCTTCGCTAGTAGGCCTGGGCCGTAATTATCCCAGACTACTTTCGGGAGGTCCTATTCTTCGCTTTTTTGTATTTTGGTGTCCGGTCCTAATCACCCAGAGCGGAAATACCTGAAGGGTTTTTTCTTGATTGTATCTTAGGGATTTTTTGTAGTGAGTGCTCTTTGCTCCTAGCTTGCCTAGCTTTACATTTTTTTTTAGTCTAATTAAAATTTGTTAAAGTGGCTGATCGAGCGCCTCGTCGATCGAGGAGAATCCGGGGGTTATCTCCCGAGAGTCCAGAGCCTTCTTCGAGAAGGCGTAGGAGTAATTTAGCAGGTGAGTATCACCTTGTGGCGTCTGACACAGTGGAGAGAGATTCTCCACAAGGGATTGAAGGTTTCGTAATTGGCTCCGGTGTTGGTTCCGAGAGGAGCGCTCTGCTCACCTCGAGAGTCTTATTTCCGCAGGAAGAAGAAGTACAAGTAGAGGAAGTACCTCAACCCTCTGAGTCACTTCCATCTCCTCTTCCTCCTGATTATCCGTTCGTTGTTGAATACATCGGACCTGAGTCAGAGAGACCAGAAGATCCTCCATATTATTCATACCTTTCGATGGCCACGACTGGGAACGCGGCTTCTGCTGTGAGTGCTACAGGCATTCAGACTCCTGTTTCTGTAGAAGGAGGAGGCACTATTGCTATATCTTCGATTGCTTCTAGTACTGCTGTGTTTGGCTCTAGTTTCATCCAAGCACATGCTTCTCAATCTGGTCCCTTTTGTTTTGGAATGCCCACTAGTGGGATTCCTTCATTTTCCTTTTCTGCTGTTGCAGCTGGATCTACACCCATGTTTTCCATGGCTAGTGGATCAGCTTCTTTTCAAGGGTTCCCCTTCAGAACTGGACATATTCCTAGTTCGAATCCTTCTTTAGGGTCCTTTCTATTTACTTCTCAGACTCAGAGTTTTAACCCTTGGTCTGGTGGTCAGAATTCGACTACTTTTACAGGTTGGAACCCTGTATTCACTACTGCGGGGGCAGAGAATCATTTTTACGTTGGTCACCAAGGGAATGCTTCTTTCCCTTCGTCGAGTGCTTATCAGAATTTTCCCCCTCTTTCTAATGCCTGGAACCCCTATCAGGGGCTTTCCTCTTCATTTAATACTTCAGGAGGGGGAACTGGTCCAGTCTTTGGTAACTCTGCGTTGGGAGGAGGTTCTTCTCATTTTTCTACGAGTTCTTTCTGGAAACCTGGTGCCTTATCAAATCCAGGGTATTCTTTTCAGAATGTAGGGAATTCATCCCATCAAGGACGGAATCCTAAGGCTCCACCTCGTTTACCTTTTCTGGCAACTTTAAACTTGCCAGATCTGTCGAAATTGACGAATGATCCGATCCGGTACAGTCCGGGGTGGCCTCCGATTCCGACCAAACTACCTTCAGACATTCCAAAGTTTGAAGGCAAGAATGCAGAGGACCCGGCCGACCATATCACCACCTTCCATTTATGGTGCTCTTCTAACTCCCTGATCAATGATTCGATTAGGTTGAGATTGTTTCAACACACCTTAATTGGAAACGCTGCCAAGTGGTATATTGAGTTAACTGGGGGCAGTTTTGCTAAATTTGGAGATTTGGTTGTTACATTTCTAAATCATTTCCAGTTGCCCGTCCGTTATGACACCGGGACTGAACTCCTAGCTAATTTTAAGCAGGATGACGCAACCCACATTTCTAACCATATTCAGGAATGGTGGAGAAGGAAGAGGCTTATTAAAGCTCATATTCCTTGAGAATTCCTTTTGGAATGGTTTTTGAAATCTCTGCAGTCAGATATTTCTAAAGATGTATCCCTGTCTGGGGTATTTTCTGAGGAACAGGCTATTTTTAGGGCCCAGCAGTTGGAACTGATATATTCTCAGTCTGGATTCCTTCATAAATATTTTCCCAATGCTCCTCGCTCCAAATTAGATTTATCCAAGACTAAGCCTGCTCCTCATGGTGATGGACTTATTGGGTCAATCAATAGTGGTGCAGCTAACCTGCTTACTCAATTGCAGTAGTTGTCTATACAATCTGCTCCTTCTAGTCAGGCTATGCCTACTGAGTCATCGCCTTCCCAATCTTTGTCGGTAAATGCCATCCAAACTTCCGATCCCAAAGGAAATCAACAATCCGAAGGGAAGAAGAAAGGACGGAATAATAAGAAAAAGGGCAAGAATGGGAAGGGTAATGCAAATAAAACCAACGAGCATGTTGGTGAGGGTCAAAAGGATAAAAATAAAGTGAATTTTCCATGAAAGTTATGTGCTGGAGACCATCTTACTCATTTTTGCCCTAAAATTCAGGATGCGCAGCACTTGTTAGCTCAGTAGGGTTCTTCCTGTTCCCAGGCTGTGTTGACAAACCCTTTTCCCCAAGGGAAACAACTAGTTATTGGCGCGAATCAAAATACTGGGGCTTCCTCTGGGGGCACCCAAGAAGGGGAAATTCCATCAAACATATACATGATGAGTGCTCACGTGGATGTCGCTACGAGATCCCGTGATTATGGCGAAGAAGAGTCTTTGAAAACTAAGGATGCTCCCGATGCTACTGAGCCGCTTCATATTACGAGGCCTACTGTTGAGCCTATACCTCGGATGCCCAAAGCATCTACTAAGCGTACGACGATTAATCCAAATGCTAGGGCTTCCTAGAACTACTCTATTGTGGAAGATCTGGCGCAGAGTCCTTGTGCCATGTCGGCTCTTGAGGTGCTCCAGTCTTGTCCTTCTCAGCGCAGCGCTCTGCTCACTACTATTGGGGCTATTGATCCAAAGAACTCTCTTATGATTACTTTTGATATGTCTAATTTTAAAAAGAGACTCCCTCATCATATGGATTTTCATATCAAATCATCATACCGGAAATGCAATATTTTTCGGACGGTCGTTGATGAGGGTGCTTCCACATGTGTGATGTCTCTCACATGCTGGAAGGGAATTGGATCGCCCACAGCTGTTCCATCTGCTACTCTTCTGACTGTGTTTGATGGTCATTCTCACAGACTGCATGGTATTTTCCCAGCTTTGCCCATTTGTGTTGGGGGCAAAACTGTAAATATAGAGGTTGAGATAGTTGATGCAAGCTTGGACTACAACCTTCTGTTGGGGCGAAACTGGATTTATGAGATGGATGCCATTGCATCTTCATTATTTCAGATTATTTGTTTCCCTCGTGAAGGGAGGATTGTTATAGTGGATCAACTGGACTATCCTCCTATAGACCCGAGTGCATCTACTGACTCAACTATTCCAAAGTTGGATAATACCAAGGCGCCTGTTGAGAATTTAGGGGTTGGAATGTATTCTTCCTTGATGGGTACTTTTGATATTCCTCCTCCTACTGTTCATATAAATGCAATTTCATCCTCCAGGGCTCCTCTTCAAAGAGAGTTCTTCAGAACTCATTATTTTTCGGACCCTTGGACCTTACCTTCCCCTACCACCACATTAGCGGAAGTTCAATTGGGTGGAATGGCATTTCCAATGTCTGCAGCTAAGATTGCTTATCAGTCTATTGTTGACTCTGCAGATTCCATCCCAGCTCCTCTTTCACCGGAAGAGTTGGATGGAGATGTGGCTCCGGCTTGGACACTTAGTTCTTCTTCTGCCCAGGATTGCCTTGATACCACTCTTCCATCTGAAGAGGCCATCCTGGAAGCTATGACTGGTATAGATAGACCGTGGGATGATTTGCATCACCGGTCTTACTTTTTACCTGATTTGAGCGAAGTCGAATCAAGTTTTCCAAATCCTTCGTCTCCTGGTCCTATTCGCCCAGTCCTAAACCCTTTAGCACCAACACAGGTATATGCTGAAGGGAACATGGATGTGATTTCTCCAACTATCCCAGTGAACATTTCCAGAGATCCCAACATTATTGAGAATGTCTTCATCAGAGCTGAATGTTCCCCTGAAGAGATTCAGATTTATACCGATCTCTTTAAAGAGTATAGGGATGTATTCGCTTGGTCTTATGAGGAAATGCCTGGTATAGATCCATCTATTGTCCAACATGAGATCAAGACTTACGAAAACGCTAAGCCGGTGAGGCAAAAACTTCATCCGGTCAATCCTAGGAAGGCAGTAGCTATCAAAGTAGAGGTGGGGAAGCTACTTAAGGTAGGATTCATTTTCCCTGTTCCTTTGACTGAATGGGTTTCAAACCCTGTTCCCGTAGATAAAAAACAAGGAACAATTCGAGTTTGCATTGATTTCAGAGACCTTAATAAAGCATGTCCTAAAGATAATTACCCCACACCATTTATAGATCAGATCATTGATGAGTGTGCCGGTAATGATATTTTCTCCTTCATGGACGGTTTCTCCGGATATAATCAGATTACTATCCGTCCTGAAGATCAGCATAAGACTTCCTTTATTTGTCCTTGGGGTACGTTTTCTTACAAGAAGATGCCTTTTGGTCTTAAAAATGCTGGGGCTACGTTTCAGCGGGCCATGTCATATGCCTTCCACGACATCAAACAGATTATCGAGGCATATTTGGATGATTTAGCTGCTCATTCTCGAATGAGGATGGATCATCCTGCTCACCTTAGTCAAATATTTGAACGATGTCGTTACTATAAGATTAGGTTGAATCCGAACAAGTGCGTTTTCGTGGTTACATCTGGTCGGTAATTGGGATTCATTGTGTCTAGGGAAGGGATTAGGGTAGATCCCTTCAAGGTTGAGGCAATACTTCGGTTGCCTCCCCCGTCCTCTATTCGTCAACTTCAAAGTCTACAAGGAAAGGCTATTTTCTTCGGAGATTTATCGTAAATTATGCTGAAGTTACCAAGGGATTTATGAGATTGCTGAAGAAGGGAGTTCCATTTCTTTGGGATGGCTTCACTCAATTCTCATTCGATGCTTTGAAAAAAGCATTGACCTCTACTCCTTTATTGAGTCCACCTGATTATAGCAGGGATTTCCTTTTGTATCTTGCAGCAGCAGAATCTACCATTGTTATGGTTCTAGTTCAGGAAGATGATGCTCTTGCAGAGCATGTTATATACTATCTTAGTCGAGGATTGGTAGGACCTGAACTCCGGTATACTCCGATAGAAAAGTTAGGTTTAGCAGCTGTTCATGCTGTGTAGCGACTCCGACATTACATTCTTCTACGAAAAACTTATGTTTTGGTAACATCCAATCCATTTCAGTTTGTCCTCAGTAGGCGAGTGATTGGGGGCAAATACAATAGATGGATTGTGATTTTGCAGGAATTTGATCTTGAGTTCATGTCTGCCAAGTCCAAGAAATCATTGGTTTTTGTGGAATTGATCTCCGAGTTGCCCTGTGGGGAAGAGATTGTCTATGATGAATCCTTCCCGGATGAACATTTGTTTCTTATCTCTCCACAAGATCCTTGGTATGGAGATATCATTGTGTATCTTCAGACTGTGAAGTTTCCCTCTACTTTTTCGAAAAATGAGCGTCGTAAATTGCGTCACTTGGCTAAGAATTACTTGATTATTGGTGATGCTTTATACCATCAAGGGGTTGATTCAATCCTGAGATGCTGCTTAACTCTCAAAGAAGCTGAGGTTGTGCTGAATGATTACCATAGTGGAGCTTGTGGTGGTCATTTATCAGGGCTTGCTACAGCCCAAAAGATCTTGCGTGCTGGGTACTTTTGGCCTTCGATTTTCAAAGATTGTATGGAGTCGGTCAAAAAGTGTCATCCATGTCAAGTTTATACTCGAAAAATGCGCGCTCATCCAGCTCTGCTTTTTCCAGTCATTACTGTCGGTCCCTTTACAAAGTGGGGTATTGATTATACTACTTGTAACCCGCCTTCGGCTAAAGGTCACAAGTACATTATTGTGGCAGTAGACTACTTTACGAAGTGGGTCGAGGCTATGCCTACTTTTGGGAATGATGGTGAGACTGCAGCTCTTTTTCTTTTCAACCAGGTTATTGCTCGTTTTGGTATTCCTAGAGAGATTGTCACTGATCATGGCAGTCATTTTCAGAATAGCATGATGGCTGAGTTAGCTCTAAAATTAGGTTTCCGGCAGGAGCATTCATCTCCGTATTATCCTCAGGCCAATGGGAAAGTGGAAGCCGTGAATAAATACTTGAAGACAATTCTTCAAAGGACAATCGATAAAGCTCGATCCAACTGGCATATTATGCTATATCCTGCACTTTGGGCATACAGGACGTCAGTGAAAACTGCAACTGGCTTTACTCCGTTTCAGCTAGTTCACGGGTTGGAATCCGTATTTCCCATTGAATGTGAGATTCCTTCTCTTAAGTTAGCTGTTGAAATTCTTCCTGACACTTCTAGTCTTGAAGAACGTCTCCTTCATCTAGAACATCTTGATGAGTAGCGTCGGGACGCCGCCACGATGAATGAAGCACATAAAAACCGAGTTAAAGTTCAGTACGATAAGGCGGTCAAACCTAGGTTTTTTTCGGAAGGTGACCTTGTTTTGGTCTATGCCCCAGAAAAAGATGCCCTGGGGGCAAGAAAGTTTAAGTCTATGTGGTATGGCCCCTTCATCGTTAAAAAATTCCTTAAAAAAGGAGCATATACCTTGGTTGATTTTGAAGGAAACAAGTTGTCGGAGCCCAGAAATGGGCTCTATTTGAAAAAGTATTATGCCTAGGCTTCGGCCTGACATTTTGCTTTTGTATATAGTAGTTTTACTTTGTACATATTTGGTTGTTTTTCGATCTTTGATGGGATGGTGATGTTTTTTGATCTGCTTTGGCAGGTTGTGTCGGATGTCATGAGTCATTTTGGTTTCGCCGATGGTGCTAGTAGACACACTCGGAACTTGGCTTCCGCATCTTGGGTGCTTCATCATCCATCCAGTCAGCTGTTAGTATCAAGAGGAGTCTGCATTGGTCCTGCTTCCAATAATATAGCATAATACACTGCAGTTATTTATCTACTCTTGGACGCAATATCTCTGGGTGTTGATTCATTGGTAGTTTTCTTGGACTCTCAGCTGGTGGTGTCACAGTTGAACAATACTTATCGGGTTCGAGATCCATTTTTACTCCGGTTATTCTTGAGGGTACGTTTGTTACAAAGATCATTTCAATTTTTAACTTTCATTCATATTCCTTGAGCTGACAATTGGATGGAAGACTCATTAGCTAATCAAGCAATTGATTGGCATATTAATCATTCCATACAATAAAATTTAATCATCAAAAACATCATACAATTTTATACATTTTTCACATCACATAAAATAATCGCTGTATATATATCATCAGAGTGTTCAAAAAACTATATAAAAATTGGATACATAGGTCATACAAAAATTGGGCTTATGCCCGATCATGTTCAGTCTCAAAAAATATACAGTCATCTGGTATGTCATATCTATCTACTCCTGAGGTCCCTACCCAGAAGTTGTGTTCCTATAGAACACGATCACAGTGGCAACTCGGCGGAATAACCGTACCCAGTCACGGGGTACTCCTACCACCCGTATCTAGATGGCTTCAGGCAGATCTTCCACTGCAGCCATAGGTACTTGGCGGGTTAATCCCTCCAAGTTCCTCTGTACAGCCTGGAGGGTCCTGTCTAGATCTACTGTATCAGCCTCACCTCTGCGACGCTTATGTCGTGGGTAACCCTCAGGTCGAACTGGTCCAACATCTATATCATGATCATTATAAAATCGTAACTCATTTTGAATCCAATCAAAAACATGTTTGTTTTCCATTTTTTTCACATATATTGAAAAAATCCAAAAAAAATTATATAAGTCAAAAAATTGCAAACTTACCGACTGTGCCCCATGCCGCGCCTGGTGGAAGGACAAGGTCTGGATCGCCACGAAAATCCATCCCAACATAGGGATAGTCTTTCACAGCAATGATTTGTTCTCCCCACCATTGGAAGAAATCATCATCCCAAGTGATTCGGGGAACTTCACTTCCCCCCAATCTCTTCATCAAGTCATCCCATCGGGAAATTCTTGGGTCTCTCGGGCTGCTGATAGAAGAGATCACTTTGGGTCTCAGCCCAGGAATCTTCTCGAAGAAGAATGTCATCAAGATTGTACCATATCTAAAATGTTTTGTCTTTACTTTTCGGATAGAAGTCAATTGTTGCTTCATGTTCATCAGTAGATCTGTGCACCAATCATATAAATGAGTTAAGCATTCCACTGCTATACTCATTTGAGTCCTGGATGCCTGGTGTAAGGAAGTAGATCCCGCTACCCTGCCAATGGTAAAAAGGAGGATTTTCATGTGCAAGTCTCTTAAATCTTTGATAGCAATTTGAGTTCCAACTTTCTTGGAACCCTCTACGCAGTAGGCGTGGACGTAATCTTCCACGGTTAGCCCTCCCAAAGGCTTACCATGCAAGTCTACTGGCTCCCCCCTCCGGAAGAGTCCAGTAATAAAATAGATATCTTCCACCTTGATGCGTATGGGCATTTGATCTATTATGAAGCAGTCTTCTTCGGTTCCCAATAATTCACAAGCATTTCGAGCAACCAGACATTACTCTTCATATTTGGCATTTTGAAAAACTTGAGCAATCCACAATTTCGGAGAATATTTAGTGATACTTGGTCCTGCATGACTTCATTGTCAATGGCACTGTGCTCATGCTCTCTCCAAGATATAGTAATCCTACAAAAATTCAATAATTCGTTCATTAGCTACGCGTTTTTTCATTTTGGGTTGCGCATACGCGACTTTCTTTGTGCACAGTCGCGTATATACGCGACTTGGTCATTATAAACCCGTGTATGCACAAACCCGTGATTTTAAACAAATGGTTCTACGGTGAAAATTCCTAATTTTTAACTTATGAACGGACAAAATGAATAACAAGGATGAATTAAGAGCTTACCTAACAAATTCGGTGAAATTTGACGGTCGATTGCTCCTATTTTGACGAAAGAGGCTTTTTCTCCAGAGCACTTTTTCCCAAATCAGCAATGTAACAATGAACCAAATATGAGGTAACTTGTGTATTTATGCCCAAAATTGAAATTTTTTTGCAAAAATTTTTTATACTTATTTTTTTTCAATCTATCTTAAGCTGCATAACCCGGATGCTTGGAAGTGCCTAGATTGGTATATTTTCAGGTACATTTTGATGAACTCGATATTTTTTCTGGTTTTTGATCCATGACTGCTGACCCGTCATGGTAGGTATATGATCTTCACTGGCATATAGGTTAGGGAATCCACTTTCCGTTGCATTTTGCATACTAGCCTCCATTCTGATCACTTGCCATAGGGTCGATCCCATCAAGTCATGAGTATTACACCCATTTCACTCGCCGATTATTTAATCATGACTTGGTGGTAGAGCCTTCCTTTACATGGGCTTCCTAGTTAGTTCCTCGCTATCACTTGTTGCCCATGCTGCGTTTTATGTAGGCTCGGGAGTCCTCTTTAGTCCAGCCATGACTTATGTGTTGAAGCTTCATTCTTCTTCTTCCTCACTATCATTTTTCTGGCTATCACCCTAGAGGCTCCCTAGTGTTGTTGAGTTGTATTACTGCATTGCATATTGGCTACTTGTTTATCTTGGCCTTTAGCCAAATTCATTTTGGACTCAATGTTTAAGCCAACTTTTGACCTTGACTATCTGTACAAGTTAACCATGCATGCATTTGGCTATCGCGACTTGACACCCTTTTACCCATGGATGGAACATTCCTCTGAGTATCGCTTACCAGTTTCCGCCACCTTGCATTGAGCATAGGATAGTTCCAATCCCTGGAACTAGTGCATCTGTTTCTTGATACTCGTTCTATCCATTGTACCATAGCATTCTTTTATTCTTTTTCAGGCTTATTATATGAAAAAGACAAAAAAATCTAATATAACAAAAAGAGCGGGAACGGGATATAACTTCATAATTTGATGGCACTACAGTGTCAGTTTATCGCCCTTGAAAAAAGCACATACACTTATATATTTCCTCCATTTGGGATGGTTTTAGTTTTTGACCTAGTTTCAGCCTTTGCCTTGTTTCACGGGTCAGTCCTCCCCCGATTGGTTATCTCTTCCAATCATATGGAGAGTTTGTTTTTTCCTCCTGCATAACAGACTTATACAGTGTCACTTTTTTCTGCCATGGTCATCATGAGTCATGCTTTTGTTCAAGGGAAGTCTAACCAGAGTCGGCCATTCTGCGGTGTCTCCTGACTCATTATTTAGTCGGCCTTCCCAGTCTTGTCAGTATCTTGTTCTATCACATCAGATGTTTTGGTCTTCTGCTCGTGCTGGTTTAAGAATCTCTCCATTAACTTCTTGTTGGCGGGTTTGTCTCTTATCGACTACGACACATTGCTCTGAGAGCAAACCTAGAGCCGCACCCTGGCCCTATTTCCATCATTGATAGGTGACCTTGTGCTCAGCATTTGATCATCATTATGGGTCTTTGACTGAGTGGTTTCCCCTATGTTCGACGTTAGCATACATTATCACACTTGGGATTCGTGCAGTACCTTGATTTCCATTTGACCCTATTGGTGGATATCTCGCCTCTGTGTCAGCTTTCATTATTGGTTGGTTCAAAGGGTTTCTTCCATTCACTAGCTTCATCTTGCGCATGTCGAAAACATACTTCGGTTTGGTTCCATCACTCTACTTCATCCGATTCCTTCCAAATCTTAGCCTGCAGGTTACACTCGTGCTGGACTGATGTGGGATGCCTTAATGCCTTCCTTCCAGCAAATCTTTTCCCATCGACTCCGACTCATTGCTCTGGGAATAAGGTCTAGAGTCTTTTTGTCAGTACCTTAGGGTTTGCAGTCATCAGTGGTAGACTCTTCGCTATTGACAGTGGGGACTCATCATTGCCTCCTGATTGGTATATTCTTTCAAGTGTTCGACTTCAACTCATTCATTCGCACTTTTTAGATTGTACTGGGGCACCTTGACACTCATTTTCATTATTGGTGGGTTGTATCGCGTTGGTTAATGGTATACATTATGGACCGGTAATCCAACGATTTCTCACATGGTCGACTTCAGCTCATTTATTCCCATTGTGTAGAATTGTGCCATAGTGATCAGTGAAGACCTCAGGTTGCATCAGCATTTCTCGGTTCACTTTTGACAGTCCTTTCAGTTTCTGCCAGTGATGTTGTTCACCCTTATATGTTGCAGTGTCAGTACAACAACATCCTATATGTTGGCTCCCGAGTTGCATGATTGTACCATTTATTCCACCTTTTATGATTTGGTACTTGGAGATTCAGTTACTTATATGATCAGACATCCAGTTTCAGCATCATTCATCAGCTTTCTATATGTGATACTTAGACATTGATTCTGACTTATACTTCCAGGCCATGCTCAGATGATTCATTGTGTACTTTTAGTTCAGCTATACTTGTATACATTTTGGATCTATTCTATACTTTCGATATGATGTATTTTTTACTAAGCATGGGTATGCCCCCCTCAGCATGAGTTCACTCTCTATTTTCTTTCATTGGTTTTTGGCAGGGTGAAATCTGGTGAAGTCCTCCCTTGTCCTTGCGAAGTTCTTTCTATGTGCATAATACATTTCGGCTATCATGTACCCCTTCTGACCTCATATATTAGGGGGCATCTGTTATAGCATCATTTTTCACCCTCATGTGATTCATGATTGTCTCTATGGCCTTGGGCACCCATTCCCATAGACTTGAACAAAATTCATAAAAAACAGTGTTAAAAATCGCATACGCAGGTATGCCCAGACTTTTCCGCGTGTATATGCAAGTCCACATGTACTTTTCCGCATATGCCATTAAAATCATTAAAAATATATATAAAAATTCCCTATTTTCGGGCTGGGTTGATGGTTACTCCAGTAGTTCAACCACCCCAGCACGTGGCCAACTGTTTCCAACTGATTGAAACTACTTTGAGGGAGTATAAAAGCCCCTCATATGCATGGCCTAAGGGAGAGAGAAATTTTATAGATATTATACTCTGTTGGAATCCCTAATTCAAGTCTGATTTCCCGTGCCTCCTGCACTTTCCCAGATTTATACAGGAAACCCTTGTTTCCTGGAGATGTTCATCCATTTATATGCCATCTCGAGTGCACAAGTATTGAAAGTATCTTAGCGAGGCAAGGGCGGGACGGATCCAGACGACGGTCTGTTCGAAGATCGTGGAAGGATTCAGGTGATCTCTCCACTTTTTATTTTTGTACATGCTGCTCGCAATAATGAAGAACCATCTTGTTCTTGAACTTATGTGTTAATATCTATTTGCATATGTGAAAAGATTGATTATTAAGCATTTATTATTGTTTATATAATGTTTCACATGGATTACACTAACATTTAGGAGAAATATATGCTGTACAACTAGGTTTCCATGCATGTTCTTTCTTGTTTTCCAGGTTGAAGAGGAAGAAGGGTTGCTGGGGGTTTGGACCCCGCGGGATCTACATCGAACGTAGGACTACGGGTGAGTTCTACTATCGTTGTTATCTAGTTTTTAGCATTTAAGTGTGGTTGTGTGTGAGTCCTTCTGAATAGCATGCCCTGATCTGTGGAGGTTTTGACCCAACAAACCTCTAGGGTGTTTTTTCTCGAAACACAGATTCAATATCTTCTTCTCACCAACGAACTCTGAAGCTTGTTCATCTTCCAGTGGCGTACCTGCAAACACACACAACTTTTTAGTGTTCAAATCACAAGAATTTTTAGTCTTGGCTGCTCCCTCAAGCACTTCTTCTTGAACAGGTCTGCACATGGAATCTTCAATTTCCCTCTTTACTTCAATAACTCTGGGTTCTTCTTCCTCTGTGGAGTCTGTCATCACTTCACATTTGTCCGACTCAAGAACACAAGCCCTCACATCATCTGGACTTGTCCAATAACTCAGGAATTACTCAATGATTTCCTCCTCAACATGACAAGATTCTTGCTACCTCAAGTCTTCACTATGTCTCACAAGATCTCCTGCAGGTCTCCACTCTTCATTTGTGCTCTGTTCTGCTTCACAAGCAGAAATTTCTTCTTTCAACTCAGCTGCTCTGAGTTCTTCTCTCAACAAGGCAATCTTCTTTTGCCTCAACCTCATCTGTAATGGTTGCCATTTCACATTCTTCCTCATGAGCCAACCAACTCTCTGGCTTTCTTCTATCCTTAGTTTCAATCTATTGAACTCTTCCCTAATCCCAGCAAGTTCCTTCAAATACTCTTCATCTGTGAGTCTCTTCCTTATGCCATTTTATTTGGCATCTTCACTCACTCTTTTGTTGTGGCCTCTCTCAGAACCTCTGCAACCTATGTAGTCTCTACTATGCCTCTCAGTAGCCATTTTCTTCTCTAGGATTTCTTCACTCACAAGCTGCACTAACCCTCTGCAACAACAAGCTCTCTTGCTGCAACTCACCTCACTAATCCTTCCCTCTGGATCCGGCTTTTGGCAAGTACTGGTCCGCTCTCTGTAGGAACCTTCTGAGCACTCTCTTCTGCTCTCTAGGCTTCACTCTGCAACTTCTCTCAAGAACACCTCTTTTCTTCTGTCATCCAACCTCAGTTGGGAATCTTCTAGGTTCTGCCACACTCTTTTTGCACTCAGAATCCCTCGGGATTCTTCTATCACTACTCTCAAAGCTGTGATCTACTTCTGCTGAGATGTCTTCAATTGTCTGCACTCTAATTTCTGCAAAAAATCCTCCAACCAGAGTTAAAAACTGCTCATCTTCTCTTGGGAACACCACAATTGTCCTCCTTATCTAGCCTTCAGCTGAATACCAGGCTCACTACCTTCACTATCAAACTTTGTCTTCAATTTTCCACAACCATAATTCTGCAATTACAAATTCAATCAGATTAAAGTTAATTACCTGCAAGATCATGATCCTGTCCTCCACTCATCTTGCAAATCCTGTTCACTATGATTCTGTGTACTTTGCTGCCTGATCTTCCTTCTTCAAATCTATAGTCTTCAAAACTCTTGTCCTCCAATTGGACTCTGCAATTCTGCAATCACCTTCTGTAGGCTGCAATCTCATCAGTTTCCACAAGTCTGGTTTCCTTGCATTCACCAGACTTGGACTTTTCAAAAAGAGCTACTCCTAAAGCTCTGATACCACTTGATAGTAGGGTCATCCACAGTCCCTTTTTGCTCAATTTTTTAACAAAACTGTGTGTACAATTGAATTCAAAATTTCATGCCCAATCATCTCCCCAATCCGGAAATCTCACAACCTTCCTTTATTTTAGGCTGGCAAATTCAACACTTACATCTGAGAGTGTTAATATCTAAAATCTCTGAGATTTGAGATATTAATTCTAAGCCCTTATGTTATCCCTCGGCAGACGCATATATTAAATCATGTTCATTACATCACATATTTCATATGATGCCGCTGGCGGAGGTGCCATCTCTATCCTATGTTCAAATCGTAATAATACCATCTCTTTACATGCGCACTCAATACATATATATATGCACATTTGCTAATACAAATAACCCGAAATCCATAAAAGACTATTCACCACCTATAAATTTCATACCTTTTTTAAACCCACATACCTTAACAACGAGCAATATAATTTAAACTGGGGCCCAGCGCTAACGATCGTCTCCATCCAATGGTGGAGAGCACGTCGCTCGGCTTCACATGATCCGACGGCCCTAATCAAATCTCACGCGGCTTATGTGCACGAACGATAGTGACTAACCATCGACCCGATCGGAGGGCTCGTATTCCATCGCGTCGCAACATCTGATCGAACGGATATCGCATGGGTTACTTGCACAAACAATAACGCGCGATGGCGCGCTGTGGAAGTTGTTTTCTTGGGTCCCATCAATGCCACACGTCGGCTTCTCTATGGAATCACTCTGATTTCATAATTACCGCTTACCCCTTCAAAGGTGGTGCGATCAAACCCGAAAACTGCCTTCACTATTCATCTCGGTCACGATTCCACTCCTTCCATGCTCCAGGTTCCATTTAACTCCATCAACACTCTATTCTGTTGCGCTCAGGTTCCTCCGCCTTTCACTTAAGGTTCCATTGAGCACCGTTCTATTACCACCATCCGACTTCGCCCAATCCAATTCGATCAATGGTTCGATTGCAGCATGATCTAATTTGGATACACGTCAATCATCCACCGTTCCTCAATGCCAACCCACTAGTTTATACACACACGGTTCTCTGAAACCTTCCAACTGTAGTTCAAGTCCGAGACTCTAACATCTCTACAGAGTCTATTCGTGATGGTTCTTATACTTAGGGTCGGTTTAATTACGTAGAACTCAATTCAGTCAAGGCACATACAATATCAAATTGCAGAGTACATATTTACACATTCTTATACAATTGGTTTTGAGATACAGAAGTTATTCACACAGCAATTAACGCAACAATTCCCTTCTCACACAATTCAGACACAATTCTTTTATATGTATCCAAAGGTAACCATTGAAATTCGAAGACATTCAAACAGGGTTTAATCCCATATAGACACACTTAATTCAAAGACAGTTCTTCCATAAACAAATATATATATATATATATATATATATATATATATATATAGATATAGATATACAGGCGATCAATCTCAAAAGAAATCACTTACAAACTCATGACAGGCCAGATATTCAGTTCAGTGGCCATTATCCTCCTACTCTGTTGCTAAAGAATTTCTCTACCTCTAACTCTCTCCCTCCTATCTAAACTCTTCAGGATTACATTTATACCACAAGGATGACCTGAATCGATTCAGGTCTCCAAACAGTTCAGCAACTCTTAACATTCCCAATTCCTAAATTAGACTCAATAACTGAACTGACCCTAACTGACTCTTCGTGTTCCTATCTTAACCAATTTCTCATGTTCTCAAAATGACTTGAGAATGATTACAATTCCCTACCAAATTTATTTAATATTTACAAGAAATTTAAAGAACATGGGACCCCCTATGTCTACTTATGTACAAAGTAAATTTTGAGCCTAATGCCCCTGCATCAAGACTCACATCCTCTCTAGATTTGGTTGTCCTAGGAAGATCATCACTGATAATGCTGTTGCATTTAGATCCAAGAAGATGGTTGAATTTTGTCATAAATATCAGATAACATTGGGTCATTTTACTGCTTATTGCCCTCAAGGTAATGGGCTAGCAGAATCCTCAAACAAAAGTTTGGTAAAAATAATCAAGAAGTTGCTGGAGGACAACAAGAAGTCTTGGCACACAAAGCTAGTACATGCACTATGGGCTGACAGATTAACACTTAAGAAATAAATTGGAATGTCACCCTACTAGCTTGTGTATGGAATAGATGCAATTTTTCCAACCAGCCTTGGTGTACCAGTCATGAAGCTGATCCAAGAAGTACAGTCTGAAGACAATGACATGATCAGAAGGATTAATTAGACTATACATCTTCAACAAACCAGAGAGGAGGTCTACAACAGAGCATTACAAAAGCAAGAGAGCATCAAGAAGCTTTTTGATAGAAGGACAAAGGCCAGTAATTTTAATGTTGGTGACAAGGTGTTAAAGTGGGACTCAAGGAGAGAAGACAAGGGCAAGCATGGGAAATTTGATAACTCATGGCTTGACCCTTATCTCACTCATTCTACTGCTGGTAACAATGTGTATTTTTTGTAGGAGTTGAATGGAGTTGAATTGTTTGGGGGTACTGTCAATGGCAGGATGCTCAAACATTATTTCTCATGATCCCATCATGTTTGGAAGCCTTTTTATCTTTTTTCTCATTATAAATATTTCATCCATCATTGCATTCGAAGTTAGGAAAATAAAAAATACAAAAACAATAGAAAGAGAAAAGAGTGCAGATTGTAAAAACAATAAAGGTACAGCCCCATACCAAAAAAGAGAAACAAAATCTGAAAGTGTGCAAGCTCAAAATGTCACTCCTAAAAACACACTCCTAGTTAGTCATACAACTTAATCATGAATAATTAGTTTTAAGTTTACTGTTGATAGGTTATTGAATTAGATTTTCCTAAACAAATTAATCTTGGCTTATCAGTTAGGTAGATTAGGCTAGGAAGATAAAGGTTCAAACAAGCTCAAAATCTGAACCTGAGATTCAAAAAGAAAGAACGACTCTAATATGTTGAAATTTTTAGTCAAAAGATAGAAGTAAACTGGTTCTAATAAGCCTAAAACTTGAACCAGATAACAATGAAAAAACAGCTCAAACAAGCCTACAAAAGAGCTGAAGAAAAGAGAAGGATGTTCCTAAATATTTCAGATCTTAAGCCTTCAACAGTTTGATTTAATTTTTTGAAAATAATAATCTATGTTTAGCTTGTTTTTATGCCATAGACCAGCAACAAGTTAGACTGTTCAATCCTGACTCGACTACTTTTTAAATTTCTTGTTTTAGAAGTTAGAGAATTAAAATATGTTAGACAGTCTAATCCTAATAGATAGTAGTTAGGTAGAGAAGCTTATGAACTCAACTGTTTAATCTGAGTTCATGGAGAAATAAGAAGTAGACTTAGATTAGTTTTTTTCTTTCAAAAGAATAAAATGTTTGTAAAAATAGTTTTCCAATCCAAATGCACTCTGAAAGAAGAAAAAATGTTAGATCAGTAGGTTTGGGTAGGTAGAAAGCTTGTTTGATAGAGTTCCATTGTTTTTCATGGCTGCTAACATTATCAGAACAAAAGAAGATCATCCAAGTGAAGAAAGTTGCAGCCCAATGGATGAGGCATTGATCATCTCCCCAAAGAATACAAGTCTGAAGTTCTTGACACCTTCAAGAAAGTGCCATCCCCATGTGGAGCCACTGTTAGCCACCTATAAAATTTGTTATATCAAATGGTGTCTAAATCATTTTTCAAGCTTTCAAGAAACAAGTTTTATGCCAAATTGTTAGTTCTTGAAGTCTTAAGAAGATATCTTATCCTTTGATTAATCTTCACTGTTGTTTCCCTCTTAAACTCTAAAAAATCTACTGTTTTCCTAAAGAAAAAGACTGCGAAAAGTTCCATTTTCCCTCATTTTCCCTTCTCCTTTCACTCAAGATTAACCTCCATTTTTATTTCATTCTCCTCATAAAAATCCTCCTTTTTCCTCTTTTCCTCCATTTCCCTTCATGAAATCCCTTTAAAAAAGGTTTAAAACTCCTTTTTAAGCCTTACCAAAACCCCCAAAATCCTTTGAAAAACCCTTAAAAAATCATAAAAACCCACTTTTTCTTATAATAGGCCTAAACCCCTTTGGCTAAGACCCTAAAAACCACTTCCCCACCATGTTACTCGCACCCAGGACCAAGCGCTAAAGCCTCGAGCGCTTATCGCAATCAGATGTCTTACGGTGAGCGCATTTCTTTGTTAAAAGAAAAAGCTCCGATGCGATGAAGATTTTATTCTATGGAACCCCGCTGCATTCTCCACTGTTGATCCTTTAAAACAAATCAATGGCTAGTGCACTTTTCCATTCCCTACCCATCGCATCATAAATTCCACAAAGAGTTCTTCCAATTGTGTCTCCTTTGAAACCTCCAATGCGATGTCCCACTTTCAATCTACACCATTGATTTACCATTTTGATCCGATGGCCCAGCGCTAATCGCATTGAGCCCCACCACCCCTCCCTATCGCCCCCCCGATTGAGTACTGACCATCGATATGTTTCCAGATCTGACGGCTAGTGCTTAATCACTCATTGCCAATCAAAATTTCTTAATGTATCACCTTCTGTCTCCCCCGATTGCGATCCTCCGATTTGATCGAGACCGTCTGTTCAATCTAAGATCTACGGTCCATATCGCATCGCAATTCATCCATTATGTTCCCGTCGGACCTACCAATTAAACTCATATGTGAACCTTCATTGTCGATATCCTCCTGAGATCCAATGATCCACAGCTAATCGCCCTCCGCTCGCCAGATCCCACCACCAAAGGTCCCCGCTTCCATTCATTTTCATTGATTTTATTTGTATTTAATCATTCGCAAGGTTTGACAATCGCTCAGTCCATTATCACTCCCATCAGATCTGAAATTCCATTGTCCCTCCCATCGATTTTTCCCTCGATGCGATGAACTTTGAAGGATCTCCACCGTCGATATATATTGCTTAAACTAATCCAACGGCCCAGATATTTTCGCGACCCCTATTCTTATTAAAGCCCTTTTCACTGTCGATAAAGTTTTTCTTCCATTTTCTTCGCGATTTCTTTCATTTTATCATAATATTACACCCTTTGTATCATATTAACCCGATTAATCTTGGCCGTTGATCAATCTGATCCAACGGCCCAGAATTAATCCAACCGCCTCTCCTTTTTGACCCCAACAAACAATCTTGACCATTGGTTCTGTTCATCCAACGACCACGCTCAAACCTAAAGCCTCCAAAGCAGTTTAACCCATCCACGCAGAATTTTTAAAGGATTCCCCATTATTTTAAAAATGGAATCAAGGGTCAAGGATGATGATCCCCCAGGCCTTTATTCATGAAGGAGGTATTTCCGCAGGGTTCCAAATTATTTTTTATCAGTGCCTCATGGTGCCTCATGAGCACTGATGCCATTATAAAACCTATGTGATGCTTGTACATCAACAAGACACAACAAAACTTAATCAATTAAAGAGTATCAGTGTTAAAGGATCTAAGTCACAGCAAAGATGAAGAATTGAAGATTATTGAACGCAGTTTTGGGAGATTATGGCCTAAAGAAAACTATCTAAAGCCTAATCCGCTCAATTGAGCACAGTTTGAAGAAACAAAAGACAGGAATTAGGCCTAATGATGCCTAACACACATAATTTAAAAAAATTAACCGTGTTTTAAGGAAGAACAATCAGATCTATCAGTCCTAGAAGCTTCCACTGATGCATCAGGGGCAAATTGAATCCTCGCCAGCTACCAAAAGACACCTGTAGCCTCAAAGCATTCAAAAGAAGCATAGTTATTACCAGAGAAGAAGATATTTTCCTCACAACAGCCGAACAGTTAATTCGACCAAAGGAACTTATTGTAAACTGTCAACAGAGTTATTATAAAGATAAGAAAGAATTCGAAAGGTCAACAACTTTGCTAAGAGGACCGAAAACTTAATAAAAACAATTAATACAGAGAAATATCTGAAATTTTCTCCATCGAGCCCCTCAAAGGCTGAGAAGCATTAAACTATATTAATTGAGCCTATAGATCTTTTTTCTCATCCCACCTCCTCATTTTTCTATAAAATCTTCTTCAGGAGCACATTTTAAAGGGTTGGTTGCTAAACTTTGATATAATACTTGTGCTAGAAACTTTCTACATGTAAATAGTATTCAGAGGCTTTGAAGCTTTGTTTGTGATCAAATAAGTTAGGCTGAGAAGAGAAGATGATTGTTGAACTGAAGCATTGGACTTGAAGAATGTAACTGGATTGACATCAATATACAAGCTGATTCTTAGGATCCTGGTCTATATCACTTGTGAAGTGCTTCTTTCTGTGTTATTGTTTTCCTTTCATGTATGCCATTTTGTCCACTTATTCTCTGATAACCACTTATTCTCTGATAAAGAACAACAAGCATAGAGTTAGGATTGATTGTTTACAGTACCCTTCTCTGACTGATAAGCTTTACCTCAATGTTTTCGTCCCAATTATGTGTTTAAGAATGACTTAAGTTAAGCATAAACATTATCAAGGAATGTTGGTTTGCCCTTGTCTTGATGTGCAAATCTTGAAAAGAAGTTCTTGAATGATATTTTCATTATATACTCAATAAAATTAGACTAGAAAATTTTATGGTTTGCCCTGTCTTCTTCTTTCTTTCTCCAAAGGTAGTTCTGAAAGTTTCCCTAAGAGTATGTTGAAAGCAGTTTAGATTTAGAAGTATCTTATCTGATCTTAGGCTACACTTTGTTTTCTTATTTGTTTTCATCCCTTCTGAAAGTAATTATTTGAATTACTAGATTGTTTGTCTGATAAGTTAGCTTCAATACAAGCTTGTCCAAAGAAGTCTGTGGTTAGCCCTGTCCTTTGGTTGGTTTTTAAACAGTTACTTAAAAGTCTTTTCTTGTTTGGAAAGACTGATAAATCCTAGTTTAAATTATTGTCTTTTTCCACCCCTTCAACACTTTTATTGTTCCATTCCATCATTTAATCTAAAAAGATCTTTTGATATAGATGACTTGCCCCTTGGACCACTCTTGAAATTGTTGCACAATTAAACCCTTTTATGACTCCATAGCCCAATGGACTAAAAACCAGCGTCATATCTATCCTATCAGCCAAATCTTGTTCTGTTTTCTTATACCTTCACCCCTTTGGAACTCTTTCATTTTAGGACTTTCCACTCAACTAAAAATCATGCTCAACCATCCAAAACTAAACAAAAACCCTTGTTCTTAATAACTAGCCTAATATCACATTTCAAAAGCTTTAATGATAAATCAATCTTTGCACTTATAGAGAGATCCCTCTCTGGATTCAGGAGGGCTAGATCCTAGAATCCCAAAGTGGTTCCAATTTCCTCCCTACAGCTTTAGTCTCACCAATCTGCTAGAATTACAGGGAGGTAACAATGTAGAGCTGTAGTTTTAAGTTTTCATTCCATATGTTTGACAAAGTTTTGGTGTAACTTCCTATGTCTGCAAGTTTTGGTATGAATGTGAAAATGAATTCAATAGTTTGTTGAAGTATGAATAGAGAATAAGACATTTTTTCTTGTATTATCTAAATATTTCATTAAAAAAGGGCTTACTGTTGGAAACAATTTTACAGTGACTAATTCTTTAGGATTTTGTTCAAATGAGTGTTAGTGATTAATGTGACCTCTACTTCTCTATATTTTTTATGGTGGGTAAGGTGGGACCTTAAATTAGGGCTAGCTACCAAACTAAAAGCTTGGTTTGAGGTTACCTCTGTCAATATCCTTTCAGCCTTGGTACATTGTGGAGGCTAACATCACATTTTTAACTTAATTACTCTCTCTCAAACACATTTAATTGTATTTTGTCATATATTGACGATTGAGAATGGTGTGTTAAGGGTTTTCATGATTTGAGACCTAATTTGGATTAAATGTAGGAAAATGAAGGGAATAATTCCATTTTTGAGAAATATTCCATAATCAGGCTTGGAGTAGACAACAAGGAGTAATTGTAGGGAGGTTAACCACCTCGTTAACTCCTAAAGGAAACTAATATCTCATCAAGATTCTTCGCCAACAACTTGAAATAATAGGTAACAAAACAAGTGATTGATCAAGGGGATCCAAGATCCACTTCTCTCCAATACCAAGGGAACAAAGACCTACTTTTTACGGAGTTGTTGGTAGCTACCCTCTAGCATAAATAGGCTAAATCAAGAGCTCACTAGGATCAAATTTTAGATGCAACTAGAGCATTCTTGGATTTTTTATTAGACATTTGTAATATCCAAAAATGGGAAAGATAGGAATATAGTACATTTATAACATTTCAATCAAGGAAATAACCAAAATGTAAGCACAAATTGTAAAACGCTGGAAATGACGGAATAGAACATCAAGAAATTAAAACATTAGCATAAAAAACCTAGCCATATCATTATGTATCAATAGCAATGTAAGTACACAATGCTCCAAAAGGAATGCACTCAAGTCATCCAAAGATGGTTGAAACAACTCTACTAAAACCTAGAACTGGAAAGTAAAACTATTGCTGTTGTTGGAAACTATTGCTACTGTGAAGAAGATCTATGTGCGAGAGGCTATTGGAGTGCTTAGAAAGATCTGGGATTTCAACCATAGATTATACTAAAAAAACACAGAAAAACCCAGAAATTGTTTGGCGAGATTTTGAGTTTGGAATTTCGGCCCTTATGGGTTGCACACTGCACCTGTGTTGGCTGAGTTAAGCACTCCCTGTAGAAAACTGCTGATATGGGGCCAAAATAATTATCTATATGTTGTGATAGTACCCACTCAGATTACTAACTGAAGGGTTGGTCCCTTCTCTCAATTCCCAAGCTCAAAACTTGAGTTCTAGCTCCTCCACTGAATATACATTGTTGATCATAGGCTGTTCAAGTGATCCACAGAGTGAAGGATTAATCCCTCACAGGGTTCCAAACTGAGTTTCTTGGAACTTCCTCTTCTCCTCAAACCCTCACTAGTGAATTACACAATTCCTGCAGGAAATTTTGTTGCATAGTAGAATATATGGATGGACTGATGCCAGATATGAAAATGAAACTCCCAGAAGACTATAATGGATCCATAGTGTGAAGGGTTGATCCCTCCACAGGTTTCTCAGTGTTGGGAAACCAGCTCCAAAAAGAGAAGAAAAGAGATATAAACGCCTTAGCAATAAGCCACTTCGAGGGGGCAACCTCCAGTGCATTACATGAATGAACAATTCTTGGATTATACAAATGAACAAAACCTCCTTCTATATATAGGAGTCCATGGGGCCACAATATAATCCTAGTGGGGCCACAATGTAATCCTAGCCGACCTAACAATAATAATGTAAGGGCACAATAATAACAATATGGGGGTTACAGGGGTACAATAATAACAATAAGGAGGGCTACACTAACATAATAAGGGGCTACACTATTAATATAGGGACTTAACATGCCCCTCTCCTTCAAACAAGTGTTGTCCTCAACGCTTGATTATTTCTTGATGCTTCCGTATAAAATTCTCATCCTCCCATGTGAAATATTCTACAGGAAAGTTCTTCCACTTGCTGAGATACTCTGAAATTGATCGTACTTGTCGAGTTCTTGTTTCTATGATTGCTTCATAACTTCTTTCGATGTGATGTTGATCTTCCTGTTGTTTCATTAGATTCTGCACCAAAGTTGGGTTATCCTTTGAGAGTTGGAGAACTTGTTGTTGATGCTCGATGTGATCTTCCACTAATTTATCATCCATATTTGCTATTATTTTATCCTTCAAACCATCCAACTTAGCCTCCATTTCTGCTTTTAAACCATCTATTTCATCTTCAATTTCTCTTCGTAAGATTGAAACTTGTTGCACTTGGTAAGGTAATTTTGATATCTCATACTGCAACTCTTCCTCTTTATGCGTCATAGAATAGATTTTTGAGGGATTAATGGGTATGGAATTATTTTTTGGAGGCATTATAGAACCCAATACTGATAAAAATTATAAAATATGCACTTGGAATCACGTCAATTGCTTTTTCAAACAAACGTTATGCAATTTTAAAAACCAAATACACACGTTTCTCTTGCTTTTGAGGAGCTAGATATTGAAATTAAATTATCTCTATAATTACAGATCCTCAATATCTAAAATTCAGCCTTATAGTAGGCCTCTGAAGCTTCTTTAAAATTCCACAAGTCTGATCTGATTTGGATTCTTCAAGACAAAGTTATGTCTAATCTTCCACAATGACCTTATTATGGATTGGTTCAGTACAACGAAATTGTATGACTTGCCACGTGTCACTATTTCGTCCTTTGTCTCTGAAATTGATAGCCAAGAAACTGCAGTCCGTCTACTTGCAACCAATTTTTACGACACTCCAATCCAATTCCCAGAGAGAGAGTTATTGAACTTTTCCCACAATCACCTCTTTGAGATGAAATTCAGGACCTTGAAAAAGCACTACCTTCCACAGATCATATCTCCAAAAATATTGCGAACCAAGATCTAAATTTTTTTGATGATGTTACTCAGGATTTCAGCTTCACACCCTATGAATTTAAGCTTCTGATACTTCGTAGAAAATAATTTATAGCGCAAATTCCATGATGACCTATTTAGGATCCTGAAAAGAGACCTAACTTCCCCAGATCATATCTCCGAAAATATTGTGAACAAAGCTCTGAAATTTTTGGAAAATCTTCCTCAGGATTTTGGCTTTTCACCCTAAAAATTTCAGCTTTTTAAACTTTGTAGAAAAAAATTTATAGAAAAAATGCCACGATGACCTGTTTGGAGCAGCGAAACCCTAGAATCCAAAGCTCTGATACCAAATGTTGGGAAACCAGCTCCAAAAGGAGAAGAAAAGAGATATAAACGCCTTAGAAATAAGCCACTTAGAGGGGGAAACCTCCAATACATTACATGAATGAAAAATTCTTGGATTATACAAATGAACAAAACCTCCTATATATAGAAGTCCATGGGGCCACAATATAATCCTAGTGGGGCCATAATGTAATCCTAGCCGACCTAACAATAATAATATAAGGGCACAATAATAACAATATGGGGGTTACAGGGGTACAATAATAACAATAAGGGGGGGCTACACTAACGTAATAAGGGGCTACACTATTAATATAGGGACTTAACACTCAGCTGAAGTACTCATAACAGCATTCCAACTCTCAAATCTAAGTTGGAATGTGTAATTCCTATATTTGGAAGTGCATATGAGAGTAGCTGAAAGTGGCACTAATTTCCGAATGATGAATTCTACCAAATAAAACCTTCCCAGAGTAGGCACTCGAAGTCCCCCGTGGGTAAGGGTGGGATTCTTGATCACGAACACCCGGTGCTAAACAACACAACAAACTTAGATAAATAGCTGAAGCGTGAAAAAAATGTCTTATGACACTCAACAATAAAAATACAGACTCCCCTTCTTTGCTGCCCTCATCTTCCTTTTATGGTTTTGAGTCTTCCCTAGACTTGGCACACCTCATAATTGCGCTACACATGTTGACACTAGCTTCCATAAAGACTGCGCTTTCGTCCATGATCTCCATCACTACTAGAATTACTCTCCACTTCCTCCATCATGTGTGCATTTAATGCACCACTTCCTCCATCATCTCCGTAATTGCTTCTCCACTATCTCGATAATATTTCATTTACTCCTCCACTATCTCCATCATATTCCTCATTAATGCTCTATGACCTCCACTCTTTCTTCATTATTATGCTGCTCCACTACTCCATAATGCTACTCCACTACTAAATTAACCCACATTCACACTATAGAAGTGGATTTTAATCATCTACTGGGTTTATGGGTCCCTCCACACTTTTATTTACTTAACTAAATAAGAAAATTAAAAAATCTAATATAAAAATTAGTTGATGGAAAATTTGGAATATTACAGTCCTCCCCGCCAAAATTTTGCTTATACTCAAGCAATTGCAGAAGTGGATGTTGCAGAAATCCATCTCCTGCTTAAGTGGCATCCTCATATGGAAAGTTTCCCCACCTGCTCCAATGTATTATGAATGCCCAACTCCATAGCTGCCTCTCTAGAATGTCTATAATGGCCTCCAACTGTGTAGCTAGATGCCTCTCCTCATCAATGAGTCCCCAAGTGGAAACCATATGTTGTTCAAGAGCCTCTTCTCTGCATGAGATATGTGAAGTGTAGTGGTTCCTTCCCCAAGTTGAAAGACCCAACTCATAAACTGTCTCTCCAACCCATGATACAAGGAGTAGGTTGTGTCTCTCCATGCTCCAATCCTTAGCCCTGGTGGCCTTGATTTCTCTAATAATCCTCTCAACACTGTGAAAAGTAGGAAATAGAGACGTATCGATTGACATGTGAAATTTCGAACCGTACTCTCCCAATAGAAGCCACCGCAACCATGCCTCTTGCTGCCACAACACCTCATCATCATACTAAGTATGGTGGCCATACTCTCCTAATAGAAGCCAACGAAGAAAGGCTTCATATTTCCATCCCACATCATCATTATGCAAGGTATGGGAGAATTTCAATCCATATTCTCGCAAGAGTAACCACCACAACAATGACACTTGCTGCCACCCCACATCATCATGATGAAAACCATGAAGCCATGATATATTGCTTGACATGTAGAATGTCACACCAGACTCTCCTAATAGAAACCAAAATAGCCATGCTTCCTACTGCCACATCATATGAGTATCATGCAAAGTCCAAACCAATAACATACCCATTGACATGTGATATGTCATTGATGGCCAAACTCTCTCAAAAGTAACAAGCGCAACCATGCTTCCAGCTGCTGCATCTCATCACTATGGTGCAAGGTGGGAAATAGTGATATACCAATGGTCATATAAAATGAAATGTCTTGGCCATACTCTCCCAAGAGTAGCCATTGCAGCCATGCCTCCTGTTGTTGCATCACCTCTGTATTGTACAAGGCATGGAACATAACAATCTAAAATATCAGGTGGTAACCATACTCACCTAAGAGCATCTAGTGCAACCATGCTTCTTGCTACCCTGTGTCATAGATATGCAAGTACCTTTTAGGCCATTGGATCATCATCTCCCTATGTCCATCCACCAGTAGATGATGACTCGTACAATGTACCAACTTGGTATCCACCAAATGGAGAATATCCTGCCAAAATTTTGTCATACAATAACTTTCCTCATCACTATCTATGGTCTTGGGAAGACCATGAAGCGTGAAAACATCCCAGAAATATAATCCATTCATGGGTGAAGAGATGTACTATGTGAAAATGTCGAAGCAATGTGCATACCTCTACAACAAATCAATGTCGACAATACCATCCTCCAAAATTTGATGACAATATTTTCACTCCATCATATGTCGAAGTGTATCCTCCTTGAGGTCTCTCCATGACAACCTCTCTCCGATGGTCCAATAGAGCGTATGAAGTTGTGAATATGCTGCATGTAGAAAATTATCTTTGAGATATGAGGGACTCATTAGGAAGGCTCTATCCTTATAATGGAATATGTTATCCATCACATGATGTCTACCATCTACCATCTACCCATCCAATGCTTCATAAGTGAATCGGTCATTGGAATTCTCAAATAATAATTGGGCCCTCAAATCTTCACTACTCTTTAGTGACAGTGTTGTTGATCTCCATGATAGTGCATCTGCTATCTCATGGCCCTCTCCATACACAATGCAGAACTAATATTCCTGCATTGTACTGATCCACCGTTCCTGCCTCTTTGGTAGCAGTTTCTCCTCCTCAAAAATATGTCGAGACTATGGTGGTTGGTCTTCACCCGAAATATACTGCCAATAAAAAACTGTCGAAATTTCACCAATGCATGCATAATGGCCAATATCTCTTTGTTGTAAATAGAATATGACAACTCATGTGATAGTAAATTTCAGTTCTCGAAAGTTATCGTATAGCTTCCCTGCATTAGGAATATTCTAATTCCATCCTCAGAAACTCCACACTCCAACACAAAGTGTTGTGTGCAGATCAACAATGTCAAACTAGGATAGCTATACATCTTCTCCTTGAACTAGTCAAGCGTCCTCTGCACAATGATAGTCTGCTGCTCCAAATCAGCAATGTTCTCTAATCCTTCGTCATGCAATTGCCCCAATGGTATGTGTTATAGGTAAATTTGCGCATCATTCCCAATGACCTGGTTAAACAGGACATCATCTCCAGAACCAATGAAATAGGGTCTGTCATTTGTTATCATTTCATTTGCTACATGCCCTAAGACAAGAACAAGAAAAAATCATCCATGACTTCCATTGCAAGGTTTCCAAGATTTGAAGTACATGTGTTATATCACCTATGACCTTACCAACGCATCCTCTCAAGGGACTAACTACTTTTCATATGCATTTACCTCCATTCAAGGGTGCTCTGCAAAGCACTTCCCGATATTCAAGAGTGTGTTGGTAAAATGGGAGTGAAATTCTCATTGTTCTTGAATATCCACATGACCAGTGCCTTCTAGAAGAGTCCATATCTTTCAAAATTCGAATCCATGTGTCCATCTAACACCTATGAGCTTGGGAAAATGTCTTTCCTATTATTAGAAAGTCATTGATTGAGAAACTACCCTCAACTGCTCTATAAATTGAGCACATATCCTAGTGCTTGAAAGGGAAGAAATTGGTTAAAGAAATGTTGTTGGTTTCTCAATTGAGTGTTTGATTAGAGTGATATGCTGCTGGAGAGATGTTTATTGTGATGAGGCTAGGATGAATTCTGGAGTTGGTGGCATCAATCATTGGTTGTAACCTCCCCCTTCTATCCATTAATAAATATTGCTGCTCATTTTCCCACATATGTATATGTTTATTTTTCTATCTTTCATATCATGGATTCTTAGCTAATTTATATTTTTCATGCTTAATTTATTTAAATAATTAAGATAAATAGGCATTTGTATATTGGCATATCTTTTTTGTTTAGTGTTTATACTTGGAGGAACTAGTCTGGTGATAAAAATTGGATTGGAAGCTACAACAAGAGAGACAGAAGGAGAATAGGAAGCACTTGGATCACAATTAATTTTCTCCATATTTTTGTGTGTCTATTTAATCTTACGAAAATTATTTTCAAATTCTTTCATATGTTGTTCTAAATGCATAGCACCACATTTAGGGAACGTGTTTTATTCATAATTCATAATTTTGCATAACAAATTGGCGACTCCGCTAGGGATTTTTCCTTTCATCCTTAGTGTTTTTTCCACTTCTTATCCACCCAGTAGAATATACTCTCAATTATTATTCATTTGAAACAAATAATTGCATTAGAAGTGTGTTTAGTAGCTTGAATTTTGTTCTCTACTACAACCAATGCACTGTTGATCAAGACATAGTTCTTTGCATAGTACTATCTCCCACTCAGAGGTGCTTTGCATCGAATTTTCTCCCCTTAGAGATTTTTTTCCATATAATCCAACCAAATTCCCTTTGAATTTTTCATTGCCATCACTTTCTGTAATATCCCAAAATCGAGACAGCTCAGCAAGCCTGCTGAAATAACGTTGTTCTGAGAATTTTGTGCATAGAAATGAGTTTTCAGCTCCTATATCCCTTAGATCAGCTCATCTAAGATCTAAATCCAAAAGGAGAGCAAAAACAAATCAGACTAGGTGGGTTAAACAGATCTCCCACAAACTAGTCTAGTTGAAAATCACCCAAAGAGAGGGGTTGGAGCTATATTCAAAGGATTGCTTCAAACATAATGTAGATCCACTGAAGCACATTAGGAGGCTGATATGAAGGTTCATAAATCAGATATATAACATAAAATCATATGTTCTTTATAGCTCATATAGTATACAAGAGAAAGAATGATATTACACAGCAAAAATCCTCAGAAATGAGGTGCTACAACCATAGGAAAAGACTGCATAACCATGACAACGTTATTTTTAGGGCTGAAGTAGTATTTTATTAATTATTCAGATCTATATCATATATGTAAATAAAAATTTATATCTAATATAGATCTGTGTACAAGAAATGCTGATCTATACATTCCCCCCTGGGGTTTGCTCAAAACATGAAGTACCGGAAGTAGATTTGAGATCTAAGAATGTAGATTTGAAGAATGATTAAAAAATTTCTAAATAATACAATGGTACATCAGTTCATATCTTAAACAAACATGTATTGGATGGCCAATCCATGGATCACCACAGTGAAAGGAAGAATCCCAACACCAGAGATATTTCCTCCAAAATGTAGGCAAAACACCCTGCAACTGTAGATCTGCAAATAACACTGTCTGGGGAGAGAAACAGTGCTGTAGCTTCTGAGAATGATTTTTATTGATGCCAATATGTAGATCTGAAGTAAAATAAGCTAATGAACTCTTCCAGGAGGTTAAAAGACACAGTCACTAAAAAAAGCCACTAGTATAAGCTAGATCTGAACAGATCTAGTGTCTTCCACTACTGCAACTCACAAGGACAGCTCAACCCCCAATAGGATCAGTGTTGTAGGTGTAAGGTGAGATTGGCCTAAAAGCCTGATGTGGAAAAGATAGCACAAGTCTCCTCCAAGAGTTGCTCAAGGAAGGAGGTGGGGTTCCTGAATAGGAAGTCCCAACAAGGGATGTCTAAGCAGACAATACCTTTAGAAAATGATAATCTTCAACAACCTTATCTTTTTGATCTCCTCCTCCTTTTATAAGATTGGAGTCTTGGAAAAACCCTAAACCAATTCATTGGTTTAGCCCTTTTCACATTTAGAATTTCCTTCTAGAACTGTGCTGTCCCTCAATGAGGTTCAATGCATCTAGACTGCGCTATTGACTTGGTCAAAGGTGACCCATTCTTGTGATTTAGACCTATTCATACCTACATGATGTAATTTACATAGCCCAGATATGTCTCTGTTCACATAGGCGTTGATTTATTCTTAGCTTTTAGGAGTTTTACATGTCCTCCTTTACAATTTATTCATCAATCATGAAATGCAAAAATAAACAAGGCAAAATTAATATTGCAATTAGCTGCAGCTAATTTAGGAATATTATAGTCTCCCCTTCCCAAATGTTTCTTGTCCTCAAGAAACTGCAAGGGTGCTGCAAAATCTCCCCTCCTTCTCTTGTGGCCTCCTCATCTAATAGTCTCCCCCATTGCTCTGAATTTTCTGCAATAGTACTATCCTCCAATGGTCCCTCCTCAATGTGAAAATTGGCCTTTGGTGAATAAACCCATTGGCTCTCATCATGGAAGAATGGAAGGTCATTATGGAAACCTTCTTGTTGATCCATGTCCTTCTCAAGATAGAAGTGATAACAATCATGGGTAATTTCATGATTCATAAGAGACTCCCATCTCCATGCTATCATCCAAATGAAGGGGATCACCTCCTAGCTTGGCATTCCATAGAAAAAATCCTCCCCAATACATGTGAGGGGCATGTTCTCAACAAAAATATGGCTCACTCTACAAAGAGACAAGTGATCTATCATAGTGGCCATACAAAATCTCATGCTCCCATGGAAGCATGCAATGCAAAAAGAATGGGGAACTCCTCTCCCCAAGGACACATCATACAAGTGTGCCTCTCCTCCAACAATGTTCCCAAGAGTAAGAACATTTTCATCATAAGGAATCATGATTAGAATCATACTAGCTGCCATGTATGATAAATGAGAAGGAAGATGTTCCCTCATGTGCAACCAGCTCAGTTTTATCCCCAACTGCCATAGAATACGATATGACAAGTGCCCTCCTAAACACTTGTTTGCTGCATTATGCCTTTGGAATGCTTGGAGATTTTACATCATAGTTGGTGTAAGAGAGTCACATCATGAAGAATATAATGGCTTTCCAAGATTCTCTAAGGAATGACCTACATCAACATAGTTCATGGCCTTCAGTAGCCCATGAAACCCATCATCAATAGTGCTCCCTTTTGGAGCAATGCTCTGCAAATGACTGTTAGAAATAGATAAGAATATAGGAGATACATTATAATGCTCAAAAAGACAAGCCTCTCTATATACTTGTTTTACATCAGTGGGGTAACTCATGGATGAGTTCCCTCTCACACTCAATGAGTAAGGAGATGTGAATGATGGCTCCTCCCAAGAGCTATGTTCCTCCTCCTCTACCAAGTAATCCATGCACATCTTCATATGAGAGTGCACCTCTTCTTTGAAACCTTCCCATATGAATCCACCCAAGAGTGTATGATATGCTCTAATGAAACCAGTGGGTTTGGAAAGCAATATCTCATAGGTGGCACCGAGTAGTCTCTCCTTGAGCTTGGAGTCACTAAAAAAAAGAATAAGATTATAGAAATAGATAACTCCATAAACCACCCTGAACCTTTCATCCTTTACTTCCCCATCAAGAACCCCCCATGTGAAAAGGTCCTTGGAGTATTCCATCATGAGTTGGAAATCCCAATAAGGATCCAAGCTCTTCAAGAATGACAGCACTGTGGAAGCCTGAAATGTAGCCCCTGTCTTCTCATGGCTCCCATGTTTGACATCCTTGATATCAAAATCACATGTGGGAGTATCAAAATCTCCTCTTTTCTGCCCCATTTACAGTTGATCTTTCTCAAGACAAGATTGAAGCATATGGAAATCAACTTCCCCTTGGAAATTCCTTCTCTTCCAAAACTTCCTCATTTTGGCCCAAGTGTACAAGAGGGTTAGCATCCCCTTGCCATGTTCATAAATATTCTTTGTGAATTAAGAGATCATGGGTTGCCCCAAAGATATGGATTTTCCATGTGTCCTCATGCTCATGCCACCATAGATCTCTGATTTCTCCTCTCTCAGCGCAGATATCTGAGTGGGAGTTAGCAATGCCCCTTTCATGAAATTGCTCATCTCTCTTCTAAATTCATGAGAGATTCTTTGCATTGTTCTAGCTTCTCCCAAGGCTCCCTCCTTAGCCAAGTATGAATATTCTTCCCATAGTTGAGAGAACACTTTAGATTTATTCCTATCAAGAGGTGCTCCTAGTAAAGTACCTCCTTGCAAAGAGGTGTCAAGGCATAGAGTAGAATGTGGATGTAGGTAGACAGATTTTCCCCTACCTTTAATGCATAAGTCCTCTTGTATTCTTTGTGCTTACAAGATTTGAAGCAGATAAGGGTTCATGTTCTTTTCCTTGTGATGCCCTTCCTCCTCTTCTCCTTCTTCTATCTCTAGGGTCTCATCATTTGGAAATGATGGTACATGCTGCTCATGTGCTATGCCAAGAGCTCTATGTGTGAGACCTTGTGGAACTCCTTGCAAGAGTGAAAGAGTTTCTTCTCTTGGAGCAAGTGCTCCAAATTCATCTTCATGAGGTGCTTGAGGTGATTTTGTTGTGACTGCGTTATGATCTCTTGTTTTCTCCTCCTTTTCAATAACTGAAATTGTCTCATCATCAATAAGAGACCTTAGATCTTGGTCATCTATTGAAGGAGAAACCTTCATGCTTTCCTCTTGAGAAGAGGACCCTTCACTCAATGGAGATATTTCCCTTGGCAAGGCATCAAAAAAACGTACACCCTCTTCCATGGTCTTCAGAAATGGAGTTGGATTCATAGACCCTTCCAACTCATGCAAAAGCTTCATCTGATGTGGTTTGATAGTGTCAACAAAAGATGTTACATATGGAGCTTCATCAAACCTTTCTATCAATCTTGCAATAAACCTTGCATAAGTAGGTGTATTGGCATTCTTCAAGGAGAAATACTCAAACAACCACCAAGCATATGCTTTACCTTCAAAATGCAGCGCTACTACTTTGATGGCCTCAATCTCTGAAACTTGATGTTGTTGCATGAAGTTGTCTAGCTCCTCCACCCAAACCCTGACTGGACATTTAGGTGTTTCATCAAAGATAGATATATAGAATATACCCTTATCATTTTTCTCCTCCTTGATCTTGCATAACCCTTGGAAATTCAAATCATCTTTGAACTCCTTGGATTGAGTTTCATACTCCTCCAAATACTCTCTAAGAGTCTCCTTTTTTGGCACACCTCCTTTCTTCCTCTTCATGAAGAAATCACAGACAAAACGCTGAAGATTTGGTGATATGGCTGAGTGTACATATCCATGATATGAGGATTCAAAATTTTCCTCATGTATAGATCTTGTAGATCTGATCGGAAGATCTTCTTGTTCTTGAAACTTCCTGGGATTTTCATTGCTTCTTCTCTCTTCTTCTTGTACAAAATCCTTGGAGAGGTTCTTACTAGATCTAAAAAGTGATGAGAGTAAACTAATCTTCTTCATCATTCTAACCTTGCTCCTTAATTTACAACACTATGGCTTGAACCCACAGGCTGGGCCAAAGATCTTGCTCTGATACCACTGTAATATCCCAAAATTGGGACAGCTTAGCAAGCCTGCTAAAATAACGTTGTTCTGAGAATTTTGTGCATAGAAATGAGTTTGAAGCTCCTGGATCCCTTATATAAGCTCATCTAAGATCTAAATCCAAAAGGAAAGAAAAAAAAAATCATACTAGGTGGGTTAAACAGATCTCCTACAAACTAGTCTAGCTAAAAATCACCCAAAGAGAGGGGTTGCAGCTATATGCAAAGGATTGCTTCAGAAATAATGCAGATCCACTGAAGCACATTAGGAGGCTGATATGAAGTTTTATAAATCAGATATATAACAACAAATAATATGTTATTTACAGCTCATACAGTATACAAGAGAAATAATGAGATTATATAGCAAAAATCCTCAGAAATGAGGTGCTACAACCATAGGAAATGATTGCATAACCATGACAGCATTATTTTTAGGGTTGAATTACTATTTTATTAATTCTTCATATATAGAGCAGATATGTACATAAAATTTTAGATCTAATACAGATCTGTGTACAAGAAATGTTGATCTATACATTCCCCTTGGGGTTTTGCTCAAAACATGAAGTACCGAAAGTAGATCTGAGATCTAAGAATGCATATCTGCAGAATGATTTAGAAATTTCTGAATAATAGAATGGTATATAATATCAGATCTGAGACAAACATGGATTGGATGGCCAATCCATGGATCACCACAGTGAAAGGAAGAATCCCAACACCAGAGATCTTTCCTCCAAAATGCAGGCAAAACACCCTGCAGCTGTAGATCTGCAAATAACATTATCTAGGGAGAGAAAAAATGTTGAAGATTTTGATAATGATTTGGCCTAATGCAAATATGTAGATCTTAAGTACAATCAGCTAATGAACTCTTCCAAGAGGTTAAAAGACACACTCACTGAGAAGAGCCACTAGTATAAGCTAGATCTAAACACATCTAGTGTCCTCCACTGCTGCAACTCACAAGGAAAGCTCAACCCTCAACAGGAGCAGTGCTGTAGGTGTAAGGTGAGCTTGGCCTAAAAGCCTGATGTGGAAAAGATAGCACAAGTCTCCTCCAAGTGATGCTCAAGGAAGGAGGTTGGATTCCTGAACAGGAAGTCCCAACAAGGGATGTCTAAGTAGACAATACCTTCAGAAAATGATAATATTAAAAAAACCTTCTCTTTTTGATCTCCTCCTCCTTTTATAAGATTGGAGTCTTGGAAAAACCCTAAACCACTTCATTGGTTTAGCCCTTTTCACATTTAGAATCTCCTTCTAGAACTACGTTGTCCCTCAAGGAGGTTCAATGCATCTAGACTGCGCTGTTGACTTGGTCAAAAGTGACCCATTCTTGTGATTTAGACCCATTCACACCTGCAAGATGTAATTTACATAGCCTAGATATTTCTCTGTTCACATAGGCATTGATTTATTCTTAGTTTTCATGAGTTTTACATGTCCTCCTTTACAATTTATTCATCAATCATGAAATGCAAAAATAAACAAGGAAAAAATAATATTCCAATTATTTCCAGCTAATTTAGGAATATTACACATTCAGCCTTTTGTTTGTTGTGTTTTCAATTTTCTGATACCTCATAGAGACCATTGAATTTACTTGATTCTTCCTCCTTTGAAAATTAAGTTTGTTCAATGTCTCTTTAAGTGTTTTTCTTTATCATTGAAAAATCAAATTCAAAGTATTTTTATTTCTACATTAGATCCATTTGTTTTCGTAATGGAATTTGTCGTTAAATTCTTCGTTTCCTGTTGGAAAATTGTAGTTCCATTCTTCATTTTTTCTAAAAGAGAATTTTTTTTTAAATTCATCTTTTCTCAAAGAAGAAAGAATTTTTTTTTGTTGATTTGATGCATATAGTTTCCTTTTTGCATTTACATTAAGGGACTGAAAATAAAAACCTACATTTGCATATTGTGGATTGTGTGTTTTGCATAAGAAAAAATTAGGAAAGTTGCGTATTAGTTTGTGCTCTTTGTTGTTTGCTCTCAAAACTGGTTGCTCTTTCCCTTTAGTAGCTAATATTTTCATTGAAAATGCTAAAATTGAAAAGTTTGCTTATCATTTTAGTTTGCATTTTAGGAATTTCCATCACATCATCCCGGTGAATCTTAAAATAAAAATTGGTAAACAAGATCAACTTAAAATTTACATCAATTTACCTAAAAAAGCATTGGAACCATAACGACAACATTTAGAAGGTCTAGGCTAGAGACGTGTTCCGGTGTCGTAAAACATAGTAGTGTTAGGTCCCTGTAATTTTTCAAATTAGCAAGAAAAAATGTACAAGGGTAACATCAAACCAACTTTGGAGTCCTAGAACCTAGCTTTCTTTGACTCAGAGAGGGCTCTCTCTATATTTGTGTAAAAGATGTAAACATGATTGATTTTAGGGTTTTGATTTTAGGCTAGTTATAATGATAGGGTTTGTTTGCTTGTTTGGCTGGTTGGGTAGCTTTTCAAGTAGAAAATATAGAGTGAGAGATATTTATACCATTGGGCTATGGAGTCCGCAAAAGATCTTGAAAAGTACAACAATGGGTTAAGGGTATTTCAGAGGGAAAGTTAACAAAGCCGAATGGATCTTCAAAGCTTATGTGAGTGAAGTGAACATTAAGTTGTGATATTAGTAGGTTTAAAGGGCACTTAAGAATCCTTTAACATGTACTATAAAAAGAAGGGCCTTTAAGGTCATTGTTAGCAACCTATAAATATAGGATTCATAATTTTTACTTGACTGATGGTAATCTTGTAAATATGTACAAACTTTGCTTTCCACAAGTTATTTTCCCATATTTCGTAAAAAATAAAAAATAAAAAAATAAAAATAAGGGTATGTTAGCCATCAGTATTTTTTTTTTTTACATGTTAGTGATGACTATATCTACAGCTGAGTTTTCTAGAAACTGATTTCCTTATGTCAATATGTCATCTAGAAAACCCTCCTAAAACTTTTTTCGCCTTTCTACTTTTTAGTACACCCATGTCAAAATCAAAACCTCATTATCCCTTTCCTATCTAGCTTCAGCCCTACTGGTCTGCCCATCAGCTTTAAAAGGCAAATCCAAATCTGTTTCAAAAGTCTCCCCTATGTTAGGAAGTGGTGCTTTAAGACATTTTACCCTTGGTGATCATCAAAAAGCCAAAAAGCCTCCATCTGTTACAGACCAACCATGACTGACCTCCCACTCTGCAAATAAAATTGACAAACAGCTCTAAGTCGCGCCACTTATACCCCTAGGTCTCATCACTGCATGAACCACAGTCTCAAGCTGATTATTAGGTGTTTCACAGTGTTTTATGGACTCTGCAAAAAACAGGAAATATAACTTCATCTCAGGATTAAATGCTTGGATCTACAGTTAGAGGAACAACTGCTTCTAAATGTATCATGAGCCTGAGATGAAGCTGCAAAACAAAGAGTCACTCATCAAGACCTTACAGTTCTTTCCAGCAGGAAAATCACAGTAAGAGAAAGACACCACTGTCACAACAAACTGGTAAATTGTCATGGCCCAGAACCTCCTTCGTTTACAAGCAGAGGGTTAGGGTGCCTCCTTCATCCAAAAGCAGAGGGCGCTGGCCAGTATTGACTTTGAGGATTGAAAAAGTCTAGGTTTGTTGTTTACTGAACAGTGAAACAGAGATTCTAGGTTTTTTCTGAGTATGAGTGATGATCATAACAAGGATAGAGTCTGAAGTATGCAATTTCAAAGAAAAGAAGAGTTTGGTCTGATAAAGGAGGTCATTTGAAGTTTTCAAGTCATATGAATTGTTAAACTTTAGAAGGGCATGTCATTAGTAAAAATTCAAGGTATCATAAGCAGCCTGCTTGTCCACAAGATCAAATTGACAAGGTACTGACAAAACATGCCATTACACAGGCAGAAAGAAAGTTCTTTGTTTTTCAAAAGGCATTGACCTCCATAGTCACAGAGACTATCTTTCAAGTAATTTGTCATGAGATGACCAAAGCAAATGATGATATTTCAGTCACCCTCAGAGCAGTGCAGGGAGACAGTGTCACTTTGGCTAGGGTTTTTTCTGAAACACAGTGATGATTGCAAGAAGAGATGCTAGTATTGATGTTTTTCAAGTGGTTTACTTACCATCACATCCAGGGAAAAGCTGTGTCAAACAGATTTGTCAAACCACCTTCAAATACCTTACCTGATGAAGAGCCTCCTCCATGTATGAGCAGATGGCCAAAGCCTTGGATATTGTTGAAGACTGATTAGTCATAAAGGTGCAGTGGAAGGATACAAAGAAGGAAAATAGAAGTCATTACACAGGTCAAAGATAATGTTTCTAATTTAAAAATATTGCTCTTTCTATTCATATGAAAATGTCTTTCAAAATATACATCATGATGGACAGGGAACATTATGAATATGTATGCCATTGATACCAAAAAAGGGGCAGTTTCCTTAAGGGAAAGGATCAAACAACAATCCAATGTCACATGCCAAAAGTCCAAAGGAGCGCTTTTCAAGAAATGGTTTTCAAAGCTTTTCAAATGCTTTTGACACATTCTGAATGGTTTTTCCTTGTTAAAAAATCACCAAGAAGGTAAAACAGTGAACATAGTCGAGTTATGGAATGGTTCTATTACAAAAAGGGTCAATACACTAGTCAAAGCAAAATGGTAACTGTGTATCAAAGAACCCTGTTTTTTGAGGCAGCATTTCAAATTTTTCTGCAACCAGGGGTCCTACAAGTCAGTCTACAGGTTCATCAAGTACAGGAGTGATTTGGCCTATTTTCAGTTTCTGGAGAAAGATTTTAAGACAAGTATAGGCATGTTCATCATAAAAGGGAAAGGGTACCATATCAGTGTATCTTGAGTAAAAATAGGTATCAAAGAAAAATTTCCTTTTTAAATATACAAAGGTGAATAGAGCATAAACAAATACAACTGCATTTTGTACCTCACAGTCCGAAAATAAATTTAAAGGACACTTGGCATTTAAGCCAGTTTCAAGGAGAGGCCTTGTCACTTTTGAAGCAGTTAGAAAGGACACTTTGAAACTCAAAAATCAAAGAGGTTAAATATATCTTCTCACCAAATGGCAGAGGTGATGTGGAAGTTATCAAGTTATTTGTCAAAGTCTGAAGTTCGGTGTTTATCACCCAAAGAACAAAACAGGAAATCACTGTTCAAACACCGGTGCATGAGTAAGACAAGGTTCTGGTTTTTAAAGCCATTTGTGTTTTTATAAAAGGTTCAAGTATGAGATGCACCGAGGATATTCAAAAGTGTCAAAAAGACTGTGAAAATTTGCAAAGAAGCCAAACCAAAAGTCCACTTTGCATTTAAAAAGGAAGTGACCGTTGAAGATTTGTTTTGAAATGATATAAGGAGTGAGGTCGAGGGTGAGTTTATCGTTTTCCAACTGCAAACAAAGTTCCACGCCGCCCTCAACATCGAAACAACAAATTTCTGGTCGATTTGCAGAGTTTTGCACTGTTTATTGGCCGAGCGACACGCCTAGAAACCCGCGCGACGCGCCTGGGGGCGGTTTTACAAAGGCGGTCAGTGTTGGCGCGACGCGCCTGTACAAACAAGCGACGCGCCTGTACACCGCCCGACAGCCCTACCCGACAGGCCACCCGGGTGGTGTGTTTTGCGCGCCGTGCTAACCTTAAAGAGTGCCGCGCTAATCTTGAAGGTCTCTGGTGCTGATCCAACTCTCCTCCAAGGTTTTTTCAGCGATTTCAAGAGGTATTTCGAAATTTCATCCACATTTCCGAAATTGCCAAATGATAAAAGTCAGTTTTTTGCATGGGCATATCTGTTGAAACATCATGTATGGTTGAAGGTCTTCTCCCCAAAGATGAATATTCCGCATTAAAAGGGTCTTGATTATTGTAAAAAAGGGAATCTTTACAGCTTTTTGCTCAAAGTTTTTGGAGCTTTTAAAACCCTGTTACCTCTGCTTTAAATATAAATCTGACTGTATACTCACACCAAGGTTAATGAGCATGTTTTTGTTTAAAAAGTGACATGCATAGAGAATAGTGAAATTTAGTGGGAGAAAGGGTTCTTGGTCAAGCAGAAGTTTATAGTTTGAAGCTCTGGAGGAAGCTTGTTCACACTACTCATAAAGAGACAGTATTCACTGTATTGTTGGTTGGCTGCCTTGTGTTGTTCAAAGCTTATTGACAAAATTGCTATCCATCCAAGCAGAGGTTTTTTATAACATAACCAGAGGGTTACATTCGTAAGGCGCCATTGATTGTTTTGAAGGGATAAAACTCACATAACCTCTGCCTGAAAACTTGGAAGCCTTTCAAGATCTGTCATCTTGGCTCAGGATTATGTCAATAACTGTTTAAATACACTAAGGGTTGATTTCACATATGCAAATTTGTTGAAAGTTGGCACACTGATACGAGGCAGGGTTGTTAAACATTGAAATTCTACCTTGAAACAGAGATACATGTTTATTGGTTGACATCTAAGGCTTCAAGAACAGGGTGATTTTGGCACTTTCTCACAGCAAACTCTTTCTAGCAGTCTGCCCCTCTTTTTCACTATATCATTTCCTACTGTGAATTTGTTGACAGAGATATTCTAAGGGTGAGTAGGGACACTTTCTGAAGGGCAAGATTTTTTTTTATGGTTGAATTTTAACATTGGAGACAGAGATATAAATGTGGTGGTTGATCCCTTAAATTCACAAGTAAAGGGTGTTTTTCCTAAACACTGTGCACTGATATTTCACCTAACCTAAGCCTCCTTTTTCTTTCACTGTATGGTCTCTTCTATAGAAATCTGTTGACAGAGATATTCTAAGGGTGAGTAGGGCCACTTTCTGAAGAGCACGGTTCTAATATTTGAGTTTTGTCTTGGAGACACAAATACAAGTATGTTGATTGGCCTCTAACAAACTCACAAGAAGAATGATTTCTTAACACTGTATACAGGAAATCTACACAGCAGTTTGTCTCATCTTTACATATGGTACCCTATTGAGTATTTTGCCTGGCTGAGGTACATCCAAAGGTGAAGGGTTGGTTTTAAGGAGAACAGAGGTTGTTTATTCAAAGAAACATTGTTGCAATCCATCCTAACCACATTGTTTATCTGTCCAAGCAGCATATTGACACAGTTTGACTCCAGCAGAGCATTTTACACACAGTGAAGGCAGTGCGCCTCTTCCAAAGCTTATTCAGGTCAAAATGCCTCCAAGGCAAGACCACAGGAGCGGTCCACATAAAAGATATGAGCCCATCTCTACAGAAGAGATTAATGCTCATCCATCTGTACTTTTCAATTTCCATGAAGTAGGCTGCCTTGATTTCTGCCAGAAGATAGAGAAGTCAAGAGTTTTTCGCCATTAACACACTTGTGCGCCCTGAGATTCAAAGAAAAACACTTCCAAGTGGCGGATCTTGATTTCAAAATTTCTCCAAGGTATGTGTCCAAGGCCACCAAGATCCCGTATCATGGCGAAAAATGGTTTAAACAAGCTCATCTTGACTTAGAGGATTACAAACCTTTCATCAAGCCTGAACATAGAGAGGTTGTCACTGCTATTTTCCCTTTTTCATATCTCCTTGACAGCTATGCTCCACTTATGAAAGCCATAATGAAATATTTCACTTGTGAAGGGAGGTTTGATCGAATTTATGCTTATCATGTCCGTTTATTGATGCACTTTACTAGAAGCAGGCAACTAAACCTCCCTCACTTTTTGTTCAAAAGCATAGAGAAAATGGCATCCATTGTCCAAAAGAAGGCCCCACCTCAGCAAATCCCTTCTCTTTTTCATCATTCTTTGATCAAGATTATCTTCCTATACCAGCTGGAGAAGAAAGAGGTTTCATGGGATTTATTCATCAGCCATCCAGATTTTGCCACTGTTCCTCCTGCCCATATTTCTCCTACTCAGCTTGTCCATCGCCCAGTGCCTCTGTCTAGTAGGCCTACACCTAGAAGGCTCAGAATGACTATTGGACAGCCAAGTCAACAGGGGGAAGGAGAGGGCAGTGAACAGCAGCAAGAAGAAAGGGATGAGGGACATCAGCAGATAGAGGTTGAGGGACAACAGCAGTTGGATGTTGAGGGACAGCAGCAGATGGATGTTGAGGGACAGCAGCAGATAGGTGATGAAGGACAGCAGGTCCAAGATGAACATCAACAAGTACACATTGATGAACAACAGTTAGATGATGAGGAACAGCAGCAAGTGCAAGATGAAGAACAGCAAGTTGGGCAGGAAATTGAAACACCTCTTGAGCCACAAATTGGACAAGACATTGATGAAGAACAGCAGGCTAAGGCTGCCACCTTAACAGTGACAAAGATTGTTCCTAGCAAGAGAAAATTGCCCAAAAAGACACCTTCTAGCATGCCAAGGAGGAAAAGCGCCAGATTGGCTTTCAAAGGCAAAAGTAAAGTTGGAGAAAGTACAAAGCATGGAGGTGAATTAGCTATTATCCCTATCCAAAGCGATGATAGTGACAATGAGGCCCGCCTTCTTGAAAATATCTTAATCCATAAGGAAGGGAAAATCGAGGCATTAGAGCAAGATCTTCAAAGGGAAAGGAATTTCAATCATTTCTTGGAAATTGAAAACAAACAAATGAATGTGCACACAGCTGTTCATGAGGCACGGGCGATTAAGTATAAGAAAGAGGCAGAAAAGGCGCAAGCAAGAATTGAAGAGCTCATTGGTGAGTTTGATGATGAAGAGGAGGAAGACCAGCCTAGGCGGAAGAGGCCTAGGACTATCGGGCTTAAAAGAGCCTTGGAAAAGCAGAGAGCAGAAGAGCAAGCCCAGCTCCAAGCCTTTCCTCTCACTGCACTCCTTGAGCAGGAAATTGAGGAAAACAAAGAGGCTTGGCTTGAAAGAGCTAACAAGCATTTGGAAATGAAGCTTGAAAGGGCGAATAGAGATTTAGAGCTGCAGAGGAAGAGGACACACCACTTCCAAAAGCCGAATCAGTTTGCCCGGCGCAAACTAAAGGCAGCACAAGAGAAATTGAAGAAGGTAAAGGGAAAGCGCCTAGCACGGAAAGAAGGGAAAAGCATATCAACCCTTGATATTTTGGCCTCAGCTTCGGAGCATGTTGCTATGGACCCTTGAGGGTCATGCAGCCCAATTTTGGGCCTTTTTCGGCAACTTTTTGTTTTTTGGCATTTTTTGGGTTTTTGGCCGAAAACTCATAAATTCGCCATTTCAGTTTGATGAGTTGTCAAGGGAGGAGGATGATACCGATGGATGCCATAATTCTATGAGCAGATCTCCAGCGATTTTCAGAGCATTTGGAGATCATTCGCCCCCTCAAATTGGTGAAAAATGCCCTCTTTTTGCACATTCTGCCCGCCATATCAGCAGTCTGCTATTTTCTGGGTTTTTGCACACAGGTATAGTTTTGGATGACTTCCAGACCTCATATTGAGATGGTTTCAGTTGCGCTGGAAAGTAGACACAGAAATATTTCCAACGAGCTATCATGAGCCTCGTTTCGACTTCAGGAAGGCTGCCATTTGCATCCAGCAAGTCAGGGGACCTTTTTCAGTCATAAATATGAAGTATTTTTGTAATTTTTGAACCTCAAAAATCTGCTTTTCCCAAATGTGCGTTAAGCTATTTTTATCCTTGGGAAATGATGTAAAGTCAATATAATTTCCATTTTTAGCAGTTTTTTAGATATTTTATGGGATATTTTGTGCCTTGGGCTTTGCAAAGCCTCAAGGACAAGTTTAGATATTTTGACTTGGCCAATGGTATAGCTAGTTGCTCCATGAAATTTTCCTCCCTCAAGCCTATTTATTCCATGGGTTTCATTGTAAATCAGAGGCTGAACTTGAGAGAAGAATCAATATATTGGTCATATGAGCTTTGAAGAACATACTTGTGTTATGATTTTTGGACTGCCTCTTGGATGCTTTTGATGAATGATGAAGGATTGGTGATGGATTCCATGACATGGTAGAATGGTATAGAGTTTCTTGTTATGTTTTGTCTTCTAGTTTTCATTCATAATACATGCTTCTTACTGCTATAGATCAGTAGAGATTGATTTTGAGATATGCCCATGGAGGCACCTCAAAATTCCTAAATCTTCATAGCTTGATGTTTTCTTCTTCCTTAGTTATACTAAAGAATTCTTAGCTGCTCTTTAGTAACTTATGGTACTGTTTGCTAGTTTTATTTACAAGTTCTATGCATGTTGAGTAGGATGTATGGTGTGCCCTGCCTACCTATAATCTATCCATAGTTCTGTCCATAAAACTTTCTCTTTGACTGATTAGTTGATCATCTTGTTGAACCAAGGAGGCCTAGTCCCGATGTAGCCCTTTGCCTAAAACTATGAAAGCTTGTTTGTCAAAGTGCCTAATGACTTAGAGACTAGAGGCACCTCAAAATTCCTAAATCTTCATAGCTTTATGTTTTCTTCTTCCTTAGTTATACTAAAGAATTCTTAACTGCTCTTTAGTAACTTAAGGTATTGTTGCTAGTTTTATTCATAAGTTCTATGTATCTTGAGTAGGATGTATGGTGTGCCTTGCCTACCTATGATTGTCCATAGTTCTTTCCATAAAACTATCTCTTTGACTGATTAGCTTATCATCTTGTTGAACCAAGGAGGCCTAGTCCCGATCTAGCCCTTTGCCTAAAACTATGAAAGCTTGTTTGTCAAAGTGCCCAATAACTTAGAGACTGTGTTTAGGCGTTCCAGCATAGTATTTTGAGTTGTTAGTCCTTCTTATGTGTTTTCCCCAAAGTCTAATAGCCATTTCCCGAAGTTAGAAGGTCTTATACTTCTATGCATGGCTGGAATGTTTGATTTCTATGTATTAATTAGCTCATAGTTACATTTAGCATGATTAATGGCTTGCTATAACATGTTTATGTCTGCTATCAACTAGTTACACTTGAAATCCCTCATCTTTCACAAACTTGATGTCCATTTACTCCATTTTGCCCAAAGATCCTTTCTACCTTGAATCAAATCGGCCCTACAGCAGCCTCACATCATCATCTGATAGCTTCCTTGACCTGTTTGACCCCATAGCCCAATTGATCTGACTTCTTGTTATCCATTTTTATATCTTTGATCAGTTTTATCCCTCACAAACTTAAAAAACCAAAAAACTAAAAACTCACTTCATAACTAGCCTAATATCAGAACACCATAAGCAAACACACTGATATCTTTTGCATATAATAGAGAGAGCCCTCTCTGAGTCCAGGAAGGCTAGGTCCTTGGGCTCCAAAGCTTGGTTTGATGTTACATCGTCATTTGGCTCGCCAATCGGCCAAATCACGGGACCCTAACATAATGGCGATCATGGTGGGACTTTGAGTCAAAACATCCTAGGTATCCCTTAGGAACTCTCAAAATCTCAGTCAAACTTAGAAGAGTAGAATCTGGTTGTCTCACCATCCTAGCAAAATGATGACTCAGCTATAGGACACTCTTCCAAACCTCAGGACTACATAAAACTCAGAAAAACCCCAAAAAACTCCCTTAGATTGGTTTTTGACAGTATTGGTGGTGGACCATACACATATACCTCAAAAAAACTAAAAATCCACCTGGCGACTCTACTAGCCTCCAGTAGGCCTTACTACTTTGCTAAATTTTAGAATACCATCCGATTTAGCCACCTTATCGCCAACCTAACATAATGGCGATCACGGTGGGACCCTGAGTATTAAACAAAATTAGATTCCCTAGACCTTAAGAAACCTTAAAGAATACTATCTGATTGACCTATCCCACTGCTCACTAACATAGTGACACTCACAGTAGGACCTTCTGAGTTAGTGACAATCTAAGTACACCTTAGTAACTCTTGAAGTCTCAATCAAGCTTAGTAAATTTAGACATTGTCTGAAGGGTAGAAAATAGCTCTTTCACCATCTTAGCAAAATGATGAGTCAGTTATAGAAAACTCTTCCAAACCTTGTAGGCACATAAAACTCAAAAAATCCCAAAACACTCCCTTAGATTGGTTTTTGTCAATATTGGTGGTGGACCATACAAGTATAGCTCAAAAAAACTGATAATCCACCTGGCGACTCCACTAACCTCTAGTAAGCCTTACTATTTTACCAAACTCTAGGCTACTATCCAATAGACCTACCCCATCGCTCACTAACATAGCGGGAGATGGTGGGACACTGAGTACATGATAGTCTAGCAAACTCTTATAGACTCTTTGGTCCTTTAGATACCTAAACAAGCAAGAAGTCCATAGATCCATTTGAAGTAAACTCTTGTTGTTCTCATCACCCTAGCGAAGTATTGAAACAAGTTTAGGATACTTTGAAACATAGGCTGCACATAAAACTCAGAAAATCCAAAAACATTCCCAGATTAGTTACTGGTGGTGGACCATAAGTATCTTCACAAAAACAACCCAGTTCCACCTGGCAAATCCACTAATCCATCCCTTTTATTTTTGACCATCCTTCGCCTTAGTATAAGCTTTAGAAAAACCACTCATCCAGAACATTCACCATTACCATTCTCTCTAAACTCTGGATCTAAAATCTGGCTTCACGAAGAATCAACACCAGATCTCATCCAGACCCAAATCCCCCTATCATAGTAGATGACCCAGAAAAGATTCTGTGGCAAGCTTCCGAAACTGATCATCTAGCTACTGGTAGATCCATCCGTAGAGAAAGATCTGTACCTAAACATCGCACTATCCTACTAGATTCACCTTTTGAATTAGAGTCATCACAAACTCTTCCCAGAAGCAAATCATATAATAAGATAAACTTTGACGATCTTGAACCCCTAGACCCACCACAGAGTACTATTAGAGAAGCTTCAACCACCACTCCTCCTGATTCCCAGCTTCTCTATCAGTTTGGCTCCTATCATCCCAGATCTCCTCAAAACCAGATCACTAGTCCAAGTTCATCCGCCACACCTGGTCAAACCACCACTGTTCAAACCACTTCATTTCAGCCTACTAGTCCTCATCTTATACATCATCCACTAGCTCCAGTCATGGCAGCCTGGTACGCACCTTTGGTGTTGCCACCACCTTTAGCTCTTCTCCCAAACAAATATCAAGACAAAATCCCACACTTTACTGGAGAAGACACCACCACACCTCAACAGCATATAAGTAGGATGACTGAGGCTTATGAATACCTAGAGGTACAAGACGAGACTGTCAGAATGAGAATATTCGCCCAAAGTCTTGGTGGTGAACCCAAAGCATGGTTCAAAAGCTTAGCTCCAAACAGTATCCATGATATCCCAGAACTACATCAAGTTTTCAGAAATAGGTGGGAAATCCGAAGAAACCCCATTTAGATCCTGTCAGAATATAACAACCTAAAACGGGAAAATGGGGAAAGTGTCCAAGCTTACTGTACTAGGTTCAACAGTGTATATAACTCCCTCCCACCTCATTTCAAACCTCCACTTGGTCTAGCCTTGGCAAAATTCCCCGAAGGTTTTGATCCGGACATGACATATCATCTGAGAGATAAGGATCCCCCTACCTTAGAGGAAATGCAACAAATAGCCATAAAATCAGATGCCAACTTAGCTGAAAAAAGAGCTAGAACTAGATCAGAAAGAAAAGTCACATATAGAGATGAGGTCTCCACTTCATCACCTTCCCTAGATCCCAGAATAGATGACTTAGTCAAATCCATGGCTAAAATGTGGGAAAAGATCAATGAAAAAGCTCCTGTTAGGAACAACCAGCCAAACCCTCCAAACAGAAACCGGAACCAGAACTTTAGGAGGGAACAGCCCCAAAACAGACCAAGGAAAAATGACCAACAGATCAGGCCACCATTCAATGAAAACTATGTGGAAGAAGATGATAGGGACTCTGAACCTCTTGATGAACATCATTTAAACCTCATAGGGTCTGACAATGAGAGTGAGGTGTACCTCACCGAAGAAGAACAAGCATTTTTTTCTTCTGATCAGGATGAAACCAACTATGAAGATCCCGATGACCCCGCCATAGAGTTTCAAAATGCTATTGTAGAACCCCACAGGCAATATGACCTTAGAAGCAAAAGAAACCAAGATAATGTCAAGAAAGGTAACTCTGATACTGCTAAAGCTCCAGATACCATCCTCAAGAAAGCATCAAGCAGTGACAAAATCAAGGTTGAGAAGACTGACCAAAGCAAAGCTAAAGTTATCCAAACTAGTCCTCTCTCAGACACTCCTAGTACTTCTACAAAAGTCACCGAAACAACTATGGTAAACAAAATCCCTAAACAAGGTCAACAAACTCAGAACATAGAGAAGGTCGTGGCTGAAAAAACCGAAACAAACATATCTAAACTTCAGCTACCTTTCAGCTTTGAAGGCGAAATCGCCAAGATTAAGATCACCATGCCTCTTACTGAACTCATTGCCCAAAACTCTTATAAATCCCAAGTACTAAAAGTCTTAAATCTAGAGAATGATGCAAACACTGTTAATCTAGCTGATGACACTCCTGAAGTTTTGTTTGGTCCAAAGATAGAGGGAAAATTCCAAGAAGGAAATACTCTTCCATTTTACATTAGCCTAAACATTCACGACCAAATCCTCCACAATGCCATGCTAGACTCCGGCGCCTCGCATAATCTTATGCCGAAGGTAGTAATGGAAAGATTAGGCTTAGAAATCACAAGACCATACAAAGACTTGTATTCATTTGATTCAAGTAGAGTCCAATGGCTGGGTTTGATCAAAGACCTTTGTTTTAGTCTGGCCCAAATACCTGCGAAACATATAATCATGGATATAGTAGTGGCAGACATTCCTCCCAAATACGGGATGCTTCTATCCAGATCTTGGGGAGCCAAACTCCAAGGGAATATCCAACTGGACATGTCATATGCCACCATTCCTGTGTTTGGCCAGACTAGAATACTCTACCGAGAATCACACATGAAATACATGATTAGCAGTCAAGATAGGCCAGACAACATTCCAATGTGTTCCTTGCGTTCCGACCTGAACTCTTTCATTATGCATATTGATGAAAACACGGAGGAAGAGTCAGAGGAAGCTGATGTAGACTTAGGTCCACCACATCAGCTGTCCTTGGTACCCTATGATGAACTAGACACTCAAAACTACCATGATCATGAACAGTTGTGTCTTGAGGAAAATAAGTTTTCCCTTTCTGAAGTAGGATTAGAACAAGAAGCACAAACTCTGATGTACTATCAAGCAAATTGCTCTAGTTTTAGTCAAACACCAGCAGTGACTTGTGGAAACTTCTTCCGGGTAAAGGCTCTAGAAGACCTACACATTATAAACCTGTTTGGAACCCGGGAGCAAGGGAGTTCAATTTTTCTGCCATACCTCAAAGATTTACCATCATGTGACCTTCCTACTGTGAATGAAGCTTTAACTATAACCTCAGCAGCTCAAAATCTTGAGAAAAGGCCAGATAAACTTCTCATGAGCAAGAATGATAGTTGCAATCCTAGCATACCTGAACTACTAAGATTAGCTCATATTCTGTCTTTTCACGAAGAACTTAGAAATGCCAAAATCAGAAATCTCATGCAGAATACCAATTTATACAGAAAAAGCAAGGGAAACTACTGTGTCACTACCTTCCCCTCAAAGAACAGTTTTGACAAGAGAAAACACAACAATCTGAAACAAAATGAAATAATCAAGGATAAAACAGTTGGTCATAGAGTCTGCTTTGATTTTAGGAATAAAACTGCATATCCCTATAACAGAGATTATGTTCTTTCTACTCATGACCATGATTTACCAATTAAAGGTGCTTTTAATCGTGTATGTTTGCAAGATGATGTTTCAGGTCATGGTCATAAGATTCCCTTGCAAAGTAGACAGCTTAAAGATTTTTTCAAGTTTGCGGGAGGTAGATCTGATTTCAAGTTCAAAATTGCAAAACCACCCAATGTCAGAAATCTGTTCATGAAAGCCATGTTCCCAGTTTTAAATTTCTGCATCTGTGCATACCTTGATGATGTCATTATCTATTTTAAGAATGACCAAGAATACATACATTACTTGAGGAAAGCATACAGTAAGGAAAGGAGTGGAAATCAGATATTCAGAGAGGTACAAAGGGAAGATACTGGGTTGTTTAGAGATTCTTGCATGAATCCCTATGTCATGTTAGAGAGAGAAAATTTCCCAAATTTTTCTTTTCAGGAGTTAAATGGGCCAAGGGTGAGAGGAGATCCTTACGAAGATAAGATGCTTAAATTCCGTCATTTCCAAGATTTTTGAGTTTGGGACACTTGCATTCATTGTACATACCATTGTTTGAAATATTGAAAAGATAGAAAAGTCAAAAACAATAAAAGATAGGAAAGTCAAAAACAGTAAAAACAGAAAAGAGGGCAAGTGAAGATAGGACAAAGGCCCCATGTTCCAAAAAATAGTCTTTCAGAAAGCGAGCAAGTCTAAATGCCGCTACTAGTACTTCAATGTCTTGTTCAGCTATCTAGCCTAATCATAGCTGAGCATGTTTAAATTTATTTACTGATAAGTTAGTGAGCGCCAAGATAGTCAACATTGTGTAAGATTGACTTATCACAGAGCTTAGATTAGGGAGAGATTCTGGTTCCACATGCCTAAAACAGAACCAAAGGGAGAAGCGAGGGATGAAAAACACATTGTACATCTTAGCCCCGCTTCTCTAGTTTCCTTTTATTGCAGAATAACATTTGTGTGCAGCTTGTCTTTTATGCCGCAAATGCATGACAAATCAGACTACCTAATCCTGATTTGATCATTTTTAAATTTCATGTTGTAGATTAGAGAATGAAATCCTGTCAAACTGCTTAATCTTGACAGTTGATCTAGCATAGGTAGAGTAATGAAGGAGTTCATCAGTTTAATCTGAACTCCCGGCAGATATAAGAGTAGAAATAGAGAGGTTCATTTTGCAAAAGGAAAAATATACTTTGTCAAAAGGCTGCTGGTTCAAATGCGCCAAAGAGAAGAAAAAATGTTAGGAAAGATAGTGGGGTAGGTAGAAGTATCATTGATGTTAATCATGCTGTCAATTTTTCAGAAATAACATCAAGAGAAGGGTAAATTTTGCGCCAATGGATAAGGCACTGGTCTTCTGAATTCTGGACACCTCCTGACGAGGAGCTGCCCTCCCCAAATGGAGCCACTGTTAGCCATCAGTATTTTTTACATGTTAGTGATGACTATATCTACAGCTGATTTTTCTAGAAACTAATTTCCTTATGTCAATATGTCATCTAGAAAACCCTCCTAAAACTTTTTTCGCCTTTCTACTTTTCAGTACACCCATGTCAAAATCAAAACCTCATTATCCCTTTCCTACCTGGTTTCAGCCTACTGGTCTGCCCATTAGCTTTAAAAGGCAAATCCAAATCTGTTTCAAAAGTCTCCCCTATGTTAGGAAGTGGCGCTTTAAGACATTTTACCCTTGGCGATCATCAAAAAGCCAAAAAGCCTCCATCTGTTACAGACCAACCATGACTGACCTCCCACTCTACAAATAAAATTGACAAACAGCTCTAAGTCACGCCACTTATACCCCTAGGTCTCAGCACTGCATGAACCACAGTCTCAAGCTGATTATTAGGTGTTTCACAGTGTTTTATGGACTCTGCAAAAAACAGGAAATATAACTTCATCTCAGGATTAAATGCTTGGATCTACAGTTAGAGGAACATCTGCTTCTAAATGTATCATGAGCCTGAGATGAAGCTGCAAAACAAAGAGTCACTCATCAAGACCTTACAGTTCTTTCCAGCAGGAAAATCACAGTAAGAGAAAGACACCACTGTCACAGCAAACTGGTAAATTGTCATGGCCCAGAACCTCCTTTGTTTACAAGCAGAGGGTTAGGGTGTCTCCTTCATCCACAAGCAGAGGGCGCTGGCCAGTATTGACTTTGAGGATTGCAAAAGTCCAGGTTTGTTGTTTACTGAACAGTGAAACAGAGATTCTAGGTTTTTTCTGAGTATGAGTGATGATCATAACAAGGATAGAGTCTGAAGTATGCAATTTCAAAGAAAAGCAGAGTTTGGTCTGATAAAGGAGGTCATTTGAAGTTTTCAAGTCATATGAATTGTTAAAATTTAGAAGGGCATGTCATTAGTAAAAATTCAAGGTATCATAAGCAGCCTGCTTGTCCACAAGATCAAATTGACAAGGTACTGACAAAACATGCCATTACACAGGCAGAAAGAAAGTTCTTTGTTTTTCAAAAGGCACTGACCTCCATAGTCACAGAGACTATCTTTCAAGTAATTTTTCATGAGATGACCAAAGAAAATGATGATATTTCAGTCACCCTCAGAGCAGTGCAGGGAGACAGTGTCACTTTGGCTAGGGTTTTTTCTGAAACACAGTGATGATTGCAAGAAGAGATGCTAGTATTGATGTTTTTCAAGTGGTTTACTTACCATCACATCCAGGGAAAAAGCTGTGTCAAACAGATTTGTCAAACAACCTTCAGATACCTTACCTGATGAAGAGCCTCCTCCATGTATGAGCAGATGGCCAAAGCCTTGGATATTGTTGAAGACTGATTAGTCAGAAAGGTGCAGTGGAAGGATACAAAGAAGGAAAATAGAAGTCATTACACATGTCAAAGATAATGTTTCTAATTCAAAAATATTGCTCTTTCTATTCATATGAAAATGTCTTTCAAAATATACATCATGATGGACAGGGAACATTATGAATATGTATGCCATTGATACCAAAAAAGGGGCAGTTTCCTTAAGGGAAAGGATCAAAAAACAATCCAATGTCACATGCCAAAAGTCCAAAGGAGCGCTTTTCAAGAAATGGTTTTCAAAGCTTTTCAAATGCTTTTGACACATTCTGAATGGTTTTTCCTTGTTAAAAAATCACCAAGAAGGTAAAACAGTGAACATAGTCGAGTTATGGAATGGTTCTATTACAAAAAGGGTCAATACACTAGTCAAAGCAAAATGGTAACTGTGTATCAAAGAACCCTGTTTTTTGAGGCAGCATTTCAAATTTTTCTGCAACCAGGGGTCCTACAAGTCAGTCTACAGGTTCATCAAGTACAGGAGTGATTTGGCCTATTTTCAGTTTCTGGAGAAAGATTTTAAGACAAGTATAGGCATGTTCATCATAAAAGGGAAAGGGTACCATATCAGTGTATCTTGAGTAAAAATAGGTATCAAAGAAAAATTTCCTTTTTAAATATACAAAGGTGAATAGAGCATAAACAAATACAACTGCATTTTGTACCTCACAGTCCGAAAATAAATTTAAAGGACACTTGGCATTTAAGCCAGTTTCAAGGAGAGGCCTTGTCACTTTTGAAGCAGTTAGAAAGGACACTTTGAAACTCAAAAATCAAAGAGGTTAAATATATCTTCTCACCAAATGGCAGAGGTGATGTGGAAGTTATCAAGTTATTTGTCAAAGTCTGAAGTTCGGTGTTTATCACCCAAAGAACAAAACAGGAAATCACTGTTCAAACACCGGTGCATGAGTAAGACAAGGTTCTGGTTTTTAAAGCCATTTGTGTTTTTATAAAAGGTTCAAGTATGAGATGCACCGAGGATATTCAAAAGTGTCAAAAAGACTGTGAAAATTTGCAAAGAAGCCAAACCAAAAGTCCACTTTGCATTTAAAAAGGAAGTGACCGTTGAAGATTTGTTTTGAAATGATATAAGGAGTGAGGTCGAGGGTGAGTTTATCGTTTTCCAACTGCAAACAAAGTTCCACGCCGCCCTCAGCATCGAAACAACAAATTTCTGGTCGATTTGCAGAGTTTTTCACTGTTTATTGGCCGAGCGACGCGCTTAGAAACCCGCGCGACGCGCTTGGGGGCGATTTTACAAAGGCGGTCAGTGTTGGCGCGACGCGCCTGTACAAACAAGCGATGCGCCTGTACACCGCCCGACAGCCTGACCCGACAGGCCACCCGGGTGGTGTGTTTTGCGCACCGTGCTGACCTTAAAGAGTGCCGCGCTAATCTTGAAGGTCTCCGGTGCTGATCCAACTCTCCTCCAAGGTTTTTTCAGCGATTTCAAGAGGTATTTCGAAATTTCATCCACATTTCCGAAATTGCCAAATGATAAAAGTCAGTTTTTTGCATGGGCATATCTGTTGAAACAGCATGTATGGTTGAAGGTCTTCTCCCCAAATATGGATATTCCGCATTAAAAGGGTCTTGATTATTGTAAAAAAGGGAATCTTTACAGCTTTTTGCTCAAAGTTTTTGGAGCTTTTAAAACCCTGTTACCTCTGCTTTAAATATAAATCTGACTGTATACTCACACCAAGGTTAATGAGCATGTTTTTGTTTAAAAAGTGACATGCATAGAGAATAGTGAAATTTAGTGGGGGAAAGGGTTCTTGGTCAAGTAGAAGTTTATAGTTTGAAGCTCCGGAGGAAGCTTGTTCACACTACTCATAAAGAGACAGTATTCACTGTATTGTTGGTTGGCTGCCTTGTGTTGTTCAAAGCTTATTGACAAAATTGCTATCCATCCAAGCAGAGGTTTTTTATAACATAACCAGAGGGTTACATTCGTAAGGCGCCATTGATTGTTTTGAAGGGATAAAACTCACATAACCTCTGCCTGAAAACTTGGAAGCCTTTCAAGATCTATCATCTTGGCTCAGGATTATGTCAATAACTGTTTAAATACACTGAGGGTTGATTTCACATATGCAAATTTGTTGAAAGTTGGCACACTGATACGAGGCAGGGTTGTTAAACATTGAAATTCTACCTTGAAACAGAGATACATGTTTATTGGTTGACATCTAAGGCTTCAAGAACAGGGTGATTTTGGCACTTTCTCACAGCAAACTCTTTCTAGCAGTCTGCCCCTCTTTTTCACTATATCATTTCATACTGTGAATTTGTTGACAGAGATATTCTAAGGGTGAGTAGGGACACTTTCTGAAGGGCAAGATTTTTTTTGATGGTTGAATTTTAACATTGGAGACAGAGATATAAATGTGGTGGTTGATCCCTTAAATTCACAAGTAAAGGGTGTTTTTCCTAAACACTGTGCACTGATATTTCACCTAACCTAAGCCTCCTTTTTCTTTCACTGTATGGTCTCTTCTATAGAAATCTGCTGACAGAGATATTCTAAGGGTGAGTAGGGCCACTTTCTGAAGAGCAGGGTTCTAATATTTGAGTTTTGTCTTGGAGACACAAATACAAGTATGTTGATTGGCCTCTAACAAACTCACAAGAAGAATGATTTCTTAACACTGTATACAGGAAATCTACACAGCAGTTTGTCTCATCTTTACATATGGTACCCTATTGAGAATTTTGCCTGGCTGAGGTACATCCAAAGGTGAAAGTCTGGTTTTAAGGAGAGAAGAGGTTGTTTATTCAAAGAAACATTGTTGCAATCCATCCTAACCACATTTTTTATCTGTCCAAGCAGCATATTGACACAGTTTGACTCCAGCAGAGCATTTTACACACAGTGAAGGCAGTGCGCCTCTTCCAAAGCTTATTCAGGTCAAAATGCCTCCAAGGCAAGACCACAGGAGCGGTCCACATAAAAGATATGAGCCCATCTCTACAGAAGAGATTAATGCTCATCCATATGTACTTTTCAACTTCCATGAAGTAGGCTGCCTTGATTTCTGCCAGAAGATAGAAGAAGTCAAGAGTTTTTCGCCATTAACACACTTGTGCGCCCTGAGATTCAAAGAAAAACACTTTCAAGTGGCGGATCTTGATTTCAAAATTTCTCCAAGGTATGTGTCCAAGGCCACCAAGATCCCGTATCATGGCGAAAAATGGTTTAAACAAGCTCATCTTGATTTAGAAGATTACAAACCTTTCATCAAGCCTGAACATAGAGAGGCTGTCACTGCTATTTTCCCTTTTTCATATCTCCTTGACAGTTATGCTCCGCTTATGAAAGCCATAATGAAATATTTCACTTGTGAAGGGAGGTTTGATCGAATTTATGCCTATCATGTCCGTTTATTGATGCACTTTACTAGAAGCAGGCAACTAAACCTCCCTTACTTTTTGTTCAAGAGCATAGAGAAGATGGCATCTACTGTCCAGAAGAAGGCCCCACCTCTGCAAATCCCTTCCCTTTTCCATCATTCTTTGATCAAGATTATCTTCCTACACCAGCTAGAGAAGAAAGAGGTTTCATGGGATTTTTTCATCAGCCATCCAGATTTTGCTACTGTTCCTCTTGCCCATATTTCTCCCACTCAGCCTGTCCATCGCCCGGTACCTTTGTCCAGTAGGCCTACTCCTAGAAGGCTCTGGATGTCTACAGGACAGTCAAGTCAACAAGAGGAAAGAGATGAGGAGCAGCAGTTAGACGATGAGGAACAGCAGCAGCTGCAAGATGAGGAACAGCAGCAGCTGCAAGATGAGGAACAACAGCAGCTGCAAGATGAGGAACAACAGCAGGTGCAAGATAAAGAACAGCAAGTTGGGCAGGAAGTTGAGACACCTCTTGAGCCACAAATTGAACAAGACATTGATGAAGAACAACAAGCTAATATTGGCGAACAGGGGCAGCCAAGTGAACAGCCAGAAGAAGATATCCAGCAGCCTCAAGAAGAGCAGCAAGTTCAGGAAGATGTCAAAGGTAAATCAGTTGTGCATCCTCCTCTCAAAATGACAAAGCTCAGCACAGCAAGGAAAAGAGGGGCTATAGCTGCCACTCTAACAGTGACAAAGATTGTTCCTAGCAAGAGGAAATCGCCCAAAAGGACACCTTCTAGCATGCCAAGGAGGAAAAGCGCCAGATTGGCTTTCAAAGGTAAAAGCAAAGTTGGAGAAAGTACAAAGCATGGAGGTGAATTAGCTATCATCCCTATCCAAAGCGATGACAGTGATAATGAGGCCCGCCTTCTCGAAAACCTCCTAATTCATAAAGAGGGAAAAATTGAGGCATTAGAGGAGGATATTCAAAGGGCAAGGAATTTCAACCACTTCTTGGAGATTGAAAACAAACAGATGAATGTGCACACAGCTGTTCATGAGGCATGGGCGATCAAATATAAAAATGAGGCAGCTAGGGTGCAAGCGAGAATAGAAGAGCTTATTGGGGAGTTTGATGAGGAGGAAGAGGAAGACCAGCCTAGGCGGAAGAGGCCTAGGACCATCGGGCTTAAAAGAGCCTTGGAAAAGCAGAGAGCAGAAGAGCAAGCCCAGCTCCAAGCCTTTCCTCTCACTGCACTCCTTGAGCAGGAAATTGAGGAAAACAAAGAAGCATGGCTTGAGAGAGCTAACAAGCATTTGGAAATGAAGCTTGAGAGGGCGAATAGAGATTTAGAGCTGCAGAGGAAGAGGACACACCACTTCCAAAAGCTTAATCAGTTTGCCCGGCACAAACTAAAGGCAGCACAAGAGAAATTGAAGAAGGTAAAGGGGAAGCGCCTAGCACGGAAAGAAGGGAAAAGCATATCAGCCCTTGATATTTTGGCCTCAGCTTTGGAGCATGTTGCTATGGACCCTTGAGGGTCATGCATGCCAATTTTGGGCCTATTTCGGCAACTTTTTGTTTTTTGGCATTTTTTGGGTTTTTGGCCAAAAACTCATAAATTCGCCATTTCAGTTTGATGAGTTGTCAAGGGAGGAGGATGATACCGATGGATGCCATAATTCTATGAGCAGATCTCCAGCGATTTTCAGAGCATTTGGAGATCATTCGCCCCCTCAAATTGGTGAAAAATGCCCTCTTTTTGCACATTCTGCCCGTCATATCAGCAGTCTACTATTTTCTGGGTTTTTGCACATAGGTACAGTTTTGGATGACTTCTAGGCCTCAGATTGAGATGGTTTCAGTTGCGCCGGAAAGTAGACACAGAAAGCTTTCCAACGAGCTATCATGAGCCTCGTTTCGACATCAGGAAGGCTGCCATTTGCATCCAGCAATTCAGGGGACCTTTTTCAGGCATAAATATGAAGTATTTTTGTAATTTTTGAACCTCAAAAATCTGCTTTTCCCAAATGTGCGTTAAGCTATTTTTATCCTTGGGAAATGATGTAAAGTCAATATAATTTCCGTTTTTAGCAGTTTTTAGATATTTTATGGGATATTTTGTGCCTTGGGCTTTGCAAAGCCTCAAGGACAAGTTTAGATATTTTGACTTGGCCAATGGGATAGCTAGTTGCTCCATGAGGTTTTCCTCTCTCAAGCCTATTTATTCCATGGGTTTCATTGTAAATCAGAGGTTGAACTTGAGAGAAGAATCAATATATTGGTCATATGAGCTTTGAAGAACATACTTGTGTTATGATTTTTGGACTGCCTCTTGGATGCTTTTGATGAATGATGAAGGATTGGTGATGGATTCCATGACATGGTAGAATGGTATAGAGTTTCTTGTTATGTTTTGTCTTCTAGTTTTCATTCATAATACATGCTTCTTGCTGCTATAGATCAGTAGAGATTGATTTTGAGATATGCCCATGGAGACACCTCAAAATTCCTGAATCTTCATAGCTTGATGTTTTCTTCTTCCTTAGTTATACTAAAGAATTCTTAGCTGCTCTTTAGTAACTTATGGTACTGTTTGCTAGTTTTATTTACAAGTTCTATGCATGTTAAGTAGGATGTATGGTGTGCCCTGCCTACCTATAAGCTATCCATAGTTCTGTCCATAAAAATTTCTCTTTGACTGATTAGTTGATCATCTTGTTGAACCAAGGAGGCCTAGTCCCGATCTAGCCCTTTGCCTAAAACTATGAAAGCTTGTTTGTCAAAGTGCCCAATAACTTAGAGACTATGTTTAGGTGTTCCGGCATAGTATTTTGAGTTGTTAGTCCTTCTTATGTGTTTTCCCCAAAGTCTGATAGCCATTTCCCAAAGTTAGAGGGTCTTATACTTCTATGTATGGCTGGAATGTTTGATTTCTATGTATTAATTAGCTCATAGTTATATTTAGCATGATTAATGGCTTGCTATAACATGTTTATGTCTGCTATCAACTAGTTACACTTGAAATCCCTCGTCTTTCACAAGCTTGATGTCCATTTACTCCATTCTGCCCAAAGATCCCTTCTACCGTGAATCAAATCGGCCCTACAGCAACCTTACATCATCATCTCAGAGTTTCCTTGACCTGTTTGACCCCATAGCCCAATTGATCTGACTTCTTGTTATCCATTTTTATATCTTTGATCAGTTTTATCCCTCACAAACTTAAAAAACCAAAAAACCAAAAAACTCACTTCATAACTAGCCTAATATCAGAACACCATAAGTAAACACACCGACATCTTTTACACATATAGAGAGAGCCCTCTCTGAGTCCAGGAAGGTTAGGTCCTTGGGCTCCAAAGCTTGGTTTGATGTTACATCGTCATTTGGCTCGCCAATCGGCCAAATCACGGGACACTAACAGGGTAAAAAGTCCTAAAATAAACATCAAAGGACTTAGAAAAAATAATATACCCCAAAAGAAAAAGATGAATAAAACATGAAAGTGTGCAAGTCTAAATGCCACTACTTTTACTTCTTGCAATTGATTATGGCAGAGTGTCAATAATGCCATAATCCATGATGAGTTGAACAATTTAATCTTAACTTGTCATGTTTCAATTTTACTTGTTATAGATAGTAAATAAGGAATTGTCATACAGTTTAATCATGACAATTCAGTAGTTAGGTATAGAAATAAAAAGAATCCAAGAGTTTAATCTGGATTCTTGGAGGAAATAAGTTAGAATTAGATAGTTTTACTGCTTTCAAAAATAATAAAACTTTTGAAGGTTGCTAGCTCAAATGCACCTGATTAAAATAGAAGAAAAAATGTTAGAAGGTATGACTGGGTAGGCAGAAGAAGGCAGGAAATCCATTGTTAATATTTTTCACCACGCTAAAAATAACTAATTTCCCCTCCCAATAGCTATTTAACATTCTAAACTTTCAGTCAAAGAGGCTCAGAGCATTTCTCTGACTTTTTTTGGGACCGGACCCAAGGCTCAATGACTGACTAGTTGAAAGTGTTAAATTTCTATGTTAATCCCAAAATTCTCATCATCTACCATTCATGCATTCATCACCATGCAATTTCATAAGTAAATACTCCATTTTTACTTAATAATACATAAAGCCCCCATTTTATTAACTGCCTACATCTCATAAAGCATAAAAACCCTCAAAAGGACATTATATCCTAAGTTAAAGTGATAAAATTATGATAATAAAGCTTTGCTTTGATTTTCACTTTCCTTAGTTATAATTGTGTATTTTTTTCCCCTTTGTCATATTAATTTCTTACTTATTTTATTAAATCCCTATAAAATAACCTTCTCATATTTATATAATTCCGCTTTAAATAAATATCCCTTAAAAACCCACTATTTTAAAATCTTTAGCCAAAGTTTATTATCCCACATGTTTTAAATAAACACCCACAATAAACCCCCTTTGGCTAAACTAGCACTATGTAAATATCCCACCGCCCTATAGTTTTATACCATTCAAAAAGTCTAAAAACTATATAATAAAACTAAAAATATATATATACAAAAGCGTGTTTTATTTACATATTCAATGTATTTAAAATAACGTGGAAACATTACCTATTACCCCATTACATTCTATTGTAAATATCTCACACCTTCGCAAAATACATTTGCCTCCCTCACAGCTTAACCATGGTTTTATATTAGCCTCCCTTTATTCATATCTAAACCTAAGGTTAACCCCTTATTAACCTGCCCCACGCACCATTTACCATATATATAAACTCACTTTATATATATATATATATATATATATATATATATATATATATATATATATATATATATATATAACCTGCCTGACAAAACCCCTCTTGGACTATATAAACTCACTTTATGTAACTCTATCTTTACCATTACCCCTGCACATATAAGCATTTACTTATGTAAATAAAACTTTGGTTATTATGAAAATTATACAAAGGTTTTATTATACATTAAACGCGCCATCACATATAGCCAACCTGGACCCCACCCATCCTTCATTGCAACTCTTTGAAATGATCCTGGCCATTTGCTCAAACAAAGAAGATCCAACGGAGCGCGTTCAGTTTCGCGCTCCGAAACTGATCGTGCGATGTTTTATAAAAGTTGCGCGATAAAATCTGTTTCACCAAACCACCCTATGCCACGTGTCAGATTATTATTTGATCATGTTCCAAATGCTTTAAAGTTCTTACCATCCAAGAGCAACGCGAAACCCACTGGTGCTTTTTCACAAATCTACCTCCCGCCTTTGAATGAACTTATAATAAACACCAAATATGATGATGTTTATTAAGGTAAGAACTTTAATATATCATTGTTATATATGTTAGTTTCATTCTCGACTGGTTAAAATCCTACCCTGACTATTTTAAAATATTTTCGAGCCTCTGTTGACCAATTTATAGCCCCGGAGCTAAACTTTACCACTGTGACTGCATCGGAAAGACCATTAAAGCTACCCTCTGCAGCATCAAGGATCCAGTTTCAACTGAGGATACCCTGTTAACTGTTAGTCATCAGTATTTTTTACCTATTGATGATGAATAGTTTTTAAAGCCAATTTTTCTAGAAGTTGATCTCCAATTTGTCAAAATTTGTCAGCTAGAAAACACCCCTAAACATTTTTTCCTCCCACCTTTTCAATCAACCTATGATGAGAAAACACCCAGTTGTCAAGCCCTATCTAGTCACAGTCATAAGCTAAAGTCATCTGCTATCATTCACCCTCATCCCCAGGTCATTCATTAACCAACTCTTGATAAGAATATCAGCCACCCTACCTCCGTTCATATGTCATCTTAAGATCTGGTCATACCAAAGAGAATACTCCAAATCTGTCAAATATCCCCCCTAAGTTAGGTAGTGGAGCTTTAGGAAATCCTCCCTTGGCAAAATATCCTAAGCCAAAAGAACCTCTGTATAATATCAAATAGTCATAGATGACCTTCCTATTCTGCAAACAAATCTTGATATACCCTTAGGTCGCGCCACTAACAAGTCTTGGTGTCTCAGCAGTGCATGTTTCAAAAGCCAAACTCATATTGTGTGGATCTATAGTGTTTCAATGTCTTTTTCAAAGCAGAAATGTACCAGTGTTCCAGAAGACATCATTAAACTAAACATGAGAAGACAATTGTTTCTAATGTTGTTTTGAGCCTGGGATGAAAGTACTAGTCAGAGAGGTAATTCAATGAACTTCTGCAAACACAGTAAAAAAGGTTAGTGACTAATGACTATCAAGTAATACTCTATAGATACAAGTCATGTTTCTCCTGGTTTCTAAAGATGCATAAGGGTATTTTAACAACAGGATACATATCTTAGAGAATGCCTCTCATAACATATTGCTAAATTTGCACCTTATTAATTACTGTGATATACCAAGCAGAATTAGGAATTACAAGGAAATATATCATAGTTTGAGAAAGGGATGAAATGTCACTTGGTGTAAAACCTCCTCCAAACATGAGTAGATGGTTGGGTGACTGTGTAAAACCTCCTCCAAGAATGAGCAGATGGTTTGGAAATGTGATAAATTCCTCCTTCATTTAACAAGCAGAGGGTCAAGAACAAAGGTATAACTTCATTCAAAGAGCACAAGCCTAACAATGCTGCAAATGGCCTAAAAACTTGTTTACACCTTTTTCTCCAATGGATGAAACCACTAACACAGCAGTGGTGTTTCAAGGATTGCTTACATGGTTTCACTATTTGAAAGACAAAATTGAAATGCAGTGGGAAACAATTGGATGATCATTAGTGGAAAATGGTGTTAAACAGAGGACAAGCAGTGGTACTATTATGAGTTAAGAAGCTTTGTTTATCGTGTCTACAAAAGCCTCCTTCGAAGAGTAAACAAAGGCTAGAATGCCCAAGCTTACAACAACCTCATCAAAATGACAAAGAAGATAGTCTAAGCCTTGCTTCTAAAAGAGACTTTTGCAAATGAGCGCACAGAGACAATATGTGTGAGGAAAGGGTATGACAAATGTTTTAAATTCAGAGACAACACTCAAATAAATGAAACATAATACTATCATAAATGAAGACCTTTTTATGAAACATGTGAAAAAACCTTGCTGTTGCATATGTAATTGCATTAAGGGTCTCTAAAAGGCCTCTTTCCTTGATCAACAGATATAAGTCAAGCCTTGGTGAATGCAGCTAAGGTTTTACCCACAGTCAAAGAGAAATATCATTATAAGGATGCATCAGCAGTCTTTGATACTGCTCCGGAGCATTTTTCCCTTTTTTAAGGATAGAAATGAGAAAAGGTGACAGGGTTATTTTCTTAATGAAGAAACAGTGAAAAGATCTTGCTTTCTAAGGAGTCGTCTTCACTTTGACAAAATTCATATCTATGAAGACCTTCAAAAGTAGCATCCACAACATATTTTTAGGAGCCCTAATCAAATGTAAGTCTTTATGATGTTTTAAAGATAAAAAATGATAAAGACAGTGATTTGTGTCTTTATATAACAAAAACCTTTTTCAAAGGGCATTCAAACCCTCACAGAGTAATTTCAAAGGTTTTTGGCTTGTTCGACTCTAAAAGGCGGAGGAGACCGTTGCAAAGTCTCATTTGCAAATTTCAAACCACAAACAAACGCTCCCTCAGCTTTTTCACTGGAGAAGAAAGAGATTTCGAGCTTTTTCATATTTTTCAGCGCTTGAGGCCTGCGCGGCATGCCTGTGAGTGCAAATACACAAGGCTTCAACTGTTGCACGATGCGCCTATAGCAGCGCGTGGCGCACCTGTAGCGCTCGGTCATTGTCGCCCGAAAGCCGACCCGACAACATACATTGCGCGGCGCCCTCCGATTTAAACGCATCGCTCCTCCATTTGCCTTCCAAAAAGCTCCAAAAGCTCCTCCAACGATCAACCATGGCCCTTGAAGCATTCTTCGAGATATTCTCCACTTCCTCATGGTAAAATTAGAAGTTTTAAGGGGTCGTTTTGCTATGTTTTTCCCTAAGAAGAAATAGTGCTTTTGAGAGCACTTCACCATTTTAAAAACACAAAGATAAACAGTGGTAAAAAGACAGAGCTTTTGTCAAAACCAAATAAGGCCTTCTTGTGTTTAAAGGTCCCAAAATTAGTCTAGAAAGTGTTTTTCTTCCTGTGTTGAGCAGAGATCTCAAAATTTCCTGAAAGGGTGTCCTAAAAATGTTAAAACAAGAACAAACCTTGTCTGCAAAATCGAAGGGGGAAACAATGATTATAAGGTGAAGGCTTGGTCATTTTAAAGGTCCTCTCTGTTGTGAGATAGCAAACTCTGTGCAGCCTCCATAATTCAAAAAAACAGAGTATGTTGTGAAGGTATTTTAAGTCAGTTGAAGGATGTTTTTCTTACCTTTGTGAAGAGAAGTGAACAACAAAAGAACAGTGTTTGGAGGGAAAGGTGTTTTTGTCAAAACACAAGAGTTTTTTCTTCACCAAGAAACCACAAACACATATTTTCAAGACCTTTACCCAAGCACAGTGATAAATTGATTTTTTTTTTTCATTTGACAAGCACTTGGTGATTGGCATCAAACAGGCACAATGACTTATAAGGAGGACAAAGTGTGGTGTTGGGAAACCATTTCAAAAACAATTTGAGCAGCTTGTCTTGGTCAAACATTAAAGAGTATTCAAAGAAAAATGCCTCCCAAGCAAGACAGCAGAAGTGGCCCTCATAGGAGGTTTGAACCTGTTTCAACTGAAGAGGTAAATGCTCATCCATCAGTCCTGTTTAACTTTCATGAAGTTGGATGTCTAGAGTTTTGTCAAAGGGTGCAGGAGGTGAAAAGCTATCTCCCCTTGACACATCTTTGTGCTTTGAGATTGCAAGGGAAACACTTTCAGCTGGTAGGCTTGGATTTCAATTTTTCTCCTAGATCCATTTCCAAAGCTACCAAAATCCCTTATGTCAGGGAAAAGTGGTTTAAACAGAGTTACCTAGTCTAAGAACAGTACAAACCCTTTTTGAAGCCAGGGCATCGGGATACATGTCTATCCATATTTCCTTTCTCATATCTGTTGACTAGTTATTCTCCCCTCATGAAGATAATGTTAAGTCCCTATATTAATAGTGTAGCCCCTTATTATGTTAGTGTAGCCCCCCTTATTGTTATTATTGTATCATGAAATATTTCACATGCGAGGGAAGATTTTCCCGGGTCTATGCTTACCATGTCCGGTTGCTCATGCATTTCACAAGAGCCCAATTGTTAAATATACCCTTCTTCCTCCATAGAAGTATTGAAAAGATGGCCTCCACTATTCAAAAGAGACCTCCCTCTCAGAGGTCAACTTTCCTTTTCCATCATTCCCTCATCAAGATTGTCATTCTTCATCAACTTGAGAAGAAGGGAATCTCTTGGGACACTTTCATTGCACATCCAGATTTCGCCACTGTCCCTTCATCCCATGCATCTCCTTCACCTTCCACTCAACATCTTTCACCTTCTTCAAGTAAGCCCATTCCCAAGAAGCTAAAATTTCCCATGATTAGTGAAGAAGAGCAGCATGATGAAGAAGAGCAGCATGATGAAGAAGGGCAGCATGATGAGGGAGAGCAGCACAGTGAGGAAAGGCAGCAAAGTGAGGAAAAACATAGTGATGATATGCAGCACAGTGATGAAGAAAAGCGCCATGAAAAGAGCAAAACAGTGAGGAAGGAAATGATGAGGAAATTGAACAGTTTGATGAGGATATTGGTAGCCCTCACAATAGCGAAAATGATGAATATGAAGCCCAAAACATTGAGGAGACAGAGCCTCAAAGTCCTAAAGAAAGAAAGGACAAGAGTAAAGAGGGCATCCCTCAAAAAGACATGCAAGATGAAGAAACTGAAAATAGTGGCAAGAATTATGAGGGAAGTAGCATGGGCAAAGATCAAATAGAGCATGTGATAGCTGCCTCTCCTAGGCAAGGGGCCATGCTTTCTTCTCCAAAAGCGAAAAAGCCCCGAACATCAAAGAAAAGAGTGCCTCAAACTATAACTCCAAATGTTACTAGGGCCCTCCGAAGCAAGGAGAAGTTGCCCAAGCAACCCATTGTCGAATTACCCAAGAGGAAGAAGACCAAGAAGGCCACCCAAAGCAAGGGAAAGGAGAAATAAGAAAGCAACCATGAGAAGGAGAGGGATTTTGACATAATTTAGATCCAAAGTGATGATAGCGACAATGAGGCCTGAATCCTAGAGTCTATCTTGATCAATAGAGAAAAACAAATTGATTCTTTGAGGGCAGATCTAGAGAGGTCTAGAAACTTCGTTCACTTTTTGCAAACACAAAACAAACAGATGAGTGTCCACATGGCGGTATATGAGACACGGGCTAAAAAAGAGGCCTCCAAGGTGCAAGTTAAGTTGGAAGAACTCATGGGCGAGTTCAATGATAGCGAAGATGAATATCAACCAAGAATAAAGAGGCCAAGGACCATGGGACTCAGAAGAGCCTTAGAGAAACAAAAGGAGGAAGAATTTGCCCTTTTCCAATCTCTTCCTCTCACTATTTTGTTCACCCAAGAGATAGAAAACAATTGAGAAGCATGGCTTGAGAGGGTGAATTATCACTTGGAGAAGAAGTTGGAAAAGGCCAATAGATATTTGGACCTTCAAAGGAGGATGATCGGGCACTATAAGAAGCTTAATCATTTTTCCGGACGGAAATTGAAGGTGACACAGGAAAAACTCAAGGAAGCTCAAAAGAGGCGCCCAACACCAAAAATGAAGAAAGACACCTCAAAGCTCCAAATTTTGGCCTCAACTTCTCAACATGTTTCTGAAAACCCTTGAGGTTCATGCTCGCCAAAATTAGGCGAAATTCAACAAGTTTTGGTTTTTTGTCATTTTTGGGCTTTTGGCTAAAAATCATGGGCATCGCCATTTCTGTTTGGGACATCCTCAAAGGATGAAAATGGTATCATTGGATGCCATTATTTCAGGGGAATCTACTCAGCAATTTTTAGATCAATTGAAGATGATTTGGTCCCCCAAAATGGCAAAAAACACTCACTTTTCCACACTCTGCCCCGTTTATTAGCAAAGTCTATTTTTGGGGGTTTTTACACACAGGTCAGTTTTTTATAGACTTCTAGTGATCAGTTTGGACAAAACTAAGAATTTTTAGAAAATAGACATTCATATCTTTCCAACGAGCCATCACGAGCCTCGTTGTGACATCGAGAAGGCTTCCAAAAGTTGCCCACAAGACATAAGACTTTTTGCTGATATTTTTCTTAAGTATTTTTGCAAAAAATGTACTTTTCTAAAGTGACTTTTCCTCATGTGCGTTTAGCTATTTTTGGGCATGGTTAGTTATAAAAGTCAATTTATTTTCCTTTTTTAGCATTTTTGAGATATTTTATTAGATATTTTGTGCCTTGGGCTTTACAAAGCCTCAAGGACAAAATCAAATATTTTTTATGGGCCAATGAGATTGCAAGTTGCACTAGGAAGTTTTCCCTCATCTTGGCCTATATATTCCAAGAGACTTCATTGTAAATGTGGTTGAACTTGATTAATAGAGCAATATATGGTTATACAAGCTTGGAAGAAACACTTGTCTCATGCATTGGATCGTTTCTTGAATGTTTTTGGATGATGAAAGAGGACTGTTGTTGGATTCCTTGACTTGGTAAAATGGTATAGTGTCCCTCTCTGTTATGCTTCTTAGTTTTCATTCATATTCCATGTTCTTGCTTGCTATAAGATAGTAGAGAATAGATTTGAGACATGCCCTTGGAGGCACCTCAAATTTCCTGTTTCTTTATAGCTTCTATGTTTTCTTCCTTCTTAGTCATATCAAAGAATCCTTGATTGCTCTTTGATAAATGAAGAAATTGTTTGCTTGTTTCATTTATGGTTTTATGCATGCTAAGTATGATTCACGATATGCCTTGCTTACTCATGGCTAGTCATAGCTCCACCTCTGAAACCTTTCTTTGATTGTTTTATTGTCATTTGTTGAACCAAGGAGGTCTTGTACTGATCCTGCCCTTTACCTAAAACTATGCAATCTTGCTTCAAAGTGCCCAATAGTTTGAAATACTATGCTTAGGAATTTCCTCATAGTGATTTGAGTTATTTTCTTGTCTTAATTGTCTTTCCCCAAAGTCTGATAGCAATTTCCTAAAGTTAGAGAGTCATGTATCTCTATGTATTGCTTGAATGCTTGTTTCTATGCATTTATCAGTTTATAGTTACATTACTCATGATTAATGGTTAGACCTACCATGTTTATGTCAGCTATTGAGCTATTTATGTTTGAAAGCCTTTTTTCTTCACAAAATTAGTGTCCATCCCACTCCATTTTACCAAAAGATCCATTTTACCTTGATCAAATCGGCCCTTCAACATACCTTGTATCACCATCTGGAGCTTTCTTGACCTTTTCGACCCCATAGCCGAGTTGATCTGAAATATTTTTACCTATCTTAGTCTTTGATCAGTTCATCCCTCACAAACCTAAAAAAAAAACCAAAAACCTACTTCATAACTAGCCTAAAATTAGAAACACAAGAAGCAAAATACATAGATATCCCTTACACAAATAGAGAGATCCCTCTCTGAGTTCAGGAAGGCTAGGTCCTTGGGCTCCAAAGATTGGTTTGATGTTACCCTTGTTAGGTCTCTGTAACAAGCAAGATTGGCAAAGTCCGATCGCAGAGTTAACATCATTTCAACCAACTTTGGGATTCTAGGATCTAGCCCTCCTGAATCCGGAGAGGGATCTCTCCAATATGTACAAAGATGGATATTGTCTTTGAAGTTTTGGGTGATGATATTAGGCTAGTTATGAAGGCCAAGGGTTTTGTTTGGTTTTCTCAGATGGTTGAACATAGTTGCTGTCTGAGGTGGAAAGATCTATATGCAAATAGGTTCAAAGGTGAGAAGTTGCAAGCAAACAGAGTAAGCTTTGATTATAAAGAAAGATGATGGCAAGTTTTCAATCCATTGGGCTATGGAGTCATAAGAGGATTTAATTGAAACGTTCAGGTTCAAGAGGAATCTATGGGGCAAGTCATCTATGCCTAAGGATCTCTTTAAAAGTTTGATTTATGGAATGGGGTGATACGATAAGAAAGGGAAATAACAGATGAAGAACAAAGAGCAGCCCAGGATCTGGTAAGTACTTTGAAACTAGCCAGCCTTTGACCAGGCACTTAAGAAAAACATAGAAGCAAACTAGGATCTGGTAAGTACTTTGAAACTAGCCAGCCTTTGATACACTTCTAATAGAATACAAATAAAAACGAAGGGAAACTTGAAGGCAACCTTTGGAGTAGAAACTAGTGGGCTGGGCTCACCATGATCCTCTCCTAGTTCTTCTTTACTTAGTTACTTCCAAGACAATCACAAAGATAACACAGAATGGCCTAAGATCTGATAAGTACTTTGAAACTAGTCAGCTTTTGACACATCCTAAGGGAAACAGTCAAATAGTTGAGCAAACAAGAAAGGGACTCAGGGCTAACCTTTGATTTCCTCAATTCATTCCTTACACAACATAAATGAAAGTAACATTTAAAAATAACATTCAGCAGTGACGAAAAGATGAGGGAACGCCAGCATCTCTGTGCTTAGACTGAATTAAATCATTTCTAAATAACACAATTAGAAGAAAACATTGGGATAAAGATTTTTCAGCCAGAGAAGGTCACTGATGTACAGCAAGCCCTAACACTGTTTAAACTGTTCTTTACAGTGGAAAATGAAACAAATTGAAAACAGAAATAAAATGACAAGTTACAGTGAGAATAACATCACCATCAGCATAGACTAGGATCCCATAAATTAGCTTGTATTGATTGCTTCAAACCGGTTACAATTTTCAAATCCAATGTTTTAATCCATCTCTTTTCACAATCTAACCTATCTGTTACAAGCAGAGCTCCAAGAGCCTATGAAACCACTATTTACAGTCAGGAGTTTTCCACTCAGAAACAGCGACAACGCTTCAGCAATTACATTGACAACCAGCTAATCCAACCCCTCACTCATCTTCTTCTGGAGTATTTATAGAAGGATGAGGAGGTGAGATCTAATAAAAATATCTCAAATATAATTAATGCAGAATTAATGTCTTCCTGGCCTGGGAGGCTCGATGAAGAATTTATACAGGTGTTCTACTGCATTTATGCGCTTATACTTACGAAGTAAGCTCGGAAGGAGCTTTTGTTGACATTTGAGGCTCTGCGTACTATTAGGGTTACTCTGCAAACATTCTGTCATTAAATCTGGTGCAGAAATAACTCCTTTGGTTGTTCCGAGGCATAATACCTGATCTTGTTCAATAAATTCATCCTCTGATTGAGCATTCTGAGGCAATAGGTGGCACTGCGGTGGTTGAGGAATCAATTTGCCTCAAAGTATGGTGGTGGAGGCAACGTCTGATGAACACTTTTAGGTTTTGCTTTAATCTGTGTTCTGAGCCGGGGATTAGGCTTTTGATAACCGTCTTAACCGTAATCCCCGCCAATCTATCCATAAAACTGCTGCTCTGGTTCACTCTGTCTTCAAAATCTGATACTCTTCCTTGCGTCGATGTTGACTGCATTCTTCAGGCTTTACAGGGACACGTAGCAACCAAGGCTCATGAAACCTTGTTGATATCTTTATTCTTCACCCTGCGGTCGATTCTCTGGATAAATCAGAAGGACGGGAGTCGTCACCCTCATTCTTCAGATTTTCATTAAAACACGACGAATGAATCTTAAAACCTGCAAAACACAATAAAAATGAGAAAATCCTACGTTATATGGACAATCTGCATCGGAGGGCGTGCGGAAAAATGGAGAAATCGGAGCCGTTGATCGCACTGCGATAAACGGTCGGGGGCGCTTTGACAAGTCAACGGAGAAAAAGGGATTTTTTACAGTGGAATCGGGAGGACGAATGAGAACCGTCGATCCGCAGAGATCGACGGCAGAGATCGACTTTTGGACGCGCCGGGGGCAATTTCAACAGGCGGGGAAATCCGTTAAAAGCCGAGCAGAAAAAGCGATTAGCAATCGTCGGATGGGAAGGCCCAGATCCGACGGCAGAGATCAATTCCGCTGCAGGCTGATGGGACGACAGATAACGCGCGGGCAAAGTGGAAGAACGGCGGTTTTGGGAATGAGGTGGAGGACACGCGTCGGCCAGCGTGTGGAATCGCTGGCCGATGGGATAAAACCGCCACTGGACGAAAGGTGGTGCGGGATGTATACCATGGTTTTGGAAACGGGCGCGGGGGAAGGGGGGGGTCCACCAAGCGTGGGGTACTCCGCTCCGTCGGATCTGGGGAGCAGATCGACGGTCCTGTTTTATCATAATTTCTTTGGCGGAACATTTTGTGAAAAATAAAATAAACCCGACTTCTGCGTTTTACAAAGTTTTTTCAATGTTGCGGGTAGAAAATAAATTTCGAGGGTTAAGCGCCCGTTGGACTTAGCGTGTGGTTCCGGCGTCAGGGCATATGGAAGAGGAAAAGGTAGGGGCTTAGCCCGGGGGGATAAACACCAGCGTATGGAAAATAGGCGTATTTATATGATTTTCAATGTTTTTTTGAAAAAGGAAAAAGGTTCCGATAGGCCAAAAAGTGGGTTTTTAGCCTTAGGAAATGAGATTTAATGAAGGAATAAGGAAAAACATATGGTTTAATGGGGTTTTCATGGATGAAAGGAAACTGAGGAAATGAAGGTAAGATGGAAGCAGGGGAAGGGAAAAAAGGGGGAGGATGCAGCAATATTTGATTTGGATCTTTATGGAATATCAGAGGCCGGGAGACAGAAATGTATGAAGATCTAACCAGCAGTTTATGATTTCACCAACAGACTTCAAGCACCAACAAGTTCAGGCCTGAATTTGTTTCTTGAAGGCTACAAAGAATATTTTAGCCACCAGCTGATATAATTGAAAAATATAGGTGGCTAGCAGTGGCTCCACTTGGGGATGGTGCCTTCTTGAAGGCATCAAGAATTCAGACTTGATTTCTCTGGGATGTTGACTGGTGCTTGATCCATTGCTTGCCCTTGCTGTCCTCAAAATAATGTCAGTTATGAAAGAAAGATGAATTTTATCAATACAACTTCTACCTACCCCAATCCTACTAATCTAACATTTTTTCTTCATCAGAGTGCACTCGGATTGGAAAACTCTATTCACAACATTTTATTCTTTTGAAAGCAGGAAATCTAATCTATTTCTACTCCTTATTTCTCCCTGAACTCATATTAAACAGTTGAGCTCAGATTTTCTCTACCTAATCTACTGTCTGTTGAGATTAAACAGTCCAACAAACTTTCATTCTCTAAATTCTACAACAAAAATTTAAAAATAGTCAAGTCAAGATTGAGCTGTTTGACTCGCTATGATCTATGGCATAAGAACAAGTTGCACATAGATTATTATTTGCAGAGAATTAAACATCAAAATAGAAGGCTTAAGATCTGAAAGTTTCTTATCATGGCCTTTTATTATTTTCATAGCTCTATTTTCTCTTTTCTGTGAGCTATCTTTGCCTTTCCTCTGGTTCAGGTTTTGAGTTGATTAGAACCAGGTCTTCTCTTTTATGACTCGAAAAATAAACAGTTTTGAGTCATCTTTCTGTTTGGAACCTTGGTTCAGATTTTGAGTTTGTTTGAACCTTCATTTCTATCCTAATCTATCTACTGATAAGCCAAGATTAAACAGTTTGGCAAATCAAATTCACTACCCTATCAGCAGAAAATTGAAAGCTAATTAGTCAAGATTAGGCTGTTTGACTAACTAGAAGTATGTTTTGCAGGAGTGCCATTTAAGCTTGCACACTTTCAGATTTATTTCTCTTTTTGGCATGGGGTTGTGCCTTTCTTATTTTCATTTCTGCCCTCTTTTCTTTCTTTCTTTGTTTTTGTATTTTCTGATTTTTCATAACTTTTATGTAATGATGGATGAAACATTTACAATGGAAAAAGGTAAAAAGGCTTCAAAACATAGAATGGTTTAAGAAAGGTAATGCTTAAGCATCCTGCCATTGACAGGACCCCCAAACAATTTTGTTCCATTCAGTTCTTGTAAGAAGAATGCATTGTTTCCAGCAACTGAATGAATAGAGTAAGGGCCAAGCCATAGATTATCAAATTTACCATGCTTTCCCTTATCTTCCCTTTTTGAGTCCCATTTTAAAACTTTGTCCCCAATCTTGAAATTGCTGGCCTTTGTTCTTCTGTCAAATATCTTCTTAATATTGTCTTGCTTCTGTAATGCTTTGTTGTACACTTCCTCCCTGGTTTGCTGAAGATGAATGGTCTGATTTATTCTTCTGATTATGTCATCTTCTTCAGTCTGCAACTCCTGAATTAACTTCATAACTGGTACACCAAGGCTGTTGGGAAAAATTGCATCTGTACCATACACCAGCTGGAAGGGTGACATACCAATGGATTTCTTCAATGTCAATCTGTCAGCCCAAAGTGCATGGATCAGCTTGGTGTGCCAAGACTTCTTGTTGTCTTCCAACAGTTTCTTTATTATGTTCACTAAGCTTTTGTTGGAAGACTCTACAAGTCCATTACCTTGAGGGTAATAGGCTGTGGAGTGTCCCAATGTTATCTAATATTTGTGACAGAATTCCACCATTTTCCTTGATCCAAATGCTGCTGCATTATCAGTGATGATTTTGGTAGGACAGCCAAATCTGGAGAGGATGTTGGTCTCTATGAATTTTATGATAACCGAATCATTGGCCTGCCTGCAAGGAATGGCTTCTATCCACTTAGTGAAGTAGTCTATGGCAGTAAGAATCCACCTGTGCTGGGCAGAGGATGGTGGATGGATTTCTCCTATGAAGTCAAGCCCCCATTGTTGAAAAGGGGCTTCAACGGTGATTGGATGCAGAGGAAGGGGTAATAATTTTCTCTTGCCCTCAAACAATTGGCATTTATGGCAAGTAGTCGTCAGCTTGTGTATATCAGGAAAAAGAGTAGGCCAATAGAAACCAGCCCTCAAAATTTTGTTGGCTGTTGACTTCCAGTACAAATGGCCTCCACACTCCCCTTCATGGAATTCCTACTTAATTTTTTCTGCATCAAACTCAGGCAAACATTTAAGCAATATACCACTAGCATTTTTCCAATAAAGACATTTATCAATAATGCAATAGTTTACAGCTTTTAACTTTAGGAATCTTGCCTTTGTTTTGGATAAACCAGGAGGTGTATTTAGATTAAGCAAAACATAAACAATATCAGTATACCAAGGAGAATTCATAAAATGATCTTCAACAACAGGAGTTGAGAATTCTTCTTGGATATCCAACGCATCAATCATATTAATATCAAGAAGTTCACAATTTGATTCAGCCATTAATTTAGCTAGACCCTGACCTTTAATGAGCTTAGTGGGTTTTATCTCTAAATCATATTCAAGAATAACAGCAATCCACCTACCTCTTTTACCATCTGGATCCTGGGTTAGGATGTCTTTAACAACTGAATTTGGGACAAAGGCAATGATGTGCGAGTGAAGGATGTATACTCTGAAGTCTTTCAAAGCCTTTACCAAAGCAAAAGCTTGCTTTTCCATAATGTTATACTTCAAAGGGGCATCCCTCAATGCCTTGCTAAAGAATGCAATAGGCTGCTCTTGTCCTTGTGGATTTTTCTGTAAAAGGACAACAACAATAGTATGTTCTGATGCAAATGAGAAGATATAAAAATCTTTTGAAAAATCAAGGCTTATGAGAACCGGTGTTTTGGTTAATGCTTGTTTCACCAGCTCAAAAGATGTCTTTGCTTCCAAGGTCCATTTTATCCCTTGCTCCTTCTTCAACATGTTTGTGATATTTCTAAGGAGCTCAGCTAGGTTAGGGATGAACCTTCTCAAAAAGTTTATCTTTCCAATGAAAGACTGCAACTCTTTGATATTTCGAGGATGAGAGATTTGCAATATAGCCTCAATCCTCATGGGATCAATCTTTATGCCCTCTTCTGAAATGATGTGCCCAAGAAGTTTACCTTCTTGGAGACCAAATAAAGTCTTCTTAGGGTTCAAAGATATCCCAAACCTTCTGCACTTCTCGAAAACTTTCCTCAAGTGTTCTAAGTGTTCTTCATCTGTTTTTGAAAACACAGTTACATCATCAAGATAGATAATGATGAAGAAGCCCAATTCTTCTGAGAATGCTATGTCCATGGCTCTCTGAAAGGTTGCTCCAGCATTCATTAGACCAAAAGGCATTTTCACATACATGAAAGTGCCCCATGGTGTAGTAAAAGCTGTCTTTAGTTGATCATCAGGGTGGACTAAGACTTGATTATACCCTGAATAGCCATCCAGCAAAGAAATTCTTTTAGACCCCACCACCCTTTGTAAAATATGGTCCATCTTGGGCAAAGGGTAATTGTCCTTTAATGAAGCTTTGTTTAAATTTCTGAAGTCTATACAAAGCCTGATTTCTCCAGTCTTCTTCCTAACAGACACCAGATTAGATACCCACTCAGAATATCTAATAGGGACAATAATTCCAGCATCGTGCATCTTCATGATTTCCTTCTTAACCAATGGCAGCTGTACAGGGTTTATTCTGCGCAGTTTCTGTTTGAATGGTTTTTGGTTTTCTTTAAGAGGGATTTTGTGCTGGATTATTTCAGTGTCATAGGATTTGAGATCTTCATAACTCCACGCAAAAACATCAGAAAATTCTTTGAACAGCTCTAAGTATTTGAGTTTAATGTGAGCTGGTAAAGTTTTAGACAGCTTGATCAATTTCGGTTTTTCCTCACTGCCTATATTACATTCCTCCACTTCAGTTTCTACAGGTTCCAGTTTCGGTTTTCTGGCCACATCATCAAAATTAAACAGTTCTTCTAAAGGGGCCAAACCCTTGGGTAAACTATCATCCTTAGAATGCAAGGTTTCCAATTCCTCTGTTTCAGATTTTGCATTTGATTCTGTTTGGTTTCTAAGTTTGATAGTCTGAAGGTTTATATCTACCAGTTGTGGAGATGGTTCTTCTTCACCAAGAAAATTTTCTTCACTGCAGTCTGTATCATAATATGAATCTGAACTATGGGGTTCAAACTCATTTCTGAATTGCATGAAGTCTTCTATTTGTTTATCTCCATCAAATACTTGCCAATATTTCTTATTATCTGGGATAGCTGGTCTGAATTTTATTTGAGAGGTGTCATCATACAGTATTGGGCAGGTTCTAGCAGCAAAGGCTAAATTGTGGGCAGCAATGTTTCTTTTTCTTGGGACAAAAGACAAGGTGGACTCCTTAAATGTTTTCAAAAGATCCATGACATCATTCCTGTAGGCCCTAAGTCTGGGGTGATTTGCATTATATTCCCCATTAACTTGCCTAATGATTAACTCAGAATCCCCATATACATTGATTTTCTTGGCACCTAACTTCTTCAAGAGATGCAAGCCTAAGAGAAGGGATTCATATTCTGCTATGTTGTTGGAACACTGAAAATTTAATTTACATGAAATACACTCTGTATGATTGTTTTCAATGTTAGTAATCCAGACACCTGCACCAGCATTTGTTTTGGTGCATGACCCATCAAAATACATAGTCCAGAGAGGCAAATTTTTAGTTTGGTGAATGGACTTTGTATCTTTCGATTCCTCAAGTTTTTCATCGGGCTGAGGACTGTCTTTCTGATTGTCAAGTTTTAAGTTGAAAGGATTGATAACTTGCAGTTCGAGATCTGTGTTTAGTTTGCTAGGATCTTCAGACACAATAGACTGTTTCGGCACTTCAGCGTTGTTTTCCTCTTCTTCCATCTCAGCCATTGATTCTGTTGAAATGATTTTTTCTGTGAATGCTTCATCATTAAACATGATAAAAGAATCAAGGCTTGTGTTTATAGCATAGAGAGGGGAGTTTTGAGGCCGATCTTGACTTGTTACTGTGTACTGCATGTGGGATTCCCTATAAAGTTTTCTAGTCTGATTGAAAACAGGGATAGTTGCATAGGTCATATCCATTTGCATAGTTCCCTGTAACTTAGCCCCCCAAGATCGTGATAAAAGCATTCCATACTTTGGGGGGACATCAGCCACAACAACATCCATGACTAAACATTTAGCTGGAATTTGGGCTAGATTAACACAGAGATCCTTAATCAATCCTAGACACTTAACTCTGCTCGAGTCAAAAGAGTACAGGTCTTTGTAGGGTCTGGTAATTTCAAGACCCAGGCTCTCCATTGCAGCTTTTGGCATTAAGTTATGGGAAGCACCTGAATCATGCATAGCATTATGCAGAATTTTGTCATGAATGTTTAAGCTTACATAAAAGGGAGGGACGGGACCTTCTTGGAACTTTCCTTCAATCTTTGGACCAAAAATAAGCTCTGGTTGGTCATCATTAAGATTGAGAGTATCTTCGTTATCTTCTAAGTTCAAAGCCTTCAAAATTTTGGACCTATAAACATGTTGGGCAGCTAACTCAGTCAAAGGAACAGAGATTTTGATCTTTGAGATTTCCTGTTCTAGGCTGAAAAGGTTTTGATTCTTCAAAGCATTGACTTCAGCCTTGTTTACTGCCACTTTATCAGCAATAACAGCTTGCTGATTTGGTTTATCTACAGTTAAAACAGTTGTTTTTCCAGGAGTACTAACCGAGGTGCTAGTACTACTAATGTTTGCACTCTGTTTTTCAATATTTTGAGTGTCTTTTTCCTTATCATTACCAGAATTAGCAGCCACTGTTTTGTCTTTTTGTTTAATTGTTTTAGACTTGGTTGCAGTGCTATTTTGAGAAGGTTTGTCAGAGGTTTTATTATTGGGGGTTTGTTGATTAGATCTGCTTCTGAGTTCATATTGCCTTAAAGGCTCCATGACAGCGTTTTCCATGTTCTGATAGTAATTCTCATTATCATCTCTTCTGTTATCGTAAGGTGTATAAAGACCTTGTCCTTTATCATAATGAACCTCAAAGTCATCATCATCTACCCCAAATAAGTTTATATCATCATCCTCTGTTATTTTATCTACTTCTTCAACCTCACTTAAAAAGTTTTGATGAAAGGGAGGAATGATCTGCTGATCATCTTCCCTAGGTCTGTTTGGAGGCTGATTTCTTCTAATATTCTGATTCTGGTTTTGGTTTCTATTTTGAGGAGCGTTTTGATTTAAACTTGCTTGAGCTCTCTCTAGAATGCTCATTTTATTCATCATTTCTTCCATCATTCTTTCCATCTTTGAGCTTGAGGTGGAAGGGGTGGATTCCTCTCTAAAATATACTCTCTTTTCAGCTTTCATCCTTGCTCTCTTCTCCATCAGGTTAACTTCCACAGAAAGAGCACCTCTTTGCATATCTTCAAGGGTTGCAAAAACTCTTTCTCTGAGTGAATATGTCATGTCAGGATCAAACCCTTCAGGAAATTTGTTCAAGGCAGAGCCCTGAGGAGGTTTTAGTTCAGGGGAAAGTGCATTATACACACTGTTAAATCTGGTACAATAAGCTTGCACACTTTCCCCAGGGTTCCTATGGAGATTGTTATAGTCGGCAAGGACTTGGAGAGGATTTTTCCTTACTTCCCATTTGGTTAAGAATGTTTGATGGAAGGCTTGGAGGTCGTTAATACTATGGGGGGTTAAAACTTTAAACCATTTTCTCACTTCTCCCCCCAAACTTTGAGCAAACAGTCTGATTTTGACAGATTCATTATCAATTTCATTTCTGTCAAAGTAGTCATTCATCTTGTCCACATGTTGAGATGCTGTTATAGTATTGCTAGCATCATACAATGGAATTTTGGACTGATAGTCCTGTGGAAGATTGACTAATGGTACAGGAAGGACCAAGGGAGCATACCATGCTGCCATGATATGTGGTGGGGGTGGATTTACAAGAGGAGGTGTGGGTTGAAATGGAGTGGTTTGAACAATGGATGAAGGATGAGCAGAAGTGGATGGAACGGCAGTAGATCCCTGAGCTGATCTCAGATGAGAGACACCTAGATTATGTAAGAGATGGAAATCAGGAGGTGTTGATTCTCTATTTCCAAGGGTTTCACTTGTTTTAGGAGATGAAAGTGAAGGCTCCGAATCTAGCTGGTCTAAATCACCAAATGAACTAGTTCTGAATGGGTTCAATAAGTCAATTTGTGATTCACGAAGAGCTGAAAGGTTTTCAGGGACTGAATTAGCTCTTAGGGGTGGTCTGAAAATAGTTGAAAATTGTATCTTAGGAGACTTCCTAAGAATTATTTCTGGGTTATCAACTATCTCAGGTGGATCAGGGTCAGGATGGGCTCTATTGTGAATCTTTTTAGGAGCCACAATGTTTGTGTGTTTAGACCCAACTAAACAAGAAAAGTTCAACCAGATATGACAATCTTTAGAAGGTTAACTAATCTGTTTTTTCAATTCGAATCCTACAGTCCTCTAACTGAGTTTGAAGGATATTATAAGGATAAGGGTTCTTCCCAGTGGAGTCTTAAGGTCTACTCAGGATTGTGGAGTCGCCAGGTGGAAAGTCAAGGATGTTTTCAACGAGGTTCACTGTCCACCACAGTGTATGTGAAACCTTCCTTTTCAAGAATATCTCAAAACATAACAAACTCTAACCAGAGGTTGACTGGGAGGGCATTTACCGGATATGTCACCTCTAAAAGAGGATGAAATCCGGAGGCTACCTGGCCCTTTCCAGACTCTGTCTAAGAGTATAGGGTAAAACACATCAAAGATATGAACAGGTTATCAAAACTAGTGTTTCACTACCAATCTGAAATGTTTTTGGTATTTTCTGAATTGTTTTTATTTGTGGTTTTAAAAGAATGTCCTAACTTTGCCTCAAAACTTAGCTACGGTTATGAAACAAAGACAGTCTATCCTTATGGCTAAGCTAGCTGATTTTCCAAGGTTAGATAAAAACTTAGAAGAACCCTAGGACTGACCTAGTTTGTCACTGATTCAAACAAGATTTATCATAATTACCATTTTTTGGTAGTGCTTGAAAAGGCTGCTTTTGACTCTCAAGATGTTATATGAAGATTCTGGGTAAGGAGTCCCCAGCGGAGTTGCCATAAATGTTAGGTCTCTGTAACAAGCAAGATTGGCAAAGTCCGATCACAGAGTTAACATCATTTCAACCAACTTTGGGATTCTAGGATCTAGCCCTCCTGAATCCGGAGAGGGATCTCTCCAATATGTACAAAGATGGATATTGTCTTTGAAGTTTGGGGTGATGATATTAGGCTAGTTATGAAGGCCAAGGGTTTTGTTTGGTTTTCTCGAATGGTTGAACATAGTTGCTGTCTGAGGCGGAAAGATCTATATGCAAATAGGTTCAAAGGTGAGAAGTTGCAAGCAAACAAAGTAAGCTTTGATTATAAAGAAAGATGATGGCAAGTTTTCAATCCATTGGGCTATGGAGTCATAAGAGAATTTAATTGAAACATTCAGGTTCAAGAGTAATCTATGGGGCAAGTCATCTATGCCTAAGGATCTCTTTAAAGTTTGATTTATGGAATGGGGTGATACAATAAGAAAGGGAAATAACAGATGCAGAACAAAGAGCAGCCCAAGATCTAGTAAGTACTTTGAAACTAGCCAGCCTTTGACCAGGCACTTAAGGAAAACATAGAAGCAAACTAGGATCTGGTAAGTACTTTGAAACTATCCAGCCTTTGATACACTTCTAATAGAACACAGATTAAAAACAAAGGGAAACTTGAAGGCAACCTTTGGAGCAGAAACTAGTGGGCTGGGACTCACCTTGATCCTCTCCTAGTTCTTCTTTACTTAGTTACTTCCAAGACAATCACCAAGATAACACAGAATGGCCCAAGATCTGATAAGTACTTCGAAACTAGTCAGCTTTTGACGCATCCTAAGGGAAACAGACAGGTAGTTGAGCAAACAAGAAAGGGACTCGGGGCTAACCTTTGATTTCCTCAATTCATTCCTTACACAACATACATGAAAGTAACATTTAAAAATAACATTCAGCCGTGACGAAAAGATGAGGGAACACCAGCATCTCTGTGCTTAGACTGAATTAAATCATTTCTAAATAACACAATTAGGAGAAAACATTGGGATAAAGATTTTTCAGCCAGAGAAGGTTACTGATATATAGCAAGTCCTAACACTGTTTAAACTGTTCTTTACAGTGGAAAATGAAACAAATTGAAAACTGAAATAAAATGACAAGTTACAGTGAGAATAACATCACCATCGGCATAGACCAGGATCCCATAAATCAGCTTGTATTGATTGCTTCAAACCGGTTACAATCTTCAAATCCAATGTTTTAATTCACCTCTCCTCACAACCTAACCTATCTGTTACAAGCAGAGCTCCAAGGGCCCATGAAACCACTATTTACAGTCAAGAGTTTTCCACTCAGGAATAGCTACAACACTTCAGCAATTACATTAACAACCAACTAATCCAACCCCTCACTCATCTTCTTCTGGAGTATTTATAGGAGGATGAGGAGGTGAGATCTAATAAAAAGATCTCAAATACAATTAATGCAGAATTAATGTCTTCCTGGCCTGGGAGGCTCGATGAAGAATTTATACAGGTGTTCCACTGCATTAATGCGCTTGTACTTATGAAGTAAGCCCGGAAGGAGATTTTTTTGACATTTGAGGACCTGCGTACTATTAGGGTTACTCTGCAAACATTTTGTCGTTAAATCTGGTGCAGAAATAACTTCTTTGGTTGTTCCGAGGCATAATATCTGATCTTGTTCAATAAATTCATCCTCTGATTGAGCATTCTGAGGCAATAGGTGGCACTGCGGTGGTTGAGGAATCAATTTGCCTCAAAGTATGGCGGTGGAGGCAACGTCTGATGAACACTTTTAGGTTTTGCTTTAATCTGTGTTCTAAGCCGGGGATTAGGCTTTTGATAACCATATTGGCCGTAATCCCCGCCAATCTATCCATAAAACTGTTGCTCTGGTTCACTCTGTCTTCAAAATCTGATACTCTTCCCTGCGTCGATATTGGCGGCATTCTTCAGGCTTTACAGGGACACGTAGCAACCAAGGCTCATGGAACCTTGTTGATATCATTGTTCTTCATTCCGCGGTCGATTCTCTGGATTAATCAGAAGGATGGGAGTCGTCACCCTCATTCTTCAGATTTTCATTAAAACACGACGAATGAATCTTAAAACCTGCAAAATACAATAAAAATGAGAAAATCCTGCGTTATATGGACAATCTGCATCGGAGGGCGTGCGGAAAAATGGAGAAATCGGAGCTGTTGATCGCCGTTGGTCGGGGGCGCTTTGACAAGTCAGCGGAGAAAAAGGGATTTTTTACAGTGGAATCGGGAGGACGAATGAGAACTGTCGATCCGCGGAGATCGACGGCGGAGATCGACTTTTGGACGCGCCGGGGGCAATTTCAACAGGCGGGGAAATTCGTTAAAAGCCGAGCAGAAAAGGCGATTAGCAACCGTCGGATGGGAAGGCCCAGATCCGACGACAGAGATCAATTCCGCTGCGGGGTGATGGGACGACAAATAACGCACGGGCAAAGTGGAAGGATGACGGTTTTGGGAATGAGGTGGAGGACATGCGTCGGCCAGCGTGTGGAATCGCTGGCTGATGGGATAAAACCGCCACTGGACGGAAGGTGGTGCGGGATGTATACCATGGTTTTGGAAACGGGCGCGGGGGAAGGGGGGGGTCCACCAAGCGTGGGGTACTCCGCTCCGTCGGATCTGGGGAGCAGATCGACAGTCCTGTTTTATCATAATTTCTTTGGCGGAACATTTTGTGAAAAATAAAATAAACCCGACTTCTGCGTTTTACAAAGGTTTTTCAATGTTGCGGGTAAAAAATAAATTTCGAGGGTTAAGCGCCCGTCGGACTTAGCGCGTGGTTCCGGCGTCGGGGCATATGGAGGAGGAAAAGGCAGGGGCTTAGCCCGGGGGGCTAAACACCAGCGTATGGAAAATAGGCGTATTTATATGATTTTCAATGTTTTTTTGAAAAAGGAAAAAGGTTCCAATAGGCCAAAAAGTGGGTTTTTAGCCTTAGGAAATGAGATTTAATGAAGGAATAAAGACAAACATATGGTTTAATGGGGTTTTCATGGATGAAAGGAAACTGAGGAAATGAAGGTAAGATGGAAGCAGGGGAAGGGAAAAAAGGGGGAGGATGCAGCAATATTTGATTTGGATCTTTATGGAATATCAGAGGCCGGGAGACAGAAATGTATGAAGATCTAACCAGCAGTTTATGATTTCACCAACAGACTTCAAGCACCAACAAGTTTAGGCCTGAATTTGTTTCTTGAAGGCTGCAAAGAATATTTTAGCCACAAGCTGATATAATTGAAAAATATAGGTGGCTAACAATCCTGTCACTTGACTTGCCAATCAGCCAAATCATGGGACACTAACATTAACATAACAAAGTACATTGTTTCAGCAAAATCAACAGAAGTCCAAATTCGACCACAGAAGCTTCAGAAACCCTGTCAAAACATCAAAATACCTGCGAATTGAGGGAGCTTTGTGTTCTGGAGCCAATCTTTTAAAGGCCATTTTCCTCCATTTTAAAGCTCCAAAGACCAAAATTCAAAGATTTAAAGGGTTGAAACTCTGAATATGCCTTGAAACCCTATTTCTCAGTCAAACAAACTCAGAAAACCCTTGTTTTCTGTTTTATTCCAGTTTTCATATCCTCAGACTTTCTTTGATAAAATTAATTGAGCAGAAAACTCAAAATAGATTATCCTTAGCCATATTTTCTCAATTATCCCTCTATTAAAGTAAAAAATTCCTGCAAGCAGTCTAATATTGCAGCAGTTACCTAAAAAATGCCTAAAAACCATAGTTAAACCTTCACAAGCAGATCTCATTCCACAGGTCTTTCCAAAAGCCTTCAATCACCTCCCTGCAGAACTGGATTTCATTAAAAAATTGTTTGATTTTTTCAGGTTATTATCATAATATGGATTTGGACCAACAGTTTCAATACTAGTTGACAAAATTGTTTGCTCCAGATTCTCAGATTTTAATTCAAAAACTTCATTCAACAAACAGTTGGTATACAAAGAAAGAATAAAATCAAGTCAGGGAAAGATCAAAATGATGAAATGTGCACAGTGAATGGTAAAATTGAAATTAAAATTCACAATGACAGTGAAAACAGAACAGTCAAAGAGCATCTGAGTTAAAGTGTATCAGGTAAAAGTCAGAGTGAAAGTTAAAACAAAGCTACAGAGCAGTTAAGGAGAAACAGTAAAAGTAAATACAAAGGCAGTAAATGGTAAAAAGAGATGAAAATACTTTCACCAACAATGAATTTTATTCAAAGTGAAAGTAAAACAGTTAAAAGAACAAAAAGGTGAAAAGATGAAAACACAATGAGAACGAACATTTTTTCAAAAATTTCATGTTTAAGTCATTGTTTTGTAGAAACTATTGTGACCAATCCAAGATGAATTTTGAAAAACTGAACGATTTTTATGTTCCTAAGATGTGCAATTACAAAAACCTCTCTCACTTTTATAACAGCCATTATGGGTTTGGAAATATTAAACAAATTTGGAAAGAAATTTTTGCAGAAAATGCCTGTTAAGTCATCATTTTGCAGAGCATATTGTGGCCAATCAGAAATATACCTTACAAAACTGAAGGAGGTTTTTGTTCCTAAGAGAACCATATAAAAAACCCTATCTCACTTATTTCACAGTCATTTCAAAATTAGAGATACATGCACACATTTACAGCCTATTTTTCAGACTCTGTAAAACTCTGTTTTAAACATCTTTGGACAGAGCCTATTGTGCACAACTGGAGAGGAATTTTAGGAAACTGAAAGAGGTTTATTTCACCAAAATATTTATCTACAATAAAATCTTTCAAATTGTACATATATATTTCAAATTTATAAATACAAAGGCATCATTGGACCCCAAGTTTGCAGAATTGCTAGAGCATAATGTACAAAGAAAGGAAACAGTTAGTGACTTGGATGCCTCATCATCAACTAAGAGTTGGATCAACTTCGAATTCTCCTCTTTTTCATCACCTATCCATAAAAAATAGTTCCAAATAGATGCATTAGTTTTTAGTGTCCTTTAATTAAGTTCTATTTATGTAAAACAGTTGGAGATATTTTGTAAACCAATCTTGATATTTTTCAAGATATTTTAGTTTAGAATTTGTATAAATACTTCACTCTTTGAAGTATTTTTTGTGGAATAAAATTTTTCAAGACTACTACAGACATTTTTCTGAATACATTGGGATTTTTTGTGAGTCGATTTGTAAAGCAGCAGACTGGAACTAAGTCAAACAGACATCATAACTCAGGATTCTTGTGCTGATCAGATAAGTCAAGTATTTTCCTATTTTCATTGTTTATCTTTCTAAGTTCCATACATACATTTACATGTTTTCTGTCTTAAATGATTGACTAGGAAATTTTATACAGGATTAGTGTCAAAAGCTCCCTGTTTTTTACTAGTTATTCATTGATATGTTTTCTGTTGATATCCAGACTTAAGAATCCTTAACTGCTCTTAGTCCCTTTTGACCCCTTTCTTTCATCTTATTTTATGTAACTTAAGGTTCCTTCATTTCCATTTTTTTCATATCTTACCATTTCATCAAAAATCCTATTTCCAAACCCTTTGAAGGTCATCTACCCTGCCCTTAGTACATTTGTTCTTTTGACCTTATTTCCTGGCTCTGCTTGCCAAGAAATTGACTCCATAGCCCAATGGTTTGGTAGATCCCTCTGTGGTTTACCTTGAAGTACCTTTTATTCCCACCAAAAATTCAAACCAAACCAATTACCCAATCATACCTAGCCTAAAATTTAATCCAAAACAAAGTTAAATCATAAAGAGAGATCCCTCTCTGAAATTTTGGAGGGCTAGGTCCTAGATTTCAAAAGTAGGTTTGTGGTTACCTCAGACTATTTCTCTTGAACCTAGAGAAATTACTGAGTGATAAAAGTCACTACGCATAAATAAATAACCAAATATAGGGCATACCATAAACTCTTTTGATAAAATTTCACCAAGTAAACCCTAAGACAACAATCCAGCAAACCCGAGAGAGCAAGGAACTTGTAAATTCTCTAGTGATTTCACCTTCAGGCAAAGAAAACATTCAAGATAATATATAGTAATGATAAAAGAGTAGGGAACTCCTAATTTCCTTAATAAAACTACAAAATACCTTAAAAGTGACTATTTAATATAGATAAAAGGGCATGGAAAACCATAAACCTCTTCAGCGAAACCTTAATTAGAAAACTTCAAAGAAAAGTCCTCAAAAACAATGTTTTAAGTTATACCAAAGGATAGGGCTAACCATAAAATTCTTTGGCATTGGCTCCATTAAATAATTCTTAAGATAAAAAAGCTGAGTGGAACTAGAGAGAAATTAAGAATTCTCTAATCTGACCTAGCAGAGGAAAACATTAGAGCAATAGAAGTAGACAGACTTAAGGTGTTTCTAATAGCATATCTTAAGCTAAAATTTCTATTCTATTGCAAGAGAAATATGAACAATATGGAAACATAATAAGAAAAGTGTAAAAAAATAGAAAATATCACCATTAACCACGTTCATGAATCCTGCAAATGCGCTTGTCTCATTGATTTTCAGTCCAAAACCTTCACAATTCTCCAAAGCCAAAAACTCCTTACAACTCAAAGTCTATGAAGTTGATCTCAAAAATCAACCAACATGAACAATGAGGCCTCCATGCAGTATTTAACTTGAAAAGGAGGGTAAAAACCCTATCTAATTTTCCAAAATGTCATTAATTACATCATAAATGTCATTTTTGTCCTATGAGACCATGCAAGGCCCAAGGCACAAATATCCTAACTTAATCAATGCAAAAATAAATTCTAACATAACTCCTCATATAAATTTGGAGATATTTTCCTATTAACCCTTTAAAATATCTTTTTCATTAACTCCTTGTGTGTTTTTTTGACTTTCAGGCAAGGGCGCAGTGCCAAGGTTCAAGGGCGCGACGCCAAATCTGGAAAAATTACCTCTTTTGCAGCTGCGATTTGGAGGCCTTCCCGGTGTCCAAATGAGCTCCATGATAGCTCTTTTGAAATCCAGTCTTGTCTAGTTTCGAAAAATGCCTTTAGTTTCATGATTGGTGTCTATTTTCTTATTCAAAAATCACTTTTTCCAAGATTGCTCAGGGCGCAGCACCAGTGCTGAAAATAGGGCAGAAAGGTGATTTTTTGCTTATTTTTGGCACTTTTGGAGGACCAATTTTCCTCCAAATGAGATAAAATTTTATAGGATTGATGTCCTTGGCATGATTAACATGAAAATTTAAACCATTCTTCCATTGGGTTCCCCAGAAAACAACGCAGCACCAGTGGTGCTCCGCGCTTGGCCCTTCAAAACAATCAAAATTTCAAAAACTCAAAAAGATGCCAAAATTGGGATTTGTCTTGCTGATCATGTATGGGATGCTTCTAGGGATGCATCAGCAAGAATGTAAATTTTTTCTTTGTTATTTTCCTCTTTCATGGCTTGAATCTTTGCAAGGGCTCTTTTGAGCTTGGCCCTTGCAATCTTGTTTCTCAAGGCATAATGCCTTGCCATCTTCTTTTGCATGTCAAGGTCTCTCTTGGTCTTCTCCAGCTGATCCTCTAAGTGTCCATTTTCCATCTTGCCAATATTCCCTATCATATTCTATTTCCATGGCAAGAAGCTCACTTGGAGTGAGCTTCTCTGCCAATGTTGTCTCTTGCTCTCTTTCTTTGGCTAAGGCTTTCTTCAGACCAATTGTCCTTGGCCTCCTCCTAGGAAGTTGTTCTTCCTCTTCTTCAAATTCATCATGAGTGTATAAGACCTCATCTAAATTAGCCTTGGATTTTCTATCCTCTTTCCAAGCTCTGATAGCTTTGGCCTCATAGATGGCTTTCTCTACCTCTAACTGCAGGTTTTCCACCTCAAAGAATTTGATCACATTCTTGGCCTTACCAGGATTGGCTTGTAGATCCGTAATCTGGGCATATTTTCTCTTGAGCAACATTTTTTTGATCCTCTTCTCATTCTCATCATCACTGTTAAGGTGAATAAGTTGAAATTTTTGTTCATTCTCATGTTTCTCTTCCTCTTCTTCAACAATGACCTTTTCCTTACCTTTTTCAAGCTACTTGGTTGATGTAGAAGGCATGGCCACTTGTCTCTTAAGGGAAGAAAACACATGCCTATTTCCCCTTTGGTAGGTCAAATAAAAATTCTCAATGTTACTCATTTCGGTGCCATTTGTTTCACTGTGTAATATCCCAAAATGGGAATCACCCAGCAAGCCTGCTGAAATAACGCACTCCTGAGAATTTTGTGCACTGGAATGAGTTTGCAGCTCCTGGATCCCTTATATCAGCTAATCTAAGACCTAAATCCAAAATGATATCAAAAACAAATCAAACTAGGTGGGTTAAACAAATCTCCCACAAACTAGTCTAGCTGAAAAATACCCAAAGAGAGGGGCTGCAGCTATATGCAAAGGTTGCTTCAAAAATAACACAGATCCACTAAAGAGGAGTAGTAGGCTAATATGGAGGTTTAAATACCAGATTAATAACAACAAATCAGATGTATGTTACAGCCCATACATTGTACAAGAGAAAGAATAAGACAATACAGGAGAAAACCTCAGAAATGAGGTGCTACAGCCATAGAAAAAGTCTGCATATACTCAACAGCGTTATTTATTTGGGTTGAAGCATTAGTTTATTAATACTTAGATCTAGATCAGATATGTACATAAAAATATAGATCGAATTCAGATCTGTGTACAAGAATATCTCATCTATACATTCCCCTTGGGGTTTTGTGCAAAACATGAAGCATAGAGAGTAGATATGAAATCTAAAGTTGCAGATCTACAAAATTATTCAGAAATTTCTGAATCAAACAATAGGATAGCATATCATATCTAAAACATACATGGATTGGATGGCCAATCCATGGATCACCAAAGTGAGAGGAAGAATCATAACACCGGAGATCTCTCCTCCAAAATGCAAACAAAACACCCTGCAACTTCTCCTTTGCAATTAACGCAGTCCAGGGAGAGAAACTGCATTATAGGCTGTGAGAATGATTTGGCCTGATGCCAAGGTTTGGATCTAAAGCTCAATCAGCTAATGCACTCTTCCAGGAGGTTAAAAAACACACTCACTGAGAAGAGTCACTAGTGTAGTCTAGATCTGAGCAGATCTAGTGTCTTCTACTTGCTACAAATCACAAGGACAACCCAACCCTCAACAGGATCAGCACTGTAGGTGTAAGATGAAGCTTGGCCCAAGCCTGATAGTGGACAAGATTTAACAATTCTCCTCCAAGATCTTCTCAAGGAAGGAGGTGGGAATCCTAAACAAGAAAACCCAGAGAGGAGTGTCTAATCAAACAATACCTTTAGAAAATAATATCTTCAACAACCCCTTCATGTTGCTCTCCTCTTCCTTTTATAATATTGGAGTCTTGTTAAAACCCTAAACCACTTCATTAGTTTAGCTCCTTTCACATGTAGAATCTCCTTCTAGAACTACGTTTTCCCTCAGGGAGGTTCAATGCATCTAGACTGTGCTGTAGATATGGTCATGGTTGACTTGGTCAAGTGATCAACCTCTTTCACACTCAAGGTGTCTTCATTTTGACTAGCTAGCTTGATTTTCATTCACATTGAGTTGTCTTTATTTAGGATCCACTCTTTGAGAATGAATGCTATTAACTTGGTCAAACTTGAACTTGTCCACATAGTTTAGACATTTTTCACACATGTGGATGCTTGATCTAGTTATTCCATGATCCCTTTTCACACTATGAGGAATTTTTATTCATACTTGAGCAATTTATGAGCCTCCTTGAACATTTATTCATCCATCTAGATTTTAAAATCAAAATTAATATTCCTATTAGATGTAAGCTAATTTAGGAATATTACAGTATCCCCCTCCCAAATGTTGCTTGTCCTCAAGCAACTGCAAGGGTGCTGAAAAATCTCCCCTTCCTCTCTTGTGACCTCCTCATCCAATAGTCTCCACCATTGTTTCAGAATTTCTGCAGTAGTTCTATCTCCCAATGGCCCCTCCCCAATGTGCAATTTGGCCCTTGGTGAGTAAACCCAATGGCTCTCATCATGAAAGAAGGGAAGGTTGTTATGGAAACCTCCTTGCTGATCCATAGCCCCCTCAAGATAGAAGTGATGACAATCATGGGAAATTTCATTATCCATGAAAGACTCCCATCTCCATGCTATCATCCAAATGAAGTGGATCACCTCCCAGCTTGGCAATCCATAGAAAAACTCCTCCCCAATACATATGAGAGGCATGTTCCCAACAAACATATGGCTCACCCTACAAAGAGACAAGTGATCTATCAGGTGACCATACAATATCTCATGCTCCCATTGAAGCATTCAGTGAAAAAAGAGTGGGGAACTCCTTCCCCCAAGGACACATCCCACCAATGTGCCTCCCCTCCAACCATGTTCCCAAGAGTAAGAACATTTCCTGTTAGTCATCAGTATTTTTCAGTTGTTGGTGATGACTAGTTTTAACAGTCAAGTTTTCTAGCAGCTGATCTAAAAAATTGTCAAATTTGCCAGCTGGAAAACACCCATAACATTTTTTTGCCCTCTTACCTTTCAGTCCACCCATAACGAGATGAAACCTCATTATCAAAGTCCTATCTAGCCTCAACCATACTAGTTTTCCCATCAGCTCCAAAGAAACAATCCAAATCTGTCCAAAAAGTCTCCCCTAAGTTAGGTAGTGGCGCTTTAGGCATTTATCCCTTGGCAAACCACTCTAAATCCAAAGAACCTCTACCTGCTATAGACCAGTCATAAAAAACCTTCCCATTCTGCAAATAAAGTTGGTTACAGGCCTAGGTCATGCCACTAATACACCCTCAAGTCTCAGCAATACATGTACCATAGGTCAAACTGATTTTAGGTGTTTTTTCAGTGTTTTAATGGATCTTTCAAGGATAGAGGCATACCAGCATCCCAGAAGACAATATTTGGCTCCACATGAGAAGACAGTTGCTTCTCAATGTGATCTTGAGCCTGGGATGCAGCTACAGAGTAGAGATTTTTTCATTAAGCTCTTGCGATTAGAGTCAAAGCCTAAAAGGACAGTGAAAGGAAAATAACACTGTCAAAAGGCTGATGATATGACATGACTGAAAAACCTCCTTCATCTATAAGCAGAGGGTTTGAAGACTGAAGAACCTCCTTCATCTATAAGCAGAGGGTTTTTTAAGACTGAAGAACCTCCTTCATCTATAAGCAGAGGGTTTGAAGACTGAAGAACCTCCTTCATCTATAAGCAGAGGGTTTTTGAAGACTAAAGAACCTCCTTCATCTACAAGAAGAGGGTTAAGAGCGCCTCCTTCATCTATAAGAAGAGGGCCAGTGCAGTAGTTGACTTTGGGGTTTTCGTTGATTGAGAGACAAATGGTAAGAGCAGTAAGAGACAGTTGAAAGCTTCTGAAAAGAGCCATCATGTCAAAAGAAAAGGGAAAGCATGAATAATATAACTATAAAAAAGGATGGATTATCTCCTATCAGAGTTTGCTTTCAAAGACAGTCTGGAGCCAAGAAGTGTACAAACTTTGCCGAGGGGTGTGATTTCCTTAAAAAGTTACAAAAAACTCATCTCCTTGATGAACAGGCTTAACATTTAGTCTTTGTTCCTTTAAACAAAACAGAGTTGATAAGTGGTTGATAGATGAGTCATGAAACAGGCCTAAGAGTGATGATTTCTTTTCAAAGGGTACTGTCCTTCCTATTCATAGATATTTTTCTTTCAAAATTACTCATCATAGTGGACAGAAGGTGATTTGAGCTTAGTTTTCCCATAAATACATTGCAACAAAACACACAAGCTCACAAAAATGTAAGAAGGATTATGGCATGAGTTTCAAAATTCTGGAACAACATTCAAAGCAAATAAGGCATGTCACCATTTCAAATGAAGGCATTTTCCTTATGAAAATAGGTCAAAGGTACCTTGCTGTTGCAGTTTGAGTAGAGAAGAAGTTTTCAGAAGAAGTACCATCTTGATAGACAGATGACAGTGAAGCCCAGGATTCTTGCAGACCTCCTTCATAGAAGAACAAAGGGGTAGCTTCCCTTATTCACTTTTCAACTCTAATGCATCATCCCCTATTTTATTTTTACCCACAGTAAAAAAGAAACTCCAACAACACCTGCCATCTCATTTAGTTTTCACAATGAGCATGACCATATGCAAAGCATCAGGAGCAGACATGGTCAATGTAGGTTTCAAAAGGGTGAAGCTATCCCCCTCATACTGTTAATGAAAATCTCACATATCACAGTTTGTTTTCCTACAAGTGTCCTTTTTCAATGAGGAAACACTAACTAATGTTGTTATTCCAAAGGTTTTTCTCTATATATTCATAAAGACCTTTTTAGGAAGCTTGTCAAAAGTGATAGCAAATGAGCAACACGAAGACAAGAGGAGGAAAAAGAATATGGAAATTGCAGCTAAGTTTTTCCCCAGTAAAAGGCAGTCGCCCTCAAAGGCACATCTACAATCCTTCATATGGCTCAGAGACGATTTTTCTTCCACAGTGCATGTATTAGAACAGGAAAACCATTTTTCATTCCTTAAATAAGAAACAGTCAAATTTTTAAATTCTCAGAAGGGTTGTTTTATTTCAGAAAAGGAGGTCAGGCTTATAAAGGAAATGATCATTGCCACTATGTTTTTGTTTGAACAAAAGGAAGTCTTAGTTATGTTTTCAAAAAATATGTGAGCTTCATATTTTGGTTTTAAACCAAAGACCTTTTCAATGTTTTCAAAACCATCATTGACCACATCAAAGGGTTTTGATCTTTTTCAAATACAAAGGTTAGAGACCGTTGCAAACAATTTTTAATTCCTCAAAACGCAAAGCAACACTCCTCTTGCTGTCAACTGGGTCGAGGAAAGAGTTTTTGAGAAAAATCCACGAATTTTTTGGGCTTGAAGGCTGGGCGGTGTGCCTATAGAGCTGTGCGGTGCGTTCAGGCGAACTTTTTCCACAGGATTCCATTGTTGCGCGACGTACCTGTAGCGGCGCGTGGCACACCTGTAGGCGCTAGTCACGACTACCCGACAGTGACCTGACAGCCCTTTCTTTGCGCGGCGTTCTCCCGGTTGAACGTGCCGTGCACATTTTACACAATCCAAACACCTCCAACAAGATTTGAAGCTACTCATTTCCTCAAGAAAAACGCTACCATCAATCTTCAAGGTATTTATGTGCATCCTTGGTATATGCAAAACTGTTAAGTAGTGGAAAAAGGGATGAAACTCACGGTGTAAATCATAGTTTTGAGTTTTTAAGGAGAGATGTGTTTTTTGTTTAAAACTAGAGATCTGATGTGGTTATGTTTGCTCAAGGTGAACATAGTGAGAATGGTGAGTTTTTATTGATGTCAAAAGCCTGATAAACTATCCTCAAAAAACAGTGTTAGAAGGGGGAGCAGTTTTAGAAAGGGAAACTAAGTGTTGAAAAATGAAACAAGGAGCCTAATTTCAACTACAATGATCATTGTATGGGTGCTCTGTTATTTTAGAAGTCCTCCTTGTATGGTGAAGAGCAAAGTCAGTGCTGCCTTTTTGTACATGAAACAAACCTCAGTGAATGAAGCTGTTAAATAAGTCTGAAGGTGTTTTTATCAAAATTGGGTATGAGAAACAGTGAAGTATAAGGAGGGTGTGTTGACTATGAGGAGTTTTTGCTTTTTGTCTGCTAAAAAGCTGTCTTGTTGTTACCAAAACACAAAGAACTTGGTGACCTTGCCCAAACACGGTGACCCTCTGACTGTGTGTACCTTTTTGTTCGACTATGTGCTTATTATTAAATTTACTTGTTGATTGGCATACAAAGGGAAAGAGCAGTGTTCTGAGAGGAGCAGAGACCTATATCAAAGAAACATTTCACACAGCATTTGAGGAAAATTTACCTTGATCAAACAATGATTGACAAAGAAGACATATTTTTGTTTGAAAACACATTCTTGAAAACATTTTTGAGGTAGTTTGGTTTTGCAGAGAGCATCCAGAACAAGATGCCTCCCAGGCAGGATAGTAGGAGTGGATCTCATAAGAGATATGAACCTATTTCCACTAAAGAAGTGAATTCCCACCCATCAGTATTGTTCAATTTCCATGAGGTCGAGTCCTTATATTTTTTTCAAAAGGTGTAAGAGGTGAAGAGTTTTTTTCCTTTGACACACCTTGGTGTTTTGAGGTTTCGAGACAAGAATTTCCAATTGGCAGGCCTTGACTTCAAATTCTCCAAAAGATCAATATCCAAGGCTGCTAAAATCCCCTATATTGGTGAGAAATGGTTTAAACAAATCCATTTTGACTTAGATAATTACAAGCCCTTCCTAAAGCCCGAGCAGAGAGAATCATGTCCTTCTATTTTCGCTTTCTCATATCTTTTAACCAGCTACGCCCCTCTCATGAAGATTATCATGAGGTACTTCACTTGTGAGGGAAGATTCTCCCGAATTTATGCATATCACATTCGACTGCTCATGCATTTCACTAGGGCCATATTTCTAAATCTTCCTTTATTCTTACAAAAGAGCATTGAGAAAATGGCCTCCACTGTCTAGAAGAAGCCTCCTTCACAGCAAATACCCTGTCTCTTCCATCACTCTCTCATCAAAATCATCATTCTTCATCAGCTTGAAAAGAGAGAGGTCTCTTGGGATTTTTTCGTCACTCATCTGGATTTCTCCACTGTCCCTCCAGTCCATACATCCCCTACACCTCCTACCCATCATCCCTCACCTTCTTCTAGCAGACCTATTCCTAAAAATCTCAAGTTTACTACAAAAAAAAAAAGGAACATGAAGAAGGAGAAGAGAGTGAATTGCAAGAGGAAGAAGGACATAAGCAGAAAGAAGAAAGTGTTGAACAACAGCATGACAAGTATGATGAACAACGGCAAGGGGAGGAGGAAGAAAGCATTCAACAACAGCATGACAGTGATGATGAACAACAATAAGGGGATGAGGAAAAGCAACACATTGAGGGTGAGACAGAACAACAACATGAAGATGATGAAGGGAAACAACATGAAGAACAACAAATTCATGATGAGGGTGAGCAGACCTTTGATGATACACATCAGACTTATGATGAGGGCGAGACAGAGCAGCAAGGGCAGCATGATAGTGATGAGTAAGGACAATCAAAAGAGGACACACAACAGCTACATCATGATGAACAAGAGTAGCCAAGAGATACTGAACAAGGGCAGCATGATAGTGATGAGAAAGGGCGGCCAAAAGATGATACACAACATCGCTTTCAAGAGGAACAACCTCAAGAAGAAAAAGGGCAAGGTGACAAAGGTAAAGGGGGCGTGCCCTCTTCTCCTAAAAAGGCCAAGCCCCTGACAACAAAGAAGAGAGTGCCTAGGGTTGTCACTCCAAATGTGACGAGGGCCCTCCGAAGTAAAGGAAAATTTCCAAAGAAGCCCATGATTGATTTTCCTAGAAGGAAGAGCACTAGAATAGCCACCCAAAGCAAAGGGAAGGGTAAGGAAGAAGGCAGTCGTGAACAAGAGAGTGCATTCTACATCATCCCAATCTAAAGCAATGATAGTGATAATGAGGCCCAGATTCTAGAAAACCTCTTAATCCATAGAGAAGGTCAAATTGATACTTTGAAGGATGATCTTCATAGAGCTAGGAATTTCAATCAATTTTTGCAAATCCAAAATAGGCAAATGAGTGTCCATATGGCTGTTTATGAGCCACAGGCGACCACGTACAAGAAGGAGGCCTCCGAAGCCCAAGCAAGGCTGGAATAAATCATGGGTGAGTTCGATGAAAGTGAAGGCGAAGATCAGCCTAGGCGAAAGAGGCCAAGAACCATGGGGCTTAAAAATGCCCTTGAGAAGCAAAAAGAAGAGGAAAATGCCCTTCTCCAATCTACCCCTCTCACTGCATTGTTCGAACAAGAGATAGAGAACAATAGGGAGGCATGGCTTGAGAGAATCAATGACCACTTGGAGAAGAAATTGGAGAAGGAAAACATGGATTTAGACCTTCAAAGGAGAATGACGGGGCATTAGAAAAAGTTAAATCAGTTTGCCTAGCGCAAGTTGAAGGCTACTCAAGAAAATCTCAAGGAGGCTAAAGGGAAGCACCCAACACAGAAAGTGAGGAAGGAAACATCAGGACTTTAGATTTTGGATTCTGCTTCACAACATGTTGCTGAGAACCCTTGAGGATCATACTCACCAATTTTGGACAAATTTCGACATATTTTGGTTTTTTGGCATTTTTCGGTTTTTGGCCAAAAATCATGGGCTTCGCCATTTCAGTTTGGAGGATCATCAAAGGAGGAGAATGGTATCATTGGATGCCATAATGGTAGGAGCACACACTCAGCAATTTTCAGGACATTTGAAGATCATTTGCTCCCCCGAAATGGCGAAAAATGCCCGGTTTTTCTACACTCTGCCCAATCTATCAGCAAAGCTTATTTTCTGGTTTTTTACACACAGGCCTATTTTTGGAAAACTTCCAGGCATCAGATTGGGAAAATTCAACTTGTTTCAGAAATTAGACACTCAGAGCTTTCCAATGAGCTATCATGAGCCTTGTTTTGACATCGGGAAGGCTACCAAAGTTGCCGGAAAGTCAGGGGACCTTTTGCTGATGTATTTTTTGAGTATTTTTGTAAACATTGAACCTTTAAAAACTGCTTTTTCCTCATGTGCGTTTAGCTATTTTTGCACATGAGAGGTTATGAAAATTCAATTTATTTCCCTCTTTTAGAATTTTTTAGATATTTTATGAAATATTTTGTGCCTTGGGCTTTGCAAAGCCTCAACGACAAGATTAGATATTTTGGATGGGCCAATGAAAGTGAAAATTGAAATAAGACGTTTTCCTCACTTGAGCCTATTTATTCCAAAGGCTTTCATTGTAAACAAGGCTGGAACTTGATGATAGAAGCAATATATGGTCATATAAGCTTTGGAACAAATACTTGTCTCATGCTTTTGGATAGTCTCTTGGATGTTCTTGGATGATGAAAGAGGATTATTGTTGGATTCCATGACTTGGTAGAATGGTATAGTGTCTCTCTCTTTGTTTTGTTTCTTAGTTTTCATTCATAAATCCATGTTTCTTTCTTACTATAGAACAGTAGAGAAAAAATTTGAGATATGCCCTTGGAGGCACCTCAAATTTCCTGTTTCTTCATAGCTTCCATGTTTTCTTCATTCTTAGTCACATTAAAGAATTCTTGATTTCTCTTTAATAACTTAAGGATATTGTTGCTTGTTTCATTCATGGTTTTATGCATGCTAAGTATGATTTACTGTATGCCATGCTTACTCATGGCTAGCCATAGCTCCATCCATGAAATTTCTCTTTGACTGATTAGATTGTCATTTGTTGAACCAAGGAGGTCTTGTTCCGATCTTCCCCTTTGCCTAAGACTATGTAATCTTGTTTTCAAAGTGCCCAATAACTTGAAGTACTGTGTTTAGGCATTCCGACATAGTGATTTAAGTTGTTTGTCTCTCTTAAGTGTATTTCCCCAAAGTCTGATAGCCATTTCCCAAAGTTATAGAGTTATATATCTCTATGCATGGCTTGAATGTTTATTTCTATGTATTAATTAGCTTATAGTTACATTTCTCATGATTAATGGTTTGCCCTACCATGTTTATGTCAACTATTAAACTAGTTATGCTTGAAATCCTTTGTTTTTCCCAAACTTGATGTCCTTTTTATTTCATTTTTCCCAAATATCCTTTCTACCTCGAATAAAATCGGCCCTTCAACATCCTTGTATCACCATCTGATAGCTTTCTTGACCTTTTCGACCCCATAGCCCTGTTGATCTGACATATTTTTACCTATCTTATATCTTTGATCAGTTTCATCCCTCACAACCTAAAACCCAAAACCAAAAAACCTACTTCATAACTAGCCTAAAATCATAACATAATAAGCAAACACATAGATACCCCTTACACATATAGAGAGAGCCCTCTCTGAGTCCAGGAAGGCTAGGTCCTTGGGCTCGAAAGACTGGTTTGATGTTACACTGTTATTTGGCTTGCTAATCAGCCAAATCACGGGACACTAACATAATGGCGATCACGGTGGGACTCTGAGTAATAAACAAACTTAGTTTCCCTAATCTTTAGAGACTTTTGAGAATACTATCTGGCTGACTTATCCCACCGCTTACTAACATAATGGCGATCACGGTGGGACTCTTAGTGATAAACAAACTTAGTTTCCCTAAACCTTTAAAGACCTCTGAGAATACTATCTTGTGGACTTATCCCACCACTCACACACATAATGGCGATCACGGTGAGATTTTGAGTCAAAACATCCTAGGTATCCCTTAGGAACTCTCAAAATCTCAATTAAACTTAGAAGAGTAAAGTCTGGTTGTCTCACCATCCTAGCGAAATGATGACCCAGCTGTAGGACACTCTTGCAAACCTTAGGACTACATAAAAACTCAGAAAAACCCAAAAAGTTCCCTTAGATTGGTTTTTGTCAGTACTGGTGGTGGACCATACACATATACCTCAAAACAACTAAAAATCCACCTGGCGACTCCACTAGCCTACAGTAGGCCTTACTACTTTACTACATTTTATAACACTATCCAATCGACTTATCCCACCGCTCACTAACATAATGGCGATCACGGTGGGACTAACTGAGTACATTACAGTCTAGAAAACTCTTGTAGATTCATTAGTCTTCAAAACTTAAACAGGAAAGAAGCCCATAGAATCATTTAAAGTAAACTCTTTTTGTTATCGCCACCCTAGCAAAGTGATGAAACATGTTTAAAATACTTTAATAAACCATAGGCTGCACATAAAAACTCAGAAAAACCCCAAAAACATCCCCATATTGGTTTTCCCTAGTTACTGGTGGTGGACCATAGCTACATCTTTACAAAAACAACCAAGATCCACCTAGTGAGTCCACTAGCCTCCAGTAGGCCTAAAAACTCCATAAAAGACCAAAAATTCATAAACCATACCTTTCTGCTAACTCATACTTCCAAAAACTTAAACTTAGGGTAGAAATTCTGTAATCAGTGACAAACTAAGTATAACTTAGCGATTCAGAAAACCTCACCTGAACATAGGAGATAAGCAGAAGCCTTCTTGCCAGAGAACCATTTGCTTGTACATACAGCCTAGCAAAATTGTTGAAACCAAGTGAATCGCTCTTCTTTGCAAGTTTCCATCTCAAATTTTTCTATAAAACTTTTTCCCAAAGCATATTTGATAGTGTTGGTGGTGAATCATAGTTCTCATAAGAAATCCACCTGGCGACTCCACTAGTCCATCCTTTTATTTTTTACCATCCTTCACATTAGTAAAACCTTAGAGAGGCCATCCATCCAAAACATCCACAAATACCATCCTCTCTAAGCTCTAGACCCGAAATCTGGCTTCACGAAGAATCAACACCAGAGCTCATCCCGACCCAAATCCCCCTATCATAGTAGACGACCCAGAGAAGATTCTATGGCAAGCTTCCGAAACTGGCAATATAGCTACCGATAGGTCCATCCGTAAAGCAAGATCAGTACCTGAACATCTCACTGCCTTGTAGGATTCCCCCTTTGACTTAAAATCAACAAAAACCCCTTTTTGAAGCAAGTCACAAAGTAATATAGACTTTGATGATCTTGAGCCCCTAGATCTGCCACATAGTCCTAGTAGAGAAGCCTCACCTACCACCCCTCCCAACTTTCAGCTTCTCCATCACTTTGGCTCCTACCATCCCAGATCTGCTCAAAATCAAATCACTAGCCCAAGTACATCCACCACACCTATCCAAACCACTACTGTTCAAACCACCTTAGCTCATCCCACAAGCCCTCATTTTTTTCATCACCCATTAGCTCCCATCATGGCAGCCTGGTACGCACCCTTGGTGTTGCTGCAACCTTTGGCTCCCTTACAAAATGACTATCAAGCCAAAATCCCACACTTTACTGGAGATGAGACTACCACAGCTCAACAACATGTAGATAGGATTAGCGATGCCTTTGAATACATGGAAATAGAAGACAAGACCATCAGAATGAGAATGTTCGCCCAAAGCCTGGGCGGAGAACCCAAAAAATGGTTTAAGAGCTTAACTCCAAACAGCATCCAAAACCTCCCAGAACTCTACCAAGTGTTCATAAACAAGTGGGAAATCCAAAAGAACCCCATTCAAATCCTATCAGAATATAACAATCTAAAACGGGAAAATGGGGAAAGTGTCCAGGGATACTCCACTAGGTTCAACAGTGTGTATAACACCCTCCCACCTCACTTCAAACCCCTGCTTGGTTCAGCCTTGGAAAATTTCCCCGAGGGTTTTGATCCAGACATGATTTATCAGCTAAGAGACAAGGACCCCCTTACCTTAGAGGAAATGAAAAAAGTAGCCATAAGAGTAGAAGCCAACTTAGCAGAAAAAAGAGCTAGGACTAGATCAGAAAGGAAAGTCACATACTGAGATGAGGTCTCCACTTCATCCCCTTCCATAGATCCTGGAATAGATGATTTAGTCAGTTCCATGGACAAAATGTGGGAGAAGATAAGTGAGAAGACCCCCCTTAGGGACAACTAGCCAAACCCTCCAAACAGAAACCGGAACCAAAATTTTAGGAGGGAACAACCTCAAAACAAACCAAGGGAAAATGACCAACAAATTAGGCCACCATTTAATGAAAATTATGTGGAAGAAGATGACAGGGATACAGAAGCCATTGATGAAAATCACTTGAACCTCATAGGGTCTGATAATGAGAGTGAGGTGTACCTCACGGAAGAAGAACAAGCATTCTTCTCTCCGAATTAGGATGAAACCAATTATGAAGATCTCGAGGATCCTGCCATAAATTTTCAGAATGCCATAATAGAAGCTCACAAGTAGTATGACCTTAGAAGCAGAAAAAATCAAGACAAATCCAAGAAAGGTAGCTCAGACACTGCTAAAACCCCTGATACCATCCTTAAGAAAGCAGTGAACAACATCAAAATCATGGTCGGGAAAAATGACCAAACCAAAGATAGAGTTACCCAAACTAATCCTGACTCAGATACTCCTAGTACTTCCACAAAGATTCCCGAGGTGGATGTGGCAAACAAAATCCCGAAACAGAGCCACCAAACTCAGAACATAGAGAAGGTCATGGCTTAAAAAGCTGAAACAAACATGTCTAAACTACAGTTACCTTTTAGTTTTGAGGGAGAAATTGCCAAAATAAAGATCACCATGCCTCTTACCGAGCTCATCGCCCAAGGCTCTTATAAATCCCAAGTGTTAAAGGTCCTGAATCTAGGGAATGATGCGAACACCCTTAATCTAGCTGATGACACCCCTGAAGTGTTGTTTGGTCCAAAAATAGAAGGGAAATTCCAAGAGGGAACCACTCTCTCCTTTTATATCAGTCTAAATATCCATGACCAAATCCTTCGCAATGCCATGCTAGACTCCGACGCCTTGCATAATCTTATGTTGAAGGTTGTAATGGAAAGATTAGGCCTAGAAATCACAAGACCATACAAATACTTATATTCATTTGATTCTAGTAGAGTCAAATGTCTAGGCTTGATCAAAGATATTTATTTTAGTTTGGCCCAAATACCTGCAAAACATCTGATCATGGACATAGTGGTAGCAGACATTCCTCCCAAGTACGGAATGCTTCTATCCAGATCTTGGGGAGCCAAGCTCCAAGGAAATATTCAATTGGATATGTCCTATGCCACTATTCTTGTGTTTGACCAAAAAAGAATACTCTATCGAGAGTCACACATGAAATACATGATCAGTAGCCAAGAGAGACCAGATAACACCCCAATGTATTCTTTGCATTCCGACTTGAACTCGTTTATTCTACACACTGATGAGGACATTGAAGGACAGTCAGAAGAAATTGAAACAAACTTAGACCCACCACATCAGCTGCCCCTAGTTCTCTATGATGAACTAGACACTCAAAAATACCATGATCATGAACAAATATGTCTTGAGGAAAGTAAGTATGTTCCTTCTGAAATAGGAATAGAGAAAGAAGCACAAACCATTATGTACTATCAAGCGAATTGCTCAAACCTTAGTCAAACATCAACAGTAACCTTAGGAAACTTTTTCAGAACAAAGGCATTAGAAGACTTACATATCACAAACCTTTTCAGAACTCAGGAGCAGGGAAGCTTAATGTTTTTACCATACCTCAAAGATTTACCATCACATAACTCTTCCACTGCAAGTGAAACCTTGACTGTAGCCATAACAGCTCAAAATCCAGAAAAAATGTCTGATAAAATTCTTATGAGCGAACATGATAACTGCAGTCCAAGTATACCTGAGTTACTTGAACTAGCTAATATCTTGTCATTTCATCAAAGACTTATAACTGCTAGGATTGGCAATCTCATGCAAAATACTACCTCATGCAGAGAAACAATGAGAAACACTATGCGACTACCATCACTCCAAGAAACAACTTCGACAAAAGAAAATACAAAAATTTGAACCAATCAGTAATAATCAAAGATAAAATAGCTGGTCATAGGGTCTGTTTTGATTTTAGAAACACTAATGCACATCCCTATAATAGGAATTTTATCTTTCCTACCCAAGACCATGATATGCCAATGATAAGTGCTTTTAATCATATGCCTGTGCAAGATGATGTTTCAGGTTATAGCCAAATGATTCCCTTACAAAGTAGACAGCTCAAAGATTTTTTTCAGTATGCTGGAAGTAGTTCCAATTTCAGACTCAAAATTGCAAAACCACCGGATATCAAAAATATGCTCCTGAAAGCCATGTTTCCAGTCCTGAACTTCTGCATTTTAACATACCTTGATGATGTCATTATTTATTTAAAAAATGACAAAGAATATATGCATTACTTAAAGATGTACAATAAAGGAAGCAGTGGAAATCAGAGGTACAAAGAGGTACAACGGGAAGATACGGGTTTGTTCAGAGATTCATGAATGAATCATTATGTCATGTTTACAAGAGAAAACTTTCCCAATTTTTCTTTTCAAGAACTAGATGGGCCAAGAATGGTAGGAGATCCTTACAAGGATAAGATGCTTAAGTTTCGCCATTTCCAAGATTTCTGAGTTTAAAACATTTTCAATCATTGTATATACCACTGTTTGAAAAATAGATAAAATAGAAAAGTCAAAAACAATAGAAGAATAGAAAAAAGGGCAGTTGAAAAATAGAAAAAGGCCCCATGTTCCAAAAAATAGTCATTCAGAAAGCGCGCAAGTCTAAATGCCGCTACTAGTACTCAAATGTCTTGTTCAGTTATCTAGCCTAATCATAGCTAAACATGTTTTAAATTTATTTATTGATAAGTTAGTGAGTGAAAAATATTGTAAACATTGTGTAAGCTTGACTTATCAAAGAGAGTAGATTAGGAAAAGATACTAGTTCCACATGCTCAAAACAGAACCAAAGAGGGAAGCGGGGATGAAAAACAAATTGTGCATCTTAGCCCTGTTTTTCCTAGTTTCCATGTTATGCAAAATAGTATTTGTGTGTAGCTTGTCTTTCATGCCGCAAATACATGAAAAATCAGAGTGTCTAACCCTGATTTGATCATATTTTCAATTTCGTGTTTTAGATTAGAGAACAAAATCCTATCAAACAGCTTAACCTTGACAGTTGATCTAGCTTAGGTAGAGTAATGAAGGACTTCATCAGTTTAATCTGAACTCCCGGCAGATATAATTGTAGAATTAGATAGGTTCATTTTTCAAAAATAAAAAATATATATTTTCAAAAGGGTTGCTAGTCCAAATGCACTAAAAGGAAGAAAAAATGTTAGGAAAGATAGTGGGGTAGGTAGAAATATTATTGATGCTAATCACGCTGTCAATTTTTAGAAGTAGCATCAAGAAAGGGTAAAATTTGCACCAATGGATAAGGCACTGGTATTCAGGAGCCAAAGATCTGAGATTCTGGACACCTCCTGAAAAGGAGCTGCCCTCCCCAAATGGAGCCACTGTTATTCATCAGTATTTTTCACTTGTTGGTGATGACTAGTTGTAACAGTCAAGTTTTCTAGTAGCTGATCTAAAAAATTGTCAAATTTTCCAGCTGGAAAACACCCATAAACTTTGTTTTCCCTCTTACCTTTCAGTCTTCCCATGACGAGATCAAACCTCATTATCAAAGTCCTATCTAGCCTCAGCCATACTAGTTTGCCCATCAGCTCCAAAGAAACAATCCAAATCTGTCCAAAAATTCTCCCCTAAGTTAGGTAGTGGCGCTTTAGGCATTTCTCCCTTGGAAAACCATTGTAAAGCCAAAGAACCTCTACCTGCTATAGACCAGTCATAACATACCTTCCCATTCTGCAAATAAAATTGGTTACAGCCCTAGGTCACACCACTAATACACTCTCAAGTCTCAGCAATACATGTACCATAGGTCAAACTGATTTTAGGTGTTTTTTCAGTGTTTTAATGGATCTTTCAAGGACAGAGGCATACTAGCATCCCAGAAGACAATATTTTTCCCCACATGAGAAGACAATTGCTTCTCAATGTGATCTTGAGCCTGGGATGCAGCTACAGAGCAGAGAGTTTTTCATTAAGCTCTTGTGATCACAGTCAAAGCCTGAAAGGACAGTGAAAGGAAAAATAACACTATCAAAAGGCTGCTAATATGACATGACTTAAAAACCTCCTTCATCTATAAGAAGAGGGTTTGAAGACTTAAGAACCTCCTTCATCTACAAGCAGAGGGTTTTTGAAGACTGAAGAACCTCCTTCATCTATAAGCAGAGGGTTTGAAGACTGAAGAACCTCCGTCATCTATAAGCAGAGGGTTTTTGAAGACTGAAGAACCTCCTTCATCTACAAGCAAAGGGTTAAGAGTGCCTCCTTCATCTATAAGCAGAGGGCCAGTGCAGTAGTTGAATTTTGGGTTTTCGCTGATTGAGAGACAAATGGTAAGAGCAGTAGGAGACAGTTGAAATCTTCTAAAAAGAGCCATCATGTCAAAAGCAAAGGGAAAGCATGAATACTATAACTATCAAAAAGGCTGGCTTATCTCCTATCAGAGTTTTCTTTCAAAGACAGTCTAGAGCCAAGAAGTGTACAAACTTTGCTGAGGGGTGTGATTTCCTTAAAAAGTTACAAAAAACTCATCTCCTTGATGAACAGGCTTAACATTTAGTCTTTGTTCCTTTAAAAAAAACAGAGTTGATAAGTGGTTGAGAGATGAGTCATGACACAGGCCTAAGAGTGATGATTGCTTTTCAAAGGGTACTGTCCTTCCTATTCATAGAGAATTTTATTTCAAAATTAATCATCATAGTGGACAGAAGGCGATTTGAGCTTAGTTTTCCCATAAATACATTGCAACTAAACACACAAGCTCACAAAAATGTAAGAAGGATTATGGCATGAGTTTCAAAATTATGGAACAGCATTCAAAGAAATAAGGCATGTCACCATTTCAAATGAAGGCATTTTCCTTATGAAAATAGGTCAAAGGTACCTTGCTGTTGCAGTTTGAGTAGAGAAGAATTTTTCAAAAGAAGTACCCTCTTGATAGACAGATAACAGTGAAGCCTAGGCTTCTTTCAAACCTCCTTCACAGAAGAACAAAGGGGTAGCTTCCCTTATTCAATTTTCAACTCTAATGCATCATCCCTATTTTATTTTTACCCACAGTAAAAAAGAAACTCCAACAGCACCCGCCATCTCATTTAGTTTTCACAATGAGCATGACCATATCCAAAGCATCAGGAGTATACATGGTCAATGTAGGTTTCAAAAGGGTGAAGCTATCTCCCTCATAGTGTCAATGAAAATCTCACATAACACAGTTTGTTTTCCTATAGGTGTCCTTTTTCAATGAGGAGACACTAACTAATGTTGTTATTCCAAAGGTGTTGCTTTGTATATTCATAAAGACCTTTTTAGGAAGCTTGTCAAAAGTGACAGAAAATGAGCAACACAAAGACAAGAGGAGAAAAAGAATATGGAAATTGCAGCTAAGTTTTTCCCCAGTGAAAGGCAGTCACCCTCAAAGGCAAATCTACAATCCTTCATATGGCTCAGAGAATATTTTTTTTCCATAGTGCATGTATCAGAACAAGAAAACCATTTTTCATTCCTTAAATAAGAAACTGTCAAAGTTTTAAATTCTCAAAAGGGTTGTTTTATTTCAAAAAAGGAGGTTAGGCTTATAAAGTAAATGATCGTTGCCACTATGTTTTTTTTTGAACAAAAGGAAGTCTTAGTTACATTTTCAAAAAAGATGTGAGCTTCATATTTTGGATTTAAACCAAAGGCCTTTTCAACGTTTTCAAAACCATCATTGAACACATCAAAGGGTTTTGATATTTTTCAAATACAAAGGTTAGAGACCGTTGCAAACACTTTTGAATTCCTCAAAACGCCAAGCAACACTCCTCTTGCTGTCAACTGGGTCGAGGAAAGAGTTTTTGAGCAAAATCCACGAATTTTTTGGGCTTGAAGGCTGCGCAGCGCGCCTGTAGAGCTGTCCGGTGTGTTCAGGTGAAATTTTTCCATAGGATTCCACTACTGCGCGGCACGCCTGTAGCGGAATGTGGCACGCCTATAGGTGCCGGTCACGATCGCCCGACAGTGACCCGACAGCCCTTTCTTTGCGCGGCATTCTCCCGATTGAACGTGCTACGCACATTTTACACAATCCAAATGCCTCCAACAAGCTTCGGAGCCGCTCATTTCCTCAAGCAAAATGCTACCATCAATCTTTAAGGTATTTATGTGCCTCCTTGGTATATGCAAAACTGTTAAGTAGTGGAAAAAGGGATGAAACTCACGGTGTAAATCACAGTTTTGAGTTTTTTAAGGAGAGATGTGTTTTTTGTTTAAAACTCGAAATATTATGTCGTTATGTTTTCTCAAGGTGAACATAGTGAGAATGGTGAGCTTTTATTGATGTCAAAATCCTGATAAACTGTCCTCAAAAAACAGTGTTAGAAGGGGGAGCAGTTTTAGAAAGGGAAACTAAGTGTTGAAAAATGAAACAAGGAGCCTAATTTCAACTACAATGATCATTGTATGAGTGCTCTGTTATTTTAGAAGTCCTCCTTGTATGGTGAAGAGCAAAGTCAGTGCTGCCTTTTTGTACATGAAACAAACCTCAGTGAATGAAGCTCTTAAATCAGTCTGAAGGTGTTTTTGTCAAAACTGGGTATGAGAAATAGTGAAGTATAAGGAGGGTGTGTTGATTGTGAGGATTTTTTGCTTTTTGTCTGCTACAAAGATGTCTTTTTGTCACCAAAACACAAAGAAATTGGTGACCTTGCCCAAACACGGTGACCCTCTGACTGTGTGTACCTTTTTGTTCGACTATGTGCTTATTATTAAATTTACTTGTTGATTGGCATACAAAGGGAAAGAGCAGTGTTTTGAGAGGAGCAGAGACCTATATCAAAGAAACCTTTCAGACAGCATTTGAGGCAAATTTACCTTGATCAAACAGTGATTGAAAAGGAAGACAGATTTTTGCTTGAAAACACATTCTTGAAAACCTTTTTGAGGCAGTTTGGTTTTGCAGAGAGCATCCAGAACAAGATGCCTCCCAGGCAGAACAGTAGGAGTGGAATGCATAAGAGATATGAACCTATTTCCACTAAAGAAGTGAATGCCCACCCATCAGTATTGTTCAATTTCCATGAGGTCGGGTGTTTAGATTTTTTTCAAAAGGTGCAAGAGGTGAAGAGTTTTGTTCCTTTGACACACCTTTGCGCTTTGAGGTTTCGAGACAAGCATTTCCAGTTGGCAGGCCTTGACTTCAAATTCTCCTCAAGATCCATTTCCAAGGCCACTAAAATCCCCTATATTGGTGAGAAATGGTTTAAACAAAGCCATTTGGACTCAGATTATTACAAGCCCTTCCTAAAGCCTGAGCACAAAGAATCATGTCCTTCTATTTTCCCTTTCTCATATCTTTTAACCAGCTATGCCCCTCTCATGAAGATTATCATGAAGTACTTCACTTGTGAGGGAAGATTCTCCCGAATTTATGGATATCACATTCGACTGCTCATGCATTTCACTAGGGCCAGATTTCTAAATATTCCTTTCTTCTTACACAAGAGAATTGAGAAAATGGCCTCCATTGTCCAGAAGAAGCCTCCTTCACAGCAAATAGCTTGTCTCTTCCATCACTCTCTCATCAAAATCATCATTCTTCATTAGCTTGAAAAGAGAGAGGTCTCTTGGGATGTTTTCATCACTCATCCGGATTTCTCCACTGTCCCTCCAATCCATACATCCCCTACACCTCATACCCATCATCCCTCACCTTCTTCTAGCAGACCTATTCCTAAAAAGCTCAAGTTTACTACAGAAAAAACAAAGTAACATGAATAAGGAGAAGAGAGCGACCAGCAAGAGGAAGAAGGACATGAGCAGAAAGAAGAAAGTGTTGAATAGCAGCATACAGTAATGATGAACAACGACAAGGGGAGGAGGAAGAAATCGTTGAACAACAGCATGACAGTGATGATGAACAGCAGGAAGGGGATGAGGAAAAGCAACACATTGAGGGTGAGATAGAACAGTAGCATGAAGATGATGAAGGGCAGCAGCATGAAGAACAAAAAATTCATGATGAGGGTGAGCAGACCTTTGATGATACACATCAGACTTATGATGAGGGCGAGACAGAGCAGCAAGGGTAGCATGATAGTGATGAGAAAGGACAATCAAAAGAGGACACACAGCAGCTACATCATGATGAACAGGAGTAGCCAACAGAGACTGAACAGGGACAGCATGATAGTGATGAGCAAGGGCAGCCAAAAGATGATAGACAACAGCCTTTTCAAGAGGAACAACCTCAAGAAGAAAAAGGGAAAGGTGAAAAAGGTAAAGGGGCCATGCCCTCTTCTCCTAAAAAGGCCAAGCCCCAGACAGCAAGAAAAAGAGTGCCTAGAGTTGTCACTCCAAATGTGACAAGGGCCCTCCGAAGTAAAGGAAAATTGCCAAAGAAGCCCATGGCTGATTTACCCAGGAGGAAGAGCACTAGAATAGCCACTCAAAGCAAAGGGAAGGGCAAGGTAGAAGGCAGTCATGAAAAGTAGAGTGCATTCAAAATCATCCAAGTCCAAAGCGATGATAGTGATAATGAGGCCCAGATTCTAGAAAGCCTCTTGATCCATAGAGAAAGCCAAATTGATGCATTGAAGGATGATCTTCATAGAGCTAGGAATTTCAATCAATTTTTGCAAATCCAAAATAAGCAAATGAGTGTCCATTTGGTTGTTTATGAGACACGGGCGACCAAGTACAAGAAGGAGGCCTCCAAAGCCCAAGCGAGGTTGGAATAACTCATGGGTGAGTTTGATGAAAGTGAAGGCAAAGATCAGCCTAGGCGAAAGAGGCCAAGAACCATGGGGCTTAAAAAGGCCATTGAGAAGCAAAAAGAAGAGGAAAATGCCCTTCTCCAATCTACCCCACTCATTGCATTGTTCGAATAGGAGATAGAGAACAATAGGGAGGCATGGCTTGAGAGAGTCAATGACCACTTGGAGAAGAAATTGGAGAAGGAAAATAGGGATTTATACCTTCAAAGGAGAATGAAGGGCATTATAAAAAGTTAAATCAGTTTGCCCGACGCAAGTTGAAGGCTACTCAAGAAAAGCTCAAGGAGGCTAAAGGGAAGCGCCCGACATAGAAAGTAAGGAAAGACACCTCAGGACTTCAGATTTTGGCCTCTTCTTCAAAACATGTTGCTGAGAACCCTTGAGGGTCATGCTCACCAATTTTGGGCAAATTTCGACATATTTTGGTTTTTGTCCAAAACTCATCGGCTTCGCCATTTTAGTTTGGGGGATCATCAAAGGATGAGAATGGTATCATTGGATGCCATAATTTCAGGAGCACATACTCAGCAATTTTTAGGACATTTGAAGATCATTTTCTCCCCCGAAATGGCGAAAAATGCTCGTTTTTTCTACACTCTGCCCGGTCTATCAACAAGCTTTATTTTTTTGTTTTTTACACAGAGACCTATTTTTGGAGAACTTCTAGGCATCAGATTGGGAAAATTCAAGTTTTTCCAGAAATTATACACTTAGATATTTCCAACGAGCTATCATGAGCCTTATTTTGACATCGGGAAGGCCGCCAAAAGTTGCCAGCAAGTCAGTGGACCTTTTGCTGATGTATTTTTTGAGTAATTTTGTAAAAATTGAACCTTTAAAAACTGCTTTTTCCTCATGTGCGTATAGCTATTTTTTCACATGAAAAGTTTTGAAAAGTCAATTTATTTCCCTCTTTTATGATTTTTTAGATATTTTATGAGATATTTTGTGCCTTGGGCTTTGCAAAGCCTCAAGGACAAATCTAGATATTTTGGATAGGCCAATCAGATTGCAAGTTGAACCAAGAGGTTTTCCTCACTTTGGCCTATTTATTCCAAAGGCTTTCATTGTAAACAGAGGTTGAACTTGATGAATAGAAGCAATATATGGTCATATAAGCTTTGGAAGAAATACTTGTCTCATGCTTTTGGATAGTCTCTTGGATGTTCTTGGATGATGAAAGAGGATTGTTGTTGGATTCCATGACTTGGTAGAATGGTATAGTGTCTGTCTCTTTGTTTTGTTTCCTAGTTTTCATTCATAAATCCATGTTTCTTGCTTTCTATAGAAAAATAGAGAACAAATTTGAGACATGCCCTTGGAGGCACCTCAAATTTCTTGTTTCTTCATAGCTTCCATGTTTTCTTCATTCTTAGTCACATTAAAGAATTCTTGATTGCTCTTTAATAACTTAAGGATATTGTTGCTTGTTTCATTCATGGTTTTATGCATGCTAAGTATGATTTAAGGTATGCCCTGCTTACTCATGGCTAGTCATAGCTCCATTCATGAAATTTCTCTTTGACTGATTAGATTGTCATTTGTTGAACCAAGGAGGTCTTGTTCCGATCTTGCCCTTTGCCTAAGACTATGCATTCTTGTTTTCAAAGTGCCCAATAACTTGAAGTACTATGTTTATGAATTCCGTCATAGTGATTTAAGTTGTTTGTCTCTCTTAAGTATTTCCCCAAAGTCTGATAGCCATTTCCCAAATTTAGAGAGTTATATATCTCTATGCATGGCTTGAATGTTTATTTCTATGTATTAATTAGCTTATAGTTACATTTCTCATGATTAATGGTTTTCCATACCATGTTTATGTCAGATATTAAACTAGTTATGCTTGAAATCCTTTGTTGTTCCCAAAATTGATGTCCTTTTTATTCCATTTTACCCAAAGATCCTTTCTACCTCGAATCAAATCGGCCCTTCAACAGCCTTGTATCACCATCTGATAGCTTTCTTGACCTTTTCAACCCCATAGCCTAGTTGATCTATGTTGTGTAACCAGCTCCAAAAGAGAAGAAAAGAGATATAAACGCCTTAGAAATGAGCCACTTCGAGGGGGCAACCTCCAATACATTACATAAATGATCAATTCTTGGATGATACAATTTACAAAACCTCCTTTCTATATATAGGAGTCCATGGGGCCATAATGTAATCCTAGTGGGCCACAATGTAATCCTAACTGACCTAACAATAATAATTTAAGGGCACAATAATAACAAAATGGGGGTTACAAGGGTACAATAATAACAATAAGGGGGTTACACTAACAATAATAAGGGACTATACTAGTGATATAGGGACCTAACATGCCCCTCTCATTCAAAAAAGTGTTGTCCTCAATGCTTGAGTAGCTCCGGGTGCTTCTGTATAAAATTCTCATCCTCCCATGTAGAATCTTCAGTGGGTAAGTTCTTCCACTTGATGAGATACTCTGAAATTGATCAATTTCGTAGCTATCGAGTTCTTATTTCCATGACCGCTTTAGGTTCCAATATGATTTTTCCTTCCTCATCAAATTCTGGAAATATTGTTTGAACTGGAAGATTTTCACCTATAACCTTCTTTAAGCATGAAACATGGAAAACTGGATGCACTTGCGAAGAAGCAGGAAGCTCCAATTTGTATGCCATAGTACCAATCTTTTGCAACACCTTGTAAGGACCACAGTACTTTGGCAATAATTTATTATCCTTCTTAGCTTGCTTGAGGGACATTTGTTTGTATGGTTGTAGCAGTAAAAATACCCAATCTCCTACATCAAAACTTCTCTCGCTGCGATGTTGATCTGCCTGTTGTTTCATTCGATTTTGTGCCAAATTCAGGTTATCCTTTAAGAGTTGGAGAACTTCTTGCTGATGCTCGATGTGATCTTCCACTGCTTGAACCTTCGAATTTCCCTTAAAGATGATGTGATGGATGGTGGATGATATCCATAAAGTGCCATAAATGGGGTCATTTTTGCTGCAGTATGGAAGGAAGTGTTATACCACCATTCAGCAAGAGGTAACCACTTGACCCATTGTGTTTGTTTATCAGATACAAAACAACGAAGATATCCTTCCAAACTTTTATTTACGATCTCAGTTTGACCATCAGATTGAGGATGATAAGATGAGCTATGAGCTAATTGAGTACCCAAACAAGAAAATAACTCCGTCCAAAAATTTCCAGTAAAAATGGGATCTCTGTCGCTCACAATAACCCTTGGGCTTCCATGTAGCCTTTGAATTCTGTCCATAAATGTAGTAGCAACTGTACTTGCTTTAAATGGATGAGATAATGCACAAAAGTGTGCATACTTGGTAAGTCTATCAACTACCACCATGATGACATTCTTTCCTTCAGACTTAGGTAAACCTGTGATAAAATCCAATGAAATCTCCTCCCAACGCTGACTTGGAATGGATAAAGGTTGTAGAAGTCCCGGGGTCTTAATTGTCTCCACTTTATTCTGCTGGCAAACCAAACATTCCGCCACAAACTTTTGAATATCAGATTTAAGGCCATCCCAAAAAAATTCTTTCTTCACCCTGTGGTAAGTTTTAAAAATCCTGAGTGTCCTCCTAAAGGAGAAGTGTGCAATTCCAAAAGAATCTTTTGTTTTATTTGGGAATTCTTACAAAGATATAAGCGATCTTTGTACCATAAGGAATCATTTTCCAACTAAATGTATCAGATGTACTAGGATCTTGCTGCAACTTTTGAATGAGTGTCCATACATCTTTGTCCTTCTTCCATTCATCTCTTGCTTCAGTTATCCAATCTGGTTGGATAATAGAAATGGCACAAAGAAATGCTTCCACCTCTTCATTCTTTCTTGAGAGCGCATCTGAAACAACATTAAGCTTTTTTTTTTTGTAGATTATTTCAAAGTCATAACCCAACATCTTTGTGACCCATTTTTGTTGCTCTTCTGAAGATAGTCTTTGCTCCAAAAAGTGTTTAAGACTATCATGATCAGTTTTTACCTTGAAGTGTCTCCCCATTAGGTAAGTTCGCCATTTCTTTAGTGCATGCAATATTGCTAACATTTCCTTCTCATAAATAGGTTTATGTAAATAATTTCCCTTGATTGGATGACTTTCAAAAGAAATGGGTCTTCCTTCCTGCATTAAAACCGCACCAATTCCATTTCCTGAGGCATCACATTCCACAATAAATGTTTTTGTGAAGTCTGGCGTAGCTAAGACCGGTGCTAGGCACATTGCCTCTTTAAGATTTTCAAAGGCCTTAGTTGCTTCAAGAGTCCATGAAAATGCATCTTTCTTCAATAATGTTATTAGAGGTGCTGCTATTCTCCCATAATTCTTAACAAACTTGTGATAATACCCTGTTAACCCAAGAAATACTCACAATTGCTTTATGGTTGTGGGAACTTTCCATTCCTTAATGGCTTTAATTTTGTTAGGGTCTACTTTAACACCCTCGTGAGATACAATATGACCCAGATATTCCACCTCTTGTACTCCAAAGAAACATTTGGATGTTTTTGCATATAATTGTTTCTCCTGCTATAGTTTGAGCACCCTGTCAACATGTTCAACATGATCCTTCCAAGACCTGCTGTAGATTAGTATATCATCAAAAAATACTAGCACAAATTTTCTAAGGAAGGGTTTGAAAATGGAATTCATCAAACCCTTGAAATGTAGAAGGTGCATTGGTAAGGCCAAAAGGCATGACCAAAAATTCATAATGACCCTCATGAGTTCGAAATGTTGTTTTTGGAATATCTTGAGTCTTCATTCTAATTTGATGATATCCTGAACGAAGATCCAACTTGGTAAAATAAATTGCTCCATGTAATTCATCCAATAATTCATCAATCACAGGAATGGGAATTTTTTCTTTAATGGTGAGCTTATTGAGCTCCCTATAATTCGGACACATTCGCCATGATCCATCCTTCTTGTGTACCAATACTACAGGAGCAGAGAAAGAACTTTGACTAGGTTGAATTATACCCGCCTCTAACATTTCTGCAATCATACGTTCAATTTAGCTCTTTTGGAAGTAAGGATATCTATAAGGCCTGATGTTTGGAGGAACACTTCCTGGAATCAAATGAATAGCATGATCATGATCACGAATAGGTGGGAGTCCTTTGGGAGTTTCAAACACCTTGGAATGATTGTCAAAGACTTGTTGGAGATCTGCAGAAATAGATGATTTTGATGTCGAAACTTCTAGTGAGCATAATTGTGCAATTACGCCTCGTTGTTCTTTCTTTAGAAGCTTTGTCATGACATTAGAGCTTATTATCCTTCCTGGCTTCCCCGCAATACCCCGTAATTCTACTTCCTTTCCTTCTGAAAAACATTTCAAGAAAATTTCTTGAAAATTAAAAGCTACTGTCGCCAAAGATTGTAACCATTGTACTCCTAGTACAACATCAGCACCTCCCATAGGAATGGAAAGCATTGGACTAGTCAATACATATTCCCCCATGGTTAGCTTGATATTATGGCATTTTCTCGAGCAATTTATAGTTCCTCCATTTGCAACCATCACTTGACATTCTGGTGCTGGGTATAGGAAACAATTTAATTCCTTGGCTACCTTATAATGAATAAAATTATGGGTGCTACCTGAATCGATCAAAACTATTACCCTTTTCTTCTTTATATGTCCTTCTATCTTGAGAGTTTGAGGAGTGGTAATTCCTGCCAGTGCATTACACGATATGGTCGGATTCATTTCTTCCTCCTCTAGGGGTGGTTCCTGGTGTATATCCTCTTCTTGTTCATTTTCTTCTTCTTCTTCACAATCTATGTAAAATAATTTCTTCTCAGCACACTTATGACCTTTAGTGTATTTGCTATCACAAGTGTAGCAAAGCCCTTTTGCTCTTTTTTCTTCCAATTTTTGTGGTGTCAACCTTGTAGGTTGTGGAAATCTGGGCGTAGCAACACTTCCTTCTTTATAGAATTGAGTGGTAGGCTTCCTTGTCGCCATAATTTTACATTCAACTTTTCTTGCCAACCTGAATGCCTTTTCTAATGAATCAGGTTCCAGAACGCGAACTTCATGTTGTATGTTATCCCTTAAAGTGCCTATGAAGAGATCAATCCTGTGTTCCTCTGGAATATCAGTTACCCTTATATTCAATTTTTGGAATTCCTCAATGTGTTGCCCCACTAAACCATTTTGTTTGAGATTTATCAATTGGGTAAAGAAGGTGTTGCTCTTTGTATCCTCATAATGTGCTATCATTTCCTCCGTAAAAATTGACCAAGTGACAATTTTTTTACGGGAACAAAGCCATCGATACCATACAAATGTATTTTGTTCTAAGTGTAAAGTTGCAATGCGTACCTTTTGTGTGTTTTGCACGTTATGGAGATCAAAATATTGCTCCATCTGTAGTATCCATGTTACAGGATCCTTTCCATCAAACTTCCTCATATCCATTTTTGGAATATTTTGGTTCTTCCCGCCAACATTAGAGTTTATCAAATCACAATTAACATTGATTTTGTTCTCATCATGAGGTTCTTCTACTATCTTTTCACCATTAGGAAACCTTTCTTGTATCAACTTTTTCAAACCTTCGATGTCTGTTTTTATATCATTCTTCATGTTTTCCATCTTAGCTTCCATGCCAGCTTCCATGCCATCCATCTTAGCTTCCACGCCATCCATCTTCTCTTCCATGCCTTTCTTCAAAACTTCCATTTCATTTTTTGTTGCTCTTTGCGAGAGTGAAATTTGTTGCACTTGCTCTTGTAATTTTGATAGATCATGTTGCAATTCTTCATCTTCATGAGTCATATTAGACCCTTCTGAAGGCTTAATGGGTGTTGAATTATTTTTACGAGGCATATTTTAGAACCCAATACTGATATTCCCTTGGAATCAATTCAAATTGATTCTTCAAACAAGACTTATGCAATTCGGAAAAAAAAAATACACACCTTTTTCTTGCTTTTGAGGAGCTCGATATTGAAATTGGATTATATATGTAATTGAAAATCTTCGATATCTGAAATGCATACCTGTAGTAGCCCTCTGAATCTTCTTTCAAATGCCACAGGTCTGACCTGATTTGGATTCTCCAAGACAAATTTGTGTCCAATCTCCCACAATGACCTAATTCTGGACTGGTTCAGTAGAGCGAACTTGTACGACTTGCCACGTGTCACTGTTTTGTCCTTTGTCTCTGAAATTGATATCCAAGAAACTAAAGGCCGTTTAATTGCGACCACTTTTTACGGCACTCCAATCCAATCCCCAGAGAGAGAGTTATTGAACTTTTCCCACAATCACCTCTTTGAGATGAAATTCAGGAGCCTGAAAAAGCACGACCTTCCACAGATCATATCTCAAACAATATTGCGAGCCAAGCTCTGAAATTTTTTGATGACCTTCCTCAGGATCTCAGCTTCGCACCATATGATTTTCAGATTTTGAACCTTCGTAGAAAAAAATTTATAGCGCAACTTCCACGATGACCTGTTTAGGAGCCTGAAAAAAAACCTGACTTCCACAGATCATATCTCCGAAAATATTGCGAACCAAACTATGAAATTTTTATACAAGCTTCCTCAATATTTTTGCTTCGTACCCTAAATATTTCAGCTTCTTAAACTTCTTAGAAAAAAATTTATAGCGAAAATTCCACGATCACCTGTTTGGAGCAGCGAAACCCTAGAATCCAAAGCTCTGATACCAAATGTTGTGTAACCAGCTCCAAAAAGAGAAGAAAAGAGATATAAACGCCTTAGAAATGAGCCACTTCGAGGAAACCTCAATACATTACACATAAATGAAAAATTTCTTGGATAATCACAATTTACAAACCTCCTTTCTATATATAGAGTCCATGGGGCCATAATATAATCTAGTGGGCCTAATGTAATCCTAGCCGACCTAACAATAATAATTTAAGGGCACAATAATAACAAAATGGGGGTAACAAGGGTACAATAATAACAATAAGGGGGTTACACTAACAACAATAAGGGACTATACTAGTAATATAGGGACCTAACAATCTAACATCTTTTTACCTATCTTATATCTTTGATCAGTTTCATCCCTCACAACCTAAAAACCAAAACCAAAAAAACTACTTTATAACTAGCCTAAAATCAGAACACAATAATCAAAGACACAAATATCCCTTACACATATAGAGAGAGCCCTCTCTGAGTCCAGGAAGGCTAGGTCCTTGGGCTCCAAAGACTGGTTTGATGTCACACTGTCATTTGTCTTGCCAATCAGCCAAATCATGGGACACTAACATAATGGCGATCACGGTGGGACTCTGAGTAATAAACAAACTTAGTTTCCCTAATATTTAGAGACTTTTGAGAATACTATCTGGTTGACTTATCCCACCTCTCACTAACATAAAGGCAATCACAGTGGGACTTTGAGTGATAAACAAACTTAGTTTCCCTAAACCTTTAAAGACCTCTGAGAATACTATCTTGTGGAATTATCCCACCGCTCACTAACATAATGGCGATCATGGTGGGACTTTGAGTCAAAACATCCTAGGTATCCCTTAGGAACTCTCAAAATCTCAGTTAAACTTAGAAGAGTAAAGTCTAGTTGTCTCACCATCCTAGCGAAATGATGACCTAGCTGTAGGACACTCTTGCAACCCTTAGGACTACATAAAAACTAAGAAAAACCCAAAAAAAATCCCTTAGATTGGTTTTTGTCAGTACTGGTGGTGGACCATACACATATACCTCAAAACAACTAAAAATCCACCTGGCGACTCCACTAGCCTCCAGTAGGCCTTACTACTTTACTACATTTTAGAACACTATCCGATCGACTTATCCCACCGCTCACTAACATAATGGAAATCACGGTGGGACTAACTGAGTACATAACAGTCTAGCAAACTCTTGTAGATTCATTAGTCTTCAAAACTTAAATAGGCAAGCAGTCCATAGAATCATTTAAAGTAAACTCTTTTTGTTATCGCCACCCTAGCAAAGTGATGAAACAGGTTTAGAATACTTTAATAAACCATAGGCTACACATAAAAACTCAGAAAAACCCCAAAAAACATTCCCATATTGGTTTTCCCTAGTTACTGGTGGTGGACCATAGCTGCATCTTTACAAAAACAACCAAGATCCACCTGGCGATTCCACTAGCCTCCAGTAGGCCTAAAAACTCCATAAAAGACCAAAAATTCATAAACCATACCTTTCTGCTAACTCATCCTTCCAAAAACTTAAACTTAGGGTGGAAATTCATTAATCAGTGACAAACTAAGTATAGCTTTGCGATTCAGAAAACCTCACCTGAACATAGGAGATAAGCAGAAGCCTTCTTGCCAAGAGAACCATTAGCTTGTCCATACAGCCTAGCAAAACTGTTGAAACCAAGTGAATCACTCTTCTTTGCAAGTTTCCATCTCAAATTTTTCTATAAAATTTTTTCTCAAAGCATCTTTGATAGTGTTGGTGGTGAATCATAGTTCTCATAAGAAATCCACCTGGCGACTCCACTAGTCCATCCTTTTATTTTTTACCATCCTTCACATTAGTAAAACCTTAGAGAGGCCATCCATCCAAAACATTCACAAATACCATCCTCTCTAAGCTCTAGACCCGAAATCTGGCTTTACGAAGAATCAACACCAGAGCTCATCCCGACCCAAATCTCCCTATCATAGTAGACGACCCAGAGAAGATTCTGTGGCAAGCTTCCGAAACTGGAAATCTAGCTACCGATAGGTCCATCCGTAATGCAAGATCAATACCTGAGCATCTCACTGCCTTGCAGGATTCCCCCTTTGACGTAAAATAAATAAAAAAACCCTTTTTAGAAGCAAGTCACAAAGTAAGATAGACTTTGATGATCTTGAGCCCCTAGATCTACCACAGAGTCCTAGTAGAGAAGCCTCACCTACCACCCCTCCCGACTTTCAGCTTCTCTATCACTTTGGCTCCTACCATCCCAGATCTTCTCAAAATCAGATCACTAGCCCAAGTACATCCACCACACCTATCCAAACCACTACTGTTCAAACCACCTCAGCTCATCTCACAAGCACTCATTTTGTACATCACCCATTAGCTCCCGTCATGGAAGCCTGGTACACACCCTTGGTGTTGCCGCAACCTTTGGCTCCCTTAAAAAATGAATATCAAGCCAAAATTCCACACTTTACTGGAGATGATACTACCACAGCTCAACAGCATGTATATAGGATTAGTTATGCCTTTGAATACGTGGAAATAGAAGACAAGACCATCAAAATGAGAATGTTCGCCCAAAGCCTGGGCGGAGAACCCAAAAAATGGTTTAAGAGCTTAACTCCAAACAGCATCCACAACCTCCCAGAACTCTACCAAGTGTTCATAAACAAGTGGGAAATCCCAAAGAAACCCATTCAAATCCTGTCATAATATAACAATTAAAATGGGAAAATGGGGAAAGTGTCCAGGGATACTGCACTAGGTTCAACAGTGTGTATAACGCCTTCCCACCTCACTTCAAACCCCCTCTTGGTTCAACCTTGGAAAATTTCCCCAAGGGTTTTTATCTAGACATGACTTATCAGCTAAGAGACAAGGACCCCCTTACCTTAGAGGAAATTCAAAAAGTAGCCATAAGAGCAGAAGCCAACTTAGCAGAAAAAAGAGCTAGGATTAGATCAGAAAGGAAAGTCACATACCGAGATGAGGTCTCCACTTCATCCCCTTCCCTAGGTCCTAGAATAGATGATTTAGTCACGTCCATGGCCAAAATGTGGGAGAAGATAAGTGAGAAGACCCCCCTTAGGGACAACCAGCCAAACCCTCCAAACAGAAACTGGAACCAAAATTTTAGGAGGGAATAGCCTCAAAACAAACCAAGGGAAAATGACCAACAAATTAGGCCACCATTTAATGAAAATTATGTGGAAGAAGATGATAGGGATACAGAACGCATTGATGAAAATCACTTGAACCTCATAGGGTCTGATAATGAGAGTGAGGTGTACCTCACGGAAGAAGAACAAGCATTCTTCTCTCCAAATCAGGATGAAACCAATTATGAAGATCCCGAGGATCCTGCCATAGATTTTCAGAATGCCATAATAGAAGTTCACAGGCAATATGACCTTGGAAGTAGAAAAAATTAAAAAAAATCCAAGAAAGGTAGCTCAGACACTGCTAAAACCCTTGATACCATCCTTAAGAAAGCAGTGAACAGCAAAAAAATCATGGTTGGGAAAAATGACCAAAACAGAGATAGAGTTACCCAAACTAATCCTGACTCAGATACTCCTAGTACTTCCACAAAGATTCCTGAGGTGGATATGGAAAACAAAATCCCGAAATAGAGCCAGCAAACTCAGAACATAGAGAAGGTCATGGTTGAAAAAGCTGAAACAAACATGTCTAAACTATAGTTACCTTTTAGTTTTGAGGGCGAAATCACCAAAATAAAGATCACCATGCCTCTTACCGAGCTCATCGCTCAAGGCTCTTATAAATCCCAAGTGTTAAAGGTCCTAAATCTAGGGAATGATGCGAACACCCTTAGTCTAGCTAATGACACCCCTGAAGTTTTGTTTGGTCCAAAAATAGACGGGAAATTCCAAGAGAGAACCACTCTCCCCTTTTATATCAGTCTGAATATCCATGACCAAATCCTTCACAATGCCATGCTAAACTCCGGCACCTCACATAATCTTATGCCGAAGGTTGTAATGGAAATATTAGGCCTAGAAATCACAAGACTGTACAAATACTTATATTCATTTGATTCTAGTAGCGTCAAATGTCTAGGCTTGATCAAAGATATTTGTTTTAGTTTGGCCCAAATACCTGGAAAACATCTAATCATGGACATAGTGGTAGCAGAAATTCCTCCCAAGTACGAAATGCTTCTATCCAGAACTTGGGGAGCCAAGCTCCAAGGAAATATTCAATTGGATATGTCCTATGCCACTATTACTGTGTTTGACCAAACAAGAATACTCTATCGAGAGTCACACATGAAATACATGATCGGTAGCCAAGAGAGGCCAGATAACACCCCAATGTATTCTTTGCATTCTGACCTGAACTCTTTTATTCTACACACTGATGAGGACATTGAAGGACAATCAAAAGAAATTGAAACAAACTTAGACCCACCACATCAGCTGCCCCTAGCTCTCTATGATGAACTAGACACTCAAAACTACCATGATCATGAACAGCTATGTCTTGAGGAAAGTAAGTATGTGCCTTCTGAAATAGGAATAGAGCAAGAAGCACAAACCATTATGTACTATCAAGCGAATTTCTCAAACCTTAGTCAAACATCAGCAGTAACATCAGGAAAATTTTTCAGAACAAAGGCATTAGAAGACTTACATATCACAAACCTTTTCGGAACTCAAGAGTAGGGAAGCTTAATGTTTTTACCATACCTCAAATATTTACCATCACATAACTCTTCCACTGCAAGTGAAACCTTGACTGTAGCCATAACAGCTCAAAATCCAGAAAAAATGCCTGATAAACTTCTTATGAGCGAACATGATAACTGCAGTCTAAGTATACCTGAGTTACTTGAACTAGCTAATATCCTATCTTTTCATCAAATACTTAGAACCGCTAGGGTTGGCAATCTCATGCAAAATACTACCTCATGCAGAGAAACAATGAGAAACACTATGCGACTACCATCACTCCAAGAAACAACTTCGACAAAAGAAAATACAAAAATCTGAACCAATCAGTAATAATCAAAGATAAAATAGCTGGTCGTAGAGTCTGTTTTGATTTTAGAAACACTAATGCACATCCCTATAATAGAAATTTTATCTTTCTTACCCAATACCATGATATGCCGATGATAAGTGCTTTTAATCATATGCCTTTGCAAGATGATGTTTCAAGTTATAGCCAAATGATTCCCTTACAAAGTAGACAGCTCAAAGATTTTTCCAGTATGCTGGAAGTAGTTCCAGTTTCAGACTCAGAATTGCAAAACCACCGGATATCAAAAATATGCTCCTGAAAGCCATGTTTCCAGTCCTGAACTTCTGCATTTTAAAATACCTTGATTATGTCATTATTTATTTCAAAAATGACAAAGAATATATGCATTACTTAAAGAAGATGTGCAGTAAAGGAAGGAGTGGAAATCAGAGGTACAAAGAGGTAGAGCGGGAAGATACGGGTTTGTTTAGAGATTCATGCATGAATCCTTATGTCATGTTTACAATAGAAAATTTCCCAATTTTTCTTTTCAAGAACTATATGGGCCAAGAATGTTAGGAGATCCTTACGAGGATAAGATGCTTAAGTTTCGCCATTTCCAAGATTTCTGAGTTTAAAACATTTTTAATCATTATATATACCACTGTTTGAAAAATAGATAAAACAGAAAAGTAAAAAACAATAGAAGAATACAGAAGAGGGTAGTTGAAAAATAGAAAAAGGCCCCATGTTCTAGAAAATAGTCATTCAGAAAGCACGCAAGTCTAAATGCCGCTACTAGTACTCAAATGTCTTGTTCAGTTATCTAGCCTAATCATAGCTGAACATGTTTCAAATTTATTTACTGATAAGTTAGTGAGTGAAAAAGATGGTCAACATTGTGTAAGCTTGACTTATCAAAGAGAGTATATTAGGAAAAGATACTGGTTCCACACGCTCAAAATAGAACCAAAGAGGGAAGCGGGGATGAAAAAAAAATTGTGCATATTAGCCCTGTTTTTCCTAGTTTCCATGTTATGCAAAATAATATTTGTGTGCAGCTTGTCTTTCATGCCGTAAAAACATGACAAATCAGACTGTCTAACCCTAAGTTGATCATCTTTTCAATTTCGTGTTTTAGATTAGAGAACAAAATCCTGTCAAACAGCTTAACCTTGATAGCTGATCTAGCATAGGTAGAGTAATGAAGGAGTTCATCAGTTTACTCTGAACTCCCGACATATATAAGTGTAGAATTAGATAGGTTCATTTTTCAAAAATAAAAGATATATATTGTCAAAAGGGTTGCTAGTCCAAATTCACTCAAAATAAGAAAAAATGTTAGGAAAGATAGTGGGGTAGGTAGAAATATTATTGATGCTAATAATGCTATCAATTTTCAGAAGAAGCATCAAGGAAGGGTAAAATTTGCACCAATGGATAAGGCACTGGTCTTCAGGAGCCAAAGATCTGAGAGTCTGGACACCTCCTAAAAAGGAGCTTCCCTCCCCAAATGGAGCCACTGTTAGTCATCAATATTTTTCACTTGTTGGTGATGACTAGTTGTAACAGTCAAGTTTTCTAGTAGCTGATCTAAAAAATTGTCAAATTTGCCAACTGGAAAACACCCATAAACATTTTTTTCCCTCTTACCTTTTAGTCTGCCCATGATGAGATGAAACCTCATTATCAAAGTCCTATCTAGCCTCAGCCATACTAGTTTTCTCGTCAACTCCAAAGAAACAATCCAAATTTGTCCAAAAAGTCTCCCCTAAGTTAGGTAGTGGTGCTTTAGGCATTTATCCCTTGGCAAACCACTCTAAATCCAAAGAACCTCTACCTACTATAGACCAGTCATAATAGACCTTCCCATTCTGCAAATAAAGTTGGTTACAGCCCTAGGTCGCGCCACTAATACACCCTCAAGTCACAACAATACATGTACCATAGGTCAAACTGATTTTACGGGTTTTTTCAGTGTTTTAATGGATCTTTCAAGGATAGAGGCATACCAGCATCCCAGAAGACAATATTTGGCTCCACATGAGAAGACAGCTGCTTCTCAATGTGATCTTGAGCCTGGGATGCAGCTACAGAGCAGAGAGTTTTTCATTAAGCTCTTGCGATCAAAGTCAAAGCCTAAAAGGACAGTGAAAGGAAAAATAACACTGTCAAAAGGATGATGATATGACATGACTGAAAAACCTCCTTCATCTATAAGAAGAGGGTTTGAAGAATGAATAACCTCCTTCATCTATAAGCAGAGGGTTTTTGAAGACTGAAGAACCTCCTTCATCTATAAGTAGAGGGTTTGAAGACTGAGGAACCTCCTTCATATATAAGAAGAGGGTTTTTGAAGACTGAAGAACCTCCTTCATCTACAAGTAGAGGGTTAAGAGCGCCTCCTTCATCTATAAGCAGAGGGCCAGTGCAGTAGTTGACTTTGGGGTTTTTGCTGATTGAGAGACAAATGGTAAGAGCAGTAGGAGACAGTTGAAAGCTTCTAAAAAGATCCATCATGTCAAAAGCAAAGGGAAAGGATGAATACTATAACTATCAAAAAGGCTGGCTTATCTCCTATCAGAGTTTTATTTCATAGAGAGTGTGGAGCTAAGAAGTGTACAAACTTTACTGAGGGTGTGATTTCCTTAAAAATTTACAAAAAACTCATCTCCTTGATGAAGAGGCTTAACATTTAGTCTTTGTTCCTTAAAAAAAAACAGAGTTGATAAGTGGTTGAGAGATGAGTCATGACATAGGCCTAAGAGTGATGATTTCTTTTCAAAGGGTACTGTCCTTCCTATTCATAGAGAATTTTCTTTCAAAATTACTCATCATAGTGAACATAAGGCGATTTGAGCTTAGTTTTCCCATAAATATATTGCAACTAAACACACAAGCTCACAAAAATGTAAGAAGGATTATGGCATGAGTTTCAAAATTATGGAATAGCATTCAAAGCAAATAAGGCATGTCACCATTTCAAATGAAGGCATTTTCCTTATGAAAATAGGTCAAAGGTACCTTGTTGTTTCAGTTTGAGTAGAGAAGAAGTTTTTAGAAGAAGTACCCTCTTGATAGACAGATGACAGTGAAGCCCAGGCTTCTTGCAGACCTCCTTCACAGAAGAAAAAAGGGGTAGCTTCCCTTATTCACTTTTCAACTCTAATGCATCATCCCCTTTTTTATTTTTACCCATAGTAAAAAAGAAACTCCAACAACACCTACCATCTCATTTAGTTTTCACAATGAGCATGACCATATCCAAAGCATCAAGAGCAGACATGGTCAATGTAAGTTTCAAAAGGGTGAAGCTATCTCCCTCATAGTGTCAATGAAAATCTCACATAACACAGTTTGTTTTCCTACAGGTGTCCTTTTTCAATGAGGAGACACTAACTAATGTTGTTATTCCAAAGGTGTTTCTCTGTATATTCATAAAGACCTTCTTAGGAATCTTGTCAAAAGTGACAGCAAATGAGCAACACAAAGACAAGAGGAGGAAAAAGAATATGGAAATTGCAGCTAGGTTTTTCCCCAGTAAAAGGCAGTCACCCTCAAAGGCACATCTACAATCCTTCATATGGCTCAGAGAATAGTTTTCTTCCACAGTGCATGTATCAGAACAGGAAAACCATTTTTCATTCCTTAAATAAGAAAAAAATCAAAGTTTTAAATTCTCAAAAGGGTTGTTTTATTTCAAAAAAGGAGGTTAGGCTTATAAAGGAAATGATCATTGCCACTATGTTTTTGTTTGAACAAAAGGAAGTCTTAGTTACATTTTCAAAAATGTGTGAGCTTCATATTTTTATTTTAAACCAAAGGCATTTTCAACGTTTTCAAAACCATCATTGAACACATCAAAGGGTTTTGATCTTTTTCAAATACAAAGGTTAGAGATCGTTGCAAACACTTTTGAATTCGTCAAAATGCAAAGCAACACTCCTCTTGCTGTCAACTGGGTCGAGGAAAGATTTTTTGAGCAAAATCCACGAATTTTTTTGGCTTGAAGGCTACGTGGCACGCCTGTAGAGCTGCGCGGTGCATTCAGGCTAAATTTCTCCACAGGATTCCACTACTGCATGGCGCGCCTGTAGCGGCGCGTGGCACGCCTGTAGGCACCGGTCACGATCGCCCGACAGTGACCCGACAACCCTTTCTTTGCACGGTGTTCTCCTGGTTGAATGTGCCGCACACATTTTACACAATCCAAACGCCTCCAACAAGCTTTGAAGCTGCTCATTTCCTCAAGAAAAATGCTACCATCAATCTTCAAGGTATTTATGTGCCACCTTGGTATATGCAAAACTGTTAAGTAGTGGAAAAAGGGATGAAACTCACGATGTAAATCACAGTTTTGAGTTTTTTAAGGAGATATGTGTTTTTTGTTTAAAACTCGAGATCTGATGTGGTTATGTTTGCTCAAGGTGAACATAGTGAGAATGGTGAGTTTTTATTGATGTCAAAATCCTGATAAAATGTCCTCAAAAAATAGTGTTAGAAGGGGGAGCATTTTTAGAAAGGGAAACTAATTGTTGAAAAATGAAACAAGGAGCCTAATTTCAACTACAATGATCATTGTATGAGTGCTCTATTATTTTAGAAGTCCTCCTTATATGGTTAAGAGCAAAGTCAGTACTGACTTTTTGTACATGAAACAAACCTCAGTGAATGAAGTTGTTAACTCAGTCTGAAGGTGTTTTTGTCAACACTGGGTATGAGAAACAGTGAAGTATAAGGAGGGTGTGTTGATTGTGAGGATTTTTTGCTTTTTTTCTTCTACAAAGTTGTCTTGTTGTCACCAAAACATGAAGAACTTGGTGACCTTGCCCAAACACGGTGACCCTCTGACTGTGTGTACCTTTTTGTTCGACTGTGTGCTTATTATTATATTTACTTGGTGATTCGCATGCAAAGGGAAAGAGCAGTGTTCTGAAAGGAGCTGAGACCTATTTCAAAGAAACATTTCACACAGCATTTGAGGCAAATTTACCTTGATCAAACAGTGATTGACAAAGAAGACATATTTTTGTTTGAAAACACATTCTTGAAAACCTTTTTGAGGCAGTTTGGTTTTACAGAGAGCATCCAGAACAAGATGCCTCCCAGGCAGGATAGTAGGAGTGGATTGCATAAGAGATATGAACCTATTTCCACTAAATAAGTGAATGCCCACCCATCAGTATTGTTCAATTTCCATGAGGTCGGGTGTTTAGATTTTTTTCAAAAGGTGCAAGAGGTGAAGAGTTTTTCTCCTTTGACACACCTTTGCGCTTTGAGGTTTCGAGACAAGCATTTCCAGTTGGCAGGCCTTGACTTCAAATTCTCCCCAAGATCCATCTCCAATGCCACTAAAATCCCATATATTGGTGAGAAATGGTTTAAACAAAGCCATTTGGACTCAGATGATTACAAGCCCTTCCTAAAGCCTGAGCATAGAGAATCATGTCCTTCTATTTTCCCTTTCTCATATATTTTAACCAGCTACGCCCCTCTCATGAAGATTATCATGAAGTACTTCACTTGTGAGGGAAGATTCTCCCGAATTTATGCATATCACATTCGACTGCTCATGCATTTAACTAGGGCCAGATTGCTAAATCTTCCTTTCTTCTTACACAAGAGCATTGAGAAAATGGCCTCCAATGTCCAGAAGAAGCCTCCTTCACAGCAAATAGCCTATCTCTTCCATCACTCTCTCATCAAAATCATCATTCTTCATTAGCTTAAAAAGAGAGAGGTCTCTTGGGATGTTTTCATCACTCATCCAGATTTCTCCACTGTCCCTCCAGTCTATACATCCCCTACACCTCCTACCCATCATCCCTCGCCTTCTTCTAGCAGACCTATTCCTAAAAATCTCAAGTTTACTATAGAACAAACAAAGGAACATGAAGAAGGAGAAGAGAGTGACCAGCAAGAGGAAGAAGGACATGAGCAAAAAGAAGAAAGTACTGAAAAGCAGAATGACAGTAATGATGAACAACAGTAAGGGGAGGAGGAAGAAAATGTTGAACATCAGCATGACAGTGATGATGAACAACAGCAAGGGGATGAGGAAAAGCAACACATTGAGGGTGAGACAGAACAACAACATGAAGATGATGAAGGGCAGCAACATGAAGAACAACAGATTCATGATGAGGGTGAGCGGACCTTTTATGATACGCATCAGACTTATGATAGGGCGAGACAGAGCAGCAAGGGCAGCATGATAGTGATGAGCAAGGACAATCAAAAGAGGACACACAGAAGCTACATCATGATGAAGAGGAGCAGCCAAGAGAGACTGAACAGGGGCAGCATGATAGTGATGAGCAAGGGCAGCCAAAAGATGATACATAGCAGCCTTTTCAAGAGGAACAACCTCAAGAAGAAAAAGGACAAGGTGACAAAGGTAAAGGGGCCATGCCCTCTTCTCCTAAAAAGGCCAAGCCCCAGACAACAAAGAGTAGAGTGCCTAGGGTTGTCACTCTAAATGTGATGAAGGCCCTCCGGAGTAAAGGAAAATTACCAAAGAAGCCCATGATTGATTTGCCTAGAAGGAAGAGCACTAGAATAGCCACCCAAAGCAAAGGGAAGGGTAAGGAAGAAGGCAGTCATGAACAAGAGAGTGCATTCGACATCATCCCAATCCAAAGCAATGATAGTGATAATGAGGCCCGGATTCTGGAAAACCTCTTAATCCATAGAGAAGGCCAAATTGATGCTTTGAAGGATGATCTTCATAGATCTAGGAATTTCAATCAATTTTTGCAAATCCAAAATAGGCAAATGAGTGTCCATATGGTTGTTTATGAGACACGGGCGACCAAGTACAAGAAGGAGGCCTCCAAAGCCCAAGCAAGGTTGGAAGAAATCATGGGTGAGTTCGATGAAAGTGAAGGCGAATATCAGCCTAAGCGAAAGAGGCCAAGAACCATGGGGCTTAAAAAGGCCCTTGAGAAGCAAAAAGAAGAGGAAAATGCCCTTCTCCAATCTACCCCTCTCACTACATTGTTCGAACAAGAGATAGAGAAGAATAGGGAGGCATGGCTTGAGAGAGTCAATGACCACTTGGAGAAAAAATTGGAGAAGGCAAACAGGGATTTAGACCTTCAAAGGAGAATAACGGGGCATTATAAAAAGTTAAATCAGTTTGTCCGATGCAAGTTGAAGGCTGCTCAAGAAAAGCTCAAGGAGGCTAAAGGGAAGCTTCCAGCACAGAAAGTGAGGAAAGACACATCAGGACTTTATATTTTGGCTTCTGCTTCACAACATGTTGCTGAGAACCCTTGAGGATCATACTCACCAATTTTGGGGAAATTTCGACATATTTTGGTTTTTTGGCATTTTTGGGTTTTTGGCCAAAACTCATGGGCTTCGCCATTTTAGTTTGGAGGATCATCAAAGGAGGAGAATGGTATCATTGGATGCATTTTAGGATCACACACTCAGCAATTTTCAGGACATTTGAATATCATTTTCTCCCCCGAAATGGCGAAAAATGCCCGCTTTTTCTACACTCTGCCCGGTCTATCAACAAAGCTTATTTTCTGGTTTTTTACACACAGGCCTATTTTTGGATGACTTTCAGGCATTAGATTGAGAAAATTCAAGTTTTTCCAGAAATTAGACACTCATATCTTTCCAACGAGCTATCATGAGCCTCGTTTCGACATCGGGAAGGCTGCCAAAAGTTGCCGGAAAGTCAGGGGACCTTTTGCTGATGTATTTTTTGAGTATTTTTGTAAAAATTGAACCTTTAAAAACTGCTTTTTCCTCATGTGCGTTTAGCTATTTTTGCACATGAGAGGTTATGAAAAGTCAATTTATTTCCCTCTTTTAGCATTTTTTAGATATTTTATGAGATATTTTGTGCCTTGGGCTTTACAAAGCCTCAAGGACAAGATTAGATATTTTGGATAGGCCAATGAGAGTGCAAATTGAACTAAGAGGTTTTCCTCACTTGAGCCTAGTTATTCGTAAGGCTTTCATTGTAAACAAGGCTGGAACTTGATGATAGAAGAAATATATGGTCATATAAGCTTTGGAATAAATACTTGTCTCATGCTTTTGGATAGTCTCTTGGATGTTCTTGGATGATGAAAGAGGATTGTTGTTGGATTCCATGACTTGGTAGAATGGTATAGTGTCTCTCTCTTTGTTTTGTTTCCTAGTTTTCATTCATAAATCCATGTTTCTTGCTTGCTATAGAACAATAGAGAAAAAATTTGAGACATGCCCTTGGAGGCACCTCAAATTTCTTGTTTCTTCATAGCTTCCATGTTTTCTTCATTCTTAGTCACATTAAAGAATTCTTGATTGCTCTTTAATAACTTAAGTATATTGTTGCGTGTTTCATTCATGGTTTTATGCATGCTAAGTATGATTTACAGTATGTTCTACTTACTCATGGCTAGCCATAGCTCCATCCATGAAATTTCTCTTTGACTAATTAGATTGTCATTTGTTGAACCAAGGAGGTCTTGTTCCGATCTTGCCCTTTGCCTAAGACTATGCAATCTTGTTTTCAAAGTGCCCAATAACTTGAAGTACTATGTTTAGGCATTCCAGCATAGTGATTTAAGTTTTTTGTCTCTCTTAAGTGTATTTCCCCAAATTCTGATAGCCATTTCCCAAATTTAGAGAGTTATATATCTCTATGCATGGCTTGAATGTTTATTTCTATGTATTAATTAGCTTATAGTTACATTTCTCATGATTAATGGTTTTCCCTACCATGTTTATGTCAGCTATTAAACTAGTTATGCTTGAAATCCTTTGTTGTTCCCAAACTTGATGTCCATTTTATTCCATTTTTCCCAAAGATCCTTTCTACCTCGAATCAAATCGACCCTTCAACAGCCTTGTATCACCATCTGATAGCTTTCTTGACCTTTTCGACCCCATAGCCCAGTTGATCTAACATATTTTTACCTATCTTATATCTTTGATCAGTTTCATCCCTCACAACCTAAAAACCAAAACCAAAAAACCTACTTCATAACTAGCCTAAAATCAGAATACAATAAGCAAACACACAGATATCCCTTACACATATAGAGAGAGCCCTCTCTGAGTCCAAGAAGGCTAGGTCCTTGGGCTCCAAAGACTAGTTTGATGTTACACTGTCATTTGGCTTGCCAATCAGCCAAATCACGGGACCCTAACATTTCCAACATTTGGAATCATGATTAGAAACATGCTAGCTTCCATGTATGTGTTGAGAAAAATACTGAGAGGGGGAGGGGGGTGAATCAGTATTTACTGCATATTCAAAACTTTTACTTTTTCTTGTTTCTAAAACCCATACGCTACTTTCCTGAAACAGACTCGCGTATATACGCGGATACCCTTTATGAAACTCGCGTATACACAGATATCTAATTATGTTATTAGATATTCACTTAAATCATTCCATCATTCATTCATCAGATGTTTAATAAACAGTAAACATGAACAGTAAGAGCAGAGTAAACCATCACACAAAGCATCACACACGAACACCAGGATTTTTAGGTGGAAACCCAAGTCGGGAGAAAACCACCGCTGCAGTTGCTCAGCCTTCAATATTTTATTATAGAGAAAACATCTTACAACATATGTGCTGGTGCAGACTCCTACCAGCACGCAGGCACCCACCTGCGCTCGTTTACCAGCCTCTCCTAGAAGGGAGCTCCAACCCCCCGACTCGTTTACCAGCCTCTCCTGGAAGGGAGCTACGACCCCCTGATCTCATTTACCAGCCTCACCTGGAAGGGAGCTACAACCCCCTGACTGAAGGCTACAACCCTCAGCACCTCTTCGGACCACGTTTCATCAATTTTCACACTGGATCCAACAACTTCAATAGAACAATACTTGTAGGCCACGTTTCATCAAATTTCCAGACTGGACCCTCTTCATATATTTAAGCTCAATCATACAACCAAACTGATGCAGACAACTCAGAACAGTAGAATACAGATAGCAGTAATACAGCAGAATAGATCAGTCATTTCTTACCACAGACTTCAGCAAACCCTAGTTTTCATACGTACTTTCACTTCACTGATGTCGCGTATATACGCGCTTCCATTCGCACAAAGCAGCGTATACTTCTGTACATATTACAAAACCAGTTTAATTGCGCATACACGCTTTTCCTTCAGCGAAGCCGCGTATATACGCGCTTCCTCTTCGGCGAATTAGCGTATGGTTCTTCAGAGATTTTAGGTCATTGCATTTCTTCAGAACTGATACTTCACACAGATTTAACCCTTCTCTTCAGACAGATGTTCGCCTCTTCTTGGATCTAATCATTCCATAAACAGATCTAGCACATACAAGCACATTTCAGATCTAGATCCCCTTCTTCATCATTGGTGCATCATACATTCAGATTTATCATTCAAGTGTAACCCTTTCCATTCAGATCTACTTCAGAGAGAAGTATTCATTCAAGCTCAGATATCTGCACCATCCTTGTCATTTTCACAGTGAAATTCTTCTCCTTATATAGGTTTACCCAAATTCAATACCATGAGCCAAAACAACATTACTTCCGATGGTATTCCTGGACGGGGTCAATTAGGCGAATCATTACCCAATACAATGGGTCAATACCATGGTGGTTACCCCTGGTTTTGCATTTTAAGAGCGCTTTTGCCCATACGCGACTTGGAACGTATAATCCCGCGTGCATACGCGACTTCCATCAGGAAAATCCGCGTATGCCAAGAGACATACTCTTTTCATCAAGAATTAGAACATGCTGATATTCTTTCTTCATTACCTTCTGTACATACTGTAGATACATCAGATTTCCTCCATCAAGAACATATTCTATCAAGCACAACTTCATCAGGTGGATTTCCATCAAGGACAACACACTGCATCATAATGCCAACAATCTCCCCCTTTGGACTTGATGGCAACCACGATGGTGTTTGGTTACAACAGATAGGTACATTAAGAATACAATGACACCATGCAAACACCATGTCACTCTCCCCCTTTGACATCAAGGGCAAAGGGTTGATCAAAAACCAACATACTCTCCCCCTTTTCTCCACATGTGTAAGAAGCATTCTGCAGATCTGATATACATAGAAGTGACCAAGCTCCCCCTGAGTTCATGCTGAATCTTCAAACATATTTTCCAATGAAGTACATGACACTATGAAATTCCTATCACCAAAGACTCATACTTACATCAAATGTCCAACCAAGTGGATTTACATAAAAGACTCAAGTACCCAACCAAGTGGGTTTACAAAAATTGACTCAGCTACCCAACCAAGTGGGTTTACAACTTTAACAAGTCCTTACATGACGGAATATTACAAATTTACATCATGGATCTCAACATGACCTTTTCATCAATACAAATATGACTTTTCATAACCAACACCAGAAAAGTGCTCAAGAAAGAGAACATATTTCAAAACCATCATAATGCCAACAATGCATTATACTCAGCAAAGCTAATGCTCCCCCTAAAACTGTGCATCCAAGCATCCTTTTCATATGACTAAGGCTCCCCCTTATTTTGTGCATCCTGAACACTGTCACCACCAAATCATCAAGGCATCTTTATCAAAATATTAGAGAAAGAATTATGAGAACTGGAACTCCACCGGAGATACCAAACCGTATTAGATATACCAAACAGCACTGCAGATGTGCTGAAGAGAGCTGACTCCAATCAGAAAAATGTTAGCAATCAGACATACGCGGTTTTCTGTGCATGAACTCGCGTATATACGCGACTGTGTTTCAGAAAACCCGCGTATCCAATGCCATCTTCTAAATTTATGCAGAATTGTTCTTTTGACTGGCAGAGAACACTCCCAGCTTCTGTCTTAGATACTCGAACGCTTCCCTGGGCAGAGGTTTGGTAAAGATATCAACAACTTGTTCTTTGGAGGGAACATACTCCAACTTCACCTTTTTCTCAAGCACTTGTTCACGTAAGAAATGATACTTGATGGGAATGTGCTTGGTCTTCGAATGCATAACAGGATTCTTTGAAATACTGATGGCACTTGTGTTGTCACACTTAATGGGGATAGGAGGAGTACATTTGATTTGAAAATATTGTAAGGTTTGCATCATCCAAAGGAGTTGAGTGCAACAAGATGCGGCAGCCACATATTCTGCTTCTGCTGTAGATAAGGAAATAGAATTTTTCTTCTTGCTGAACCAAGATACTAACTGGGGTCCCATATAGAATGCACCACCACTAGTGCTTTTCCGATCATCAACACTTCCAGCCCAATCTGCATCAGTGTAAGCATGAAGAGTAAGATCAGCATTCTTTGGATACCATAGACCAAGGTCTTGAGTTCCTTGAAGATATTTGAAAATTCTTTTAACAACCTGAAGGTGAGACTCTTTTGGATTAGCTTGGAATCGTCCAACAATCCCAACTGCATGCATAATGTCTGGTCTAGTCCCAGTGAGATAAAGTAGACTTCCTATCATTGATTTGTATTCTGGTTGATTCACCGTGGGAGAATCATCATGAGAACTGAGATTGCATCTAGTTATCATTGGTGTACTTACATGTTTGCATTCTTCCATGCCATACTTCTTCAGAATTTGCTTAAGATATTTTTCTTGTGATAGGAATATACCATCTGTAGTTTGATGCACTTGTAAGCCAAGAAAGAATGTTAGTTCTCCAAGTAAGGACATTTCAAATTCTTGCTGCATGACAGAAGAAAATTTTTGACTCAAAGATTCTTCATTACTCCCAAAAATGATATCATCAACATATACAACCACAATCAATAGTTTATCATTTTCAACTTTTGTATATAAGTTGCTATCAGCAGACCCCTTTGAAAATCCTTGTTGATGAAGATATTTGTCAAGATGATAATACCAAGCCCTTGGAACTTGTTTGAGACCATATAGGGCCTTTTTAAGTCTACAAACCAGATTTGCATCATTTCCCAAAATGAATCCTTCCGGTTGTTCTATATATACTTCTTCTTCTAGATCACCATTGAGAAAAGCAGATTTAACATCCATTTGATAGACTTTGATTTGTTGATAACTGGAAAAAGCAAGAAACATTCTTATGGCTTCAAGTCTAGCTACAGGAGCAAAAGTTTCTTCAAAGTCTATACCTTCTTGTTGAGTATATCCTTTGCAGACCAATCTAGCTTTGTTTCTTACAACATCCCCATTCTCATTCAACTTGTTCTTGAAAATCCATTTAGTTCCAATGACATTTTTATCATGTGGTCTTGGTACCAATTCCCAAGTGTCATTCTTTTCAATTTGATCAAGCTCTTCATTCATGGCTTGCCTCCAAAATTCATCTTTGCTAGCTTGATTGACATTGTGTGGTTCAATTGTGGATAGAAGTGCCAGATGATTAGAAGATCCCACAAGAGTTCTCCTTGTTCGTACACATGATTCCTTGTCACCCAAAATTTGAGATTCAGGATGATTCTTTTGCACATATCTGGATGGAGCTTTTTCAGATAGATCATCTTCAGGTTCGTCATTGGATTCATTGTCTATATCATTTGATGTAGAAGGACATGGGTCACCATCATCTTCTTTTGTTGTTTGTTTTTCTTCTTTAGGAGCTGCAGGAGACTCATCAATAACAACATCAATACATTCAACAATCTTTCGAAGCCTTTTATTGTAACATTTGTATGCTTTGCTTGAAGACGAGTAACCAAGAAATATCCCTTCATCTGATCTAGGTTCAAACTTGCCAAGCTTTTCATCATTATTTTTGATAAAGCATTTACTTCCAAAAACTCTAAAATGCTTCACAGAGGGAGAATTACCATACCAGAGTTCATATGGATTTTTGTCACTATTTACCCGAACATGAGCCTTGTTGAGAATGTTAGCTGCTGTATGTGCTGCTTCACCCCAGAACATGTCAGGAGTTCCAGAATCATCGAGCATAGCTCTAGCCATTTGTTGAATTGTTCTATTCATTCTTTCTGCTACGCCATTTTGTTGTGGAGTACCTGCTACAGAGAATTGTCTTTTTATGCCATGTTGTTCACAAAATTCAGAGAATTCATTTGATGTATATTCTCCTCCTCGATCAGATCTAAGACACTTGACTTTTAGATCTAATTCATTTTCAACTAAAGCTTTGAAGATCTGAAATTTTTCAAATGCTTCATCTTTGTGTTTAATGAGCCCGATCCAACACATTCTAGAGTAATCATCAATAAATAAGATATAGTATTCTTCCCCACGTGGTGACTTCTTCCTCATAGGTCCACATATGTCAATATGAATGAGTTCAAGAGGCTTACTTGATGATCCTTCTTTGGCATTAAAACGTACTCTGGTCTGCTTACCGAATTGACAAGATTTGCATATGATGCTTTCTGGTAGATTAATATTGGGAAGACCACGAATAGCTTGAAGTCTGCTTGCTTTGTTGATTTGAGAGAAGCTCAGATGCCCCAGCCTTCTATGCCATAGCCAATTTTCTGAATACTTGCTCAAGTAACATTGATCAATACCGTTCAGTACATACAGGTTGCTAGGATTTCTTTTTCCTTTTATAATGATTTTACCTGTATCAAGATCGCGAACCACACATTCCTTTGAACTAAAGACCACTTCTGTTCCTTGATCACACATTTGACTTACACTTAACAGGTTATGCCTTAATCCATCCACATACATGACATCATTAGCCTTCACCTTTTCTTTTAGAAATACTGACCCTTTTCCTTTAATTACAGCAGGAGTATCATTTCCAAATGTAACTTTATTTTATTTTTCTAGAGCATTATATGTAAGAAGTTTGCTTTTGTCACCTGTCATGTGCCTTGAGCACCCACTATCAATGTACCATTGATTTTCTTCACCTTCTGCAAATAATTCTATCCCACAATTTTCAACCTATGTTTCTTTCTTTTTCCATACTTTAGAGCTTGAGGGAACATGTTCTTTTGGCTGGACCTTGCTCCTGCATTCAGATTCTTCATGACCAAAGTTATTGCAATAAGTACATTCAACTTCATTTTGAAGAGGAGAAAAGTTGTTATAGGTATTCTTCTTTGGTTAAATATTCATCCTTTTCTTTCTTGCTTCTCTAGTCATGATGGTTTTATATGCAACACATTGAACAGATTTATGACCAAAATTGTGACATGAGAAACATTGTCCATTGAAGTAGAAATTTCGGCGATCATGAAATCTTCTATTTGAATTTACCTGTTGGTTGTTGCTTCTTTGAGGGATTTCCCTGTTAGTGATTCTTGATTTGAGATGATCATGCTTTACCTGTAAAGAACCTTTGTTCCCTTGCTGAGTGGCTGAGTGAAGAGAACCAGTTGTGACTGCTTTTAGATAATTTGGTGCTGAAGTCTGGGAAGATTCCCCAGTATATCCAAGACCTGTTTTTATAAGAGGAGACCGTTGTGTCTTGATAATCTCATCTAAGGTTTCTGAACCTTTAGAAAATCTAAGATTGAGAGTCTTCACTTTCTCATTATCTTTCCTTAGACTTACTATTTCACACTCCAATTCCTCAATGCGATTTTCTTTGGCTTCAAGATGACTTTCAAGAGTCTCTATGATTATGCTCTTTTCTTCTAGTCTTACTTTGAGTTGATTGTTTTCTTCAAGAAAATAATTGTCCTCTAGAGCATCTACGAAAGTATCATTTTCTTCTCTTTGTTCAAAGGCCATGAGAAGTCTAAAGTCTTCTTCACATTCTTCCTCACTATTAGATGATCCATCACTGTCTTCATTAGTATAATAACTTTTTCTTGTGCTAGATCGATTCTTATTCCTTCTTGCTACTTCTTTTCCTTTAGCCGATGATTCTTTATAAGGACACTTTGCAGCATAATGACCTACTCTTCCACAATTGAAACATTTGAAAGGAAGCTTACCTTTGAACTTTCCGGTACCTAGTTGAAGTCTGCTCACAAAATTTGCCTCTTCTTCTTCTTCAGATATATAGCTGGCTTATTTGACAACTTCCTTTTCTTTTCCTTTTGTTGATGCCTTAAAAGCAGCTTCTTTGATTTGAGAAGGGCCTCCTTGTCTCATTTCAAAAGCAGTCAGAATACCATGTAATTGAACAATAGTAAGAGTTTGCAGATCTTGCCTTTCTTCAATAGCTGAAACTTTAGAGTCAAATTTTGAAGTCAAGGATCTTAAGACTTTTTCCACCAGAGTAGTATCGCTTATGGTTTCACCCAAATTTCTCATCCGATTTACAATATCATCTAGATGAAGAAAGAAACTAGCAACATTTTCATCACTATGCATCTTCAAATTTTCATATTCGATTCTAAGAGTTTGGAGTTTTGCATTTTTTACCTTTGTATCTCCTTCATAGCTTAGAATGATTTTGTCCCATATCTCTTTTGCTGAATGTAGCTGCATCACTTTAGCAAATTCTGATTCAGACATGCTTCCTAATAAGACATTCACTGCTTTGGCATTGATTTCATACTTCTTCCTTTCAGTCGCATCAGTAGGAATACTTGCCCGGGTATTGATAACCTTCTTCCACGATTGCCCATACATCTGCACCAAGACTTTGCAGATATGCTTTTGTTCGTACCTTCTAGAATATCAGATTGCTTCCATTGAATAGAGGTGGCTTTATAGACATTACTCCTTCTTGACTTCCCATTGCGACGGATCTCCTTCAAGCGATCAAGCTTCTGCAGAAGAACCTGCTCCGATACCAATTGTTGAGAAAAATACTGAGAGGGGGGGGGGGGTGAATCAGTATTTACTGCATATTCAAAACTTTTACTTTTTCTTGTTTCTAAAACCCATACGCTACTTTCCTGAAACAGACTCGCGTATATACGCGGATACCCTTTATGAAACTCGCGTATACACAGATATCTAATTATGTTATTAGATATTCACTTAAATCATTCCATCATTCATTCATCAGATGTTTAATAAATAGAAAACATGAACAGTAAGAGCAGAGTAAACCATCACACAAAGCATCACACATGAACACCAGGATTTTTAGGTGGAAACCCAAGTTGGGAGAAAACCACCGCTGCCGTTGCTCAGCCTTCAATCTTTTATTATAGAGAAAACATCTTACAACATATGTGCTGGTGCAGACTCCTACCAGCATGCAGGCACCCACCTGCGCTCGTTTACCAGCCTCTCCTGGAAGGGAGCTCCAACCCCTGACTCGTTTACCAGCCTCTCCTGGAAGGGAGCTACGACCCCCTGCTCTCGTTTACCAGCCTCACCTGGAAGGGAGCTACAACCCCCTGACTGAAGGCTACAACCCTCAACACCTCTTTGGACCACGTTTCATCAATTTTCACACTGGATCCAACAACTTCAATAGAACAATACTTGTAGGCCACGTTTCATCATATTTTCAGACTGGACCCTCTTCATATATTTAAGCTCAATCATACAACCAAACTGATGCAGACAACTCAGAACAGTAGAATACAGATAGCAGCAATATAGCAGAATAGATCAGTCATTTCTTACCACAGACTTCAGCAAACCCTAGTTTGCATACGCGCTTTCACTTCACTGATGTCGCGTATATACGCGCTTCCATTCACACAAACCAGCGTATACTTCTGTACATATTACAAAACCAATTTAATTGCGCATACGCGTTTTTCCTTCAGCGAAGCCGCGTATATACGCGCTTCCTCTTCGGCGAACTAGCGTATGGTTCTTCAGAGATTTTAGGTCATTGCATTTCTTCAGAACTGATACTTCACACAGATTTAACCCTTCTCTTCAGACAGATGTTCGCCTCTTCTTGGATCTAATCATTCCATAAACAGATCTAGCACATACAAGCACATTTCAGATCTAGATCCCCTTCTTCATCATTGGTGCATCATACATTCAGATTTATCATTCAAGTGTAACCCTTTCCATTCAGATCTACTTCAGAGAGAAGTATTCATTCAAGCTCATATATCTGCACCATCCTTGTCATTTGCACAATGAAATTCTTCTCCTTATATAGGTTTACCCAAATTCAATACCATGAGCCAAAACAACATTACTTCCGATGGTATTCCTGGACGGGGTCAATTAGGCGAATCATTACCCAATACAATGGGTCAATACCATGGTGGTTACCCCTGGTTTTGCATTTTAAGAGTGCTTTTGCCCATACGCGACTTGGAACGTATAATCCCGCGTGCATACGCGACTTCCATCAGGCAAATCTGCGTATGCCAAGAGACATACTCTTTTCATCAAGAATTAGCACATGCTGACATTCTTTCTTCATTACCTTTTGTACATACTGTAGATACATCATATTTCCTCCATCAAGAACATATTCTATCAAGCACAACTTCATCAGGTGGATTGCCATCAAGGACAACACACTGCATCATAATGCCAACAGTATGATAAAGGAGAAGGAATGTGTTCCCTCATGTGCAACTAGTGAAGTTTTACCCTTAACTACCATAGAATAGGAGATGAAAAGTGCCTCCCCCAACACTTGTTTGCTGCCCCATCCCTCTTGAATTATTGGATAAGGTGCATCATAGTTGGTGTAAAAGACTTACACCATGAAAAACAAAATAACTTCCCAAGATCCTTCAAGGAATGACCTGCATCAACATAGTTCATGGCCTTGAGTGGCCCATGAAACCCATCATGAATAGTGCCCCCTCTTGGCATAATGTCCTGCAAATGAGTGTTAGAAAAATATAAGCATATAGGAGATACATCATAACAATGTCCCCCATATACTTGTTTCATATTAGTGAGGTAACTCATGGATGAGTCCCCTCTCACACTCAATGAGGAAGGAGGTATGAGTGATGGCTCTTCCCAAGAGCTATGTTCTTCCCTCTCTAACAAATAGTCCATGCACTTCCTCATATGAGAGTTCACCTCTTCCTTTAAACCTTCCCATATGAATCCACCCAAGATAGTATGATATGCTCTAATGAAACTAGTGGGTTTGGAAAGCAGGATATCATAGGTTGCATTTAGTAGTCTCTCCTTGAGCTTGGAGTCTCTAAGAAAATAGATAAAATTATAGAAATAAATGATTCCATCAACTACCTTAAACCCCCCATCCATTACCTTCCCATCAAGAACCCCACATGTGAAAAGGTCCTCAGAGTATTCCATCATGAGTTGGGAATCCCAATAAGGATCCAGGCTTCCCAAGAATGACAGTGTTGTAGAGGTCTGAAATGCAGCCCCTGTCATGTCATGGTTCTCCTCTTTGACATGCCTGATGTCAAAATCACATGTTGGAGCATTATAATCTTCCCTTTGCTGCCTCCTTTGCAGCTGATCTTTCCCAAGACAAGATTGAAGTAGATGGAAATCAACTTCCCCTTGGAAATTCCTTGTCTTCCAATACTTCCTTAATCTGGCCCATGCATGCAAGAGAGTCAAAATCGTCTTGTCATGTTCAGAAATCTCTTTTATGAATGAAGGTACCATGGGCTGCCCCAAAGATATGGAGTTTCCATGTGTCCTCATGTCTATGCCATCATAGACTTCTAGTTCCTACTTCCTCGGTGCAGATAACTGAGTGGAAGATATCAGTGCTCCTTTCAGGAAATTGCTCACCTCTCTTTTGAATTCATCAGAGATTCTTAGCGCTATGCTAGCTTATCCCAAGGCTCCCTCCTTAGACAAGTATGCAAATGTTGCCCATAGTTGAGAGAGCACTTTAGTTTTCCTCCAATCAAGAGGTGCTTGAGGTGATTTTGTTGTGACTGCGTTATCATCTCCTGCCTTCCCCTCCTTCTCCTCAATAGTTGAAGTTGCCTCATCATCCATAAGAGACCTTATATCTTGGTGATCTATTGAAGGAGGAATATTCATGCCTTCCTCTTGAGAAGAGAGCCCTTCATCCAATGGAGATCTTGCCCTTGGCAAGGCATCAAACAAACTTACACCTCCTTCCATGGTTCTCATAAATGGAGTTGGATTCATAGACCCTTCCAACTCATGCAAAATATTTGTTTGATATGGTTTGATAGTTTCAATAGAAGATGTTAGATATGAAGCTTCATCAAACCTTTCTACTAGTCTTTCAATAAACTTTGCATAAGTAGGTGTATTTTCATTTCTTAAGGAAAAGGATTCAAACAACCACCAAGCATATGCTTTACCTTCAAAATACAGTGCTGCCACTTTGATGGCTTCAATTTCTTAAACTTGATGTTGTTGCACAAATTTGCTAAGCTCCTCCACCCAAATCCTAACTGGACATTTAGGGGTTCCATCAAAAGTAGATAGATAGAATCTACCCATACCATGATGTTCCTCCTTTGTGCTTCTGTCCTCCTTGATGTTGCAGAACCCTTGGAATTTCAAGTTATCTTTGAATTCCTTAGATTGGGCTTCATATTCCCGCGAATACTCACCAAGAGTCTCCTTCTTGGTCACACCTCCTTTCTTCCTCTTCATGAATAAATCATTGACAGAGCATTGAAGATTTGGTGATATGGCTGAGTGCACATATCCATGAGATGAGGATTTATAATTTTCCTCATATATAGATCTTGTAGATGTGGTTGAGGGATCTTCCTGCTCTTCCCTCCTCATTTATTTTATGTCTTTTCTCATACCTTGCAAAGCTTGAGATAGAAGTTTTGTGAACCTCTTTTCTCCAAAAAACAAGGGTTTTCTCTAGTTTCTCTTGTAGATATCCTCCTCCCCATGAGAATACTCCATGCTACTTGAAGCTCACAAGATGAGCCAAGGAAAGCTACTTTGATACCACTGTAATATCCCAAAATGGGAATCACCCAGCAAGCCTGCTGAAATAACGCACTCCTAAGAATTATGTGCACTGGAATGAGTTTTCATCTCATGTATCCCTTATATAAGCTCATCTAAGACCTAAATCCAAAATGAGAGCAAAAACAAATCAAACTAGGTGGGTTAAACAGATCTCCCACAAACTAGTCTAGCTGAAAAACACCCAAAGAGAGGGGCTGCAACTATATACAAAGATTGCTTCAGAAATAACGCAGATCCACTAAATCAGAGTATTAGGTTGATATGGAGGTTTAAATACCAGGTGAATAACTTCAAATCTGTAATGTTCCAAATCTTGAACTTGCTGCTCCATCGGGAACATCTTAAGATGTTCCATTTTCCTTCTTCAGTGAGACATCACAAGTCCATTTCATAGATTAACTGTTGGGGAATTTATAGGACATGAATCCTTCCAAAGAAGGGAGAAATATTGAGGCTATCTTCCCCTTTACAGAATTTTCCTATGGATATGCAATATTCCACCTCGGGAATTTCTGCTACAGGGTCGTTGAGGACGACGTATAAGGAAGTTGCTGCATAAATAAGAAAAACCACCACTGTAATGCCCTATAAAAAATCATATAAAACTCCCTTGCAGAAAATGAGCTCAAAGAAATCATTCTAGATGGGTTATTCAGATCTCCCCGATCTAGGTGTCTAAAAAAATGCTCAATGGGAGAGCTTACAACAATATAAGAACATAAGCATGAAATCTGCAATTATGAAATGCACCATAAGAGGGAAAATGCTGCAGCCATCATTATATAATGATCTCAATATTAAAATACAATAAATATCATGAGGGACAAGCCACTCAAACTTTAAGAGCAAACCTCCAATGAATAAGCAATGAAATACAAGAGTAGCTGCAACTCCACAAAATGCAGGAGCAGCTACAACTACACAGTGTATATAAAGGCATAGCTACTGAATATGAATAAAGTACATGTATGGCTGAAGGAATAAAAGAAATAAGCCCAATAACAAGAAATGGGCTGAAATACAAGATTTCTAGCCAATCTATGAAGATTGCTAGAAATGCCGGAGAAAATACAAAATGTGACAACAGAATTGTCACTGCAACTGAACCCAACATGAATGAGGCTAAGGCTGATCTGAAATATGATTGCCCTCCTCTGATAATGTCTCCAATACAAAGGGTTGATCCCTTTGTCTCAAAAACATCCTCCTTGAAGCTCCAGAAACCCCTCTCTCACTGCTTCCTCCAAAATAACACAGTTTCTCTCATGGAATGCGCAATGGGAGATGATAGAAGTGTGGCCTTATGCCACTGATCTGAAATGAAGCCCAGGAATCCTCCTTGTAGCTCCTCCAATGAGTGTATCACTCCTCCACTAAAAAAAACAAGACAAGAGAGACTCCAGGAGTTCCTCTCTTGTTTCACCCAACAACACAACGTCCTCTCTGCTGCAAAAATAATGCTGTAGAAGATGAATGTAGCTGTGGCCAATGCTATATTGAGGAAATGTAGCTCAATCCTCATCCTTCCTTGAGGAAGAGGTAGGGATTCCCGATAGGGAGCACCTTAGTGCCCGAGGGCACCATCACCCTGCTAAACAGCCTGGGGATGCAAGATTTTGCAGACCCAAGTCTGAAATCTAAAACATAGCATAATGAAAATGGGCTGCCATCTCCTCCATATAAAGTGAGAGAACTCTTCTCCACCATGGTCCCACCAATTAGGGTTTCCACCCTCATGTGCATCTCTTCCCTCCAAAACTGCGCAGCTTCTCTAGGAAGCCTCTTCCTCCTTGGGCAGCGCTGTTGAATTTATTCAAAGGTGACTAATCAACTGAGATGGGTTCCATTCACACCCATGGTTTTTATTTCAGCTGCTTTATTCTCCTCCTTTTCACATGAGGAGTGTTATTTCTTCATCTAAAAGGGGCTAAGTTGTCTCCTTGCCCATTTTATTAAACAAAAATAAAATGTGCAACTATAATGTTCCATTTTAGCTTGAGGCTAAAAATTGGGAACATTACAGTCCTCCCCTCCCACATGTTGCTTGCCCTCAAGCAACTGCATAGAGAGAGAAAAATTTTCTCCCCCTTCTTCTCTTATGGCCTCCTCATCAATGGTCCCACCACTGCTTAAATATGTTTCAATGAATTTGTCCTCCAATGCTCTCTCCCAAGTATGCAAGCTGAAAATGATGCTCCTCATGGAAATATAGAAGGTGCAGTGGAATACTTCTTGCTGTAATGTGGCCTCCTTAAGGTAGGAGTGATGATATGCATGGGAAAATTTTGCTCCCAATGATGATCCTCTCATCCATTCTATCATCCAAATTAAAATCTCACCCCGGATTTCTGCAATGAGTTGGGGTTGGATGGAGAGTTGTTTTGATCTCCCATGATTGCCCTCTCTCCATATGTTGCTCATATGGGCTACCTTTGTCTTTGGGATGGAAAATTATGGCCTCCAAGAATGACCCAAGTTACCCCATCAAGAAAAATCAGCCATGAAATGCCTCTACAAATTATCCAAGTGGTTCCTCCCACAAGAAGGTACAAGTAGCAATGTGGCAATCATGGTTTGCCAATGGTATCTCCTAAAAAATGAAGCATGTATAATAGGGAGAATCATGCTCCCAATGGGCTTTACATATAATTCTCTCCAAATAATTCCCCTTAACAAATGTACAACATCAGAAATATACAAGGAGCAATATGCAATAGAAACAAGTTGTCAAATGACAACCGGAGAGTGGTTGTAAATCCCACTCATGGAACCTACGCAGTGCCTCTTGGCCTGCCTCAAAATCACAATTAAAAATTGATTGCTAGCCACTTGTTTCCTGCCACAACATCTCCTCATAATATGAAACATGAAATACAATTTGGTGCCAAGGGTGTACACTAAGAAGCATGTGGCTTCCCACACAACCATCACAAAAATAGCCAAAATCAAGGCTACAAGTAGCTGCAAGTACATTATACCAAGTGAAATAAGGGATGATCCTCCTTGATCCATATACTGCTCATATAAAGTAAAGAGGTACATAATGTGAAATGATACCTTCTCTACCATGTACTTGAGATCTTGAGCTGAAATGGCTCATCTGAATGCTCTCCCTCTCCTCCAATGAGTAAGGGAATGGTTGTGCCAACCTATTCCAAAGTCAACCGGGCTATGCATCTATCCATATGCTAATGTAGATCATAATGAGTGCCCTCCCAAGTGAAATTCTCTATCAAAGCAAAGTATGCATCCAAATGCATAGCTAGGAAGTCCTCATGTGCTGCATGCAAATAATTTCTCCTTGAGACTAGAAGTCATAGCCAAGAAGAGTCTTCCATGATGATAGATGATCATATAATCCACTAAGTATCTACCATCTCAATCAAGGCCATCCAAAAATCATGCATGCACCAAGATCCTGGGGAATACTCAACCAAAAACTGAGTCCTCCATCCGAGATCAATCCACCACATAGACAGCGCTGGTATTATGCAATAGGGTGCTCCATCACGTTGCTACCTGCTACCTTGACATCCCCTCATGCCAAAGTCATCCTCCAAGTTGCTGCCATGCCCATCATGTATCTTCTCATGCTCAAATAAATTATGATCTCTGAAAATAAGCCTCCCATGAGAGACTATCACCTCCAAAGAATCTCCTGATCCTGGGCAATGTAAGCATGAGTGGCCTCCATCTACTCCAAAGCATGAAAGAGTTCTTCCTCAAAGGAAGTATCCACTCTCTCACCAAATCCATGGAGCATTCATCCAACATCATGAATATGCTATCCTCCATCCATACAGAAACTCTATCTGCACAGTGAAACTAATGAGAATGGGTGGTACTGAAAATGATATAGTATATCTCTCCTCCATGAGCCTGTCCCCAAACTCTCTGCACTATAATGGAGTCTTCAAGTGTCTCCACCCCTCCGTAATGCAAGAGTGGTGAACCAAAAAGCATGATGCCTCTCATCATCTCTAGATCAAGTGGCCTCCCAAATGGTAAGCCTCCAAAAGTGAGACATCAAGATAGGAAGTGGACTGTATATATGAGAGGAATGGAAAGTCCCTCTCTCTCTATTGTGCAGTGAATTCCTTCTCCTATGTGAAGAGAATATCTGAAATAGATAAGGGTGAATGTCCATCATCCCTTCATGTTGATCCTTTTGCTCTTCTTCTTCATCCAATGGTGCAGCGTTGTAGGTTCTTCTATGCACCTCCTCTCTACCAACATGTGAGTGTGTTTCCTCTTGAATGAGAGGCCTTGAGTCTTGGCCCTCCCTTGAAATAAATGTCTCCACCCCCTCACAAATGGAAGAGTGCCCTTCATACAATGGGGGTCTTGCCTCTAACATCCATTCTTCTAATTTCTCCCCCTTAAGAAGGATGGAATGATCTTTGCTTCATGGTTCTCCTCCATGCATGCAAAGTGTTTGACGTTTTGTCACACCATGTTTCACATTGGTTTTCATCAATCCCATTCGCAAAATTCTTTGTGACTGCAACATTTGATCTCTCATTTGCATGAGAACATGAAATAGAACTCTGAAATCAATCATCATGAATCATACCTTTGCGTTTGCAGCGCTGCTCCTCCAAAGGCCTCAACTTTTCCCATCCATATTTCTTGCAGTAGCTATGGGAAATGTATTGTGCTGTGGATCTACATGTGTGGCTGAATGCTCACACCCTTCATGAGAATAGCTAGGTCTTGCTCCATCCACAAACCCCTTTCAGAAAATTCCTCCAAAAATTTCCCCTTTCAGCAGATCTTCAATGGTGTGCTCAATGGTCTGGAAAAGAAGAAGGGAAACCTCCTCTTCCATCATTCCTCTTTCCTTGTCTCCTTTGAAAATATCCTCTCCTTGGAGAGGAGCTCCTCTTCTAATAGAAATGGATCTTGAGCACAGGCTGAGCCAAGATCATGCTCTGATACCATTGTAATGTTCCAAATATGGAACTTGTTGCTCCATCGGGAACATCTTAAGATGTTACATTTTCCTTATTCAATGAGACATCACAAGTCCATTTCAGAGATTGAATATTGGGGAATTTATAGGATATGACTCCTTCCAAAGAAATGAGAAATATTGAGGCTAGCTAGCCCTTCATAGACTCTGCCTATGGATATGCAATATTCCACCTCAGGAATTTCTGCTACAAGGTCCTTGAGGACGCTATATAAGGAAGCTACTGCATAAATAAGAAAAAACACCACTAGAATGCCCTATAAAAACTCATATACAACTCCCTTGCATAAAATGAGCTCAAAGAAATCATTCTAGATGGGTTATTCAGATCTCCCCGATCCAGGTGTCTAAAACAATGCTCAATGAGAGAGCTTACAACAATATAAGAACATAAGCATGAACTCTGCAATTAAAAAATGCACCATAAGAGGGAAAATGCTGCAGTCATCATTATATTATGATCTCAGTAGTAAAATACAAGAAATATCATGAGGGATAAGCCACTCAAACTTTAAGAGCAAACCTCCAATGAATAAGCAGTGAAATACAAGAGTAGCTGCAACTCCACAAAATGCGGGAGTAGTTGCAACTTCCCAGTGTATATGAAGGCATAGCTTCTGAATATGAATAAATTACATGTATAGCTGAAGGAATACAAGAAATAAGCCCAATAACAAGAAATGGGCTGAAATAAAATATTTCTAGCCAATTTATGAAGATTGCTAGAAATGTCAGAGAAATTACAAAATGTGACAACAGAGTTGTCACTACAACTAAACCCAACATGAATGAGGCTGAGGCTGATCTTAAATCTGATTTCCCTCCTATGATAATGTATCCAATACAAAGGGCTGATCCCTTTGTCTCAAAAACATACTCCCTTAAGCTCCAGAAATCCCTCTCTCATTGCCTCCTCCAAAATAACGCAGTTTCTCTCATGGACTGTGTAGTGGGAGATGATAGAAGTGTGGCCTCATGCCACTGATATGAAATGAAGCCCAGGAATCCTCCTTGCAGCTCCTCCAATGAGTGGATCACTCCTCCACTGAACAAAACAAGACAAGAGAGACTCCATGAGTTCCTCTTTTGCTACACCCAACAAAACAACGTCTTCTCTGCTGCAGAAATAATGTTGTAGAAGATGAATGTAGCTATGGCCAATTCCAGATTGAGGAAATGTAGCTCAATCCTCATCCTTCATTGAGGAAGAGGTATGGATTCCCGACCAGGAACACCCTAGTGCCCGAGGAAACCATCACCCTGCTGAATAGCCTGGGGATGCAAGCTTTTGCAAACCCAAGTCTGAAATATAAAACATAGCATAATTAAAATGGGCTGCCATCTCCTCCATATAAAGTGAGAGAAATCTTCTCCACCATGGTCCCACCAATTAGGGTTTCCACCCTCATGTGAATCTCTTCCCTCCAAAAGTGCACAACTTCTCTAAGAAGCCTCTTCCTCCTTGGGCAGCACTGTTGACTTTAGTCAAAGGTGACTAATCAATTGAGCTGGGTTCCATTCACACCGTTGGTGTTTATTTCAACTGATTTATTCTCCTCCTTTTCACATGAGGAGTGTTATTTCTTCATCTAAAAGGGGCTAAGGTGTCTCCTTGCCCATTTTATTAAACAAAAATAAAATGTGCAACTATAATGTTCTATTTTAGCTTGAGGCTAAAAATTGGGAACATTACAAAATAAGATTTATATTACAGCCCATACATTGTACAAGAGAAAGAATAAGACAATACAGGAGAAAACCTCAGAAATGAGGTGCTACAACCATAGAAAAAGTCTGCATATACTCAACAACGTTATTTATTGGGGCTAAAGTAGCAGTTTATTAATACTCATATATAGAGCAGATATGTACATAAAAAGATAGATCAAATTCAGATTTGTGTACAAGAAAATCTCATCTATACATTCCCCTTGGGGGTTTGTGCAAAACATGAAGCACAAAGAGTAGATCTGAAATCTAAAGTTGCAGATATGCAAAATTATTCATAAATTTCTGAATCATGCAATAGGACAGCAAATCATATCTAAAACAAACATGGATTGGATGGCCAATCCATGGATCACCACAGTGAGAGGAACAATCCTAACACCAGAGATCTCTCCTCCAAAATGCAAACAAAACACCCTGCAACTTCTCCTTTGCAATTAACGTAGTCCAGGGAGAGAAACTGCGTTGTAGGCTCTGAGAATGATTTGTCCTGATGCCAAGGTCTGGATCTGAAGCTCAATCAGCTAATGCACTCTTCCATGAGGTTAAAAGACACACTCACTGAGAAGATTCACTAGTGTAGTCTAGATCTAAGCAGATCTAGTGTCTTCCACTTGCTGCAACTCACAAGGACAACCTAACCCTCAATAGGATCAACGTTGTAGGTGTAAGATGAAGCTTGGCCCATTCCTGATAGTGGACAAGATGGAGCAAGTATCCTCCAAGAGCTGCTCAAGGAAGGAGGTGGGAATCATAAACAGGAAAACCCAGAGAGGAGTGTCTAATCAGAAAATACCTTTAGAAAATAATATCTTCAACAACCTCTTCATGCTGCTCTCCTCTTCCTTTTATAAGATTGGAGTCTTGTTAAAATCCTAAACCACTTCATTAGTTTAGCTCCTTTCACATGTATAATCTCCTTCTAGAACTACGCTATCCCTCAAGGAGGTTCAATGCATCTAGACTGCATTGTAGATATGGTGATGGTTGACTTGGTCAAGTGATCAACCTCTTTCACACTCAAGGTGTCTTCATTTTGACTAGCTAGCTTGATTTTCATTTACATTGAGCTGTCTTTATTTAGGATCCACTCTTTGAGAATGAATTCTTTTGACTTGGTCAAACTTGACCTTGTCCACATAGTTTAGACATTGTTCACACATGTGGATGCTTAATCTAGTTATTCCATGATCGCTTTTCACACTATGAGGGATTTTTATTCATACTTGAGCAATTTATGAGCCTCCTTGCCCATTTATTCATCCATCTAGATTTTAAAAGAAAAATTAATATTCCTATTAGCTGTAAGCTAATTTAGGAATATTACACACTGCCATCATGACTACCATCCTTACTACCATCTGCTTCAATGCTCTCTGCCTCACTGACATCTTCCTCACTGCCATCTTCATTGTTTGATGCACTAGTACCATGAGATGATGGTGAGGGGTTGTGAAAAGGTGATGTATGAGGATCATCATTATGTGAAGGATTGTGAGTGGATGGTGAGGTGGAGGAGTCATCATGAGGTGAGGGAATGTGAGTGGATTGAGGAATCAGAGGATGAGAAGATGAAGGGACATATTGTTGCTGATGGGCTTGTGGAGAAGTGAACACCTCATTTTCTATGAAGGTCTCCCATGGAATACCTTTCTGCTATAGTTGGTACATAACAACCATCTTGATCAGATAATGGTGGAAAAGGCTTCACATCTACTGAGGATAGTCTCTCTTTTGTACAATATAGGACATTTTATCAATGCTTCTATAGAGGTAATAGGGTATGTGCAACATCCTCACTCTAGTAAAGTGCAACCTGATGTGATAGGAGTAAAGGCGAGAGAATCTTCCTGAACATGTGAAATACTTCATGATATTTCTCATCATAGATGCATATCTATCAAGAAAATGTGAGAAAGGAAAAATGGATTTGTTGTGGTCTTTGTACCTAGTATTTAGGTAGGGTTCAAAGTAACTCATGTCAAGATTGGCTTTCTTGAACCATCTCTCCCCTACACTAGGTATTCCTATGGCATTGGCAATAGCATTTGTAGATAACTAAAAGGTGACCCCTGCAAGGTTAACTTGTTTTTCACGCAAGTTAATGATAGAGAGTCTAGTTAGCTCAGGGTGGTTATGCACTTGCTGCACCTTTTCACAAAAATCAAAGTATCCTACATGTTTGAAACATGAAACAGTAAGGGGAGATGACATTAGCTCCCTTGTGTTGAGGGGTTCAAACCTATTGATATTTTCACCTTTGTGCTCATGCCTCCTTGGAATTTGAGCCTCCACATCACTGTCACTGTCTCCCTCTCTTGACATTTTGAAAACTCTATTTTTCCAACCCTGGAGTGTAAATGGAAATGGAATGAAGAGATGGTGATGAAATGGCAGTTTAGGCTAATGAGGGAATGAGTGAGTGAGGGTATAGGTATATCACGCTGAGTGAGAGGCTAGACAATTCAGTGACAATCCTCCAACTGTGTAATTACCCCTTTTATCACTGACATTATGTCTAGGAAGATGAATCAATTGAACAAAGTGATTTCAAGGTTGAAACTTAGGGTTTCTTCTTAGGGTTTTAACTTATTTCAATTAAAAATCATAAAAATAGCTTGAAAATGTGGTTAGGGCATACACTTACCATTTATCATTGCCTTGGAGGACCTTGGAGGAAGCTTTCAATCAGTTTGAGTTGATTTTTGTGTGTTAGGGTCCCGTGATTTAGCAGATTGGTAGACCAAATGCATAAGGTAACATGAAACCAGTCTTTGGAGTCCTAGGACCTAGCCTTCATGGACTCAGAGAGGGCTCTCTCTATTGTATGCAAAGGATGTGAACTTTTTTCTATTTAGGGTTTGATTTTAGGCCAGTTGTTAAGTGTAGGGTTTGTTGTTTGTTTTGGTTGGGTAAGATGAAATAGGTAGAATAGGTGGAGTGAAAGCTCATCAAATCATTGGGCTATGGAGTCTATGAAAGTCATGGATATCTTAACAATGATTCAGAGTGAATCATAGGGAAAATCTAGTGTGGTCAATGGATCCTTAAGGTTTATGTGTGAAGTTAAATGGACATTAGGTTTGGGGAAACAAGGTAGGGCAAAGGGCAGTTAAGAATCCTTTGTCAAATACCCATAAACAAGAAGGTCTCAAATATTGATAAGAAAAATATAATAATCATGAGATAGGGAAAACCATTCACTCAATGAAAATACTTTAAAAAAATAGACATTCAAGACAAACATTCCAATTGTTGAGATTCAGCAAGATGATGAGCTTAGTGAAAATGAGTCGCCTTCACTAAGTGGGCCCGTAGGCTATTTTTGGCACAAGCCTATTTTTAGACATGGTGATCATATTTCAGAAGTTGCAGGATGCTATTTGTGGGTGGTTGGTCAAGTTGGAAAAATAGATGAAATTCTATTTTTAGAATATTGAGCGAATTCTATTTATAGATCATCGATCTAAAAATAGAAGTGTCGATTATTATTAGCTCTTAATAATAATCTGACAATAAACAACAACTTATTCTCTTGGAGCACTTAATTTCAGTGTATAGATTTGGAAAATAAGCAGGCTTAGGGAATTATGCAATTCTTAGGGTTTACTGGTGGTTCATGTATGGAGGACTCAGTTAGAAGTGAAGTGGCAAAGTTAAGACAGAGTTGGAAGAGTAGCTCATGGAGTTGTTATTCAGTTTAACTCAGTTAATGGAGTTAAACTCAGTTGAGCTAGTTGTATCTAGTCTAACTGAATGATACACTAGTGAGAGTGGAGTGAATTAATTAGTTAATTAATTCACAAATAATAACTCATTAATGAACTGAACAAATACAACAATTAACTATAATGTATGTTAGTTCCAGTGGAGACCCAGTGGAGAGATAAGTGAAAGGGAAAGATGGACTATCTGTTGTGGCTATAGTGATGCATTGGTTGCACCACACACACATTGCAGTTGCCAATGAGGATTGCATAGTTCAAGCAAGGGTAATTTGAATTCATTAAGAGCTATTCTTCAGCAGGGATTGCGCAGTGGAGGTAGCTAGCAGGTGGCAAGAAATCAGAGCATGGATTTGCATATTTCTTCTGATTAGTGTGTGATGATTGATTGTACTGAGAGCTTGATGTACTAAGCTTTGTATGAGATTGTTACATGATCTCCATGATACATAATATATGATATTTGGGGTTTTTATCTTTAGGCTTTCCCGTTAAACAATTGTGTTATGTGCGATTGTTTTTATTGCTTCATGTGTTTGCAATTGATTTTAATTTCCACAAAAGATTAACAGTGGAAGGACTCTGTATTTAGAAAGAAGATAAAATATTTTTAGATCAGGAGAATCTGGATATATACATTCATATTGTATATAATTTCTACATGGTATCAGAGCATTGTTGATTCTTGAAAATTGCAATTGTGAAGAATTGTTGAGTTTGTGCTGGTGGACAATTCGAATTTGCTTCATAAAATTCTTGGTGCAACAGTTGAGTATACATTGAAATGTATTTCAATGGGTTGTGATTGGAGTATGCCCTTGATGGGAGCTCGAATTACATAGCCTAGAAGGATAGGATGGAGGTGGTGCTGGAAGATAATGGATTGAAGGAGTTCATCAATAGCGATGTTCCTAAGCCGGGATCTAGCGATGCTGCATTACTTGAGGCATGGAAAAAGAAGATAGTGAAGACAAGAATAATTTTATTGGAAGGTCTGAAGGACCATATTGTGTCCAGAATTCCTAGGAAAGCCACTCCATTTTTAATGTGGAAGGCTTTGACAGATTTTTTCTGAAGCACCAGCGACCAGAGGAAGTTGGCACTGAAAGATAAGCTCAGAAAAATAAAAATGGAGAAAGGCGAGAGTATTCCAAAATATCTCACGAAGTTTTTCCACTGTAGGGATGAACTGGGAAGTGTGGGGATTACTATTGATGATGAATAATTGGTGAGCTTGGCTCTCCTTGGGCTTCCTAAGAGTTGGAATAGCTAAAAATACTCTGTCAACGGACGGGAGAAACTGCTGGGATGGGAGTGACTTTGGTCGGATCTTGTGCAGGAGGAGATAAGGCGAGGTACCAGGGATAACTCTTCATAGAAGAATTAAGATGAAGAGAATTGCACTTTTGATGCCAAAGAAAGGAAAGGGAAGGGAAATAAATTTCCTTCAAGATCCGATGCTAAAGGCAAGAAGCAGGATTTTTCCAAAGTGAAGTGTTTTCAATGTCACGAACATGGGCATTTCATCACTAACTGCCCACAGAGAAAGAATAAAAAGAAGGTTGTTGGAGTTGCAGCTGGAGAGGCCTTAGCCTCACAATTGGAAATTGATTTCTCTTTGATCGCATGCTTGGTTTCAAGCTATATGGGATCGATGTGGTATCTTGATAGTGGTGCATCTTTCCATATGACAGGAGACAAGGAGTTGTTTAGTGACTTGGAGGAGAAGGACATTCAAATGCATATAAAGATGGGCGACAATGGTCGATACAGTGCGACCGGCATTGGGACCATTACCTTTTAGAGGGAGTCTGGTAATCCATTCTTGTTGAAATATGTTATGCATGTTCTAGGTCTAAAGAAGAACTTGGTCTTGGTCGCAATGTTGGAAGACAAAGGTTATGATGTTGTTTTCAGTGAGGGAAAAGGTTTCCTTCGACATAAAAAAATGGGTCAAACCAAGAGGATAGGGATTTGAGTTAAGAATATCTACAAGCTGGAGGTAGATGGTTGCGATGCAATGGTGGGCAAAGCAGAAGAAGTGGTGAGCTGGGATGAGGGCAAATTATAGCACAGGAGATTGGGCCATCTTCACCATGGTGCTTTGAAGATTTTGCAGCAGATTTCTACTGGACTTCCCAAGGGTAATCTTGCACAGTCAGATCAGTGCAAGGGATGTACTATGGGTAAGTTTGTGAAGACCACCTTTCATGAGAATGAGAACCGTGCTTCGGTGATCCTGGAGAGAATTCACACAAACGTGTGTGGACCTTTCTCGGTTGCTTCAACAGCAAAACACAGGTCTTAAGTTATATTTGTTGATGATTATTCTCATAGATGTTGGATCTTCTTCATGCAGAAGAAGAGAGTAACATTCTCAAAGTTCTGTGAGTTTAAATAATTGGTTGAGAAGGAGTTGGGGAAGCAAGTGAAATCTCTACGGAGCGATAATGGTGGTGAATACATCTCGGGCGAATTCAAAGACATCTATAGAAAAGAAGGAATTTGAAGAGAACTCATAGCGCTTCATAACCCATAGCAGAATGGGGTCACTGAGAGGATAACAGAACGATCATGGGTGCTGCATGAAAAAGGCCTACCGATGCACTTGTGGGCGGAAGCATGAAACACTGCGGTTTATGTGCAAAACCGTTGTCCTCATAGAGTACTTGGCATGAGTACACCTGAAGAAGATTTTACTGGTAAAAAGCCTGATATTTCTCATTTGAATATTTTTGGCTCATTTGTTTACATTCTTGTGAAAAAGGACGCCAAGAAGAAGCTGGAGCCGACTGCATAAGTTGGGATATTTGTGGGGTACAAAAAAACACCCCATAATTATCGTGTATATTTTCCAGACAGTTGGATGACTGTGGTGCGACGGATATAAAATTCAATGAGGTGAAAGCCATGAAGTTGTCACTTGAGAGGGAGCTACACTTGCATGCAGAGGAGGAACTTCTTGTTCCCAAATATGAGCCTCTAGTTGTGGATCATCCACAGGAGGAGATTCATGGAGTGGAGGAGTCCACTCATGCAGAACCAAACATCAAACAAGGCAGAAAGTGGACCACATAAGCTGAGAGACTAAAGCTTGATGTGGCATAGAATGTAGGAGTCCGTACATCACAGCGTAGACAGAGACAGTCACCTGACCGATTTACTGGATACATGGATCTTATGAGCAAGTGTATAATGACAAAGCCATATCATTTTGAAGAAGCAGTGCACAAGCCCACGTGGGTAGATGCCATGGTGGAGGAGTATGACTCCATTTTCAGAAACAGTGCTTGGGATATTGTTCCAAGGCCGGTGGGTAAATCAGTTGTAGGATCAAGATGGATCTACAAGGTAAAGCAAGTTGCTGATGGGAGTGTTGAGAAGTATAAGGCAAGATTTGTTGCCAGAGGCTTCTCACAGATCAAGGGGATTGATTATGAAGAAAAATTTTCACCTATCGCGCGGTATTCTTCCATAAAGACCATCCTTTCTCTCTCAACGCAGATGGGTTGGCACATTCATCAGATGGATGTGAAGACTGCGTTCCGTAATGGGATCATTGAATAAGAGGTGTACATTGACCAGCCTAAAGGATTTGATATCTTCAGCAGCGAGTCGCATGTGTGCAGGCTCAAAAGAGCATTGTATGGGCTGAAGCAAGCACCATGTGCTTGGTACACACAGATCGATAGCTATTTCACTGGACTTGGCTTCACCAAGAGTTAGGCAGATGCAAACCTATACCAAATTGTGGTGGAGGGTAAGCTTTTAATCATTGTTCTTTATGTTGATGATTTAATACTAACAGTTGATAAGCAGTTAATACACTCATGCAAGGCAGATCTTGCAAAGGAGTTTGAGATGAAGGATTTGGGCCTCCTTCATGATTTCTTTGGATTGGAAATATGGCAGCGGGAAGGTGAACTGTTTGTGTCTCAAGGAAAGTATGCCCGGGAGATACTCAAGAAGTTTCACATGCAAGGTTGCAAGCCTATCGACACTCCTCTTCCAAGAAATTCGAAGAAAGAGGATGCTACATTGGTAGAGTTAGTGGATGCCACTATTTATCGACAGTTGGTGGGTTCGCTCATGTATTTAGTTAATACAAGACCGGACATATGCTATGCGGTGAACCAGCTTTCACAAGCGATGGTTAAGCCTACCAAGCTCTTTTGGAAGGAAGGCAAGCATGTCCTAAGGTATCTCAGGGGCACATCTGATTATGGCTTATGGTACAGACAGACAGATGAGGTGAAGTTGCATGGCTTCACGGATGCATATTGGGTAGGCAGCCCAATGGACAGAAAGAGCACATCAGGAGGGATTTTCAGTATCAGATCGACAGTTTCTTGGTACAACAGGAAACAAAGATCTATGGCACTCAATTCAGTGGAAGCAGAATACATGGCAGCAAGTCAAGCTGTATGTGAGGCTATCTGGATGAGGAAGATCCTGTTTGGTTTGTTCATTTCACATTTAGATCCTACAGTGATATATTGTGATAATCAGAGTTGCATTAAAATCTCGATTAATCCTATGTTTCATGATATATCTAAACATACTGATATCTGATATCATCATATCAGAGATTGTGTGCAGCAGAAGATCATGTTGCTTCAGTACATTCCTACAAAATATCAGGATGAAGATATTCTGACGAAGGCGCTCACCAGGAGCAAATTCGAATACCATAAAGGCAGGATCGGGGTGAAGGATAATCCTTATCTTGTCGAGAGGGAGTGTTGAGATTCAACAATATGATGAGCTTAGTGAAAATGAGTCGCCTTCACTAAGTGGGCCCACAGGCTATTTTTAGAATATGCCTATTTTTAGACATGATGATCATATTTCAGAAGTTGCAAGATGCTATTTGTGGATGGTTGGTCAAGTTGGAAAAAATAGATGAAATTATATTTTTAGAATATTGGGCGAAGTCTATTTATAGATCGTCAATCTAAAAATAGAAGTGTCGATTATTATTATCTCTTAATAATAATCTGACAATAAACAACAACTTATTCTCTTAGAGCACTTAATTTCAGTATACATATTTGGCAAATCAGTGGGCTGAAGGAATTACGCAATTCCTAGGGTTTACTGGTGGTTCATGCATGGAGGACTCAGTTATAACTGAAGTGGCAAAGTTATGACAGAGTTGGAAGAGTAGTTCATGGAGTTGTTATTCAGTTTAACTCAGCTAATGGAGTAAAACTTAGTTGAGCTAGTTGTATCTAGTCTAACTGAATGATACACTAGTGAGAGTGGAGTGAATTAATTAGTTAATTAATTCACAAATAATAACTCATTAATCAACTTAACAAATACAACAGTTAACTACAGTACATGTCAGTTCTAGTGGAGACCCAGTGGAGAGATGGGTGAAAGGGCAAGATGGACTATCCATTGTGAATATATTGATGCATTGATTGCGCCACACACACATTGGGGTTGCCAATGAGGATTGCGCAGTGCAAGAAAGGGTAGTTCGAATTCATTAAGAGCTATTCTTCAGCAAGGATTGCGTAGTGGAGGCAGGCTAGCAGGTGGCAAGAAATCGGTGCATGGATTTGCATATTTCTTCTGATTAGTGTGTGATGATTGATTGTACTGAGAGCTTGATGTACTAAGCTTTGTATGAGATTGTTACATGATCTCCATGATACATAATATATGATAGTTGGGGTTTTCAGCTTTTGGCTTTCCCATTAAACAACTGTGTTATGTGCGATTGTTTTTATTGCTTAATGTGTTTGCAATTGATTTTAATTTCCGCAAAAGATTAACAGTGGAAGGATTATGTATTTAGAAAGAGGATAAAATATTTTTAGATCAAGAGAATCTGGATATATACATGCAACTTGTATATAATTTCTACACCAATGAAATATAAAAGGCAAGAAACTCATTTAACTTCTAGTGGTTTCACCTTCAAGCTTTAGAAAACATTTAACATAACAAAATAAATTTAATAAATCAAAGAGGGAACTCATAAAAATTGTTGATCAAGCTATAAAGAACTTTGAGGTAAAATGATAGGCATGGATAAAGGGAAATATCAGAACAAGACCTCATTGGCTTAACCTAACAAGTAACACTTGAAAGAGAGATTTCAAAAACAGAGTTTAGATAGCATCAAATAAGTAGGACTTTCCATAAAACATATTTGGAAACTAGCATATTAATCCATTGATGAAATAGACAAGCATAAGGAGGCCTAAGGAGTAGCTAAGAATTCCTTAAACACACCTAGCAGAGGAAAACATCAAGGCAATAGAAGGCAAGAATGACTAAGGTGCCTCAAGCAACATTTCTTAGCCTATACTTTTCTGTTCTACTGCATATAGAAGGATGAAACATAATGATAAACAAGAAAACATGAAAAAATTAGAGACACATCACCATTAACCAAGCTCAGGGATCTTGCAAGCAAGCTTCATCATCTTCAATCAAAGCAAATCATCCACAAGCTCCACAACACCAAATTGCTCTCCAACCTCAAAAAACCATGTATTTCTCTCAAATCTCATCAAATTCCAACATTTACAATGAAGCCCTCATGCCCTATTTAACTCATCAAAGGAGGAAAAAAACCCTGGATAGGGTTGGAAAATGTCAAAATCACTCATAAATGTCATAAATGCCCAAGAGATCATGGAAGGCCCAAGGCACAAAATATCCCATGGAATAAATGCCAAAATAACTTCTAGCACCTAATTCTAGAGCAATTTTCTTTAAAAACACTAAAATATGATTTTACAATAAATGAGTGTGTTATGTTGACTTTAGGCCAAAAACACACTACACAGTCCATTTGCGCAGCGCTACCTCAAGCAGAAAATAGGTACTTTTTCAACCAAGTTTTGGACCCCTTCCCGATGTCAGATTTTGTTCCATGATGGCTCGTTGGAAAGCCTGATGAGTCTAATTTCCATAAATGCTTGTATTTTCTTGATACAGATCCTGTAGCTTATTCAAAATTCCAAAATCCCAACACATCTATTAGCACAACACCAGGCTTGAAATAGAGGCAGAATGGTGAAAATTTAGGTGTTTTCTGACCTTTTGAGGGGTTAAAACAACTCCAATTTCTCTGAAAATTGGTGAGAATAATGTGCTAGCCATGAGAAGTCAAAAAATGTCAATTTTCCCCTCTAAGGATGCTCCAGGGATTAGCGTAGCGCCAGTGACATTGCGCTAATAGGCCTTCAAAATCACAAAAAACAAAAAGTTGCCCAAATTCCTTCAAAATTGGTGGAAGCCTCCTTCAAGGGGTTTGGGAGACCTATTGAGAAGCTGAAGCCAGAGCTCTAAGGTTTTCATGATCCTTTTCCTCTTTTAGGTTTTGTATTTCAATGAGGGCTTTCTCTGGGCTTTGAGTGTTCTATCATTCATAGATGGCCTGTTGGGCACTCAGATGCTTGTTTCCATCTGATAGAAATGAATGAAATTATTTTATTTTTTAAAATCATCTTCTAAGTCTTTGATTTGTGCATTTTTGTCTTGGAGGAGGGACTTGGAAATCCTTACTTCAGTTTCTTCATCAATGTCTACCTTGGTCTTTATTTGCTTCATTTTCTTTTTCTGCCTTTTCATCATTCTGCTCATCACCATGGTCACTCTTTTAATGTTTTTTAGGATTGTCATGATTGTTGTCATGAATGTCATGAATGTTTTCTCTTTTTTACTCATGCTCCCCTTACCATATTCTACAATTTGGTCACTTGTTTCACCTATATCCATGTTGCCTTGCTTCATCATCTTTTTTCTCCAGGTAATCTACCTCATCATGGTTGTTGAGCCACATTTTTGTCCATGATTTTATGATTTTTATCAAACAAATACATCCTTATACCTGGTGTTTTTAATCGTTATTAATCCATTATGTTGTTAATTAGAGGAATTTAGAAACAATAGCTATTAAATTATAAATTCTTATTTTTAGTTAATTAATGAGTGTTTTCAATAATTTACTTCTGGGTTGCAGGAAGGTTCGGTGCAGGAATGCATTCGAGCAAAAATTCACCAAATGCATAAAGGTAGTAGTTAGGTAGTTGAATTTCTGTAGGTATCCAATTTTCTACCAAATGGAGCAAAATCTCTAAATTCTGAGACATGGGTTGTGTTCAGAGCACCGTGTTTCCTATAACCCAAAAACTGTCTGGCAAAATTCAGCTTCGTGAAAGAGTTATCGTCAGGGGAATATTCCACTAAAAAAACCACTCCTGAACGTGAACTTATTGAGTCTCTATGAATATTGCTACTTTGGTTATGTTGGGGATTAAAAAAAATCTTAGTTCACTCTCAAATGGTTGTTAGCCCTTTTGTAAAATTCACATAAACCATCATTCTGGAGGAAGCGATGGAAATTCTCCAAATAATTCACAATCAGGACAGGGGACTTCTTTGAACATCTTAAAATTAGTTTCCAACACATGTTATGAAAGTTTGGAGTCGAGGGATGAACTAGCTAGGTTAGCATCTAAATCTGTGGCAACAACTTCTTATAAATGGTTTCATTGGTTATGATAGAATTCTCAAGAATAGTTTGTTGACTTCTCGAGGTCAAGGTTATCCCTATAATTTTCAAATAAAAGAACTTTATGATCTTACTTATTCACAAGAGTTTATTGGAACACCATTCAAAATTTGAAAACTATCTTATGTCAAAATTTGGGGTGATTTTGATGTCGTGGTTTGTATTTTTCACCACCATAATTTCAGTACCATTTACTCTTAGGGAGACGGTACTAGTTGATGCTTTGACCAAGTCACTTGTTCTGTGGGACGCATTCGAAACAACGAGAAAGCATATCGAACTACTGTTGAACAGGTAGTTGATCCTATAACACACATGGTCTTGTTCAAAATGTTAAATCGAGGTGTTTTTCATGACATAAATGGGTGCATTTCTATGGGTAAAGAAGCAAATGTGTACCATGCAACAAAAGACAATGGAGAGGAGCTCGCTATAAAAGTCTATAAAACTTCCATTCTTGTGTTCAAGGACAGGGAAAGGTATGTTCAAGGAGGCTTCTGTTTCAGGCATGGGTATTGCAAGCACAAGATAAATGGTGAAGACTTGGGCAGAAAAGGAAATGAGAAATCTTTCAAGGCTGAAGGCAGCTGGCATCCGGTGTCCAACACCAATGCTTCTGCAACTTCATATTCTTGTCATGGAATTCATAGGAGCAAATGGTTGGGCTGCACCTCGACTCAAAGATGTTTCCTTGTCAAAGAATAAATTACGTGAAAGTTATTTAGAGGTCGTTATCATGATGCGTACCTTATATTAGAAATGTAGACTTGTTCATGGAGATTTAAGTGAATACGATATTCTTTATTATGAGGGCCATTTGTATTGTATTGTAGACATTTTGTGTGAGGATTCCCTTCATGTCTCTAATTTCTTTAAGAAAAATGGAGTAGCAGTTATGGCGGTCCGCGAATTGTGTGCCATATCTCAGCTAGCTATACGATGCTTCCACCAGCTATACAAATTTCAATTTCCTCCAGAAGCCATGAATGCATCTTCCAGCAACAGAAAAATCCCATGAAAAGAGGAGAAATTTTTTGAATTGACAATCTGTTTCAAACCAATTCTCATTCTGGAAATTTGTAAAACCAATAATTTTCTATCACTAGGTTGAAGCTTAATTAAAAATGTATATATATATCAATTGCCGGAAGTCTATGGGGGGTTGATCCATTAGAGATAGGTAGCTGCGCAATAGTCAGCGTGAGTGTGGGTGAGGAAAACCCATAGAATGTGAATTAAAAATGAAATTGCAGAGGGGTAGTCAATGAATTATTAGCCCGTGCAATAGCTTGTGGATTGGGATTTTTAAATTATTCATTTATTTTCTGGTTATAATTATATTTGTTGTGCGTAGTGTCTATATGTGATGTTATGTAGATATATCGGGTTCAAGTTTCAAACGTAGTCAGCGTTCATATCTAACGCAGAGATCCAACAAGTGGACTAATGCCATGAGGGACTAAGCTACGTTTTTATTTTGATTATATGCCATTAACGTTCCTGTGGGGAGCAAGAAAAACCATGTACGCAGATCATTGTTTAATTGTGTCATCATGCACGTAAGGATCCAAACTATGATGTGTTCTTGTATAAAGAACCCACGCAAGGAATGAACGCAAGCTGGGAAAGGACGTATTAGAGGAGTGGATTCATATAATTGCAGCAAGCTTAGCAATTAAATGAAGACCACGATAGAAATAGCCTCCGTGAGGACGATTCAAGCGTTATGTCAAATGATCTAAGGATGGGGCGATAGCGCAGATTAGATCTGCGTTCGACCAGCACCTCAACAACCTATCAATCAAGTTTCATTTGTGTAGAACTAGGTTTGGTTCAAGTATTCGTTAATTGCAGACATAAGGGAGACCACACAGACTCGATCTCCATCAAATGTTTGAAATTCAATGCACTATTTAATGTGATTGTTGGTAAGAGAAAACTTGGATTTGATATCAAATATTTTATGTTCATTATTTCGTTATTTGAAATATTGCTATGGCCAAGAGAATTCAATATTGCAGAATGAAATGTATGTGAATTGATGAAATAATGATCACACATTGTTTGTTTTTTTTTGGATATCGAGCTGTAATTTATGAAAAGAAACAAGTGATACTTATCTTCCATGATAAAGAAGGGAAACCTGGGACTTGCAAATAGGGACATATTTTGCGTAGTTGAATTAAAGGTTCTTTTTTATTATCTGTAATATGATTTTTATATAGGATATTTTAAGTGTTGTTTTACATGAAGCAAATTAGTTTTATTTTAGGAATAGTTAGAATTGTCCTTTGATTAATTTAAAATCTTGAGTTTGTTATCAAGGGTAGTTTAGATAGTTAGTTTAAGGTGTGAATTTATAATGTGTGATCTTTTTGCTTATCTCGGGATTAGTTTGGAGTGTTAGAGAGGAATAATTAGATTAAGGTTTTTAAGTTATCATAGGAGATTTAAAAAATAGAATGCGAGTGCGAGAATGTTACATGATTGAAGATTGTCTTGAATTTCATTATAGTTTAATTATAGTGTGGAGTTTGCAGTGAATGAAATTGGTTAAGTAGTTTTCCTTTCAAGATTGTTTATTTACCAGAAAACGTGTGTTTCATTCGAATATCTAGTTCATCATTATAAGGAATATATTTATATTCTGATCAGTAAGTTGAGCCAATACGCAGTACAACTCGCGTTTACGACTCCCGAATTGATAATTAATATTGAGAGGTTTAATCCGACAATTAAGCTAACCAACAATGGTCCTATTGGTCCTCAACCTTATTACCATCTTCATCTTTACTTGTGGACTGATTTACTCTCACCTTTACCCTTATTTTCTTTTGATTCCTCATTACCTCTTAGCTCCTTTGCAGGCCTTGGAAGAAAATTTCGAAGGTAGCCTTAAGCCTTAGAGCAAATTTTTGTTTGTTTGATGGTTTCTGCATTAGCGTAGAGTTGACAGTTGTGCCCATGGATTAGTGCAACGTCAAGTAGCCGTGCCCTGGGATTAGCGCAATGTCGGGTGCGTGCAGGCCTACCAGTCAGGTCCTGTGTGTGTCGGTGGGGTCTGAGCACAGTGCCCTGGATTTGCGCAACGCCACCCCAGATTAGCACAACGCCTTACAAATTTGAATGGAAGGGAAGTGGATTAGCACAGAGCCAGCTTGTATTTGCACAGCGCCATTGATTTTCATAGTGCTAGGAAGAAAATGCCTAGAAACACTTAGATAAATTTTATTTTTCTCCTGAGGGCTTCTCCTCTTATGCCAACTGATAAGTTTTTTTGAAATGATAACTGGAGGGACTTTCTACCTTTAGAGAAAAAAAATTAAACTCATAAGCCCACTTTTGCTAATTTTGTTTTCTATTTTTGTGTCACCTTGTAATTTTTACTGATATCCCTTTGCAGGAAGTGACTAAAAAACACAGAAACGATACTTTCCTCCCAACCATTCTTCCTTGATGATTTTTAGGTAGATGATTGATGATTTTAGGCTCTCTTTGCGCTATTGATGCCTCTAGGACTTGTTTTGCTGATGCTTGTTGGAATTGTATGGTTCACTGTGTTTTAGCCTTTATCATGTCCTCAATCTCCCCATTTTTAGAGACTGATAAACACATGTTTTATCCCTCTTTGAGATCCCTAAGTGTAGGTGATCTTAAAATAGGTTCTCTTCCCTTCTCAATGTTTTTCCATAGGTATAATAAATCTGTCTTGCACAGTGACCCCAGTCTTTTCAATAATTTTTGTCCTTATCTCCCTTCGGCCACTTTTGATGTGTTGTAGGTGCCATGACACAGTTTTTGGTCCCCTTAGTCATTTTTTGGATTTTGATAGCTCATTTATTGACAGTAAACTCATGCTCAACATGATTTATTATTTTGACACTTAACCTTATGATTTCTTTCCTTTGATCATCTAAGGACACTTGACTACGCTTGAAAACTTGATCTCCCTCACTGAAACTCTTTGTACTTTCTCCTTTTGGTGAAGTGAGGCACTATTATCTTTGAAAAAACCTAGAAACCACCTTGAAAAGCCTTAGGAGACCTTTTGTCATTAATAAGGAGGACTTATCTTCTTCATTTGACCTATTTTTTCTATCTTTCCAAACTTTTAAGTTTTATGGTTATTAGAGAAGAACAAGTAGTGTTGTTTTCTAAGTTCTATATATCATTTTCAAGTTCATTCATTTATGTTCAGTTCACCTCACCCTTTTCTCTTTTTCATTTATAATTTCTATAAATCTTCAGTGTGAGCTTGGTTCTATTGTTGTGCCTTTGTCCTTGTGGTCTTTACACTGTCTTCTCGCTTGGCAACACTATTTTACCAGTCAACCCCAAAACCCTGATTCTCTTTGTACATAGGCCTGCTGCCTCTTACTTTGTTGTGGTTGTCCTTAGTGATGACTTAGCCTCTTACCTTACCTCTTTTTCTACTGATATCCATCTCAATCATTCCTACATAAATGTTTAAGATGGGGAGCTGTCTTTTGTAGAAGTTGTGCTTTGACCAAGGAGGCCGTCATTGAAATATTTTTTGATCCATTTGGACAACCATGTGTTGTCCTTCTTCCTCTTTGATTGTAGCCTATTGGTACAGGAAAAATAAATATTTAGAACACCAAAAAAATCCTATGCCCTGTGAAACCCTAGGTGACCTAGTGGTAGGCCTTTTGGACTTGGCCTTTGGCTGCAAACTTGAATTAGGGTTTTTAGGTGTAAAACAAAGTTTTTGAAAAAATTTATGCATTTCAGACCCAAAAATACTGATTTTGATTTATCTAAAGAGCTTAGAGGGTAGCTTGAAACCACTAATGCTTAAGGCACTTGGTGAATAGGGAAAAAGATTAGGTTACTTGGTAATCAAAATTGGAAGCAGAAGGGTTAGGCAAGTCAAAACAGAGAGGTAAGGTCAAAGGTGGCATAACATAGTGAAAATGCGTGGCATGAGCCCATGATTGGTCTTATGGGGAGTGATAGGTTGGCCATGAATTGATGGGATAATGAAATAGTGAAAAATATATCCTAAGGATAATGAAGGCAGTGAGATTTCTAGAAGTCACAATATTCATGAATTTTGTTTCTAGAAATATATGATAAAAATTTAGTCATCTACAAAGGAAAAAATTAATGATGACTAACAGGGTGGTTGTAGTGCTTATAAATCCCTCCTGGCCAAGTGCACAACACCAAGGCCAAGGGCACATCGTCGAGGCTAAGCGCGCAACGTCGGTGCTGAGGGTGCAACGCCTTGCAAATGAGCAGAGGATGTGTTCCAGGAAAGGGTGCAGCGACTTCCCCAGTGCACAACGCACACTCCCAAGTGTGCAATGCCAGTGTAATTTGCATGGGGAAAAATTTCCAAGGGCACAACACTTGATTCCACGCACGCACCACCAAGCTAAGTGCGAAATGCTAGGAAAATTCACCCAACTTTAGCTTGAAAACTCACAACTTCTCTTCTCCTTGAAACTTCTAACTCTTTGCAAGTGAACAATGACTCATATGAAGTGTAAGATGTGCTTTATAGGCTGATGGATTTGATTTTAACTTTGAAACCCACTTTCTAATGTCTAAAACCCTTTTTCTCTCTTTTACTGATACTCCTTTATGCCTTTTTGCTTGTAAGTTGCTGAATGATGAATTTGACCATTCCCTTTTTCTCATTTAGGCATGAAAAAATCATTAAACACCTTTGGGAGGATTTCACATAGCAGCACCTTCAAAAACCTATTTTTCTTCCAACATGGAGTTCAAATCATCATTTCACCTTCTCTGGCCACTTTCCCAAAACCTTAGGTGTCTGGAGTGCTTTACAACAATCATCAATGTTGTCTTCTAAGTTCTCTATAGCCCTTTCAATTTCATTCACTTCTGTCCAGTTCACCTCACCTTTTTCTAAATCTCATCAATAATATCTGATATATTTTCTTCATGTTTGGTTTTGTGTGCCTCCTCCAGGTCATTTTTGCAATTGATCACTATTTTGGCACTCTGTTGGACCATTATGTGCCTAAACCCTAATTACATACAAGAACAAGAGTTTCCTCTTCTCCTTGCTGAAATTTGTCTTCATTCAGGAGTAGATGACCTACCTTACCAGTACTTTCTACTGATATACCTTTCAACACTCCTGTAAAAGTGTCAAATTTTATCCATTTTCCTCATGTGCAGACTCTGAATTGAATGGATAATCTTCTTTGGAAATCTTTTAGGTCTTCCATGAATAATCATGTCTTGAAATTATATTACATCTGAGCCAGATTCTAGCAAAGGAAAAGAAGTGCGTGAAACACTAATGATGACCTTAAAACATGTGAAACCCTAATTGACCTTGTGGGAGGGTTCTTTGACCATGATCTTGACTGAAAATTGGCTTGGAGGCTTCAAGTAAAAAACAAAGTATTGTCAAAGGTGTTGGATTGAAGATCCAAAATCCAATGTACTTGATTTATATAAAGAGCCTACAGAGATAGTTTTGAGACCATCAATTCTTGAGGAACCTGGGGAACATGGGAATGAGTAGGCTATAGGAAACCCTAGAGGGAAAGTGGAGTTTATGGACAGGGGAAAAATAAGGCAAGGAGGCTATAGGTAGGGAAGGAGGATGAAAATGAAAGGTATAAGCCCATAAGGAAATTGTAGGAATGATAGGGTGAACATGAAATGGAAAACTGATAGAATAGTGAAAATGTTTCTATAAAGATAATGAAGGCAGTGATATTTATGAAACTCACAATATTCAAGGAATGTTGTTTTCAAAAATCTAGAACCATTCTATAGTCATCTAAAAATAGTGAAAAATACTGATGACTAACAAGGAGCTCTCGTTAATTGTCTGCGATACATTTCGAGTGTGATACCTCACTCCACATACGTAAGTATATCATAGCTCATCCATGAACCTTCGGGTATATCGGGTGGTGTTATAGTACAAAAATTATAAAGGGGTGCTCTCACTGTGTGATTTCGCATTAGACAACGCTAATACGGACTTGGGCCTCCACATACTTTCGGGTATATTTTGGAGGAAAAATTTAGGTTGCTATCCATCCATAGTGAACCGAGTCGATCGCCTTGTAAATTGTGATACACCAAACACAACATTTGGCGAGATTGCCTGCCCATACTTCTTGGTTCGCCAGGAGGTATTCTACAGTTCATAGTTTCTTGGTAAACCTTTTGCCTAGCATTACCCTTTTATTTTTTTTATTTTTTTTGGGTCATAAAATATATCAGTCATCATGAAATAAGAAAATCCCTTTCCCCGTAATTCATGTAGACTTGCATTAAAACCACCTTTAACACCAGAAGCCACTTTTGGTTGGCGAAGGTGACATCACTCTACTAAAACGAGTACCATGAGTACCTCTGGTGAAGCATCATCATCACATATACTAGAGTCGGTACAAGTTGTTTCTAAAAATCCTGGTTTGTCTATTGTTGTCGAGACAGAGTCCTCACAGCTACTTGTGGTCACGATCCATCCAATCAATGAGACCATACCTCCCAAACCTGGCGTTGTTCAACTGGAAGTTGATCCAGATCCTGTCTCTTTTTTTCCGGAACATCTGCATCCCAAAATCGAACGACCAGAATTTGTTCCTGTATCGGTTGTCCCACAATCTATTGTAGCCATTGAGTCTCCCATATCACACAGTCAACCTCCTGAAATATGCTTTGGGCCTGACGGAGAAATCCTTCAACCTGGTTTAATTTCGATAGAAGAAATCCCACAAGATGAAACACATTTAACTCCAACCCATTTTGGGGAGGATCTTTACCTGTATGAGTCTTTTCCTCAATCACCTCCCTCTGCTTTTTTTGATCCTGTACCTATTCAAATTCCCGTCGATTCAAAAGGGTATACATTTGGTCAAGTAACCATGCCTGAACCAACATCTTTGGTTGGACCATCTGTTTCTATCACGTCAGCACCTACACTCGTTACCCCGTCGATATTCACAACTTCACTAGAGTCATATTTACATGGTGGCCCTATGGTCCCATCAGGTTATAAATCTTTATCTGGAATTTTCTCTGGTGCATCTTCAAACCCATGGAATTTACCAATGTCATCGTCTGGTATTCTAACTAGTAAACCTATAGTGAGTACTAAACAACTTGATCTTTTATATCCATCATCAGGGCAATATCATGCTGGTCCATTTGGGTCTATTCCATCCAATACAATTTCAACTGGACTCTCTGCATTTGGAAACAATATATTCTATCTTATTATACTTCTCATGTTGGGGGAAACCTATGGTCACCCACTTTGACAGTACTTCTTTGTTTTTTGGTCAACCTAATGTTGAAATGAATGTTTGTCAATGGCAACGCACTCTTCCTATCCAACCACGAATGTTTGTACACTCATATCAACCAGTTCAACATGTTGTACCCACATCAATTTCACTTGTTAATACATCTTTACCCCTGTTACAGACTCAAACTATTGTACAACAACTGTTTCAGGCGAGTCCTTCAACTCAATACCCTCAAGTATTGGGCCCTCTGACTCCAACTCCTTCAGCTAATTTACAACAACCTATACCCAGAATCATTTATTCACAAGCTGGATTACCATATTATGGGATGTCGCAGCCACAACCAGGTTATACCTATCCTCAACCAAATCTATTTTATTCTAATTTGGGTTATAATATTGGTGAACAGACCCCTTGGCAGCTAGAGGCGCAAATTCCTCAACCTTCATGTCAACAAGTATTGTACCCAGGTTTTGGTTAATATAATCCTCCAGTATTTTCTTATCAAAACAAACCCTATATGGGTTACCAACAACAGATTCCTTACGTTGGTCCTCAAAGGCATGTTGTCCAAGAAATTCCATCATACCCTAGCTATGCTCAACCTGACATCAATCGACAGTTTCCCTTTGTTGCAACTTTAGAAGTACCAGATTTAAATCAGCTCACCAATTGCCCAATCAATTATGCTCCTTGGTGGCTAATGATACCTCATAAATTACCCTCAGATATTCCTAAGTTCAATGGAAACCCTGGGGAAGACCCGTCGACTCATGTTATGAATTATCATTTGCAGTGTTCATCAAAATCCCTGAATAATGACTCTGTTCGACTACGTCTTTTCCAGCGTATGGTCACTGGTCCAGCTGCAAAATGGTACATTGAGTTACCTAGATCTTCTTTTGATAATTTCACTGCCCTAACTGTTATCTTTTTTACTCACTTCCAGTTACCCATACGATATGAAACTAGAACAAAACTCTTGACTAATTTTGAACAGACTAATGCTACTCACATTTCTAATCATATTCATGAGTGGCTTTGTCGTCGTAGAATGGTTAAGACATTTTTTCCTGATCAGCTCCTTGCTGAGTGGTTCATTAAGTCCCTATTACCATCTATAATGGATGATGTGCCTAAGAGTGGCATCGTCACTGAAGAGAAAGTCATTTCTCGTGCCCAAATTTTAGACTTGATTTATAATTAGTCTGGCATGCTATATGAGAAAATTCCCAATGCACCGCTATCTAATTTTATTGTTCCTCATCCATCAAAGGACTCTCATGTCAAAGACGGTATGATAGGTACTGCAAGAACACATCATGATACTACATCTGATTGTATGCCTTCTTCTAAAATTAATGCCATGTCATTTGACAAAGGAAAAAGTGACAAGCAACCCAGAAGTAAGAAAAAATGGAAATCAAAGAAAAATAAAACTTCTACCTCGTAGGAAATATCATGTGATAAATCGTCTGGAAATAGGAAACCTCATTACCCATGCATAGTCTATAATTAGGAACACTTTGTTCGGGATTTTCCTTAGCACTATGAAGTCTCAAAAATGGTTAAGACTTCAGATGCATCATCTGTGTTGACAGATTCGTTTCTGAATCTGGACACAAATTTGGTTGCTACGGATCCAACTTATGCTATCAATGACTCTTGCTGCCACCCCACATCAACATGATGCAAAGAATGAAGCAATGGTATACTAATTTACATGTAGAATGTCACACCAAACTCTCCTAATAGAAACCAAGATAACTAGGATTCCTACTTCCACATCATATGAGTATCATGAAAAATCCCAACCAATAACATACCCATTGACATGTGATATGTCATGTGATGGACAAACTCTCTCAAAAGTAACGAGTGAAACCATGCCTCTAGCTACTGCATCTCATCACCATGGTGCAAGGTGGGAAACAGTGATATACCAATGGGCATATAAAATGAAATTTCTTGGCCATACTCTCCCAAGAGTAGCCAACGCAGCCATGCCTCTTGTTGTTGCATCACCTTTGTACTGTACAAGGCATGGAACATACCAATTTGAAACATCGGGTGGTAACCATACTCACCCAAGAGCATCCAGTGTAGCCATGCTTCATACTGCCCTGTGTCATAGATCTGCAAGTACCTTTTTAGCCTCTAGATCATCATCTCCCTCTGTCCATCCACCTGTGGATGATGACTCATACCATGTACTAACTTGGTATCCACCAAATGGAGAAGCTCCCGCCAAACGTTTCTCATACAATAACTTTCCCCATAACTATATATGGTCTTGGGAAGACCATGAAGCATGGCTAAATCCTAGAAATATAATCCGGTCATGCGCTCAGAGATGTAATGTGTGAAAATATCGAAGCATTGTGCGTACCTCAACAACAGATCAATGTTAATAATACCATCCTCCAAAATTTGATGACAATATTTTCACTCCATGATATGTAAAAGTGCATCCTCCTTGAGGTCTCTCCATGAGAACCTCTCTCTAATAGCCTAATAGAAAATATGAGGTTCTGAATATGCTGCATGTAGAAAATTCTATTTGAGTTGTGAGTTACTCAACAGGAAGGTTCTGTCCTTATAATGGAATATGTTATCAATCACATGATTTCTACCATCTACCATATTCGCATCCAATGCTTAATAAGTGAATCGGTCATCGAAATTCTCAAATAATAACTGGGCCCTCAAATCATCACTATTCCTTAGTGATAGCATTTATGATCTCCACGATAGTGCATCTGCTATCTCATGGCCCTCTCCATACACAATGCAGAACTCATATTCCTACATTGTACTGATCCATTGTTCCTGCCTCTTCTGTAGTAGTTTCTACTCCTCAAAAATATGTCGAGACTATGGTGGTTGGTCTTCACCTGAAATCTAATACTAATAAAAAACTGTCAGAATTTGACCAATGCATGCATAATGGTGAATATCTATTTGTTGTAAGTAGAATACGACAGCTCATGCGATAGTAACTTTCGATTCTCAAAATATATTTTATAGCTTCCCTACATTAGGACTATGTTAATCCCATCCTCAGAAACTCCACACTCAAACACAAAGTGTTGTGTGCAGATCAACAATGTCAAACTGGGATAGCTATACATCTTCTCCTTGAACCAATCAATGGTCCTCTGCATAGTGATAATCTATTGCTCCAAATCAACAATGTTCTCTAATCCTTGGTCATGCAATTTCCCTGATGGCATGTGTTAAAGGTAAATTTGGGAATCATTCCCAATGACCTGGTTAAATTGGAAATCATCCTCAGAACCAATGAAATAGGGTCCATCATCCCCTATCATTTTAGTTGGTACATGCCCTAAGACAAGAACAAGAATAAATCATCCATGACTTCCATTGCAAGGTTTCCAAGATTTGAAGTACATGTTATGTCACCTATGAGCTCACCAATGCATCCTCTCAAGGGAATAACTACTTTGCATATGTAGTTACCTCCATTCAAGGGTGCTCTGTAAATCACTTCCCGACATTCAAGAGTGCGTTGGTCAAATGGGAGCAAAATTATCATTGTTCCGGAATCTCCACATGGCCAGTGCCTTCTAGAAGATTCCATATCTGTCAAAATTCGAATCCATGTGTCCATATAACACCTCTAAGCTTGGGAACATGTCTTTCCTATTATTAGAAATTCATTTATTGAGAAACTACCCTCAGTTGCTCTATAAATTAAGAACAGATCATAGTGCTTGGAAGGGAAGAAATTGGGGAAAGAAATGTTGTTGGTTTCTCAATTGAGTGTTTGATTAGAGTGATATGCTCCTGGAGAGATGTTTATTTCAATGAGGCTGGGATGAATGCTAGAGCTGGTGACATCAATCGCTAGTTGTAACCTCCCCCTTCTATCCATTAATAAAAATTTCTGCTCATTTTCTCACATATGTATCTGTTTATGTTTCTATATTTCATATCATGGATTCTTAGCTAATGTATATGTTTCATGTTTCATTGATTTAACTGATTAAGATAAATATCCATATGTATATTGTAATCTCTTTATTTTTTAGTGTTTATACTTGTAGGAACTAGTCTAGCAATAAAAGTTGGATTGGAAGCTACAGCAAGAGCGACAGAAGGAGAATAGGAAGTGCTTGGATCACAATTAATTTTCTCCATCTTTCTGTGTGTCTATTTACTCTTAGGAAAATTGTCTGCAAATTATTTAATCTATTGTTATAAATGCATAGCACCACATTTAGGAAATGTGTTTTATCCATAATTCATAATTCCGAATAACAAATTGGCGACTCCGCTGGGGAGTTTTCATTTCATCCTTGATGTTTTTTCCTCTTCTTATCCACCCAATATCATCTACTCTCAATTATTAGTCTTTTGAAACAAATAATTACATTAGATGTGTGTTTAGTAGCTTGAATTTTTATCTTTTCTACGCCCAATGCACTGTTGGTCAAGAGATAGTGCTTTGGATAGCACTGTCTCCCACTCAGGGGTACTTTGCATCGCACTGTCTCCCCTTAGAGACTATGTTGCCCTCTAAGCCAACCAAATTCCCTTTGAATTTTTCATTGCCATCACTTTCAGCCTTTTGTTTTCTATGTTTTCAATTGTCTGATACCTCATAGAGACCAGTGAATTTACCTGATTCTTCCTCCTTTGAAAATTAAGTTTGTTCAATGTCTTTTTAAGTGTTTTTCTTTATCATTGACAAATCAAATTCAAAGTACTTTTATTTCTGAATTAGATCCATTTTTTTTTGTAAAGGAAATTGTCGTTAAATTCTTCGTTTCCTATAGGAAAATTTGTAGTTCCATTCTTCATTTTTTCTAAAAGAGAAATTGTTGTTAAATTCATCATTTCTCAAAGAAGAAAGCATTTTTTTTTTGTTGATTTGATGCATATAGTTTCCTTTTTGCATTCAAATTAAGGGACTAAAACGAAAATCCTTCATTTTCATATAGTGGATTGTGTGTTTTTCATAGGAAAAAATTAGGAAAGCTGCATATTAGTTTGTTCTCTTTGTTGTTTGCTCTAAAAAATGGTTGCTCTTTCCCATTAGTAGCTAAGATTTTCATTGAAAAAACTACAATTGAAAAGTTTGCTTATCATTTTAGTCTACATTTTAGGAATTTCCATCACATCATCACGATGAACCTTGAAAGTAAAATTGATAAACAAGATCAACTTAAAATTTACATCAATTTACCTAAAAACATTGGAACCATAATGTAACATTTAGAAGGTCTAGGCTAGAGATGTGTTTCAGCGTCGTAAAAAATATCTGTTGTCTTTAATTTTCTACGATACATTCTGAGTGTGATACCTCACTCCATGTACGTAAGTATATCGTAGCTCATCCACTTACCTTCAGGTATATCGAGCAGTGTTATAGTACGAAAAGTATAAAGGGGTGCTTTCACTGTGCGATTTGCATTAGACAACGCTAATATGGACTTGGGCCTCCATTTACCTTCGGGTATATTTGGGAGGAGAACTTTAGGTTGCTATCCATTTGTAGTGAACCGAGTTGTTTGCCTTGTGAATTGTGATACACCGAACATAGTATTAGGGGATATTTCCTGCCCATACTTCTTGGTTCACCAGGAGGTATTCTGCAGTTCACAGTTTCTTGGTAAAACTTTTTCCTAGGATTACCCTTTTATTTTGTTGATTTTTTTTTGTCATAAAATAAATCAGTCATCATGGAAGAAGAAAATACCTTTCCCAGTCGTTCGCGTAGACTTTCATTGAAACCACCTTTAACATCGGAATTCACTTCTGGTTGGTGAAGGCAACATCACTCTACTGAAACCAGTACCATCAGTACCTCAGGTGAAGCATCATTGTCACATATACCAGAGTCGGCACATGTTTTTTCTGCAAATCCTGGTTTGTTTACCATTGTCAAGATGGAGTCCTGATAGCTACCCATGGTCACGATCCATCCAATCAGTGAGACCATACCTCCCAAACCCGACATTGTTCAACTGGAAGTTGATCCAAATCCCGTCTCTTCTTTTCCAGAACATCTGCATCCTGAAGTCGAATGACCAGAAGTTGTTCCTGTATCAGTTGCCCCACAATCTATTATAGCCATTAAGTCTCCCATATCACGCTCTCAACCTCCTAAAAGATACTTTGGGCCCGACTGCGAAATCCTTCCACCTGGTTTAATTTCGATTAATGAAATCCCAGAAGATGAAACACCTTTAACTCCAACCCATTTTCGGAAGGATCTTTACCTGTATGAGTCTTTTCCTCAATCACCTCTGTCTTCTTTTGTTGATCCTGTACCTATTCAAATCCACGTAGATTCAAAAGGTATATATTTGGTCAAGTAACCTTGCCTGAACCAACATCTTCGGTTGGACCACCTGTTATGATTGCGTCAGCACCTACTCTCACTACCCCATTGATGCTCACAACTTCACCAAAGTCATATTTACATGGTGGCCCTATGGTCCCATTGTTATGCGGAATTATGGATTACAGATACCACATTCTTCTCTATATGTGGTGCTCATCTATAACAACAGGTTAAAGAATTTGCAGCTAATTTTCCTAATAGTAAATAGACACACAGAACAAATAAAGAAACATACTTGGAGTCCAAGCGCTTCCAATTCTCCCTCTGTTGCTCTTACTGTAGCTTCAAATCCGAGCTATATCGCCAAAATATTTCCTGTAATAATGAACACTAAACAAAAAAGAGATAGCAATATACATATGCTTATTCAAGTTATTCAATTAAATAAATAAAACATGAGCCATATACACCAGATAAGAATTCATAATATGAAAGAAAAAAGCTTATACAGATACATATGTGGGAAAGTAAGCAGCAATATTTATTAATAGATAGTGTTAGCCACCTATAAAATTTGTCATACCTAATGGTGGCTAAATGATTTTGGAGCCTTCAAGGAATAATTTTATTGCTAAAAATTGTTGGCTCTTGAAGACTCTTAAAGGCCTCATGCCTCTGTCCCAAATCTTCATTTGTTGTTTCCATTTTATACTCTTAGAATTCTGCTAAAAATCTAAAGAGAAAAAACTGCTGCAAAACCCATCATTTTCCCCTTCTCCCACTCACAATTAATCTTCATTTCCTCTCCCTTTTCCCCATAAATTTCCTCTATTTTTTATGTTTTTCTTTCATGAAAATCACCCTTCCATGGTTGAAAACTCATTTTTTAACTATTTCAAACCCTCTGATTCCTTTGAAAACCATGAAAAATTCATGAAAATACAATTTTTTTCTATGGACCTAAACCCCCTTGGGCTAAGTCCTAAACCAGTTCCCCACATGTGCCCTTGTCATAAAAACCAAGCGCCAAACCCATATAGTGCTAATCGCATCGGAAAATTTCGATGGTGCGCGAGTCTTCTGTTCCTTTTAAAAACCCCGATGCGATCAACTCTTTTATATAAACCTTCCCGATCGCATCACAAAAACTCAACGCACCAGTTTGTTTTGACGTCTTCCGAAATTCCGATTGCGATTGAGCCCTATCCTCCGATCATATTATTTTAATATATATCCTGTGGGCCCGCCTTGGCACTTAAAAAACCTTATAATTTTTCTTCCCGATCACCCTTTTTCTTTGCAAAAACCCAAAACCCACTTATCCAAAGTTTTAACTTAAAAACTTAAAGTCACATGTTGAAATTAATGGGTAGATTAAAAAGACCGATCGCGCAATCGCAATCCGAGAAATTTCAATGGGTTGATCGAAAGACCCGCATCCAAAGTTCTGATGTGATTGGGTCTTATATGTTAAAGCTTTCCCCTCGCCTCTGTTTCATATGACTTTCCCCAGGACCGAGAGTTAAAGGTCCCAAGGCGCTTACCGCATCGCAAATGTTTTAATGAGTTAATCGAAAGACTTGTCTCCGATTTCCGATTGCGATTGGCCCTTGTTTCAAATACACCCCGGGCATATTATCCTCCATATAATTAAAGGCCCCACAGTCTGGCACCTATTAATTTTATGCACATTTTCCGCCCCTGAAGCTGAAAAACCTTTGTTTTATATCAAACCTTTGTTTTTTTTAATGTATTATAAAGGTTTGCTCCTGGTTCATCTCTGTCGTTGATTGACAACCGATCAAATGGCCAACGCTCCATCGCATCGGAGTCTCCAATCACATCGCAAAAGTTTAATCGCATATGTTTATTTTGCTTCCCCGATCGGCCATCTTCCCGATTCACTACCTACTGTCGATCTAATCTATAGATCGATGGCCTGTGCTCCATCGCATTGTTTATTTCCATCGCATCCCCTCATTCTTGACCTCCGATTGCGATTTCCCTGATTCATTCTCCACCGTTGATCTCACTCTTAGATCAACGGCCATCGCTTAATCGCCTTCGCCCTCCCGATCGCGCAGTCGCATCAAGAATTTTCATCGCACCTCTTTTTCTCCTCCCACTGATTGCGATCTCCCGATTAGATCAGGACCATCCAGGTGTCCAGATCCAACGGCTATGCTCCTCTCCCGCCTTCTGAAGCAGTTTAACCCTAAACACAGGATTTCTTAAATTGTTTTATGTTTTATGCAGGTTTTAAATGGTTTTCGATGTTATATTGAAGAAAGGCCATGGGCCGGGAATGACGATTCCCGTGCCTTAAGTCCTTAAAAGAAAACCATTCACAGGGTTGGATTCAATGTTTTATCAACGTTCCATGGGCGTCAATACTATAAAGGCCCTGCGTAGCTCTACACATTGACAAGACACTTCGTTTTGAACGCGATTTTAAAGAGTATAAGCTTTGAAGAATAGAGCACGGAAGAATGAAGATTGAAGACTAATTTGGGGATTACGGTTAAGATTGAATATCAAAAGCCTAATCCCCCAAATTAAAATAGAATTAATAGAAAATCAAGAAGATCTATCAGGTAGAAAAGACCTCCACCGCTGCATTTGAGGCGAATTGATTCCTCAACTACTACAAAAGCCACCTGTTGCCTCAAACCATTCAAAATAGAGGTCGAGTTATTGATTAAACAAATATCTGCCTCCAGCGCTGCCAAGAAGTTAATTCTGCCAAAGGAGTTTAATAGAAAATATCCACAGAGTTACTCCAGACAGAGCACAGAGCCTTAAAAGTCAACATTTCTTTCCCAGCGAGCTTAAAAAGTTAATGTAACCAATTAATACAAGAGGAATATTAGAATGTTCTCCATCGAGCCCCTCAAAAGCCTGAGAATTCTTAAGTCTGTATTAATGATCTTTGAGATCTTTTGTTAAATCCCACCTTCTCATCCTTCTATAAATACTTCAGTAGAAGATGAGTAATTGTTGGTTGGTTGGTTGTTGTTTGATCACAAGCTGTAATATTGAAACTCTCTGAAATCAATACATAGTCCTTTGAAGTTGAAGAAAAAATTGAAGTCTTGGAGGTATTAATGATGTTGTTGCATGCTTGTTCCTGAGAAGGCTCTATCATTGGATCCATGAGCTTGGCTGTTGGTGAAGTATTCTGAACTATTTTATTTTTTTCCCCTGCTTTCATTATGTTCCATAATTTCTTACTATAGTAGGATAGAAAGTTTTAGGCTAAGAAATGACTCTTGGAAGCACCTTAGACCTGTTCATCCTTCACTGTTTCATGTTTTCTTCGGCTGAAGTATTTTAGAGGCTTTAATATTTCTCTTTAGTCTTCATGCTTGTTTATTTCCTTAATAGTTTGAACAGTTGGTTTCAACATGATTTATGGTTCTCCCTGCTTCTCTGCTACCACTTAAAAACTGTTATCGAAGTCTCCCTTTGAAGTTATTTGCTTACAGTGAATCAGAGAGGTCTGTTTTGATCTTGCCCTTTGTCCTCACTTAAACAGTTGGCTTAAAGTTTGTTATAATTATGATCATAGATGTTTTTAGGTGTTCCCTCTTCTATGATTGTAATTATCGGTAAATCTTTTATGTTTTCTAAGTCCTTTAGAATAAAATCTTTGAGGAAATAGGGTGTTCCCCGAATCTTAGATTTCATTTTGAAAGTTGTCTTGAAATCATTATTTGCCTAAAGAATGTTTGTATAATTTATGGTTAGCCCTGTCTATCAACTATCTCTTTATTGTTTAAATTATGTTTTCAGGTTCCCTTTGTTGAGAATTCAATTTCTCTTTCCAAATCATTAATGTTCATCCCATTCCAAAAACAAAAGGATCCTGTGGCCAAGTTAGATTTGCCCTTTGATATCCCATATCCTTTGATAAGTGTGTTATGACCTTTTCTTGACTCCATTGTCCAATGAAACAGATATTTTACTATCCTATGTATCTTTCCTAGACCTTTCATGTTCTTTTGTATCAATTCAATCCAACCAAACAAAAAAACAAACACCTGCACTTAATAACTAGTCTAAAATCAATACTATAAGCACACAAGATAAAATTTTGCAAAAAAAAACATTTGAGAGATCCCTCTCTGAGAACAGGAGGACTAGATCTTGTAACTCTAAAGATTGGTTTTGATGTTGCCTTGTCTTTTGATTTTCCAAACTATCAAAACACTGGACACCAACATAATGGCGATCACGGTGGAACCTTCTGAGTCAGTAAAAATCTAAGTACTCCTTAGGACTCCAGAAATTCCTTATTTTCAAAGACCATCCAGTGATTATCAGCCACCTCATCACCACCAACATAATGGCGATCATGGTGGGACCCTGAGTAAAATCTGCAAAATAAAACACTCGCTGTCTAAATATAACATAAGTAACCTTCTTCAAGCACTACCAAGCAATGGTAATCATGACAGGACCTTTTGAATCAGTGACAAACTAAGTAACCCTTAGGATTCTCATAAAGCCTTGTCAAACCTTGAAGATTTCAGTTACCAAGCCATAAGAGTGAACTCTGTACATTTTGACACCCTAGCTAAGTGTTAAATCAGACTTAGAATGCTCTCTTAACCTATAGGACCAAAATAACTCAGAAAAACCCAAAAAAAAAAAAAAAACTTTTCAGTTTGGCTTCATAATAAGCTTCGTGGTGAACCATAAAACTTTTTTTACCTCCAAAGAGCTAAAAATTCCCACCTGGTGACTCCACAATCCTAAAAAACAAACCTTAAGACTCCACTGGGAAGACCCCAAGTCTTGATAGCATCATATAAACTCAGCTAGAAAGTTTTAAGATTAAAATTTTCCTTCTTATGAAAAGATCAGTTAGCCTCTTAAAGATTGTCATATTTGGTTAAAACTTTTCTATTTAACTGGGTCTAAAAAACATAGCATAGTGGCTCCTAGAAAGATTCGTACTGGAGCCCATCCTGACCCAGATCCACATGAGATAGTTGATAACCCAGAAATTTTCCTTAGGAAGTCTCCCAAGATAAAATCTTCAACTGTTTTCAGATCACCCTTGAGAGCTAATTCAGTTCTCGAAAACCTTCCAGCTCTACAAGAAACACATGGTGGTGGAACCATAAAACATTTTTCCTCCTTACGAGCTAAAAATTTTCCACCTGGCGACTCCACACTCTAAAACTCCCAGAAGACCAAATGACTCCACTGGTAGAAGACCCTGAACTGATTGACCAGACATAGTGACCTCTTTCTTGATTTATAAAATGATTCCAAGGATACAACGAAGGTATGCCCCAATGATCAGGGAGCATATCCTTGGATTCCCACACAAAATGCCTGAAGTAGATTGGTTAGAAAACTTACCTACCTTTCAGGGCGAAAATGTTGATAACCCCTTGCTACATCTCATCAATTTTCATACACATGTGTGGAAGTTCAAGGTTCAATGGCACGAAGACTGCCTAATGAAAATGTTCATGGCAACATTAGAAGGAAAATTTAGGGATTGGTATGAATGCTTGAGATCTAGTAGTTTGTTTTCTTTAAGATACCTTGAATATATATTCTATGAGAACTATAAAGAAAACACTACATCATTATCATTAGGTGCCATATATTATGATCCATCACAAAACATCACCCAACACATTATAGATAATGAAAAAGCACTGGAAGAAATGCATCCTGAAGATCTTTTAACAGCCATTCATGAGTTTAATCTCTTTTTGAAAGATTATAAGAATATTGATAATCAGGAGCAACCCTTTATTTTTCTAAATCAAGAACAAACTCAACCGTTACAAGACCTAGACAATGAGAAATATATAGATGATGATCAAGATTTTATAAAAGAAGGTGAACAAGATTACAAAAAAAGCAATGAAAAAGGTTGTCAGCAAATTCCTGATTATCTACCTATATCTTGTATCATGCTATTAAGAGAACTTCATGACCAAATTGCAAAAACTAATAGTGAGCAGTACCTTGAGGAAAACATAAGCCATCTTGGACTCACAAAATCTGAAATGAGACAAGAGGCAACAAAACCAAAGTCTCTGCCTCTATGTTATGACTCATTTCAGATTATCAAAGAAAAATGGCATCCTGAAAATATACTTGAAACAACTCATGAACTTTACAGTCAAAGTGACTGCCATGAAAATCATGAGGTGTTGTTTGAAATTGAGATAGATCAGGAAAAAGAAGAGAATTCTCAAAATTCCCCTACAAGCACAAGTAATCATTCCCTAGAAGAGGCTCAAGAAGACATCCAGCCTCAAAACCAGTTAACACAAGAGGGAAAGGATTGTTGTTCTTCTATCCAAAGTAAAGAGAAATTTCCTTCTCTTTTTACAGAGGAAGAAACTAATCAGATATTAAAAAAGTAGCCAACCCTCAATTCTTTATTAGAACAAAACACTTCTGCTCATTTATCTACTAAATCTTGTTGTCTTGAAACAGAAAATACACTTGTAGAAAAGCTCAAAGAGGAACAAAATGATAACCCAATATGTTTGATTGGTGAAATTGTGTATACTAATGATGACGAGATCCAAACATAAACTAATCATGCAGGGCAACCAGTAGTGGATTGGTGTCATGAAATTCATTATCATCAGCTTGAAAGCAGCCATCAGCCCATCCAATTCATCAGAAATAGCTTTCACATAATTGGGGGTCAGCAATCTACTAGTTGTAATGTTGAGGTTGAAAAGAAAGAGAAATTTCTTGAGCAGGATGAAGATAAGGAGCTTCCTCCTAAAAGGATTGAAGTAATAAGAGATACCCCTGCCCAAGAACATGACGATCTCTTCACAAAGCACAGTCCATGGAATCAGAGCATACCAGAACTACAAGAGGACAACCCTGTAATATATGATGAATCATCTAGTTCAGATAATAATGAAGATAAGGAAGTTTTTCTTTCTCACAAGAATCTTTGCCTTAATCCAGTGGAGAAAAAAGAGATGATCCTGGTTGAAACACATCTTCCAAACACTCTTAACCAGGCACTATTTCAAGATCCCTATGCTCACTTCTTGAAGGCATTTGAAGGAGGGATCAAGGTAATTAGGAGCAGTTTATTACCAAAAGCAAGAAGATTATTTAGCACTACTGCTAAAAAACAAAAGGAATGGGAGTGGCCCTGTTTGTCCAGCTTGCCTAAGGAGATGAAAAAGGACCAATTGTGGAATCATTTACTGGATTGGTTGTACTGGAAAAGAGATTTCATCAGCTAAACATGTAAATACTTCAAGATTAGATTAGGTTAGATAGGAATTTCAATAAAGCTCATTTTTGAGCATTTAGTTAGTTGTTGATTTTTGTCTTGAAGGAAAAAAAAATCCAAAAAAAAAACAATAAAAAGGAGAAAAGAGGGCAGATGGTAAAAACAATAAAGGTACAACCCCATACCAAAAAAGAGAAACAAATTCTGAAAGTGTGCAAGCTTAAATGCCACTCCTGAATAACACACTTCTAGTTAGTCAAACAGCCTAATCTTGACTAATTAGCTTTAAATTTTCTGCTGATAGAATAGTGAATTCGATTTGCCAAAATGTTAAATCTTGGCATATCAGTAGATAGTTTAGGATAGAAATGAAAGGTTCAAACATGTTCAAAATATGAACCTAAGTTTCCAAAAGAGAGATGACTCAAATCTGTTTTATTTTTCTGAGTAAAAAAGAAGAAGATCTAGTTCTAATTATCTCAAAATCTGAACCAGAGAGCAAGGAAGAAATAGTTCACATAAGAGTCAAAACAGAGCTATAAAAAGAGTGAAGGAAGTGCTTGAATTTTCAGATCTTAAGCCTTCCAATTTTGATTTAATTTTCTGTAAATAATAATCTATGTTCAGCTTGTTTTTATGCCATAGATCAGCATCAAATTAGACCGATCAATCCTAACTTGAATGTTTTTTTTTTTTAATTTCTGTTTTAATAAAATTAGAGAATAAAAATCTGTTAGAGCAGATTAGTAGATTAGGTAGAGAAGCATGTGGGCTCAACTGTTTAATTTGAGCCCATGGAGAAATAAGAAGTAGAACTAGATTAAATTTTTTTCTTTCAAAAAGAATAAAATGTTGTAAGAGAGTTTGCCAATCCAAGTGCACTCTAATGAAGAAAAAATGTTAGACCTATAGGATTGGGTAGGTAGAAAGCTTGTTGATAAAAGATCCAATGTTTTTCCATGGCTGCTAACTTATTTCCAGAACAAAAGAAGACCATTCAAGTAAAGAAATCAGCCCAATGGATGAGGCAACTGATCAGCATCTCAGAGAATGCAGGTCTGAAATTCTTGATGCCTTCAAAAAGGCACCATCCCCAAGTGGAGCCACTGTTAGCCACCTATAAAATTTGTCATACCTAATGGTGGCTAAATGATTTTGGAGCCTTCAAGGAACAATTTTATTGCTAAAAATTGTTGGCTCGTGATGACTCTTAAAGGCCTCATGCCTCTGTCCAAAATCTTCATTTGTTGTTTCCATTTTATACTCTTAGAATTCTGCTAAAAATCCAAAGAGAAAAAACTGCTGCAAAAACCATCATTTTCCCCTTCTCCCACTCACAATTAATCTTCATTTACTCTCCCTTTTCCCCATAAATTTCCTCTATTTTTCATGTTTTCCTTTCATGAAAATCACCCTTCCATGGTTGAAAACTCATTTTTTAACTATTTCAAACCCTCTGATTCCTTTGAAAACCATGAAAAATTCATGAAAATACAAGTTTTTTCTATGGACCTAAACCCCCTTGGGCTAAGTCCTAAACCACTTCCCCACATGTGCCCTTGTCATAAAAACCAAGCGCCAAACCCATATAGCGCTAATCGCATCGGAAAATTTTGATGGTGCGCGAGTCTTCTGTTCCTTTTAAAAACCCTGATGCGATCAACTCTTTTATATAAAACTTTCTGATTGCATCGCAAAAACTCAGCGCACCAGTTTGTTTTGACGTCTTCCGAAATTCCGATTGCGATTGAGCCCTATCCTCCAATCATATTATTTTAATATATATCCTGTGGGCCCGCCTTGGCGCTTAAAAAACCTTATAATTTTTCTTCCCGATCACCCTTTTTCTTTGTAAAAACCCAAAACCCACTTATCCAAAGTTTTAACTTAAAAACTTAAAGTCACATGTTGAAATACTTTAATGGGTAGATTAAAAAGACCGATCGTGCAATCGCAATCGGAGAAATTTCAATGGGTTGATCAAAAGACCCGCATCCAAAGTTCTGATGCGATTGGGTCTTATATGTTAAAGCTTTCCCCCCACCTCTGTTTCATATGACTTTCCCCGGGACCGAGAGTTAAAGGTCCCAAGGCGCTTACCGCATCACAAATGTTTTAACAAGTTAATCGAAATACCAATCTTTGATTTCCGATTGCGATTGGCCCTTGTTTCAAATACACCCTGGGCATATTATCCTCCATATAATTAAAGGCCCCACAGTCAGGTGCCTATTCATTTTATGCACATTTTCCGCCCCCGTAGACAAAAAACCTTTGTTTTTTTTATGTATTATAAAGGTTTTCTCCCGGTTCATCTCTGCCATTGATCGACAGCCGATCAAACAGCCAGCGCTCCATCGCATCGGAGTCTCCAATCTCATCGCAAAAGTTTAATCGCATATGTTTGTTTTGCTTCCCCGATCGGCCATATTCCTGATTCATTACCCACCGTCAATCTAATCTATAGATTTACAGCCTGTGCTCCATCGCATTGTTTATTTCCATCTCATCCCCTCATTCTCAACCTCCGATGGTGATTTCCCTTATTCATTCTCCACCGTTGATCTTGCTCTTAGATCAACGACCATCGCTTAATCGCCTCCGCCCTCCTGATCGCGCAATCGCATCAGGAATTTTCATCGCATCCCTTTTTCTCCTCCCGCCGATTGTGATCTCCCGATTAGATCAGGACCATCCAAGTGTCCAGATCCAACGGCTACGCTCCTCTCCCGCCTTCTGAAGCAGTTTAACCCGAAACGTAGGATTTCTTAAATTGTTTTATATTTTATGCAGGTTTCAAATGGTTTCCGCTATTATATTAAAGAAAGGCCAGGGGCCGGGAATGGCGATTTCTATGCCTTAATTCCTTAAAAGAAAACCATTCACAGGGTTGGATTCAATGTTTTATCAACGTTCCATGGGCGTCGATACTATAAAGGCCATGCGTAGCTCTACACATTGACAAGACACTACGTTTTGAACGTGATTTTAAAGAGTATAAGCTTTGAAGAACAGAGCACGGAAGAATGAAGATTGAAGACAAATTTGGGGATTACGAATAAGATTGAATATCAAAAGCCTAATCCCCCAAATTAAAATAGAATTAATAGAAAATCAAGAAGATCTATCAGGTAGAATAGACCTCCACCGCTGCATTTGAGGCGAATTGATTCCTCAGCTACTACAAAAGCCACCTGTTGCCTCAAACCATTCAAAACAGAGGCCGAGTTATTGATTAAACAAATATCTGCCTCCAGCACTGCCAAGAATTTAATTCTGCCGAAGGAGTTTAATAGAAAATATCCGCAGAGTTACTCCAGACAGAGCACAGAGCCTTAAAAGTCAACATTTCTTTCCCAGCGAGCTTAAAAATTTAATGTAACCAATTAATATAGGAGGAATATCAGAATGTTCTCCATCGAGCCCCTCAAAAGGCCGAGAAGTATTAAGTTTGTGTTAATGATGTTTGAGATCTTTTGTTAAATCCCACCTTCTCATCCTTCTATAAATACTTCAGTAGAAGATGAGTAATTATTGGTTGGTTGGTTGTTGTTTGATCACAAGCTGTAATATTGAAACTCTCTGAAATCAATACATAGTCCTTTGAAGTTGAAGAACAAATTGAAGTCTTGGAGGTCTTGATGATGTTGTTGCATGCTTGTTCTTGAGAAGGCTCTATCATTGGATCCATGAGCTTGGCTGTTGGTGAAGTATTCTAAACTTTTTTATGTTTTTCCCCTGTTTTCATTATGTTCCATAATTTCTTACTACAGTAGGATAGAAATTTTTAGGCTAAGAAATGACTCTTGGAAGCACGTTAGACCTGTTCATCCTTCACTATTTCATGTTTTCTTCTGCTGAAGTATTTTAGAGGCTTTAATCTTTCTCTTTAGTCTTCATGCTTGTTTATTTCCTTAATAGTTTGAACAGTTGGTTTCAGCATGCTTTATGGTTCTCCCTGCTTCTCTGCTGCCACTTAAAAACTGTTATCAAAGTCCCCCTTTGAAGTTCTTTGCTTACAGTGAATCAGAGAGGTCTGTTTTGATCTTGCCCTTTGTCCTCACTTAAACAGTTGGCTTAAAGGTCGTTATAATTATGATCATAGATGTTTTTAGGTGTTCCCTCTTCTATGACTGTAATTATCAGTAAATCTTTTATGTTTTCTAAGTCCTTTAGAATAAAATCTTTGAGGAAATAGGGTGTTCCCCGAATCTTAGATTTCATTTTGAAAGTTGTCTTAAAATCATTATTTGCCTAAAGAATGTCTGTAGAATTTATGGTTAGCCCTGTCTATCAACTATCTCTTTATTGTTTAAATTATGTTTTTAGGCTCCCTTTGTTGAGAATTCAATTTCTCTTTCCAAATCATTAATTTTCATCCCATTCCAAAAAAAAAAGGATCCTATGGCCAAGTTAGATTTGCCCTTTGATATCCCATATCCTTTGATAAGTGTGTTATGACATTTTCTTGACTCCATTGGCCAATGAAACAGATATTTTACTATCCTATGTATCTTTCCTAGACCTTTCATGTTCTGTTGTATCAATTCAATACAACCAAACAAACAAACAAACACCTGCACTTAATAACTAGTCTAAAATCAATACTATAAGCACACAAGATAAAATTTTGCAAAACAAACATTTGAGAGATCCCTCTCTGAGAACAGGAGGACTAGATCCTGTAACTCTAAAGATTGGTTCTGATGTTGCCTTGCCTTTTGATTTGCCAAACTATCAAAACACGGGACACAAATAGATAGAAGGGGAGGTTACAACCTAGTGATTGATTTGATGTCACCATCACCAGCAACATCCCAGCCTCATCACAATGCACATCTCTCCAGCAGCATGTCACTCAAATCAAATCCTCAATTGAAATTCCACCAACATTTCTCTACTCAAATTCTTCCCTCCCAAGCACTAGGATCTATGCTCAATTTATAGAGGAGCTGAAGGTATTTTTACAATCAATGACTTTCTAATAATAGGAAAAACATGTTCCCAATCTCAGAGGTATCAAATGGACACATTGATACGAATTTTGACACATATGCACTCTTCTAGAAGACATTGGCCAAGTGGAGATTCTAGAACAATGAGAATTTCGCTCCCAAATGACCAACGCACCCTTGAGTGTCGGGAAGGGCTTTTCAGATCACCTTTGAATGGAGGTACCTACATATGCAACACACTTATCCCCTTCAGAGATTGTTTTGGTGAGCTCATAAGTGTTATAATATAAACTTCAAATCTTCGAAACCTTGTAGATGGAAGTCATAGATGATTTATTCTTGTTCTTTGTCTTAGGGCATGTAGCAACTAAAATTATAGGGGATGATAGACCCTCATCATCGGCCCTGGGGATGATGTCTAGTTAACTAGGTCATTGCGAATGATTCCCAAATTGACCTATAAAAATTCCCCCCTAAAGCATGAAGTCAAAATAGTAATAACAATATTTTGGTTGAGATGATTTACACTGTCATGGGCTGAAGATGAAGAGTAGTGGTGACCTAAATCAATCTTACAATACATTACATCATGATATATCCTCTTGAACATAAATTTCTAAGGGAAGGCATTCCCATAATCAGCATATAAACTTTCTAATAACATGTACATAATTCAAAAAGTCGTCTACATTGGAATGTTGCCCAATACAGACATGCCTACAGATATAGGCCCATGATCGAATGATGATCTGTATGTAATGTCACCATACAGATGATGTGTACAACAATCCTAAAATCGCAACTGAGATGGCTGAAACTAGATCGGGGGTATACTTATCTCGTTCACGTGATCATTCGGGTACAAGTCTAGCCATGCGAATATATGATTTTTAGTCGAACATTGGAATACATCGTTTGATTACCAGCCAATGATGTGAGTTGTTAACAAACATGAGAGAACCACCATTAATTTCAATGGCTCTCAAGGTACTGTAGTACATTTTGTAAGGCGTGAATAGATTATTTGATGTTGAATGGCAAACAAAATCTTTCGATCAAAAGTCTGGAAGCGAGGATCTTGTCGATGCTGTAACAAACCTCATGGTACTGGAATATGATGTTTCTAGGTGAACTTCTTGGATGATGATTTTCCATCGACAGGAAGCCACTTTATTACCAAATAGGAGTTACTGATTTCGGAGACAAAGGATGACTTGATATAGCAATGTTCATGGATGAATTTCATGAGAATTAAGGTTTATGATTATTTCAGAAGGATGAGTATTCACTAGATGACTTCTCTTGAACATATCAGCAACACTGAGATGAGCTGGAAACATTGACCCAAAACTGAAGTGAAGGTATGATGAACCATAGGTATGAATGAACCGTAAGAATATTACCCAACCCAAACAGTCATGGTGATGGAGTGAAGTTTCATGTTCAAGAGCGACCTGCTACCATAAAAATTTATGTTCACTTTCCCAAATTTTCCCTGGTCATTTTTCGACTAGTACCTCTTTATTTTTTAAAAATCTTGAGGAGGATAACATATGCTTGATCTATAATTCAACCCTTTGGGGAAAAAATGTATCGCTATTTAATAATATAATGAGTCTAGAGATGAATGAAACTCGATTCTTTCCATGATAAACAAGTCCGTCACTATTTTATGTTTTAATGAGCCTAACGATAGTGACAACCCAATCCCTTTTCATATTTAGAGAGTTTGAAAAAGAGGACGAAAGAAAAATCCATAAGTATTTTCTCGTAAAGTTGTCGCTCAGATCCGAAAAAGTGTAAAATAATATCTGAGATAACCTCTTTAGTCATGTTTGACCAAGGTATTCCTTTTTCGTAAATAATCTATCTCAGTTTGGAAAAGGGTTAAACTTATACCGCGTAGATATCAATTCATTTACTTTTATGAGCTCGAAAAGACAAGTTCTTGACAATATTTTCACATTATCGGAGTCTCAAAAGAGCTGAAAGAAGACTCCAGGGGTTCATTTTTCATTGTTATCAAAGCTCAAAAAAGAGATAAAGTGCGCTTCAAGTCCTTTTTCGTTTTTAACAAAGCTCGAAAAATAAGAATAAAAATTATGCTTTGTGGTCAAATTATTCTCGAAATAAATCTACACGACTAATATGTTCATCAGTTGTAAAACTTGCTCAAAACAACATCAAATGGATTAAAAATACCTTTTTGATGATAAAAATATAATAAAACCACAGTCATAGCAATAAATATTCATTTCAAACAATTAAATGACTAAATAAAAATAGTTTTACTATTCATTTTTACCATTCAATCGTTACCATTTGCATTTTGGAGCTCTGAACCTATTTTACCCCTGAACTTTAGTGATTGATTGTGTGCAATTGGTAAGAATGTTTTGAATGCCCCATGCAAGAGCATATGTCGAGTGCCCCCTGTATGAGTAGGCACCCCCCAAGCTTCATTTCATTCACTTAAGTAGATTAATGGTTACTATTAGCTGGATGGAATGAAGGTTCATTTACGAGATCAGATGGAAGACTTGTCATAATTAGGAGAGGATTTGTTTCATTTTTAATGAGCTTGACATGGGAAAATAACTATGCTCATGACCCGTTTCATTTTTTAACGAGGTTGACATATTAAAATAACTTTCCTCAAAGGAACTTGTTTCATTTTTTAACAAGGTTGACACAAGAAAAAAAAACTATCCTCATAGGAACTTGTTTCATTTTTTAGTGAGGTTGACACAAGAAAAAATAACTATCCTCAAAGGCACTTGTTTCATTTTTTAACGAGGTTGACACAAGAAAAAATAACTATCCTCAAAATCTGTTTCATTTTTTAATGAGGTTGACATAGTAAAAGAACCATCCTCATAACCTGATTCATTTTTTTAACGAGGTTGACGCAGGAAAAGAACCATCCTCATTGTGCAGTTGGACTAGTGAGTGTGCAATGGAAAATACGTAGTCTAACGGAGTCATCATTTAAGGAGCTTGATGAGCACCAAAAATAATAAGTTATAACATGTGTTGATGGGTCTTCTCCAGGGTTTCAGATTGATATTTCACTGAAGATGGGATTAAAGGATCAAGCCGTTCAGTACTCATAAGGGAGGAACCAGATAGGATTCCAGATTATGACATGGGTGAAGTCAATGGACAAAACATCGAAGATGAAGCAGCAGTAGATGATGTCATAGCTGAAATAGATGGTTCAGTCTGGGATGTTATCTCAGCCATGGTCAAATGACCCAATGTGTACCCTATAGAATCTACGGGAACTCGAAGTGAAACAGGATCAACAAAAGAAGAGGAAGGTGATTGAGGAAAATACTTGTACAGGTAAATATCCTATTGAAAATGAGTTGGGGTTAAAGGTGTCTCATCTTGTGGTATTTCTTCAATCTAAGTCAAACCAGGTGGAATAAATTTTCCATCAGGCCCGAAGTATATTTTAGGTGGTTAAATACACGATATGGGAGACTCAATGGCTACAACATATTGTAGAGTGACCAATACAGGAACAACTTCTAGTTGTTCGACTTCAGGATCGAGATTTTCTCCACTTAGGGAATATAGCAACTGAAATATAAGGGGATGATAGACCCTATTTCATTGGTCCTGAGGATGATGTCCATTTTGAACAATAAAATATTCCCCCTAAAGCACGATGGGATCCAGATCAACTTTCGGTTGAACAACATCGGGTTCGGGAGGTATGGTCTCACTGATTGGATGGATCTTGACCATGGGTAGTTGTGAAGACTCTGTCTTAACAATAGTAGACAAACCAGGATGTGTAGAAACAAATTGTGCCGACTCTGGTATATGGGAATATGATTCTTCACCATAGTTATTGATAGTACTTGTTTCGTTAGAGTGCTTTCTCCTTCACCATCCAGAAGTAACTTCTGGTGGTAAAGGTGGTTTCAATGCTAGTCTACGCGAACGATGGGGAAAAGGATTTTGTTCTTCCACGATGATTGATTTATTTTAACCAAAAACAAATAAACAAAATGAAACGTTATTACTAGGCAAAAGGTTTACCAAGAAACTATGAACTGCAGAATACCTCGTGGCAAACCAAGAAGTACGGGCAGGCAATCCCCCCGAATGTTGTGTTCGGTGTATCACAATTTACAAGGCAGCCAACTTGGTTCACTATGGATGGATAGCAACCTAAATTTTTCCTCCCAAATATACCTGAAGGTACCTGGAGGCCCAAGTTCATATTAGCACTATCTAATGCGAAATCACACAGTGAGAGCACCCCTTTATACTTTTCGTACTGTAACACCGCTCGATAAACCCAAAAGTACATGGACGAGCTACGATATACTTACGTAAGTGGAGTGAGGTATCACACTCAGAATGTATCGCAGAAAATTAATGACAACTGCTATTTTTTATAATGCCAGAACATGTCTCTAGCCTAGACCTTCTAAATGTTATCGTTATGGTTCCAATTCTTTGTTAGGCAAATTGAGATAGATTTTAAGTTGATCTTGTTTATCAATTTGCCTTTCAAGGTTCACCACTATGATGTATTGGAAATTCCTAAAATGAAAACTAAAATGATAATCAATCTTTCACTTTTAGTTTTTTAATGAAAATCCTAGCTACTAGATGGAAAGAGCAATCAATTTGAGTGCAAACAACCAAAGATCACAAGCTAAAATGCAACTTTCCTCATTTTTCCTATGGAAAACACACAATCCACTACATGCAAATGTAGGTTTTTATTTTCAGTCCCTTTAATGTGAATGCAGAAAAGGAAACTAAGTGCATCAAATCAATAAAAAAAATTGCCTTTTACTTTGAGAAATGAGGAATAGAACAACAATTTCTCTTTAATAGGAAAAATGAAGAATAGAACTACAATTTATCCTACAGGAAACTGTAGGTTTTAACCCTGTACAGAAATTATCTGCAAACAAATCTTAAAAACAGAAAATAAACAATAGCGAGAGCATAAAACATAAAACAGATATACACAGAGATTTTCCCCTAATCCTAAATCGAGACGACCAGCTTGATTTTTCATTATATTCCTTTTAGTGTTACAACACATATATATGCATACCGTCGCATATATAAACCCCAATCCATTAACCCTGGATTAGAAAATAACCATATTTCCCTTGACCAGATCTACAAAATACTAGGGGCCGAAAACCATCATGCCCCAAAACCATGTGCAAACCCATGCACAAAACCATGGGTGAGTTCACCCATCAAAAAATAGGGTCCAATTTTTTTTTTCCCCAAGGTGCTGCCCTGAACCTCGAACAGGGGGGGCTGCTGCCCCCCTTGTGACCCCCCTACTGTGCCTACCGCAACATATAAGGGGGGATATCACCCCCCCGCACATGACTAGTTGCGGAAATAATATAACACATACCCAACAGAAATGAAGAATTTAAAGACAATTTCCTTTTTCAAAAGCAAATGGATCTAATGCAGAAATGAAAATACTTTGGAATTAAATCATCAATGATAAATAAAAGCACTTTAAATAAACATTGAACAAACTTTTATTTCAAAGGAGGAAGAGATGGATAGAGTTACTGGTCAATATGAGGCATCAGGATTTTTAAAACACAACAAACAACAAACTAAAAGAAAATGCAATGAAAAAATCAATGGAATATGGTTGATTTTAAGGGGCAACGCAGTCTCTAAGGGGATATAGTGCATTGAAATGCACCCTTAAGTGGGAGACAGTGCTATGCAAAGCACTGTGTCATGTTCAACAGTGCGTTGGGCACAGCAGAGAATAAAAAACTCAATTATAAAACACACTTCTAATGCAAAATTTGGTTTCAAAAAGCCTAATATTTCAGAGTAAATGCTACTGGGTAAATAAACAGAGAAAAATAGAGGAAAATACACCAAGGATGAAGGGTAAACTCCCTCGCAGAGTTGCCAATTTGTTATGCGGAATTATGGATTACGGATAAAACATTCTTCCCTAGATGTGGTGCTCATCTTGAACAACAGGTCAAAGAATTTGCAACTACTTTTCCTAACAGTAAATAGACACACAGAATAGATCAAGAAAATTACTTGGAGTCCAAGCGCTTCCAATTCTCCTTCTGTCGCTCTTACTGTGGCTTCAAATCTGAGCTAGATCGCCAAAATATTTCCTGCAATAATGAACACTAAAAAACAAATAGATAGAAATATACAGATGCCTATTCAAGTTATTCAATTAAATCAATGAAACATGAACCATACACATCATATAAGAATTCATAATATGAAATACAAAAGCTTATACAGATACATATGTGGGAAAGTAGGAAAAAATCTTTATTAATGGATAGAAGGGGAGGTTACAACCCAGTGATTGACTTGATGTCACCATCTCCAGCAACATCCTAGCCTCATCACAATGCACATCACTCTAGCAACATGTCACACAAATCAACTCCTCAATTGAAATTCCACCAGCATTTCTCTACTCAAATTCTTCCCTCCGAAGCACTAGGATTTGTGCTCAATTTATAGAGGAGCTGAAAGTAGTTTTACAATCAATGAATTTCTAATAATATTCAAGACATGTTCCCAAGCTCAAAGGTACAAAATGGACACATGGATTCGAAGTTTGACACATATGCCCTCTTCTAGAAGACAGTGGCCAAGTGGAGATTCCAAAACAATGATAATTTCGCTCCCAAATGACCAACACACCCTTGAGTGTCGTGAAGTGCTTTGCATAACACCTTTGAATGGAGGTACCTACATATGCAACACACTTAGCCCCTTGAGAGACTGTGTTGGTGAGATCATAAGTGTTATAAAACTTCAAATCTTGGAAACCTTACAGATGGAATTCATAGATTATTTTTTCTTGTTCTTTGTCTTAGGGCATGTAGCAACTGAAATGATAGGGGATGATACACCCTATTCATCAGTCCTGGGGATGATGTCCATTTAACCAAGTCATTGGGAATGATGCCCAAATTGACATATAACATCCATCAAGTTATGAATCTTTATTTGTAATTTTCTCTAGTGCATCTTCAAACCCATGGACTTCACCAATTTCATCGTCTGGTATTCTAACTGGTAAACCTATAGTGAGTACTGAATGACTCGATCCTTTATATCCATCATCAGGGAAATATCAAGATGGTCCATATGGGTCTATTCCATCAAATACAATTTCAACTGGACTCCCTGCTTTTGGAGAACAATATTTTCCATCTTATTATACTCCTCATGTTGGGGAGAAACCTATGGTCACCCACTTTGACAATACTCCTTCATTTTTTGGTCAACCTGATGTCAAAATGAATGTTTGTCAATGGCAACCCGCTCTGCCTATCCAACCACAAACGGTTGTAAAATCATATCAACCATTTAAAACTGTTGCACCCACATCAATTCCACTTTTTAATACATCTTTACCCTTGTTACAAACTCAAATTTTTGTACAACAACCATTTCAGGCAGGTCCTTCAACTCAATACCCTCAAGTATTGGGCCCTCAGACTCCAACTCCATCGGCTAATTTACAACAATCTGTACCCAAAATCATTTATTCACAAGTTGGATTACCATATTATGGGATGTCACAGCCACAACCAAGTTATACCTATCCTCAACCGAATCCAATTTATTCTAATTTGGGTTATAACATTGGTGGATAGACCCCTTTGTAGCCACATGCGCGAATTCCTCAACCTTCATTTCAAGAAGTATCGTACCCAGGTTTTGGTCAACAGAATCCTCAAGCGTTTGCTTATCAAAACAACCCCTATCTGAGTTACTAGCAACAGATTCCTTACGCTCATGCTCAAAGGCCAGTTTCCCAAGCAATTCCATCATACCCTGTCTATGCTCAACTTGACCTCAATCGACAGTTTCCCTTTGTTGCAATTTTAGAATTACCAGATTTAAATCGGCTCACCAACGACCCAATAAACTATGCTCCTTGGTGGCCGGTGATACCTCATAAATTACCCTCGGATATTCCTAAGTTCAATGAAAACCCTAGGGAAGACCCGTCGACTCATGTTATGAATTATCATTTGTGGTTTTTATCAAAATTCCTAAATGATGACTATGTTTGACTACGTATTTTCCAGTGTATGCTCACTAGTTCGGCTAATGGTACATTGAGTTACCTAGAGCTTCTTTTGATAATTTCACTACCCCATCTACTGTCTTTTTCACTCACTTCTAGTTACCCATATGATATGAAACTGGAACGGAACTCTTGACTAATTTTAAACAGACTAATGCTACTCACACTTTTTATCATATTCATGAGTGGTGTCGTTGTCGTAGAATGGTTAATACATTTGTTCCTGATCATCTCCTTTCTGAGCGGCTCATTAAGTCCCTATTACCATCTATAACTGAGGATGTGGCTAAGGGTGGCGTTGTCACTGAAGAGCAGGTCATTTCTCATGCCCAATATTTAGACTTGATTTATACTCAGTCTGGCACACTCTATGAGAAAATTCCTAACGCACTGCAATATAATTTTATTGTTCCTCCTCGATCATAGGACTCTCATGTCAGAGATGGTATGACATATACTGCAAGCACACATCATACTACTACATTTGATCCTGTGCCTTCTTCCAAAATCAATGACGTGTCATTTGACAAAGGAAAAAGTGACAAGCAACTCGGAAGTAAGAAAAAAGGGAAATCAAAGAAAAATAAAACTTCTACCTCACAGGAAATATCATATGATTAATAGTCTTTAAATAGGAAACCTCGTTATCCATGCATAATATGTAATGAGGAACACTTTTTTTGGGATTGTCCTCACCACGCTGAAGTCTCAAAAATGGTTAAGACTTCACATGTGTCACATGTGTTGACAGATCCATTTCCAAATCTAGACACAAATTTGGTTGCTACGGATCCATATTATGATATCTATCATGAATACATCAAAATATGTTTTGGTGTCAATGCATAATAAATATTACGGTATTCAGGCCACTGATTAACCTAATACCTTGACCACGAATCCATCTACGGAATCGCTACTACCTCCTGTTGTTCCTGAATTGACAATCAAGCCACCAAAGGGAGTCATTCATAAATCAACATTTAATCCTCAAGCCAGAGCTGCTCAAAATTATAATGTAGTTGAATATTTGGCTCAATCCCCTTCAGCTATGTCAGCATTTGAGGTATTACAAAATTTTCCCTCTCGGAAATAGGATTTTTTGTCGACAATTGGTGGAATTGATCCGACTGGTTCTAATCTCGTAGTCTTTAATCATACAGGCTATGTGCGACAATTACCAACAGAATTGGCATTCTCCATCCAAGTAAATGTTCTCAATCACCTTGTTCATCTTACTATTATTGATGAGGGAGCATCTACGTGCATTATGTCTCTAAATTGTTGGATGTCACTTGGCTCACTGCGCCTATCTCAATCATCAACGACGTTGAAGGCTTTCTACGGAAGTACATATAAGCCTTGTGGTATTATCAATAACCTGCATGTTGAACTAGGGGGAAAAACATTGAATGTTGAAGTTGAGGTCGTTGACGGACCCCTTGACTACAATATTTTACTTGGAAGGCCATGGGTATATGCTATGACTGCTATTTTTTCTACATATTTTATAATGATCGCCTTTCCACATAAGGTGTTATCACAGTCATGAATCAGCTATCCTTCTTTGCCTCCAGTTCCTAGGTAACTGGAAGTGTTCTGTTAGTTTGCACATCCCAACTCACACTTCAAAACATTGGTGTAGGACTCTTAAAGGATTCCATGCTCATGGGAACCTCTTTATTACCGTTTCTTGTGACGTCAGTAGCAATTGCAAGCATAGAGACCTACTACATGATCTCTTCCACTCCATCTAGCTTAAGGGAGAGTACGAGTGATTCTAAAATTGTTACGTTGGATGAGTTTTCACTACAAGGAAAAGACCCTCCAGCGGAGGTTATAAAGGAGGTTTTTAGTGTTATAAAATTGGCCAAAATGGTCAAAAAAAATAATTCTACAACATCTGTTTATGGTTATAGAGGTTTTGGTGGAGATTTTAATGGAAATTCAACACAACTAAAAAATAGGAGGTCGGAGGTTATTACGGATGTTTTTTTCATTGGTGTGCTACTAAGGTTTAGATGCACCGGTGTGTGACATCTAGAAGGTGGCTAGGGGCATTCGAAGGTGCATGCACCAATACATCAAGGTATAAAACTGCACCAAGCACAGTGTTGGTGCTAAAACGCACGGGGCCGTTCTAATTGGTGTTGGGATTTGTGTGGTGCCCAAAGGTCGTCTCAACGCACCAGTATGTATACTTATAGAAATGCACCAATGCTCCATATTAGACAAATGCACTGAGATTTATAATTAGTATTGGTATTTGTGCAGTGGCCATAGGTCGTACAAATGCACCGGTGCAAAATCCCACATAAACGCACCGATGCGCAATACCGCAAAAATGCACCGAGATTTTTAATTGGTTTTGGTATTTTTTCGGTTCCCATAGGTCATAGAAATGTACCGGTGCGCTATATCATACAAACGCACTGGTTTTCATTTTGTATTTTCTAGAAACATCGACCTGTGACAGTGCAATTATTGTGATTTTTAAAAATTCATTGTTCATCAAAAGTCGACACATCTTATAACAATATTGATATTAATTAAATTTTTATTAATGCACTTGAATGTGATTTTTGAATTAATTTGTTATATCATATCATAATTATTGTGATTTTTTAAAATTCATTATTCATCAAAAGTCGACACATCTTATAACAATATTCATATTAATTAAATTTTTATTAATGCATTTTAATGTGATGTTTGGATTAATTTGTTATATCATATCATCAAATTTCACATTTCTTCATTATAATATTTAATCATCCATAAATTTAATCAGTGGTGTTACATTTCACAGTGACAATGGAGAACGCAATAGAATAAATTAAAACATATTTTATTTTATATATATATATATATATATATATATATATATATATATATATATATATATGAATAAGAGAGCCTTTGTCATACAAAATGGGATAGTTATTGGTATCCCTTTGTCTTTCAATTAGGACACTATGTCCATTACATTAAACAAAATTTCTGATTTCACAAAAAAATGTTTCAAAAAATACAATGCCTTGCTTTGATATCCAAACATAGTGATCACCATTCTTCGCTTGAGCTGTTGTCACTACTAGAGCTACTTCCATGACTTGGGTTATTTTCATGAATGTTTTGTTCACAGTGTTGATTGTTTTCTTCTTCTTCACCTTCCATCTACAAACATAAAAATAAAATGTAATGAGTGTATATACAGTGGGGAGAATAATGAAAATTGCAATATTAAATAATATACATCAATGTAAATCGAAAATAAATGATGTACCATATCAACAATTGACTCATAAACTATACACATTCCTTCAAAACCATATACCATGCCACCTTTCAAGATTTCATCTGTTGGCATAGTTCAATACTTCGTTTCCTACAAGTTTTATACCCCATAAAAAATAATATATTTAATATAAAATTGTTCTATTAATTATAGACGGAGCTAAGTAAAACAAGATCGATAGATACTTACACATTCCACAATTAATTTCTGATATGCCAATATATACTCACAACCCATATTTAACCCAATTTCAATCAATTCATCTGATGGTTCTTCTTTGTATGTTAGCACCTGTTTGAAGACATTCAATGATGATTTTTGTAAAACAACTTTAAAAATAAAATGAAATCTACTTAAGTTTTTATAAGGAAGTAAAACTTACTCACAAACTTAGATATCAACCATTTTCTTCCTTGTTGTCCTGTTTTATGTGTTGAATGGGTTCCATTTTCTTTTCTTTTCTGCAAGAAAATACTTGAAAATTAATATTTAATGCTAAATTGTTTATTTATTGTACCTAATGATCAAAAAATTAAATGATTACATATTACATTTGAAGCACATTGTTGTTGAGATGGCTCCTCCTGCGATGCAATTTTTTCCATTTCTTTGACCATCTCCTTGTACACCATTTTGGACATTCCTACTGGCCTATTTCTAATCTCAACTCGTTCATCTTTTGAGATTTTCACAATCTTCCTGAAAATGTAATATGACAATAAATTGTTTAATTTTTATATTGATATATGAAAAGTAAATATAATAAAAGTGATATTTATAAATAATTCTAGACAAACATTTAAAGGAATATTCATTTTTCATTCCTTCTTTTTTGTTGTTGTACATTTTCGCTATTAAAAGTCTGACATGTCTCACTGACCAATTCTCCGGAAACTCTTCCTGTAGTTTAGATAAAATTTGGTTCTTGGAATCATTGGATTAATTTTTGTAGTGTAAGTGGAAAGAACGTCTATACATTCGTTGCACTAGATCCCTCAAAATTTTGTAGAAGTTTTTCCCCTTTCGTTAACCTCCAGCGCCATTCCAGATGAGCTAAGGAGCAATTCATTTTCATTTACATGTTCTTTTTTCTTTTCTTTTCTTAGAATAACATTCCTTTTTTGAGTTGTTGGTACCTATAGAACATTAAACAGATGTGAATTAATAGATTTTTTGACACATGTTATTTAATAATTTTAAGTATATTATTAATGAAAATTTTAAAAAGAAACTTATATTGGATCGATAGTATTTTTTCATTCACCTGATTCATCCTTTTGCAATTTTTCCATCAATATTTTACACTCTTCTGGTCCTAGATCAGAATTAACCTTGTCGATATTCATCATTTTGTGGCTCTACATGATGCACAATAAAAAATACATATTAATTAAACTTACATATAGTTCAAAAATAATATTTTTTGTAAAGAATTTACAAAGAACTTGCCTTTTTTGCTTTTATTGATGTGTTATCAGTATTTTTGTTACTTGATCTTTTATAAGGCATTTCTTTATCAATCTAAAACATGTACCATATCATTCATTAATATATTTATAAATAAATTTTCAACTTTCTAGGTAAAAAAAAATCTCAAGAAACTGGCGCGCCATTCATGGTGTATGCACCGATGTCAGTGCGTTTGTGTCTTATAAACACACCGTAAAAAAAGTACAATAGACCGTATGGTGCTCTATGCCAAGAATGGGCACTAGTGCGTTACATGTTAATGACCACGTCAATTTACACAGAGAAGATAATAAAAATCGTCCAGTGTTAGTTTTTGTAGCATAAACACCCCGTGCAAACAGCAGACCACCATATGGTTCTCTTTGTCAACTAAGAGTCCCAGTGCAGTGTGTTATATGTTACATGGTGCACCGATTAACACAGTAAAACATTTTTTTGTGAAACGACATGTTCGTAGTGCGCCATAATGAAATAGCGCACTCGTGCCCTATTTTACATATGGCGCACTGATTAAAAAAATTTATTTTTTAATTTTTTGTCACATAGTAATTTCGCGGTTCACTGGGATAATACAGTGCACAGTGCACTAGGTTATGTTGGGCACACTGAAAAAAAAAAAAAAAAAAAAAAAAAAAACAACTATTTTTTTTAAATTCACGCAAGGGCTGACATGGATTGGGATCTGACTATGCAATTCGTCCCGTGGGTTGGATGTCTTAGGCCTATATATAGCAATACAAACCCTATAAATCTAAAATGAAAAGACCTAATTCTGAAATCATAGAAAGAGGGAGAAGAAAGGGCTTAAACAAAAATAATGTAGGGTTTAGGCTAAAAATGGATTTTTATTTTTATTTTGTTTCTGAAAATGAAAAAAAAATTGTAATTTTTTTCTTACTACATAAAAAAGATGGAGAAAAAGTTAAAAAACAATAAACATTGAAATTTTTTTCTTACTGCTTAAAAAAAACTGCAAAAAAAGTAAAAAAAAGCATTAAACTTTAATCACGAGATCGTTTGAAATTCTATGCTACATGATTTGAATCACCAAAGGTTTGGAATTCTGATTGTCTGAATACTTATGTTCGAATTTATTTCGCTGCTCCACAGTGATTTTATGCTCTGTTGCTCCAGGTATGTCTCCTGCAAATCTCTAGCTGAATTTTTTTGTAAAAATACTGAAATAATGAAAAGTGTTTAGTATTTAAAAAATTGTTTTATGAAATTATATTTTCAAAAATATTTTGCCTCCCATTTTTCAATTTACCGCTTTTTTTACTTAAAGAAAATAAAGATTCACTTTTTTTATTTGTGGTTATTCGTCACCTGTGCGTCACTTAATAGCACCGCACTGGTGCGTCCGTTTATAAAACAACACCGATGCGCAGTAATGAAAATGCACTGGTGTGGTGATATGTACATTAGCACCGATAACAAGAAGTCTGTTTTGAAGGAACCAAAATTACTTTTAGGTGTGTGCACCAAATTTTATTGTTGATTTTGCTCAAATGTGGGGAGAAAATTATCATAATTATATCGAATGGACAATTCTTCAAAATCCACCTTGTTCCATAATATTTCTCAAAGTCCATCGTGGAGTTCTCCCTCTCCATCTCAAGACGTAATATTTACTTCATATTTCATTTATATTTTCATTATCTAATTTCATTTATGTTTTTTATCCATGTCAATCATGCACAGCTTAATTAAATTTATAATGTATACAAATTTGTAGGTTCATTCAGATTCAACATTGAGTTCTGATGCACAAATATTTCAAACAACTCTAAAACATCGAAAGCTCTTATTAGGAGCAGCATACTGCAAGGTGTATTTGGTAGATGAAAATGAACAGCCACTTCACCCTGCCAATTGTAACAATATTGCATCTTCTAGCCACAATCTTGGGACAATGATGGTAATAATTATAATTGTTTGGTATATTGATTAATGTAATTATTTCAACATCAAACCAATTAATCATGCCATATTGTCAACGTGGTTACTAATTTATATCATATATTTTGTAATAATCATGTTCAAATATATATTTTTAAATTATTAGGATTATAGTGATGATGAGCGACCTACCTACCATCTTCTATTGCACCCCACGACAATGTCAAATCGATAAAAGACTGAATTAAGAGAAAAAATCAGAGAGGAACGATACCATGAATGGTTGAATCAACCACCGATTCAATTCCTTCTACGTCCAGATTCACCAATTAGGAATGCCTATAACAAGCTAGCAATAGAGGCAATGGAGGAAATCAAATAGAGGTTGGTATGGATGATTAATTAAGGGATATGACTACCATGGATACAATGTTGTTAGATGCATTCCAAAACAATGATCAACTATGGGATGATGCTCATATCGCTGACACCTTTTTCTAAAGCCTTAAATTTGCTTCCACCACCCCTCTCTTTGGACCTGGCGGTCAGTCAAAGTCTACCCAGTTGGGGACAACGACGTTACTGTACAACTTGAAAGAAAATTTTGGTTTGTCGAATGCATGTTTCTCGGAAATTTTGAGGTAAGTTACCATAAAGTCCTCCCTTATATAAATTTGATAAATATAATCAGTACAAAATGAGCATTACAAATAGTAAATTTTATGAACCTTAATAATTATATCGGAATTAATGTACATTTATTAATATATTTTTCCATGATCACCAACTACAGGTTATTCAAAGATAAGGTTCTTCCAATTGATAATGTCTTGCCTACTTGAGTACATATCATATCATTCATGTCCAAATGATTGTATTCTATATAGAGGAGAATATGCAGATAAAGAGATGTGTCTGAAATGTGGGCATGACAGGTATGATAAATAAAATAAAAAGGGTAAATCATGTACTAGTCCTCCTTTTAAGATATTGAGGCACATGCCTATAATCCCAAGGATTCAAATGCTCTTTCGTTGCAAAGAATTAGCTATGTTGCAGGGATGGCATGCCTCACACAAAATTGAGTTGGGAGTTATCCGAATCCCAACTGATTCAATAGACATGAAGCATATAAAGGATAAATGGCCTGAAAAATTGAAGGATGAAGTAGGAAGTCTACAAATCAGCATAACCATGGATGACGTCAACCCATATTCCCTCCAAAACAACAACTATTATATTTGGCCCGTAGTAGTGATCAATAACAATATCCCCCCATGGTTGTCCGTGAAGAATGAACATCTTATGTTGGCTCTCATTGTCCCTGGTAGAATACAAGTGAAGAATATGGATGTCTACTTACAACCACTGGTAAATGAATTGAAGGAAGTATGGGATGGGATCAATGAGGATTTTTATGTTGTATGGCATATGTGATTACACAACACATGATTATTCAGGCTTAGGAGTTTTCTTTGGTAAATTACATGTTTAATTTATTGATTTTTTTTTATATACGTAACAATATTCTTTCACATATTAGTTATTTAATTCGTTGTAATTGTTCTGATATTCATGATATTGTTTAATGTGCCATGAATATTAATTGTATACAATAATCTCTTAGGTCTTGCAACAAAAGGGTATTTTGGATGTAAATGTTTTGGACCTTCTCTGAAAGCTAGATCGTATAAGGACCTACAAAAGCTAGTGTATGACTGCTCTAGGGTATTCATCCTAGAAGAACACCCTTACATAAGAGCAACATCTGCTTTCAATGGTAAACGAGAGAGAACCCAAAGGCCTCCAATAATAACACCAGTTGAATGGCTTATAGCATATGAGAGAGAGAAGGAGAAGGAGTTCATAGAAATGTTAGATTCAAATGGGGAGCCTATGTTCGATGATCCATAATTCTTTGACACCTATGTTAAGAAATTTCCCATTGGGATGAAAAGGAAATCTATATTTTATAACCTCCCATATTGGGAGCATCTTAAGATTACTAACTTATTAGATCCCATGCATATATTTAAAAATGTTTCATCTTCTTTATGGAGGCACATATCATTGAAACAAAGTGACACATTGGTTGTTAGGAAATATCTTATTAGTTCAAAAACTAAAAAGAAACATTGTCCAAGATTTTTAGAAAGTACAGGATCAGAGGCAGGCGCTTGTACCTCTAATTCATGGTTTTTCAAAGAAGTTGGTGTCCCATGGATTTTTAAAAAATATGATATTTATTTCGCAAAGGAAGTTATAATGGGTGTGAGGGTGCCAACTTCATACGGGTCTTCACTATGGCGTTGCTTCACCGTGGATGACCATTTGTCGGGGTTGAAATTGCATGACCATTTGAATCTTCTAAGAGTACGTATAATGTTAAAAGCATGATTTTATTATTTGTTATATTAATAAATTTTATCCCATGCGGGGATCATAAAACATAACTAATTTTGTATATTATTGCATCTATTTATAACTTTCCAGTGTCATTATCCTTTTTTCATGCATGGGTGTGTGCAACATGAATTCCCTAAAGACCTATGACATGCCATATCTAAATTATTTGCATTTGTACGTTGGATCACGTCAAAGGAGATTCATGTGGCTAGCATTCCACGGTGGCATCAAGAGATAATTGAGATTGTTTGCATGTTTGAGAGGGAACTGCCAACGAGTTTCATGGACTTGCAGGTTCATCTTCTAATCCACCTAGTAGATGAGGTTGAATTAGTTGGGGTGGTTTCTTGTTGTTGGATGTTATTCTTAGAGAGGTACATGAATAAATTGAAAGGTTTTGTTCGACAAAAGACAAAACCTGAGCGGTCTATGGCAGAGGGGTACATATCATATGAGTCTTTTTATTATGCCAGTGAGTACATCAAGCATATCGAAAAAAAACCAGGTGCGGTGATTTGGGACGATGAAAGGGATGAAGACAAAAGACAAGGGGAGTTACTCCAAATGAGTGGAAAAAAGCGCTTGATAAAGAGTAAGCGACTTATAATTTTTCAAATTTACAGAAAGTAAATATTCATGTTTAACTTTGATATAATGTATATTTTTATCTTTAAGTACTATATAATTTTAGTTTGATTTCATTAGCGAATGTAGAAATTGAAGCAATCAATAAATTCATTATTTACAATTCTGAAGCGACACAACCGTGGGTCGCATTATACGAACAAAAGAGGATGAAATGGGATAGTGACAAGAAAGAATTCAGACAGTTGAATGGTAGAAGTGTACCTTATCCCGATCATTTAAAAGAAAATATGCCAAAAATATGCCCCAACAGTTGGGTTGTTGACCAAGTCAGAGAGAAATACGGTGCAACTGGTCATTACCCACGTGCTGAAGAGGATGTGCTAAACGTAGGGATTGGGTGCAAAAACTCAGTAATAATATATTTAATTTATACGTAAATTTGAAACTTATAAGACATATGTATTTCATATTTTAACTATTGGGTAATTATAAGACACATGACACAATGATTTTTTTAACTTTTTTATAATAGGTGCATTTGTTCCCATCTATGTGGGCATATGGACACCATTTTCGCACAAAAAATTCCGATGCTAGAAACATCACACAAGACTGTCGATTAGAAGTCGATTTCGATCAATCTAGTCGATCTAGCCACCGTGATCAAAACCTAGTACGAGGGACATTAGGTTACATTAGAAAGATACAAGAGATCATTGAAGTGGATTTCTCTTCTTTCCAATGTGTTTTTTTTAGGTGCAAATGGTGGGACACCTTTGATCAGAATAATGTAAAGGAAGATCACGATAGTAGGCTGATATGTATCAACTCTAGAAAGATGTGGGACGAAGCTAAGAAGCACTATGTTTTCCCCAAACATTGCAATCAGGTGTTTTTTGACCCAGATGTGTTGGATAGGGATTGGTGGTTCGTATTGAGACATGACCCTAGATCAAAAAATATTTTTGAGAACAATAGTATTATCGTGCCATGCCAACTGGAAGATAATGAGGGTGATCATGAGAACTAAGAGTGATATGGTACATGTGTTATTTCATCAATATTTATACTTTTTAAGATGCGTTTTTCGAAACATTATAATATGCATTTTTAATTAATTGGTAATTTTCATTGTGTTAATGTTAAAACCAATATTTCACTTGATAATTTTCAATTATGTTGATCTCAAAAACAATGGCGTACTCTATAAAGTTCTTTTTTTTTGTATGGAAGATCATAATAAAATAATGATAATTATAAATTACATGAATTTATTTGCATTATTTTCTAAACTTTATTATGCTACAATAATTCATATTATTCTAGATTTATTGTTTTACAAATTTACAAATTTTAATAAAATCATTTCACATTAATACAATTAAAATTTTACAAATATTTTACATACAATTACAATTACAATTTTACAATTTCACATAAAATTACAATTACAATTTTAGAATTTTACATACAATTACAATTTTACAATTACAATCAATTCACAGTAATACAATTAAAATTAAAATTACAATTACAATTTTACAAATTACAATTACAATTACAATTTTACAAATTTACATATATACCATTACAATTATAATTTTAGAATTTTACATACAATTACAATTTTACAATTTTACATACATACAATTACAATCATTTCACAATAAATTTAATATTACAATTACAATTAAAATTTTACAAATATTTTACATACAATTACAATTAATACAAATACAATTACAATTTTAGAATTTTACATACAATTAGAATTACAAATATTACAATTTTACAATATCATGATAATTTAATATTAAATTAATTAATAAACATCACGTTCATGATAACCTTCATAAAAACATCATATTTGACTAAAAAACACATTCAAATTCGCTAACATCATCATGATCATGGTCATCTAACAAAACTGTAATATTCCAAAATGGAAATAGCAACAATACAAGACATAATAATGTAAAACACAGCAAATCTGAACATGACATAAGAGGGATCAATACGCAGCCATCATTTTATTAAGATATCAGCAACAATATACAAAAATATCTTGAGGGTCAAGCCACTCAAGCAATAAGAATAAGCCTCCAATGATCAGAACAATCAGCACATGAGTTGCTGCAACTGTATAGAATGTCGGAGAGCAGTGACAGCGTTGTCTATATCAGTGTAGTTTCTTATGTAAACATACATAAATGAAATATGGCTGATAGAAATAAAATAAATTCCCAAAAAATAAAATGTGGGCTCTAATACATGATTTCTAGCCAACCCGAAAAAGATTGCTAGAAATACCGAGAAATATACAATGTGACAAATAACCCTGGGGCTGAGATGTCACTGCAAACTAGAACTGAAGAGAATGAGGCTATTATAGATCTGAAATTATGATTTACTCCTCCAATGGTATTTCTAAATAGAATTCTGATCCCTCTACTCAGAAATAGACCCTCCCGATGAGCTCAATGAACCCTCCCAGCAACTGCCTCCAAAAATAACGCAATTCTGTATTTTGACTTCGTTGTGAGGGATGGTAGATGGTTTTCCTGATGCCAAAGATGTAAAAATATTCCCAGGAGCCCTCCTTTCTTATCCTCCAATGAATAGGCTACCTCTCCACTGAAAAAAAAGCTCAGAAATGGCTCCATGTGATCCTCCTTTGCTGCACCATGCAACACAACCCAGCTCTAAACAAAAACTATGTTGTAGCCGAAGGAGGTAGCTTGGAAAAAATTATAGAATGAGGAAATGCAGCCCAAATAACCTCTCCTTCGTTGAGGATTAGATAGGGATTCCTAATCAAGAACACCCTTGTGCTAAAAAGCACAAAAACCCTGCAAAACAACAAAGGAATGCAAAGTATAAATAGACCAATATCAAATGATAATCTAAAAAATGAATAAAAATGGCTTCCATATCCTCCATATATATTATGTGAGACTTCTCACATTGGGTCCCGTCCATACTTTCCACTAAGCTCATGCAAGTTTTCCTCCACTAAAACTGCATTGTCTCCTCATGAATGCCACTCCTACATGACAATGTTGTTGACTTGGTCAAAGTTGACCTATTCAACATGTATCCCCTCCAATTCACAGCCAAAGGTGCTTAATCCAACTATTTATTCTTCCTAATTACACATTAGGAGTGTTATTATTCCTTCTAAAGGGTTTTATAGACCTTCCTACCCACTTATTCACCTACCTAGTGATAAAACAAACTATAATATTCCATTTAGATGTAGGCTAAATTTTTGGAATATTATAGTCCTCCCCTCCAAAATGTTGCTTGTCCTCAAGCAACTGTAAAGGTGGAGCAATATTCCTCCCTTCCTCTTCTTGTGGCCTCCTCATCAATAGTTCCCACCATAGCTCAACATAATCTGCAATAATTGTACCCTCCAATGGTTCCTCCCAAGTATGCAAACCCAAATGGCTCACATCATGAAAAAGTGAAAGGTGTAAGTGGAAACCTTCTTGCTGTCCAATGGCCTCCTCAAGGTAGGAGTGATGATAAAAATAGGGAATCTCATCCCCAATGAGAGTCTCCCATACCCATGCTATCATCCAAATGAAATGAGCCATTCTAGGTAGCTCATCAAATAAATCCTCAACTCCTGGTTTATGCAATGTATTGGGGCTACATGGAGAGATTAGATTTTTCCACCCAAGTTATTTATGTCTCCATTTATGGAAAGTATGGGGCTACTGCTGATATTGGGCTGAAATTTCATGGCCTCCAAGAATGGCCCAAATTACCCCAGCAAACAAATCAGCCATGAAGTGCCTCCTCCAAGAACTCAAGCTCTCCAAATGGCTCCTCCCACATGAAGAAAAGAGATGTAGTGTGGCAATCATGGTTTTCCCATTTTTTCTCCTGAAACATGCAACATTTAAATTAGGGAGAATCATACACCCAATGGGCACCTCCAACTCTTGTTCCATTCTCCCAACAAAGCTTCCCATAAACATAAGAACATCACCAATATATGGAAGAAAAAAAAAAATAAAACAAGTTGCCATATGACAACCGGGAGGTGGATCATAGTTCCTCATATGGACCCAGCACAGTGAATCCCATGCCTACCTCAAAACAAAGAATAAAAAGTTTCTTTTCAGCCACTTGTTTGCTGCCACAATCATCCTACAAGATAGGATCATAAAAGTTAAATGTGGTGCCAATGGTGCACACCAAGAATCATGTGGCCTCCCCCACAAACCACCAATAGCATGCCCAACATCAATGCTACAAATGGCCTCAAGTACATCAAAATACAATATAAAATAAGGGATAATCCTCCTTGGTACAAGATGCTACTCATATAAAGTAAAGAAGTACAAAACATAATGCAAAAATGTACCTTCTCTACTATGTACTTTGGTCATTGAGCTGAAATGGCTCAACTGAAAGTTCTCCCTCACTCTCAATGAGTAGGGACGTGGTTTTGACAACCTCTCCATCACCATCCCAGATATTCACCTCTCCTCATGATGATATACATCCTGCTGAATGCCCTCCAAAGTGAACTCCTCCATCAAATAATGAAATGCATCAAAGTGCATGGAAAGAAAGTCCACGTGTGTTGCATGTAACAACTTCTCCTTGAGCTCAAAATCTCTAGTCAAGAAGAATCTCCCATAATAATAGATGAACTCATCATCCACCATGTATTTTTCATCTCCCTCCGAGTCATCAAGAATCATGGAAGCACCAAGATCCTTGGAGTACTCTACCAAAAGTTGAGACCTCCAATATGGATCAACCCTCCTAAGAGGTAGCGCTGAAGATCTATAATGTGAAGCTCCCCACATGTTTTTGTCTTCTCATTTGACATCCCCCATGCCAAATTCATCCTCCACAGTGTTTCCATGCTCATCATGCAGCTACTCATGCTCAAGTAGAAGTGGTGGCCTTTGGAAGTTGGCCTCCCATGAGAAGCTACCATCCAAAAAGAAGCTCCTAATCTTGGCCAATGTAAGCATGAGTGGCCTCCATCTACTCCAATACATGGAGGATTCCTTCCACAAAGGAAGTGACCTTTATTTCTTAAAATCCATGGAGCATCTCCCTTGCACCATAGTGGTGCCATCCTCCATCACTGTAGCAACTTCTGTTAGTGCAGTATATATAGTGAGAGTAGGTAATGCTGAAAATGGGAGAATGTCTCCCTCCTCCTTGAGTATACCCCAGACTCTTTGCAATATACTATACCCCTCCAAAGTATCCACCTCTATGAATCTAAGAGTGGTGAACCAAATGGTAAGATGTCTCTTACCCACTCTAGATCTAGTGGCCTCCCAAGTGGAATTACCCCATGTAGTGAGACATCAAAATCTGAAGTGGACTGTATATATGAGTGGACTGATTTGTCCCTCTCTTCACTACGCAATACAGTCTCCTATTGTGTATAAACCTCCTGAAAGAGTTAAGGGTGAATGCTCATCATCCCTTGATGTTGATCCTTCTTCTCTTCTTCTCCTCCCATCTCATAATCCACAAAAATTGATACATGCTGCTTTGGAATTGTGCTTTGGTTCCCATATGTTGGATCATTTGGAACTCCGTATAAAGACACAAGGTCTCCTTTAATGGAAACAAATACTCCCTTTCCATCTTCATGTGGTGATGGAAATCCTCCTGATGGTACAACGTTGTTATCTCTTCTTTGCTCATCCTCTTCATCAATATTTGAGAATACCTCATCATCAAGGAGAGACCCTTGATCCTAGTCTTCCCTTGAAGGAGGAACCTCCATGTCTTCATCTCTAGAAGAGTGCTCTTCAAGAAGTGGGGATCTTACCCTTGGCAAGGCATCATGCATTTTTTTATCCCCTTCAACAAAAATATGGAGTGGAGTTGGAAAAACAGATCTCTCCAATCGATGCAAAGGTTTTGAGTTTTTGGGTTCAACAAAATATGCTTCGCAATGTTTAATATCAAATATTCTCACTAATTTCTTAGTGAACCCTACATAAGTGTTTACATTTGCATGATAACATGAAGTAGAACTACAAAACCACCAATCATGGGCCATACCTTTGAGGTGTAGCGCTGCTACTCTAATGGCCTCCTTTTCTGAAACTTGGTGAAGCTGGAAATAGGAATCTAGCTCCTTCACCCAAGCTTTAGCTTTGCACTTTGCTGATCCATCAAAGTTAGATAGAAATATTCTACCTCTCTTGCTTCTATTATGGTTTTTGGATCTTCTGTCTTCCTTGATTTGGAAAAACCTTTGGAATTCCAAGTGCTCTTTGAATATCAAATATTGAGACTCATACTCCTGAAGATATTCACTCAAGGTCTCCTCCCTTAGTGCATCTTCTTCCTCCATCCTTCTTGTAGTGAATGTGGCCAATAAACTCCGTTATGGATCTGCATGTGTATCTTAATTTCCACACCCATCATGTGAATATATAGGGCTTGATTCACCTTCAAACCCTCTTGGATTTTTTCTACATCTCTCCCCTTTCATCTCCTTGAGATCTTCCTTGATATTTTACACAGTTTGGAAAAGAACCTAGGAGATCCTCTCTTCCTTCATTTCTCCAAATAATGGATTCATGCCTTTGTTTCTTCTGTACAACTTCTCTTTTCTTTGAGAAGCTTCTCCTCTTAATGGCACAGTGTATTGAATGCACAGGCTGAGCCAAGATTATGCGCCGATACCACTCTAATATTTCAAAATGGAAATAGCTGCAATAAAAGACATAATAATGTAAAACACAACAAATATGAACATGAAATAAGAGGATCAATATGTAGCCATAATTTTATTAATATATCAGCAACAATATACAAAAATATCTTGAGGGTAAAGCCACTCAAGAAATAAGAACAAGCCCCCAATGATCAGAACAATCCGCACATGAGTTGATGCAACTGTATAGAATGCTAGAGAGCAGTGACATCATTGTCTGTATCAGTGTATTTGCTGATTTAAAGATACATAAATTAAATATGGCTGATAGAAACAAAATAAATGCCCAGAAAAGAAGATGTGGGCTCTAATACATGATTTCTAGCCAACCCAAAAAGATTGCTAGAAATACCAAGAAATATACAATGTGACAAATAACCCTGGGGTTGAGATGTCACTGCAAACTAGAACTAAAGAGAATGAGGCTATCACAGATATGAAATTATTATTTCCTCCTCCAATGGTATTTCTAAATAGAAGGCTGATCCCTCTACTCAGAAATAGACCCTCCTGATGAGCTCAATGAACCCTCCCAGCAACTGCATCCAAAAATAACACAGTTCTGGTTTGGGACTACGCTATGAGGGATGGTAGATGGTTGGCCTAATTCCAAAGATGTAAAAATATGACCAGGACCCCTCCTTGCTGATCCTCCAATGAATAGGCTACCTCTCCATTGAAAAACAAGCTCAGAAATGGCTCTATGTGATCCTCCTTTGCTGCACCCTGCAACACAACCCAGCTCTAAATAGAAACTGCATTGTAGCTGAAGGAGGTAGTTTGGCCAAAATTCCAAAATGAGGAAATGAATCCTAAATAACCTCTCCTTCCTTGAGGATGAGGTAGGGATTCTCTATCAGGAACACCCTTATGCTAAATAGCACAACAACCCTGCTAAACAACAAAGGAATGCAAAGTCTAAACAGACCAATATCAAATGATAATCTAAAACATGACTAACAATGGCTTCCATCCCCTCCATATATATTATGTGAGCCTTTTCACATTGGGCCCATCCATACTTGCCACTATGCTCATGCAATTTTTCCTCCACTAAAACTGTGTTGTCTCCTCATGAATGCCACTCCTCCATGACAGCGCTGTTGACTTGGTCAAAGTTGACCTCTTCAACATGTATCCCCTCCAATTCACACCCAAAGGTTCTTAATCTAGCTATTTATTCTTCCTACTTTCACATTAGGAGTGTTATTATTCCTTCTAAAGGGTTTTATGGGATTTCCTACCCACTTATTTACCTACTTAGTGATAAAACGAACGATAATATTCCATTTAGATGTAGGCTAAATTTTTGGAATATTACAAAAACACAATTAACATTATATAACATCATCACAACACAAACATCAAATATACATCCCATGTGAAATAACTATTATCACATACACATCTATCTGCAAGTTTCACATTAAATGAACATATCTAACATGACCTAGCAATATACACATCATGATGATCAATGACATGTAAATTAAGTGCAAATGAAACATGAACATAAAATACATGGACCATATATATATAACTGAATAATGTTAAAAAAAAACAATTGTAATATAAATGTCATGGATCAGCTGGTGGTACATCATCAATATCAGTACTAGTCGAGGCCTTCTCAGTCAATGGTGCAACCTCGACAGGCTCAGATACATGTTGATCATCACATGCCTGCTGATCTGGTACTAGTGCCTCATGTTGATCATGATCAACTATCAGTTGCTCATCGTTATGACTCAACATGGTCTATGGTCCAGCCTGCTCATGCTCATGAGTACTGCTAGATGTTGTAGGCTGCTGACTAGATGTGGTCGATCGTCCAGCCTGCTCTCCATGATGACTGATGCTCGATGCTAGTGGAGGCTTCTCATATGGTGCGGTGCAAGGTGAATGATAATCAGATGATGCGTCGCTTGTCACGGACTGTCGATCACGTGATGCGTCTCAACCATGCCTATAACGCGCAACGGTCCTCCTCAGCCATGAAACTAAGCTCGTAGCTCCTACGACATGCCGCATCAAGTTGGACATGTCACGCGGCATGCCTCTCCACATATGTAACAGCCTACCATCAGCCTGTATGTCTCTCATAGGAGCGAGCCTGATGCCCGCCTCAATAATCAATGCAGTGAGTTGGTCACCCAACTCCATCATGTATCCTCTATCAAGCCTACTGCACCTAGCAAAAAGCGGTACCGCACACCAACAGGAGCAGGTCTCTCTCCAATAGCCTCCTGATGATCCTCGACATCTGGCATACCCTGATCATCATTAGGATCCACACCTACATCATGTGGTGGTGCTGACATGTCCTCGCCATAAAAATACCTAATTTCTGAAAAATATATACAAGTACACAACAATAATTAAACTATTTCATTACACAATTTAATAAAAACAAGTTAAAGAACATGTTAGAATAAATTTAAATAGAATAGTTCTATTACCTCTAGCATCTGGTGGCTCATCATCTATGAAGAGGATGTTGGCACACCCTCGCCAATCCAAACCAGCATAAGGACAAGGGATCATAATGAAGGGATGCTCTTCAACACTGGCCAGCAACTCAAGTGCATCATGTGATATCCTCGCAGAAAACACAGTCTCGCCCCTCTTGGGAATCATCTGTCCCCACAAGTGCATATGTGCCTCGAACATCAGCCTACAAGGCTGCTGAAAAAAAGTAGGCCTCGTATCTTGAAACCTCTCAAAAAATAAACAAAAACTTTCTCAAGAAAAAGGGAAGTTGACCCTCCCTTGTGCATGAGCCCGACATCTATCTAAGGTTGTACAGAACTACTGCAAAAAAATGGCAGACCACCTAAAAAGTTGTGGCTCCTGTACAAAAGAATCAACATAATATAGAAGTGAGCAACTAATGCGTTGCCATCACTGGTGTTGTGTGAAATGGTCGAATTCAGAAGTGAGAGGCACCTCACCGCCTGACTACCAAATGCACCAATACATAACTAACCTCTGGAGACTTGAAAATATGAAGGAGACAGTATATCTACACTAATGTATCTCTGGGAGTACACCAATTGACTCCCTGCTACATAGCCAACTGCAACATCTGGGAATGAGGTAAAATCCACCCCTATCCTCGATAGCCCTGTAATGAAATATATGTTGTCCTCAGTGGGTGTGTACCACTGGTTAGGACCAACCTAGAAAGCCTGCCAATGGGCATTCCACCTGCGGATAAGATGTCTCAAAAACCAACCATGGCCCTCTAGAGAAGTAGCCTCCTCATAGAAATTGAGGAGGCCTACCTGCCTTAGGAGCCCCTAGGTAGCTGCTATAATAGGGTGAGGGTACACATCTCTCTCCCTCTCTCATACCTCCCACAAGCGAACCATGTTATATTGGTCCTCCTGTTGTTGATGTTGTTCCCCTTCTTCTCTCCTTTCACGTCTCTGAATGATTGGAATACTAAATACAATTTTTTTATTAAATGAAACATGTCTTTGGGAATATACATATATGTAATGAAATATATGTCCTCCTCAGTGGATGTGTACCATTTGTTAGGACCAACCCGGAAATACTGTCGATGGGCATTCCACCTATGGATAAGATGTCTCAAAAACAAACCATGGCCCTTTAAGGAAGTAGCCTCCTCATATAACTTGAGGAGTGTAACGTTCCCAAACTGGGATTGCACAGCAAGCTTGGAAAAATAACGCACTCCTTGGGAGATGGATGTACAGAAATGATTTTGCAGCCCTTAGATCCCTTAGATCATAATATCTGGGGTATATATCCAGAAGGGGAGCAAAAAAATTCAAACTAGGTGTGGTAAACATGTCTCCCACAACCTAGTCTAGCTGGAAAACACCCTACAAGAGGGGCTGCAGCTATGCACAACAAGCAGCTTCATGAATAACACAGTCTTTGAAAATTTAAGTAGGAGGCCATCAAATATAATTAATAAATGAATGTACTGCAGAAAATTAGAATTAAAGTGAAGCTCTTTCAATATACAGTAAGTTACATGGGACAAGAGAGCAAGATAACTTCATAAAAGAGAGCTGCAACATAGATATATCAGCAAAAATGGCTCAATAGCATTATTTTCAGGAGTTGTAGTAGCTGCATAATACAAATCATATCTAGGATGGATCTATGGAAAAAACATCATATCTATATCAGATTTGGAAATTAGATAGTTTTCTTTACAAAATCCCCTTGGGGTTTTGACCAAATCATGCATAAATAAGAGTAGATCTGATATACAAGTTACAGATCTGTAAAATGCTGCAGTAATTTCTGAATATTACATTTCATTAAAATAGATCAGATCTAAATAGAACATGGATCAGCAAGCTAATCCATGGATCACCTAAGTGGAAGGCAAAGCCCAGCACTAGAGATCTCTAATCAAAACAGTGATCAAAACACTAGAAATAACCTCATAAAAAAATAATGCAGTCCATCAATGGGAACAGCGCTGTAGCTCAAATGACATAGATAGACACTGCCAAATTTCAGATCTGAAATATAAAGAGAATATACACTCTTCCAGGTGGTTAAAAGACACACTCCATGAGAAGAGGCTCCCAAAACAAGCTAGATCTTTGCAGATCTAGAATCCCACTTGTTTTAGCTTGCAGAAGAAGTAAAACCCTCAATGGATCAGCACTACGAATGTAATTAGATCTTGGCCTCATGCCTGATAGTGGATCAATTCAGAAAATACTCCTCCAAGAATCCTCAAAGGAAAAGGTGAAATCCCTACATAGGAACTCCAAGCAGAATCCTCCACTAAACAATAGAGAATTAATATTTGTCTAAGCAGAAAAAATACTCAGAAATATGATCAATCACCAACTCTCTCTTGTTTCCTTCCCTCTCCTTTTATAAGATGAGAGCCTTTGCAAACCCTAAACCACCTTGATGAGTTAGCTCTTTTCACATGAGGGGCCTCCTTCTAAAACTGCGTTGTCCCTTTAGGAGATGCATTGACCCTAGACAGTGTTGTAGATTTGGTCAAGGTTGACCCAGTCTCACATCTCAAACCATGGAAAATTTTAGGGGATAATATTCGTAGGTGGGATAATTTTCCATGGTTTTTCCAAAAAAAGGATTCGCCAATTTCCATTTTTATATAAAAACGATTCACCCAAATTTTACAATAAAAAATTATTTTACCTTAAAAATCGCCAACATATATAGAAAAAATATATAATATCATTATAAATTTGAATAATTTTACAAATACATCAATAAATTTTTTATAGTTTTCATATTAGGGACTAGTGAGATTCGCCAATTTTTTAAACTTCAAGATAATTTCCCATCCTTAAAATTTTCCCCCCTTTCACACCTGCAAGTGATTATTTACATGGCCCTGATTTAACTGTGTTCACATGGGAATTGATTTATTAGTCTTCTTAGGAGTTTTACATTTCCTCCTTTATTTATTTATTCATGCAACAGAAAATAAAACAAAAATGAATATTCCTCTTAGCTTAGGCTAAGTAAGAATATTACATTCCTCCCCTCCAAAATGTTGCTTGTCCTCAAGCAACTGATAGGGTAGGAGCTGTAGTACTTCTCCTCCTTCATTGTTGGCATCATCAAGGATCAAATCTTCATCATAACCCAAGTGCTCAGCAAGCCAAAGCATTATGAACTTCTCCTCCAAGGCCAACATAATATGTGCATAGTCCATCCCTTCAGGAGTGAAAAACTCAACAGAAATAAACATGGGTGGAGCAATGCTACATCTAAAATATGTATCATGAAGTTGTTTGGTCAATTTAGTGTGTCCTAAATTGCTACATTAATTTTTCAATCCGAGATTTGTAAGCTGATGAAGTGTGGCGCACTATATGTGAAAGATAACCTATCTCTTACTTTTTGTCGTTTTTGGGTTTTTTATTTATCTTGGGGGTTTTTATCTTGGTTGGTTTCCTAATGTGAGATGGAAATTCTAAAAGACAAGTATGGATATAAATGTTCAAGGAAATGATGTCCTTTATAATGATTTCCCAAAATTCAAACTTCAAAAGGGTTTTAAAACATGCAATGACAAAATTAATTCCTAAAAGAAAATGAAAATGTGCCACTATACTAGTCAAACAAAAAGTGAACTATTGATCATGAAACCCATTACCCTTGCTGCTGTCTAAATACAAAAGAAACTGTGCTCAAAGAAATCCAAGAATTGCAAGCAAAGTAAAGCTAAAATCAAATTACATCAACTCATATTCTGACCCCTAACCATTAGTCTCGCTATGGCTTTTGGAGGTAATCATAAACAACTTGAGCAATTTGATATCTAATTTGCAGAAAAATAAACTAATATCAAATTACACACTCATACTTCAATCCCTCACCATTAGTCTCGCTATGGCTTTCGGAGGTAACTGATAATGACATGAGCAATTTAATATCTAACTTGCAGAAAAATAAACTAATATCAAACCACACACTCATACTTCAATCCCTCACCATTAGTCTCGCTATGGCTTTCGGAGGTAACTGATAATGACATGAGTAATTTAATATCTAATCTAACTAATAAAGCAAATGTACAAAACTGAAATAAATAAAACAATGCTGGAATTAAAAGCTAAGAAAAATCAATTAGCAGAAGGACAAGACTGATTCCATGTCATTAGTCATTGTAAAACTATGTGCAAATGCCCGGGCTGCCTACTGTAATCTGGAACAAAGACACTGATAAGTTAAGAACAGTATAAAGCATGAAAAATTATGGACAGAAATAAAACGTTAATACCATAAAAGATGTAATATATACACGTGAATAACTATGGCATAATGAACGTAAGGAAATAAAGCATGAAACTATACAACAATAAACAAAACCTCGGCATGTGCAGTGGCCCTCTGCACAATCCTCGGGGAACAACTATCAACCACGAATTATGCTTATGAACAGAGTCTTCTCATGTATTCAAAACACAGTCATAACAAGGAGATAATGTCACGGCATAGTGGGCTTTCTTTACAGCAAAATTACATTACAAAAGCTAGCTACTATGTGTATGAGAACGCATTATTTATAACAGAGGATGACATAACTACTTTCCTACAATCTGCGCTGATAAAAGACACGTGAACAACCACGTCCAGAAATCTAGCATTATGGCTGCCGTGAAGATTAAATCTATGGAGGGTGGCTGTTGGATTCGGCTTATGGAGCAGTTCACAGGTGTTGATATGTCCCCTGAGATTTAGGAATGGCCACGCAAGTATTCACGTGGTGAAAAACGGAGTTCTGTCACCGTAGAACTCTTAGGTTGACCACCGCTTGACTACCTTTGACCACGGCCTTCTTTGGTGAATTCGACTGAGCCAATAGGACTCGGTCCATATCCATGTCATTTCCAACTTGCCCATGTGGCTTGATTTTCCTGAAGACACCTGCAATATAGACTTTAACAAAATGGTTGCGGAAAGTTGAAGCAGCTGCAGAAAGTGACAAGATTTCGCAGCTCAATGAGAAAAAATCTAATTCAAACAGCAGACACAAAACATAGTTAAAAACCACTTTAAATGCTCTTTTATGATTAATATGCAATGATGGTGATGACTTAGGAGGTCCAGGTAAATGGAAAAAGTCTAGAAAGGTGTATAGGAAAGATGCAAGTTTGGGACTCAACAGAAGTACAAGTTGGATTTCCAAACCATGTGGTACATACACACTGCCCATCCTCTGTCCATACAATCCCATAAACAATACAACTATATCATCAATGTATGGAAGCAAGATTACATAGATGTAAACTGAAATCTAAACTTGAGGAGGTGGGTCAAAATCCCACATGTGATGCCAGCGCAGTGCACCTCTTGTCTTCATCAGTTCTGGTGTGGTAGGTGGCATTCCCACCACACTTTTGTTGCATAATTCACCTTAACATGGCTGAAGGTGTTACATAATTTTGGTGCCTTTGGGGAGCACCCATCATGAAAATGAATCTCCCTTTGCACATCAAGGGAGTGGCCAAGTTTAGAATTTTCATTGGCCCCCAAAAAACTATGAGATCCATATGATCCCTCACTCCCTTTAGGAGTCATATCCTGCAAAAACATGGCAAAGGAATGTGATAGATCAGAAAAAACAACTTTTTTATCATGATCAAACCCTTTACCATCATAGTCCTTCACACACATGGAATTGTGCATGAGCATTCCCTTCCTCTCAAGAAAAGGAAGAGCTGGTTGAGATAACTCTTGCAAAGAGTCCATTGGCTACCCCAATCCTCCATAGCTATTGCACTCTTGAAAGTGCTGATGTAAGTCCTCTCTCATGCCTTCCCAATCAAAACTCTTCATGATCAGGGAATAGATCTTCATTGAATGCATATGAATGAGGAAGAATTCTTGATAGGCTCCTTGTAGGATCTTCTGCTTGAGCTTGGAGGCTCTAGCCAAAAATACCTTACCATGATAATAGATGACCCCTCCTTGGACCAAGTATCCCTCTTATTGATGCATGCCATCTAGTATCATACCTATGTGGAGATCTTTGGAATACTCTACAAGCAGTTGAGATTTCCAATAAAGATCCACACTGCTCAACAATGACAGCGCTGCTAATACATCCATGGGAGTGCTTGTCATGTTGTTGATTCCTCTTTCGACATTACACATGCCAAAATGGTTTGTTGGAAGGCTGATCCTCTCATTTCTCTCTTCCCATAGCGCATATTCAGAAAAGTGAGAGGGAGATAGTGAAGAAGGAAGAAGATCTGCCTCATTCTGGGGCTGTCCCAATCCTCCCAGCACTGTAACTTGGTCTCCCATTTCTCCAATCCTTCCTGGATCTAGACTTGGAGCAGCACTTTGTGGAACCTTTCCCACAAGATCTAAATCTGATGGAATTCTAGGTGGCTTGCCATGAGATAAGAATGTCCCTTGCATCATCCTCATGAACATAAGAGAAGGGATTGTGATATCCCTGCTTCCACTGCGGAAATCCATCTCTGTTGTTTGTGTGGAAACATTGGGTGAAGGATAAGTGTGCATGCCTTGAATCATTTGTGGTTTCCCACTCTTCAAGTCCACCCACTCCATTTGCAAAGCCTTCCAATCAATGGTAACCTTACCCAAGGTAATCAGCCATTGGACACCTAAGATGATGTTGGTGTCTAGTATGTCAACTACAAAGAAGTGATCCACCAAGGTGTAGGATCCCATAGTGACAGAGAGTTATGGAACATATTGCATGCACTGCATGGTCCTATCTCCCGGAACCAAGACAGAAAATCCCTCAAAAGTATCAGTGGGGATTCCTCTCTTTTGCACAAGATGAGCATCAATAAAGTTGTGGGTTACCCCACTGTCAATCAGTATAGATACTCTCTGATTCATAACTGAACCTTGTACTCTTAGGGTCAAGTACTTAGGCACTCCTCTCAAAGAAGCAAGAGTCCCACTAGTTGGAGCAAAGGCTCCCTTCCCATCTCTGGAGGATGTTTAATCTTCCTCATCATCATCAGTTTTGTGACCCCTCCTAGGTTCCTCATCATCATATTCCTCCTCAAAATTAGAGAATAATTCTATGTAGTGTGTTCTTCCAGCAGCACACCTATGTCCTGGTACCCATGGCTCTCGGCAAGTGAAGCACAACTTCTTCTTCCTCAATTCCCTCCTAATAACAACATCAAGAGGCTTCTTCAAAGAGCTCTCCTTGGGAGGAGCAGCTTTTCCTTCCTTCCCCTTAGAAAAGTGAGGGGCCTTGCTTTGGAAAGTTTCCTTTGCTTTTGGTAAGGAATCTTGGAGATCTATAGCTCTCTCAATGGCATCATGCAAAGTGATGGGCTTGGTAGATTTAACGAACCCATGCAAAGGTTCCTCCAGGCCATCAATGAACATGTAGACTCTCCTTACCACAGATAGATCAAGAACCATGATTGATAATCTCAGAAACTCAGAGATATAATTCTCTACATCTCCTGACTGCTTCAGCTTTGCAAGGCTTATGAAGGGTGCTTCAGGATCCTTCTTTTCAAACCTCTCCACAAGTCTCCTAGTGAACTCAGCATAGGTAGTCACATTGATGTGTCCCAATGTAGACAATCCATGGAACCACCAATTGTGTGCTTCACCTTCAAAGTGCAGCGGTGTAATCTTGATGGCTTCAACTTCAGGGACTTTGTTCAGCTGTAAATGGATATCCAGCTTTTCTACCCATGCCTTGGCAGAACTGGAGGATGATCCATCAAAATTGGGCAAAAATAATCTTCCCATAGTGTGGTGTCTACCATGGAAGAAACCACCATCTCTATACTGATGCCCTGATCTTCTTATGTCCTTGAGGTGAAAAAAGTATTGGAAACTCAAGCTATCCTTGAATATCTAACTCTGAGAGTCATACTCCACAAATTAATCTTCAAGAGAAGCTTGCTCATGTGGTCCTTCATTCTCTACAGCCAAGAAGGTGGGCACAGTGGAGCATTGTGAAGCTTGTGGGGCTGGTGGCAGATTCATTGGTTGACAGTCCCATGATGAGACATATTTGAGCTTTCTCCCAACTGAAATCTCCCAAGAGATTCCCTCATTCTGTCCACCCTCAACTCTTTGATCTCCTTGGCAAGATCTTGCATGGTCTCCAAAAGATTTTTTTCAAACTCCTCTGCTTCTTTATCATTCACAGCTTCAAGGGCTTTCCCCTTGTCTTGACCCTTGTCAAGATCAACAGTAATGTAGTCATACTTTTTATGACTTATATTCTGGTACCTCTTCTCCCTCTTAGTAAGAGGATCATCTTCTTCTTAATGAATCATGACTAGTGCTCCAAGGCAAGCATAAGCTGTGCCAAGAAAGGAGCTTTGATACCACTGTAATGTTCCAAAATTGGGATTGCACATCAAGCTTGGAAAAATAACGCACTCCTTGGGAGATTGATGTACAAAAATTAGTTTGCAGCCCTTTGATCCCTTAGATCAGAAAATCTAGGGTCTAGATCCAGAAGGGGAGCAAAAAAAAATCAAACTAGGTGTGGTAAACAGGTCTCCCACAACCTAGTCTAGCTGGAAAACACCCTACAAGAGGGGCTGCAGCTATGCACAACAAGCAGCTTCAGGAATAAAATAGTCTTTGAAAATTTAAGTAGGAGGCCATCAAATATAATTAATAAATGAATTTACAGTAGAAAATCAGAAGTAAAGTGAAGCTCTTTCATTATATAGTAAGTTACATGAGACAAGAGAGCAATATAGCTTCAGAAAAGAGAGCTGCAACATAGATATATCAGTAGAAATGGCTCAACAATGTTATTTTCAAGAGTTGTAGTAGTTGAATATTACAAATCAGATCTAGGATAGATCTGTGGATAAAACATCAGATCTATATCAGATCTGGAAACTAGATAGTTTTCTTTACAAGATCCCCTTGGGGTTTTGACCAAATCATGCATAAATAAGAGTAGATCTGAGATACAAGTTGCAGATCTATAAAATGCTGTAGTAATTTTTGAATATTACATTTCATTAAAATAGATCATATCTAAATAGAACGTGGATCAACAAGCTAATCCATGGATCACCTAAGTGGAAGGCAAAGCCCAGCACTAGAGATCTCTAATCAAAACAGTGATCAAAACACTAGAAAGAACCTCATAACAAAATAACGTAGTCCATCAATGGGAAAAAAGTTGTAGCTCAAATGACATATATAGCCACTACCAAATTTCAGATCTAAATTATAAAGAGAAGATACACGCTTCTAGGAGGTTAAAAGACACACTCCATGAGAAGAGGCTCCCAAAACAAGCTAGATCTTTGCAGATCTAGAATCCCACTTGTTGCAGCTTGCAGAAGTAGCAAAACCCTCAATGGATCAGCGCTGCCAATGTAAGTAGAGCTTGGCCTCAAGCCTAATAATGTATCAATTCATAAAATACTCCTCCAAGAATCCTCAAAGGAAGAGGTGAAATCCCTGCATAGGAACTCCAAGCACAATCCTCCACGAAACAGCAGAGAATTAGTATTTGTCTAAGCAGAAAAAATACTCAGAAATATGATCAATCAACAACCCTCTCTTTCTGCCTTCCCTCTCCTTTTATAAGATGAGAGCCTTTGCAAATCCTAAACCACCTTGATGAGTTAGCACTTTTCACATGAGGGGTCTCCTTCTAAAACTGCGTTGTCCCTTTAGGAGATGCATTGAACCTAGACAACGCTGTAGATTTGGTCAAGGTTGACCCAGTATCACAGCTCAAACCCCCTTTCACACTTGAAAGTGATTATTTACATGGCCCTGATTTAACTATGTTCACATGGAAATTGATTTATTTAGTCTTCTTAGGAGTTTTACATGTCCTCCTTTATTCATTTATCCATGCAACATAAAATAAAACAAAAATGCATATTATTCTTAGCTTAGGCTAAGTAGGAATATTACAAGGAGGCCTACTTGCCTTAGGAGCACCTAGGTAGTTGCTATAATAGGGCAAGGGTACACATCTCTCCCCCTCTCTTGTGCCTCCCACAGGTGAACCATGTTATACTAGTCCGCCTGTTGTTGTTGTTGTTCCCCCTCTTCTCTCCTTTCACATCTCTGAATGATTGGCATACTAAATACAATTTTTTATTATTAAATGAGACATGTATTTAGGAATATACATATATAATTTCTTTTGGAAAAAAAATTTCAGTGTGCCACAAAAAACAACCATGCACCAATCCCGGTGCATTTTTTTTGTCGCGCACCAGCGGCGGTGCACCAGAAAATATTCAGCACACTGGTGGTGGTGCACCTGAAAATTTTTATTGCACCGTTGACTATGGATGGTATTGGGAGTGCGGTGCACTGACTAAACTCTACGCCCCAGGGCATATAGTTTGGTCGGCGCACCAATCTCCTCACATCATTACATAGTCAACGGTGTGGTCTTTTACCAGGATGCACCGTTGACCCTGTCAAAATGTAGAATGTGTTGCGCTGACAAAAATACCAGCACTGGGGTGGATATTTAAGTCAACACACCACATTTCCTCTATTCCACATGGTCAACGGTGCGGTCAAGTAACCGACCACACAACACTTTTTTTGAAAATTTTAAAATAACACAGTGTGCCTTTTGGTACAACCCTGGAACTGGTGCGGATACCATTAGCACCAGTTGCGGTGCAGCCTGTAAATTTACAGGCAACAGCGTGAACCGGTGCAAGAAGTATTGATCAGCGGTTGTCATTGATGTCAACCCAAGGCACTAGGGAATACCCCAATATTTCATAGGAATTTTTACCTACAAAATTACTATATTATGGGTCATGAATTCTTTTGATGGTTTCTACTTGTCGAGATGTTTCCGTTGATATATGGCACGCCACGCAATTATTCACAGTTTGAGAGATATTCATGTTTGAATTTTGTAACCCCAGTTAATGGGCTAAAACCCCATGGGGTTGTGCCATGGGTCATTGAAAATTCATAATTAATATTTTTTAAGCTCCTAAAATCCCTCCCACGTTCACTTGTTGAAGCCGCTCTCAACCTAAGCATTATATAAATTGTGATCCTCATATCCTCCTTATGTAGGGATTTCTCTATCTGAAAAAGGTCATCATGGAATTTTCGCTCTAACTTTTTTTCTACAAAGGTTTAGAAGCTAAATTATTTTTTAGGTAGAGCTGAAATCCTAAGGAAGCACCTATAAAAATTTCAGATCAAGGTGCGCAAAATTTTCGGAGATATGATCTGTGGAAGTCAGTGTTTTTGCAGGCTCCTGAAATTCATCTCAAAGAAGTGACCTTGGGAAAATCGTCATAACTCTCTCTCTGAGTATCAAATTAGAATTCTATAAAACATGCCAGATAGTGCACAAATTTTAGTTTTCACTCTATCAATTTTAGAACTGAATGAATAAACTGTGACACGTGTCACGTCGTACAAGTTCGCTCTACTGAAACAATCCATAATTAGGGCATTGTGAGAGATTGGGCATAACTATCCCTTGAAGAATCCAAATTGGGTCAGAACTATGGCATTGGAAAGATGACATAGAGGACTACTACAGGACTGAAAATCACATATTGGGGATCTGAAATAATAGAGATACACCAGATTCAATATCGATCTCCTAGAAGGCAAGAAAAAACTAGATCATGTGCTGTCAAGGGCTGCAAAGGACCAGACTTTCTAGGGAAGAAAAGCAAAGCAAGGTGCAACATAGGGTAGGATGACAAGAGCAGTAACCAAGGTGTATAACAACAGCAAGAATTTCATCACATGAAGTCTTCAAGTGGGAAGCACTGCATACAGTCACTGTAAAGGTATCATTGTACTAAGTCATTGTAAATACATTATTGTAAAAATTGTACTAGTGTCTATCTGCCAAGAGTTGAAGAGGCGGTGTCGAGAGGTATAGGATCATCATTAGGTGGTTGTGTCATAGTTTGGGTTATGGTCTAGTGTGTATTATTCTTCTACATATTTCTATATCATTGTATAGTGGACCATTTTCCTTGGGACGGAAGTCCATTCTTCTTTTATTCTTCTATAGGGTGGTAGGGTGGTGCTAGGGTGAGTTGTAGCTCATTGGGTGTTGGGGAATCCGTTCAGTTGACTACTGAAGAATATAGGACATTGGAGCATCCATCTAGTGGGAGCTGGAGAAGAATTCTTTTCTAGATTCTAGGAAGTTGGATCTTTATTTTCAATTGGAGTTGAATATTAAAGAATTATTAGAAAGGCATTAGGTGGTTTTTGTCCCGAAGTGGGTTTCCACCTTAAAAAATGTGTGCATTTGTGTTCCTTTTGTTTACTGCTATCATTTTACAAACACTAATAATAATTGAAGATTAACTAATGCTCTAATTGAAAGGAATACTGATTCACCCCCCCTCATTATTTCCAACAATTGGTATCGGAGCTTGGTTCCTTAAATAGCCGTTTAATAGCTGGAAGGAGGTCATGGAGCATACCAATAATGGTGTACCTCTGTTCAATGAAAATAATTATGCACTCTAGAAAGGAAGAATGGAGGTCTATCTCTTGGCTCAAGGTTACGAAGTATGGGACATTGTTCAAAATGGATTTACATCAACCGCGGATGAACAAGGTAAGAAGAATTTGGTAAATGATGCAAAAGAAAATAATATTATTATCAGTGGAATTATTGAATCTACTTATCATAAGGTGTTGGGTTGTAAAACCACCAAAAATGTATGGGACAAGCTTGAGAATATATATGCAGGTGACTCAAATGTCAAAGAAGCAAAGCTTCAAATATATAGAGCAAAATTTGAGAAACTCAAAATGAAAGAAGATTGCAACATTGCTGCATACTTCCAATACATTGATGAAATAACCAATACTTTGGAAGGATTGGGAGAGCCAGTCGATGAGAAGACTATTATATGAAATATTCTTAGAACGTTACCAGGGAGATTCAACCCAAAGGTATCAGTCTTAGAATACAATGCAAATCTGGACAAACTCAGCAAAGAGAAATTACATGGAGTTATCGTAGCATATTAAATGAGACTTGATGAAGAAGAGGTTACTTCACATGTAGAAATTGCATTTGTTGCATCTAAGAAAACCAATAAGTACAAACAAACTTCAATTGAAAATACATGCACCTACAAGTGTGAAGAAAAGGGATATGATGGAGAAGGTCTTTCAGATGAAGAATATTCTTACTTTACGAGAAAACTAAAAATTGGTAAGGGAAAATTCAAAGGTAAACTTACATTGATATGTTTCGGTTGTGGTGAGGTTGGGCATTTCGTAGCAAAATGTCTAAACAGAAGTGATGGGAACTCAAAAGGAAAGAAAGGCTTTAAGAAATTCAACAAGAAAGGATCCAAAAGAAACTTTTTCTCTAAAGAAGATAGATCATCATCCAATTAAGACAATGACAACAAAGAAGAAGTCAATGAGAGAGTATTGTTTATGGCCAAGCACAATAAACAAGAGGTATCAAAAAATGAAGAAGAAGGGTTGACCATAGAAGAATTTTCTAAGGAGGCAACCAGGATTATAAAAGAGCTCAAGGCTGAGAAAATCCGTTCAATTAATCTTGAAGAACAAGTTCAAGGTCTCAAAATTGAAGTTGAAGAACACAAATGTATTAAAGAGTCACTTCAAAATAAGTTGGAAGAAAGAAACCAAGAAAGGGAAGCATTAGAAACTTAAGTAGTCTTGCTACGTAAGGAAGTGAAGAAGGGAAAAACTGTCCAAAACTATGCCAATAGCTCAAGGACATTGGAAGAAATCATCAACAATCAATGATCTTACAACGACAGAACTAGCCTTGGTTATAAAGAAGAAGAAGTAGGACCTTCTACAACAAAATACAATGTGTTGGGGTTCCCATGTTTTGGCCAGATTGGAAAGACCAAAATATGAAACAACATCAGAACCACTTTGGGGTCCTAGGATCTAGCCCTCCTGGACTCGGAGAGGGATCTCTCCAATAAAACAAAGAACGATATATCTTTGAAGCTCAAATGAGATGTTAGGCTAGGTATGAAGCACAAAGGGAGGTTTAAAATGATTGGGTTGGTTATTGGGTTGGTCATAAGATCATAGACTGCAAAGGTAATGGGAAGAAAGGACCAGAGCAGTAGGACGTTTCGGCAAAAGAGGATGGGTTAAGGTTGTGCCATCCATTGGGATATGGAGTCATGAAAGGAGATTAGTTGCAAAAAACAAGCCAAGGATTTCATAGGGAAATTAATCTATACTAAAGGATCTTTGAGATAGATGATGGAGTGGGACATTAAGGAGAGAAAGGTGAAACACAAAGGGCAGCTTGAGATTAGACCAGAGGTCATCTAACTCCAGATCTGCTTCGGCATACTCTCTAAGGGAAAATAATTAAGATTTAAACGTAGAACTAGGCCTGAGATCAGGGAAGGGCTTTTAACCTTCAATGCTTCGACACTAGCTCACGAGATCTTGGAAAGGCCAATCTGTTGAACAAGGACCCCAGTGGACAGGGCTTACACTAAATCCCTGGTATCCCAAATCCTCTATCTTGAACCTGTTGGAGTTCCCAAGTTTTGGCCAGATTGACAAGACCAAAAGATGAGACAACATCAAAACCACTTTCAAGCCTCAGGATCTAGCCCTCTTGGGTCCAGAGAGGGATCTCTCTATGATATGTCAAAGGTGTATGACTTTGAAGCTCAGTGTTAAAATGTTAGGCTAGTTATAAGGCTCAGGATTTGTTTGTTTGATTGTTTGTTTAGTTGCTGGTTATTAGGAAAGAAGGATACAATGTAAGACCAGGATGAGCAAAGAAAAAAAAGATAGAGGTGAAGTATTCCAGGGAGCATTCAAAACCATTGGGCAATGGATTCAGGAAAGGATTTGCTTGCTAATCAATAGGCAGGCTTTCAATTGGGCTAGTCATCTAAAACTTTGGATCTTAAAGATGATAGTGTGATATGGAAGAGTAGGAGAGGAGGAGACAACACAGATTCAGGGCACGAAGTTAAAGACCAACTAGACGCACAAGGATCCTAGTGGACAGGGCTAACTCTAATCCCCAGTGTTCCCAAATCTTCCAGCTAAATCCTTAAAAAGAAACATCCAAGAACATATACATTTAATTCATACATCAGAGAGCAGGAAATAACATCCACTACACTGGTTAAATTAACTAAAATCAATTCTTAGATAACACATTCAGAAGAAAAGCATGAATGGCAAGGAGAGCAGAAACATAGGGTACCTAACAAGGGTAAATTCTATGCCAATATTCTGATGCAAGCCAGTAGAAACGAAATCAAATGAATCAAAACACAGATATAGGAAAACATCACCGCTGCTTTAGATCAGGATCCAAAGAAATGTGCTTGTCATATTAAATAGAAATACCAGTCAAGTACAACATTGCCAATAGCTGAATACTCAGTCTGAAATCATATTCCTCAGCCTATCTTACAACTTTACACAGAGACTGTGTCTCAAAAGAAACTACTTGCAATTCTTCTGATAACTGATCAGCAACCTTTACAATAATTTTCTCATGAGTTTTATAGCAGAAGATGAGCCGAGGAGGTAGGTGCAATACTAAATGAAGCATTAAACTCAGAAAAAGAAGAGGGTCGAAGCCCATTCTATTTTAAACTCTGAACATTAATCTCTGGCACTCTTTGGAGGAAAAAATGGTCTTCGTCAGGCTTCATTTACTCTAGGTATGTCTCTGATGCATTCTGGTTTACTTTACTCTGTAGTACCTTTGGTGAATAAAAAAAAGGTAAATAAATGACTGAATGGTCTGCCATACTTGTGAAACGAATGCTCTGGTAGCTTTGGACTGTGGTCTGGGTGGAAATTTCTTCAGGAACACGGTAGATACAGGGAACAGTATGGGCGCTTGGTCCTTTAGGGAACGAACAGTTTGCTGATGTGAAACCTTGAGCTTTGATTGCACCGGGAAGGACTTTGCATGGTCAAACTCTGTATTTTTAATGAAAATAGCATTCAGATATCCTCCCAGGTTCTTCTCTGTATCTTTGAACTCTAAAAATATCTTTCTTTGGTTTTGCGCCGCTGTAAAAATGATGATGAGCCATGGTGGCATTTCACCGCTCGTACTTTGTAAAACCCCCGACTGAGCTGACAAATTAAATGTATGGAAGGGAGGATGAAGCGGAGACTCATGAAGAGGTGGTGTAGCGGTGGTAGAAATGGCGGTTGAAATGGAACAATGGTGATGAATTCAGTGATATGGCAAAAATGGTGAATAATAGGGTTTGACCGAAACATGCTTATTGGACCGTTCGATCATGGCTTGGAGATGAAAATCAACGGCGGGGATCGAACAAAGGAATGATATATGAACAACGGGTGGAATAACATATGAAACATAAGACTTTAGTGTAAATCCGAAACTTTGGATATGAACGGAAATACAAAGAAATGTGGTGAAAATTCAATGAATCGCGATCGTATGTGGTGGGACCCAGCGTGGTGGAGGGTGATTAGATATGAGCCGTCAGATCGTTAGATCCAAAGGATGGTCAAGATTAAGTCGGAGAATCGCAATTGGGAAGGGGAAGGGTAACACATTTACATAGTTCTGATTACTATTGGGAAAGGGAATGCGATTAGCACCGGGCCATCCGATCTGACGGGAAGATCAATGATGGAGATGTGGATCAGGGGATCGCAATCGGAGGGGACACAAAGGGGCAGCACCATTAATCTTCCGATTACGATTGGGTGGAGAAATCGACAGTCGTTGGATCAGCGGAAAGATGGACGGCTTGGATGAGATCGAAAAGATGAAATCGGAAAGAGCAAAATGGGGGTAATCACAATCGCAATCGGGAGAATGTACGATGCGATCAATCGGAGGGGAAAGCAATCGGCGGGAAGTGTGATTGAAATGCGCGATGCGATGACTGTTGGATCATCGGGGGAAAACAACGGTGGGGATTTAGTCGAGCAATCGCAATCGGGGGGGGACAGGGGTGACACATATCAAAGTTCTAATTGTGATTTGGGCAGGGAGTGCGATTAGCGCTCCACCGTCAGATCTTCAATATAGATCAATGGTATAAAACGCATCGCAGGACTTATTGTAATAAAACAATCGCATCAGACTTTTTCAATGTAACAAAGGGATTTTCTCCTCCGACGACTCCGATTGCAATTGGCGCTCAAGACTTAAGCACTTGGTCTTAGCGCTGGGACGTATGGGGAAGTGGTTTTAAGGGGGTTGGTGGGAAAAGGCTAAGCCCTAATATAAGGTTAAAAAGTGGGTTTTCAGCCCGTTTCAATGAATTTTATGGGCAAAGGAGGGTAATGATAAGAGGACTAAGGGGGAATTTGGAAAAACAAAGGGTAAGGGCAGAGTTTTAAGGGGATTTTGGGGAGACTTAGGATGGCTAAAGGGGAAATATTTGGGATGGAAAGGAAACTTTGCAAAGGGGAGGAATGGAGTAAAATGGAGAGTTCTGCAGAGGTGCAAGGGGAAAATTAGAACCTTTGGAGCACAATTTTCATCATCATCCAGGCTTATTGACTCTAGAACAGCAGAGGGAAAAGGTTAAAGAGTAAGGAACATAAAAGGCTTCAAGGATGATGTGTTTTCAAGGGAAATGCATTCCTTGAAGGCTCACAAAACAATCTAGCCCCTTTCTTGCTTGTCAAGGAATTCATAGGGGGCTAACAGTGGCTCCACATGGGGATGGATTATTCTTGAAAGAGTCAAGAATTCAGAAAATGATCTTTGGTGTAGGCCAAATGCCTGTTGCTTAAGCCACCTTTCTTATTTTATTTTTCAGTTGCCACAAATATGATAGATCAGCAGAAAAATTCCCAAACAATCTACCTACCTGTTCTACAATCCTAGCATTTTTTCTTCTAGGGTGCATTTGAACAAGCTGACCCTTTACATCATTTATTTTTATAATAGAAAATAAACCTATTCTAACTATACCATTATTGCTCCATGAGACCAGATTAGACTGTTGGTCTCACATGTTTCTCTACCTAATCTAATATCTGCTGGGATTAAACTGGCCAGCAGATTTCTTCTCTACATTCTACAACAAAAATTTAAAAACAGTCAAACTAGGATTAGACAGTCTAGTTTGTTGTAGATCCAAGGCATAAAGACAATTGCACATGGACATAAAATTGCTGAAAACTGAAAACAAAACATTGAAGGCTTGAAATCTGAAGCTTGGAGTATCCTTCTTCTCTTTGTGACTCAAGTTTTGAGCTTGTTAGAGTCACTCTTTTCTTCATTTCAGCTCTGGTTTTGGGCATGTTAGAGCTGATTCTTCTTTCTTCTTTGCTGGTCTAGATTTTGAGCATGTATGGACCAACTGCTTTGCTTTTTCTAGCTCAGGTTTTGATCATATTAGAGCCAATTCTCTGCACTATAGAGGTTCATGTTTTGAGCATGTCTGAACCTCTCCTTTCTCTATGTTTTTTGAAACATTTTTAAATTTTTTTTTTTTTTCTTGAAAACAAAACTACAATGGTATGTACAATGGAAATGAAAATTGGAAATTGAAAATCAGCAGAAGTAGTGTTTGAGCATCCTGCAATTGATGGGACCCCCAAACAGCTTTGTGCCATCTAATTCTTGTAGGAAGAAAGCATTTGGACCCACCGTGGCCTGGATGATGTATGGACCTTGCCACAGACTATCAAAATTGCCATGCTTTCCTTTATCCTCTCTCCTTGAGTCTCACTTCAGAACTTTATCCCCAATTTTGAAATCCGCATCTTTGGCTCTCTTGTCAAACAACCTCTTTATGTTTTCCTGGACTTTGATAGCTCTGTTATAGACCTCTTCCCTTGTTTGCTGAAGACGGATTGTTTGATTTATTCTCCTCACCATACTGTCCCCTTCTGTCTGAATCTCTTGGACAAGTTTGATCACTGGTATTACAAGGCTAGTGGGAAAAACTACTTTTGTACCATAGACAAGCTGATATGGTGACATGCCAATGGATTTCTTTGTTGTAAGCCTGTCAGCCCACAAGGCATGCACTAACTTGTTATGCCATGACTTTTTGTTCTCTTCCAGCAGCTTTTTGATGATGGCCACTAAGCTCTTGTTTGATGATTCAGCTAAGCCATTACCTTGAGGGTAATAGGTGGTTGAATGACCAAGTGCTATTTGATACCTGTGACAAAATCCAACCATTTTCTTGGATCCAAAAGTAGCAGCATTATCGGTGATTATTTTCCTTGGGCTGCCAAACCGAGAGAGGATATGACCTTCTAGGAACCTAATGATGACTGAATCTGTGGCATTCCTAGTTGGTATGGCCTCTATCCACTTAGTGAAATAGTTTGTGGCTGTTAGGATCCATTTGTGTTGTGCAGAAGAAGCTGGGTGAATTTCTCCTATAAAATCTAGGCCCCATTGCATAAAAGGACCTTCCACAGTGATGGGTTGTAAAGGGAGGGGGAGGAGTTTTCTCTTGCCTTCAAAGATCTGGCATTTGTGGAAGGCAATTATCATCTTATGGACATCATTGAAGAGTGTGGGCCAATAATAGCCAGCTCTGAGTATTTTGTTTGCAGTGGCCTTCCAGTTCAGGTGGCCTCCACACTCTCTTGCATGAAATTCTTGTTTAATCCTCTCAGCTTCAGCTTCAAGCAAACATTTAAGCAATAGGCCATTCAGATTTTTCCAGTAGAAACAGTTATTCATTATGCAATAGTTCCTCGATTTCATCTTTAAGAATCTGGCCTTGGTCTTTAATAATTCAGGAGGGGCATTGAGGTGTGTAAGCACATAAAGGATATCAAAGTACCAAGGGGAGTTTTGAAACTTCTCTTCAACAGTGAGATCAGGCAATCCTTCTTTCTCATCTAAGGCAACTACCATGTTAATTTCAAGGGCTTGCAGATTTGATTCAGCCATTAATTTGGCTAAGCTCTGAACTTTTATTAGTTTGGTGGGTTTTATCTCAAGGTCATATTCTAAGATCAAAGAAATCCATTTTCCCCTCTTCCCATTTGGGTCTTGGGACAGAATATCTTTGACTATTATGTTAGGCACATAAGCTATGGTGTGTGAATGTAGTATGTACACCCTAAAGTATTTCAAGGCCTTAATCAAAGCATAGGCTTGTTTTTCCATAATGTTGTATTTCAAGGGTGCATCCCTGAGTGCTTTTTTGAAGAAAGAAATGGGCTGTTCCATTCCCTCTGAATTTTTCTGCAGCAGAACTGCAACTATGGCATGCTTGGAGGCAAATGAAAAAATCAGGAAATCTTTTGAGAAGTCTGGGCTGATTAGGACAGGAGCCTGGCTGAGTGCAAGTTTTACTGATTCAAAATATTTCTTAGCTTCAATAGTCCACTTAACTCCTACACCTTTCTTCAGCATGTTAGTCATATTTCTAAGGTGTTTGGCTAGGTTGGGAATAAACCTCCTAAGGAAGTTAATTTTCCCAATGAAGGACTGTAATTATTTGATGCTTCTTGGGTGTGTGATCTGTAGTATTCCCTCAACTCTTTGTGGGTCTATTCTAGTTTCCTTTTCAGATATAATGTGGCCAAGAAGCTTTCCCTCTTGCAGCCCAAATACAGTCTTTTTAGGATTCAGTGACAGCCCAAACCTTCTACATCTTTCAAACACCCTTCTCGGATGTTCTAGGTGTTCTTCCTCAGTCTTGGAGTAGACTGTTATGTCATCCAAATAGATGATAATAAAGTGTCCTATTTCATCTGAAAAATATATATCCATTGCTCATTGGAAGGTTGCACCAGCGTTCATTAGTCCAAAGGGCATTTTTACATACATAAAAGTGCCCCAAGGAGTGGTAAAAGCCGTCTTTAGCTAATCCTTTGGGAGTACTAAAACGTAGTTGTATCCTGAAAAACCATCTAACAGAGAAATCCTTTTCGAGCCTACTACCTTCTGTAGAATGTGTTCCATTTTTGGCAAAGGATAATTGTCTTTGAGTGAGGCTCTATTGAGATTTCTGAAGTCTATACACAGCCTGATTTCCCCTGTTTTCTTTCTCACAGCCACTAAATTCGATACCCAATCAGAGAACCTCACAGGAACTATTATGCCTGCCTCATACATCTTTTTAATCTCCTTTTCAACTGCAGGCAATTGTTTTGGGTTTATTCTACGAAGTTTCTACCTGAAGGGTTTCTGATTTTCTTTTAAAGGTATTTTATGTTGTATGATGTTCATGTCATAAGCCTTTAAGTCTTCGTAGCTCCAATAAAACACATCCACAAATTCCTTAAAAAGGTCAATGTATTTCCTTTTCATATTTGCAAGAAGAGACTTAGCCAATTTAATCATTTTGGGCTTATCTTCTATGCCTATATTTCATTCTTCAATGTTAGAGTCTGCGTGTTCTATGGTAGGCTTTTTTGCTACGTCATCGAAGTCAAAAAGGTCTTCTAACGGCACCAGACCTCGAGGTATGTTCTTATCTTTGGCCCGCAACACCTCTACTTCTTCACTGTCTGCGTTTTCAAACTCTGTGGTTGACTTTCCAGTTTCTTCGTCTAAAATGTTTATTTCCATGTTACAGGGTGGTTCTTACTCGTCTGAGGGTTCCTCACTTAGGCAGCTATCACTGGACATAGAGTCTGAATCAGAAAACTCAAACTCGTTCCTGCCTATTAGGAAATCCTCAATTTGTTTATCTCCCTCGAAAACCTGCCAGTATTTTTCGTTATCCGGCACTGCAGGTCTGAATCTGGTTTGTATTATGATTTGTTGGTCACTTGGAGTCTTAGGGTATGAACTGGCTAGGCAAGCTAATCCATTTTCAATGGCATTCTGATTTCTAGGAAAAAACACTAATTCGTATTCAACAAATTTTTTCAATATATCCACAGCATCGTTCCTATATGCTCTCAAACTAGGATGTTTGGCCGTGTATTCACCGTTCACCTGTTTGATAACCAATTCAGAGTCTCCCTGCATGACTATTCTATGGGCTCCTATTTTATTCAACAGATTTAAACCCAGGATAAGGGCCTCATAGTCTGCAATATTATTGGTACATTTGAAATGAAAATTGCAGGCATGGCTCTCCACGTAGTCACTCTCTGTGTTACGTATCCATACCCCAGCTCCGGCAGTCCTTCTTGTGCAGGACCCATCGAAACTCATCTCCCACAGGGGTTCACTCTCGATTTTTTTATCATTTCTTTCCCTATGGCTGGGTTCGCCGTTACGTTGTGCTATAGGGTCTGCACTAGGCTGTGAGCTGTTTAGTTCTTCGTGTGATGTATGAGTTTGTGAGGGATGACTAGCTAGATGATTGTGTTCTGTTTCTGGTTCACTTTGCGTTGTTGTTTCAGTGCACTGTTCAAATTTATCTATGTATTCCTCCTCTGAGTCTATGGTAGCCATTATGTTAAAGTCCATTGGTTCTGTTTCGTCATGTGTACCTTTGCTTGTATCTACGTTTTCAGATTCTGGGCCCCCCAAAGATTCATCATTGTAGAAGATAAAGGAGTCCAGGTCTGTATGCACAGAGTATAGAGGAGAATTTTCAGGCTTTTCAGGGCTACTAACCAGGAATTTCATTTTTTTTTCCCTATATAGTCTTCTAAGTTGGCCAAAGATTGGGATTGTGGCATAAGCCCCATCCATCTGCATTGTTCCTTGCAGCTTGGCTCCCCATGATCTTGATAATAACATGCCATACTTGGGTGGCACATCCGCCACCACAACATCCATGACCATACATTTTGTTGGTATCTGGGTAAGGATCACACATAAATCTTTGATTAGGCCAAGAAACTTTAATCTGCTGGAGTCAAATGAATATAGGTCTTTATAGGGACGGGTTATCTCTAGGCCTAATATTTCCATCACTACTCTCGGCATCAGGTTGTGTGACGCCCCAAAATCATGTATTGCATTATGGAGAATCTTATCATGGATATTAATATTGATATAAAAAGGGGGCACTACTCCCTCCTGAAACTTCCCTTCAATATTTGGACCAAACAGAAGGGCTGGTTGATCATCACTCAGATTTACAATGTCACTATTTTCACCTATATTCAAAGCTTTCAAAATTTTGCCTTTATATACATCCTGAGTGGCCAGCTCAGAGAGTGGGACAGAGATTTTAATTTTCGCAATCTCACTTTCCAGATTGAAAGTGGACTGACTCTTTGGAATGCTCGACTCTGTTTTGTTGGCCACTACCTTAGTGGCTGAATCAGTGTGTTGATTCTCATTATGTACAGTGTTTGCGACAATTTTATCAGGAGCACTAATTGCAGTGATATTTCTACTAGTTGGTTTACCTTGTGTGTCAGTGTTTTGGTTGTCCTTTTCTTTGTTCTTTCCAGAACTCTCAGCTGCTGATTTGTTACTTAAAGTAGTTTCTTTAGAAGTTTTCTCAGGTATTTTCTTGATGGGGACCTCAGAAGCTTTTGGTTTTGAAGCGTCTTGGCTCTTTTTGCTTCTAATTTCATATTTTTCCCTGACCTGCATCATGGCATTTTCAAATCTTAACCTGTAATCCTCAGATTCCAACCATTCCTCGTCCTAATAAGAGGGTGGGGAGTGATCTTCTTCTGTGTAATAGTTATGGATTGAATCTTCTGTTTCAAACATATTTATTTTGTTCCCCTCAAACTCTTCTATGATTCCCTCATCTTCACCAAGAAATTTCTCTTGGAATGGGGGAATAACTTGTTGATCTGATTCTCTTTGTCTATTGGGAGTGGCATTGTTTCTTCTAAAGTTTTGGTTATGGTTATGGTTTTGATTTTTGTTTTGGTTATTGAATGAGACAACCATTTTTTCCATCATTTGGTATAGCTTATCCACCTTTTTAGACAGATGGTCATGATTTGGGTCAGACGTGGAAGCTACATTGTCATCTCTATATGTTACCCTTTTCTCGGCTCTTAATCTTGCTCTTTTCTCAATCAGATTAGCGTCTACACTCATTGTACCTTTTTGCATGTCTTCAAACGTGTTGTAATCTCTTTCCTTAAGCTGGTAGGCCATGTCAGCATCAAATCCTTCGGGGTATTTCGCTAGGGCCATACCTTGGGGAGGTTTCATGTGTGGAGGGAGAGCATTGTAAATGTTGTTAAATCTCGTTGTGTAATCATGGACACTCTCTCCTACATTTCTTTTAAGGCTCATATATTCTTCTAGGAGTTGGCGAGGGTTGGCCTTAACCTCCCATTTGTTTAAGAAAGTCTAATATAGAGATGGAAGGTCATTAATGCTACCCGGAGGTAGGCCTTTAAACCATTTCTTCACATCACCCCCTAAGATCTGGGCAAAGATTCTCATTTTGACCATATCATCATCTATCTCCATATAGTCAAAAGAGTCTTCCATCCTATCTACATGGTATTGGGCTATGGTAGACTCTTTTGCAGTGAAGTGTGGGATATTTGATTGATAATCATTGGGTAAGGGTACTAGAGGCTGAGGTAAAACCAGAGGTGCATACCAGGCTGCCATGATGATGTTTTGATGAGGTAAAGGGTTGACTTGGGTAGCTAGTATGTGGATGACAGGGATATTATAACCAGCAGAAGACTGATGAGAAGATTTAGGGTGACTGAGCCCCAAGTTTTGAATTAAATGTATATCAGGATGTGTAGATGGAGGGGTCTGTCTATTCCCAAGGTGTCTACCACTTTGGGGTGGTGAACCAGGAAGCTCAAGGTCTGGCTAGTCTAGGACACTGAATGACCTAGTTCTTGGTAAGATTTTTTGAGTGCCTAGGTCAAAAAATGGTTCTAATAGAGCTGTAAAGTTTTTTGGAGCGGAGTTAGCTCTATGGATGTGACTAGAAATAATTGATTATTTAGGTGTATGAGATCCCTTGAGGATTCTCTCAGGGTTGTCAACTATTTCAGGTGGGTCTGGGTTAGGATAAGCTCTTGTGTGAATGGTTCTTGAAGCCAAAATTTTGTTTCTTGACCAAGCAGCTTAACCGTACTTGTTACTTCTAATGTGGTTGAATTTGTTATGGGCTTCTGGCCTCCCAGTGGAGTCTAATGCGAACCAATATAATCAGTGGGCCTACTGATCACCAGTGGAGTCTTTAAATCATTTAGTAATTGTGGAGTCACCAAGTGGAAGGTTTAGGATGTTTTTTGGAGGTTACACTATCCACCACAGTGCTTATGAGATGTCCCCTTTCAGGGGTATCTTCCAAACACAGCAAACTCTAACCAGAGATTGACTGGGAGGGCATTTACCAGATATGTCACCTCTAAAAGAGTATGAGATCTGGAGGCTACTTGGCCCTTTCCAGACTCTGTCTAAGAGTGTGGGGAAACACAACAAATGGTATAGAGCTTGGTCTGTGGATAGGAGTGTTTAACTGCCAACCTAACCAGAGATTGTAGTTCTCTGAGGCTCTTATGATGTAGAAGGTGAGAAATACTCAGAATTGACCCAGCGGAGTCGCCATTATGTTGGAGTTCCCATGTTTTGGCCAGATTGGCAAGACCAAAATATGAGACAACATCAAAACCACTTTCAGACCTCAGGATCTAGCCCTCCTAGGTCCAGAGAAGGATCTCTCTATGATATGTCAAAGGTGTATGACTTTGAAGCTCAATGTTAAAATGTTAGGCTAGTTATAAGGCTCAGGGTTTGTTTGTTTGATTGTTTGTTTGGTTCTTGGTTATCAGGAAAGAAGGATTCAATGTAAGACTAGGATGAGCAAAGAAAAAAAAGGAAGCGGTGAAGTATTCCAGGGAGCTTTCAAAACCATTGGGCAATGGAGTCAGGAAAGGATTTGCTTGCTAATCAATAGGCAGGCTTTCAATTGGGCTAGTCATCTAAAATGTTGGATCTTAAAGATGATAGTGTGATATGGAAGAGTAGGAGATGAGGAGACAACACAGATTCAGGGCACGAAGTTAAAGACCAACTGGACGCACAAGGATCCTAGTGGACAGGGCTAACTCTAATCCCCAGTGTTCCCAAATATTCCAGCTAAATCCTTAACAAGAAACATCCAAGAATAGATACATTTAATTCATACATCAAAGAGCAGGCAATAACATCCACTACACTGGTTAAATTAACTGAAATCAATTCTTAGATAACACATTCAGAAGAAAAACATCAATGGCAAGGAGAGCAGAAACATAGGGTACCTAACAAGGGTAAATCCTATGCCAATATTCTAATGCAAGCCAGTAGAAACGAAATGAAATGAATCAAAACACAGAGATAGGAAAACATCACCACTGCTTTAGATTAGGATCCAAAGAAATGTACTTGTCATATTAAATAGCAATACCAGTCAAGTACAACATTGCCAATAGCTAAATACTCAATCTGAAATCATATTCCTCAGCCTATCTTACAACTTTACACAGAGACTGTGTCTCAAAAGAAACTACTTGCAATTCTTCTGATAACTAATCAACAACCTTTATAATAATTTTCTCATGAGTTTTATAGCAGAAGATGAGCCGAGGAGGTAGGTGCAATACTAAATGAAGAATTAAACTCAGAAAAAGAAGAGGGTCGAAGCCCATTCTGTTTTAAACTCTGAGCATTAATCTCTGGTACTCTTTGGAGGAAAAAATGGTCTTCGTCAGGCTTCATTTACTCCAGGTATGTCTCTGATGCATTCTGGTTTGCTGTACTCTGTAGTACCTTTGGTGAATAAACAAAAGGTAAATAAATGACTGAATGGTCTGCCATACTTGTGAAATGAATGCTCTGGTAGCTTTGGACTATGGTCTGGGCAGAAATTTCTTCAGGAACATGGTAGATACAGGGAATAGTATGGGCACTTGGTCCTTTAGGGAACGAACAGTCTGCTGATGTGAAACCTTGAGCTTTGATTGCACCGGGAAGGACTTTGCACGGTCAGAATCTGTATTTTTAATGAAAATAGCGTTCGTATATCCTCCCGAGTTCTTCTTTGTACCTTTGAACTCTAAAAAGATATTTCTTTGGTTTTGCGCCGCTGTAACAATGACGATGAGCCATGGCAGCATTTCACTGCTCGTACTCTACAAAACCCCCAACTGAGTTGAGAAATTAAATGTATGGAAGGGAGGATGAAGCGGAGACTCATGAAGAGTTGGTGTAGCGGCAGCAGAAATGGCGGTTCAAATGGAACAATGGTGATGAATGCAATGATATGGCGAAAACGGTGAATAATAGGGTTTGACCGAAACATGCTTATTGGACCGTTCGATCATGGCTTGGAGATGAAAATAAATGGCGGGGATCGAACAAAGGAATGATATATGAACAGTGGGTGGAATAACATATGAAACATAAGAATTTAGTATAAATATGAAACTTTGGATATGAACGGAAATACAAAGAAATGTGGTGAAAATGCAATGAATCGTGATCGTATGCGGTGGGACCCAGCGTGGTGGCGGGTGATTAGATTTGAGCCGTCAGATTGTTAGATCCAACGGACGGTCAAGATTAAGTTGGAGAATCGCAATCAGGAAGGGGCAGGGTAACACATTTACATAGTTCCGATTGTGATTGGGAAAGGGAATGCGATTAGCGCCGGGCCGTCCAATCTGATGGGAAGATCAACGGTAGAGATGTGGATTGGGGGATCGCAATCGGAGGGGACACAAAGGGGCGGCATCGTTAATATTCCGATTGCGATTGGGTGGAGAAAGCGATGGCCGTTGGATCAGCAGGAAGATGGATGGCTTGGATGAGATCGGAAAGATGAAATCGGAAGGAGCGGAAGGGGGGTAATCGCAATTGCAATCGGGAGAATGTGCGATGTGATCAATCAGAGGGGAAAGCGATCGGCGGGACGTGCGATTGGAATGCGCGATGTGATGACCGTTGGATCATCGGGGGAAAAAAACAGTGGGGATTTAGTCGGGCAATCACAATCGGGGGGGGGGACAGGGGTGACACATATCAAAGTTCCAATTGCGATTTGGGCGGGGAGTGCGATTAGTGCTCTGCCGTCGGATCTTCAAGATAGATCAACGGTATAAAACACGTCGTGGGACTTATTGTAATAAAACAATCGCATCGGACTTTTTCAATGTAACAAAGGGATTTGCTCCTCCGACGACTCCGATTGTGATTGGTGCTCAAGACTTAAGCGCTTGGTCTTAGCGCTGGGATGTATGGGGAAGTGGTTTTAAGGGGCTGGTGGGAAAAGGATAAGCCCTAATATAAGGTTAAAAAGTGGGTTTTCAGCCCGTTTCAATGATTTTATGGGCAAAGGAGGGTAACGATAAGAGGACTAAGGGGGAACTTGGAAAAACAAAGGGTAAGGGCAGAGTTTTAAGGGGATTTTGGGGAAACTTAGGAGGGCTAAAGGGGAAATATTTGGGATGGAAAGGGTACTTTTAAAAGGGGAGGAATGGGGTAAAATGGAGAGTTCTGCAGAGGTGCAAGGGGCAAATGAGAACCTTTGGAGCACAATTTTCATCATCAGCAAGTCTTATTGACTCCAGAACAGCAGAGGGAAAAGGTTAAAGAGCAAGGAACATAAAAGGCTTCAAGGATGATGTGTTTTCAAGGGAAATGCATTCCTTGAAGGCTCACAAAACAATCTAGCCCCTTGCTTGCTTGTCAAGGAATTCATAGGGGGCTAATAGAACCCAAACAAGAACAACCAAGCAGCAAAATCCGAGTCCACACATCAGCTAGCAGTGAATAACAACTACTACACAAGTTAAACCACGTGAATTTTCCCTCAGATTTCACTATCAGTAGAAAGCATTAAAGGTAGGGAGAGCATAAACATAGGGTACCATGCGTGGGATAATCCTATGTTATATTTCTGATGCGTACCAGAGACCAATGAACAACATGAAAAAATGTAATAAAACAATGTAAAGAGAAAACATCACCCGTAGTAATAGACCAGGATCCTATGAAATTTGCTTGATTAATTGATTCAAAACCAGTCACATACACCAAGATCAATCTCTGATTATAGTCCCAACTTTCTCCTCCCAGCCTACTACATTACAGACCACTCTGCTACTCTCTCCCAAAACTACTTCTAACAGTCAAAATGAATCCCTACAACTAAAAAAAAAATAACGTAATCCAACCCTTTACAAAGTGTTCTCTGGGAATCTTTATAGGAAAAATGGATAGCAGGGGTAGGTGATACACATTAAATTGATCTATTAAGACAGAGTGGAGGAATCGTTCATGCCACTCTACTTAACAACTCTGTGTTGTACTTCGTGGTCCGGTTTGGAGTCTTTGTCGGGTCAGATTTGACCTCTGATGTTTCTTTGAAGTTATTTCTGGCTGTAAGGCTCTCTGTTTCATCTTCTGAAGCAAGTAAGGTGACTGAAGGTCTTCTGGGCTTCCATACCTCCATTATTGTTGTCCTGACAGTTTTTGGAAGCTTTCTTTCAGTGAGATGGCCTTTGGGAGCTCGGGGAGGCATGGAGACTTCTGTCGGAGGGCGTACTATTCTAAGAAAATGTACTGCTAAGGCTAAGAGTAGAGATGGCTCGTTTCATATGCTCTTTTTAATCTTCGAACTGCGCATTAATCCTTTGATCATGGGATTAGGAGTTGAATATTAAATTAACTGGCTTTAATCCGTTGAATCCATCTCTGTTGTTTCACTGAGCCATTGCTGTAATGGCCTCTCTATTTCTTGAATCACAGTGACTGTGATTATGGCAAATAGAGTGAAGTAATCACTTTGTATACCCTGCACAGTAAAATAAACCAATTATAAAATCTAGGGGTGGCGGAAGAGCTGCTGTGGAGGCCTGGAGGAATAGTGGCGTAACTGTGGAGACAATGGTTGTAGGGAAAACAGGTAAAAAAATGTAGTGAAATGGAGGTTTGGTGGAGAAATGCATGTGGACCATTGATTTGGCTGAGATGCATGGCTGAGATCTAATAGGAGGACAGCGATGGGGGGACCTAAATCCGATGGGCGATGGAGCGATCGGATTTGGACCGTCAGTTCTACAAGAGATCAACAGTTGTGATTAGATCGGAGGAGAAAAATCATGGGTCACATGGCGGAATGAGGGCAAGTCCTGGCCGTTGGTTCTTGTGGATTCAATGGCCAGGATAGCGTCGAAGGGTTGCAATCGGGAGGGACAAAGGATGATACAGTTTAAAATTTGCGATTGCGATTGGAGCGAGGATGCGAGGGCCATTAGATTAAAAGTGAATTGACGGTGAAGAAGGTCATCGGAGGTTTACAACGGAGTGTGATTGGGGCGCGATGGAACAGGTGGGCCGTTAGATCTCTTCAGATCAACGACGGGGATTATCTCAAAAGCCAACAGACCAAATACACTATCACATCGAAAGTTTTGTTTTACAAAGAAAATAGGTGCTCCGACCATTTCTCCGATTGCGATAATCGATTTGCGGGCTAGCACTTGGTTTTAGCGCCCAGGCTTACGGAGGGAAAGTGGTTAAGGGGCTAGCCCAAAGGGGCTAAGCTTGTAATATGGTAAAATATGGGTTTTTAGCCAAAAAAGAGGATTTTAAGGCTGAAGAGGGAATCGGTAGATAGAATAAGGGGATATCAAACCAAAAAAACGATATTTCAAGGGTTTAAAGGAAATTAGAAGGGGGGAAAATGTGATCAAAACAGAGGTTTAATAGGGCTGAAATAAAAGGAAAAATGGAGGCCTTTGGGCATTTTCTTCACAACAGAGAGGATTTTAAACTGGGAACAACATTGAGGATTTATCAACGGGCAAAGGCACAGTAGGCTTCAAGGATGATGTTTTTTCAGAGGAGATGCATTCCTTGAAGGCTCAAAAACATTTTAGCCCATGTTTTCTTGTCAAAAAATTCATAGGGGGCTAACAGTGGCTCCACATGGGGATGGCTTCTTCTTGAAGGAGTCAAGAATTCAGAGAATGATCTTTGGTATAGGCCAGATGCCTGGTGCTTGAACCACCTTTTCTTCTTTGATTCAGCTGCCACAAACCATGAAGACACACATCAGCAACAACATCACTCAAACAGCTACCTACCTAGACTAAATCCTAACATTTTTTCTTCTAGGTGCATTTGGACTTGCAGACCCCTACATCATCAATTTTTTACAAAAAGGAAAAATAAACCTATTCTACTTCTACCCTTATTACTCCATGAGATCAAATTAAAATGTTGGTCTCATATTTTCTCTACCTAAACTACATCTGCTAGGATTAAACGGTCTAGAAGACTTCTTCTCTACATTCTAGGATAGAAATTGAAAACAGTCAAGCCAGGTTTAGACTGTCTGGCTTACTGTGGGCCATGGAATAAAGACAAACTGCCGATGGAATGAAAACTTTGTAGAAATTTAAAAAACACTAACTACATGCTCAAAGATTGAGATTTATTTAGATTTTCCTAACTACCCTACTCTAACTGAAATATTTACCAGTATAGCTCACAAACATAGTTTTCCAATGCAACCAGTCTATCAAGCGATCCCACGACTGGTCTTTCTTTCTCATCTCCTTGAGCAAGCTAGATAGGCAGGGCCACTCCCATTCTTTTGGTTCCTCAACAGCAGCCTTTAAAAATTTTCTTGTTGTCTGCAACATGCTACTCAAACCTCCGATCCTTCTTCAATTTTTTGCAGAAAATGAACGTAAGGATCATGGAATGATACCTGGTTGTGAAGAGTTGGCAAGAAGGCTTCAACCATGATATCTTCTTCTTCCACTGGATTAAGAGCGAGACTCTCTTCAGAAAGAGTTTCTCCTTCATATTCTTCATCTGAACTGGAGGACTCATCATATCTTGCAATTGTGTCCTCTTGGAGCTCTGATATATTCTGCTCTGCTGGGCCGAGCTCCATGAAAATATCTGTGTATGCTTGAGCAGAGGTTACTTTCATTGCTTCCTCCTTTTCAAGAGAAGGCTCGTTATTTTCATCCTGCTCGAGAATCTTTTCTTTGCTTTCCTCCTCATCTTCTGAAAGGAAAGACTGCTGACCTCTGATCTCATGACACTCATCGTTGATGCTTTCATAACTTTCCCCATCAATGTCATAGATAGGCTGACTTGTTTCAGTCAGACATTCTAGATTGTCAACAAGTCTTTCCTCTTCCTGATCCGCAGAGGAGTTTTCAGGATCTCCATCAAACTCAATAGACGAATGAGCAAGAGTGTCCATCCTATAGAAGATTTCAGAGGTGGACTGAATGTTTAATATTCGGTCCATATCTTCTTCTGTCAACGAAGAGATTTCTCTTTTAACACAGACAGAAGAACAACAATCCTTTGTTTCTTGTACTAACTAATCTGGAGGCTGGATATCTTCTTGAACCTCTTCTGTGGAATATTTTTTTGTGCTAGCAGGGAAACCCTGAGGAATTTTTTTCATTTCTTGATCTCCTTCTGATTCATGCCATTCCTCACGATCAGGGTGCCACTCTTCTAGTGGAATCTGATATGAATTACCAGTCAGAGTGGGGGCCTCTATGTGCACTAGTTCTTCCTCTGCCTCAGATTCTAAATTTTCCTTGTGGTCACTTGTTTCCTCAATGCATTATTCCCTGTTAGACTTTGTCATTAAGCCTTTATTTTCTCTAATCAACATGGTACAAGACATGGGTAAGTAATTAGGTAGGTCCTGATCACTTTCTTCTTCATCTTCTATAGAATATTGAGTATCGTACATGTCTTGCTCATTTTCTAGGTCTGGAGTTTGTTCTTGCTCTAAAAGAAGCATAGGCTGCTCTAAATAATCATTATTTTCATTTAAATTAGCCATATGCATCTTCACTACTTCACCAAACATGATTACTATACCGTTTAATTGATCTGCCAAAGCATCAAGTTTTGCATCTCTGTCCATGTCTGGATCCATGCTTTCTGCAAAGAAGGTCACTGCATCTTCTCAACCAGTTCAGAGTTTTCCACCAGTGGATTCATTGGGTCTATTTGGGATTATAGGGTGTGGAGTCACCAGGTGGATGAATTTGGATGTTTACAATAGGCTGTTGTCCACCATCAGCAATGAAATACCAATCTAAGGGTATTGGTCTAAGTTTTTCCCCATTGGAGTCGCCATTATGTTGGGACGACAATGGGACACAGACCAATGTTAGCAGTTACGGACTCTTATATTTTTTCCTCAGTGGAGTCACCATTATGTTGGGACGACAATGGGACATAGACCAATGTTAGCAGTTACGAACTCTCAGATTTTTTCCCCAGTGGAGTCGCCATTATGTTGGGGTTCCCATTTTTTGGCCATTGGCAAGACCAAAAGATGAGACAACTTCAGAACCACTTTGGGGCCCTACGATCTAGCCCTCCTAGACCCGAAGAGGGATCTCTCCAATAAAACAAAGAATGATATATATTTGAAGCTCAGATGAGATGTTAGGCTAGGTATGAAGCACAAAGGGAGGCTTAAAATGATTGGGTTGGTTATCGAGTTGGTCATAAGATCATAGAATGCAAAGGTAATGGGAAGAAAGGAGCAGAGCGGTAGGACATTTTGGCAAAAGAGGATGGGTTAAGTTTGTGCCATCCATTGGGCTATGGAGTCATGAAAGGAGATTACTTGCAAACAAATAGCCAAGGCGTTAATAGGGAAAGTCATCTATACTAAAGGATCTTTGAGATAGATGATGGAGTGGGACATTAAGGAGAGAAAGGTGAAACACAAAGGGCAGCTTGAGATCAGACCAGAGGTCATCTAACTCTAGATCTGCTTCGGCATACTCTCTAAGGGAAAATACATAAGATTTGAACGTAGAACTAGGCCTGAGATCAGGGAAGGGATTTTAACCTTCAATGCTTCGACACCAGCTCATGAGATCTTGGAAAGGCCAATCTGTTGAACAAGGACCCCAGTGGACAGGGCTTACACTAAATCCCCTGTATCCAAAATCCTCTATCTTGAACCCAAACAAGAACAACCAAGCAGCAAAATCTGAGTCCACACATCAGCTAGCAGTGAATAACAATTGCTACACTGGTTAAACCACGTGAATTTTCCCTCATATTTCACTACCAGCAGAAAACATTAAAGGTAGGGAGAGTAGAAACATAGGGTACCATGCGTGGGCAAATCCTATTTTATATTTCTGATGCATACCAGAAGACTAATGAAAAACATGAAAAAATGTAATAAAACAATGTAAAGAGAAAACATCACCCATAGTAATAGACCAGGATCCTGTGAAATTTTCATTTTTAATTGATGCAAAACCAGTCACATACACCAAGCTCAATAGCTGATTACAGTCCCAACTTTCTCCTCCCAACCTACTACATTACAGACTACTCTTCTACTCTCTCCCAAAACTGTTTCTAACAGTCAAAATGAATCCCTATGACTACAACAACAATAATGCAATCCAACCCTTTACAAAGTGTTCTCTGGGATTCTTTATAGGAAAAATGGATAGCAGGGTTAGGTGATACACATTAAATCGATTTATTAAGACAAAGTGGAAAAAGCGTTCATGCCACTCTACTTAATAGCCTGTGTTGTACTTGGTGGTCCGGTTTGGAGTCTTTGTTAGGTCAGATTTGACCTTTGATGTTTCTTTGAAGTTCTTTCTGGCTGTAAGGCTCTCTATTTCGTATTCTGAAGCAAGTAAGGTGACTGAAGGTCTTCTGGGCTTCCATACCTCCATTATTGTTGTCCTGATGGTCTTTGGAAGATTTCTGTCAGTGAGATGGCCTTTGGGAGCTCAAGGAGGCATGGAGACTTCTGTCGGAGGGCATATTATTCTAAGAAAATGTACTTCTAAGGCTGAGAGAAGATATGGCTCATTTCATGTGCTCTTTTTAATCTTCGGACTGCACATTAATCCTTTGATCACGGGATTAGGAGTTGAATATTCAATTAACTGGCTTTAATCCGTTGAATCCGTCTCTGCTATTTCATGGAGAATTTGCTGTAATGGCCTCTCTGTGTCCCGAATCAAAGTGACTGTGATTATGGAAAATAGAGTGAATTCATCACTCTGTATACCCTGCACAGTAAAATAAACCAATTATAAAATCTAGGGGTGGCGGAAGAGCTGTTGTGGAGGCCTGGAGAAATAGTGGCAAAATTGTGGAGACAGTGGCTGTAGGGAAAACAGGTAAAAAAAAGAATTGAAATGGAGGTTTGGTGGAGAAATGAATGTGGACCACTGATTTGGCAGAGATGGTTGGCTGAGATCTAATAGGAGGGGAGTGATGGGGGGACCTAAAGCCGATGGGCGATGGAGCGATCGGCTTTGGACCATCGGTTCTACGAGAGATCGACGGCTATGATTGGATCGGAGGAGCCCAGTCGAGGGTCACATGGAAAAATGAGGGCAGATCCTGGCCATTGGTTTTTGTGGATTCAACGGCCAGGATCGCGTCGGAGGGTCGCAATTGAGAGGGACGGAGGATGGCACAGTTTAAAATTTGCGATTGCGATCGGAGCGAGGATGCAAGGGCTGTCGAATTAAAAGTGAATCGACGGTGAAGAAGGTCATTGGAGGTTTACAACGAAGTGTGATTGGGGCACGATGGAACAAGTGGGCTGTTATATCTCTTCAGATCAACGGCGGGGATTATCTCAAAAGTTGACACACCAAATACACTATCGCATCGAAATTTTTGTTTTACAAAGAAAATAGGTGCTTCGACCATTTCTCCGATTGTGATAATCGATTTGCGGGCTAGCGCTTGGTTTTAGCGCCCGGGCCTATGGAGGGGAAGTGGTTAAGGGGCTAGCTGAAAGGGGCTAAGGTTTTCATATGGTAAAATATGGGTTTTTAGCCAAAAAAGAGGATTTTAAGGCTGAAGAGGTAATCGATAGATAGAATAAGAGGACATCAAACCAAACAAAGGATATTTCAATGGTTTAAAGGAAATTAGAAGGGGGGAAAAGGTGATGAAAACATAGGTTTAATAGGGCTGAAATAAAAGGAAAAATGGAGGCCTTTGGGCATTTTCTTCACAACAGAGAGGCTTTTAAACCGAGAATATCAGTGAGGATTTATCAATGGTAAAAGGCACAAGAGGCTTCAATAATGATGTGTTTTCGGAGGAGATGCATTCCATGAAGGCTCAAAAAACATTTTAGCCCCCTGTTTGCTTGTCAAAAAATTCATAGGGGGCTAACACAATAAACCTATGAGATCTGACATGCATGTAGACTTCATTGGACAAGATTCGCAAGTACATCCTTGGAAGATGATTCCTCGACGAATATTTCCATCCAGGTACCAACATATTTTCTATGGCTATTGTTATTCATGTGGAAAATTTGGTCATAAAGTTGTACATTGTCGCACGTACCCTAGGAACCAATACAATTTCAGGAGATCCTTCAAATATGAACCTCCCAAGGCTCAACGAAACATCAATATATTTGAACATTTAAGAAATAATATGGAACGTTACAAATGTCAGAACTTTGGACACATAGTCAAAGCTTGCAGACTTGAAAATCCTCCAGAAGAATCTTTGAAGCCACAGAATGAACGAACATGGAAGAAGAAGAAGATTGATAATTGTGTTCTTTCTCTCAAGGCTGAAAACAACAAATATTTGTGGTATGTTGACAGTGGTTGCTCAATGCATATGACTGGAGATAGAAGGAAATTGTATCTTTGAAAGACAAGAAGGATGGAACCGTATCCTTTGGAAATTATGGATCTTCAAATGTTATAGGATCAGGTACCATCACTCTCGGAAGCGAAGATGTTATAACCAATAATGTTCTACTAGTTGAAAACATGAACAAAAATATTCTCAATGTTGGAAAAATGTGTGATCAAGGACACACAATGCTATTTAACTCCACAAAATGTGAAATCAAGAAAGGCAAGTATGGTAAAATTTTGGCTACAGCAAGTCGAGCTCCAAATGACATATATGTTCTAGATGAAGCACCTAAAGCATGTCTACTAGCTAAAGAAGATGAAATTTGTTTATGGCACAAATGAATGGGTCACATAAACATTGACAATCTTGTCAGGATAAGAAAAAAGGAAGAAGTATGAGAAATGTCGAAAATCTCAAAACCTTCCAACACACTATGTGAGGCCTGTCGGCATGGCAAGCAGACAAAAGTCCAATTTAAAACAAAAGAACACTTTTCATCACATCCATTGGAATTGATACATACTGATCTATGTGGTCCTGTGAGAAAAAAATGCTTAGATGGAGAATTATATTTCATGTTAATGATATATGACTATACCAGGATGACATCCATCAGTTTCCTAACGAAAAAATATGAAGCATTTGAGTGCTTTAAGATCTACAAGGAGTTGGTCGAAAATGAAACTGATTTGAAAATAAAGTGTCTAAGATCAGAAAATGGCGGAGAATTCACTTCCAAATTATTTCGGCAATACTGTGAAAAAAATGGAATAAAAAGATAATTTGAACAACACAAACACCTCAGCAAAATGGATTTGTTGAAAGAAAGAACGGAACCGTACAGGAAATGGGTAGAACAATGTTGAAGGACTCAAAACTGGATGAAACATTCTGGGTTCAAGTAATTAATATGGCAGTCTTCATTATAAACCGAAGACTTCTCAGAAATAATTGCAACAAGACCCCATATTAATTATGGAAAGGATAACCAGCTAATGTAAAATATTTTAGAATCTTCAGAAGCAAATGCTATATAAAAAAGGAAGATAAAAATTTGGGTAAGTTTGAAGCACGTGTTGATGAAGGTATCTTCATTGGCTACTCACGCAAAATAAAGGCCTATAAATGCTATAATCTAAGACAAAAACATATAGGGGAGAGCATAAATGTTACATTTGACGAAGATGGTGTTCTAACGAATAATGATGATGTAATATCCCAAAATCGGGACAGCTCAGCAAGCCTGCTGAAATAACGCACTTCTGATAATTTTGTGCATAGAAATGAGTTTTCAGCTCCTGGATCCCTTAGATAATCTCATCTAAGATCTAAATCCAAAAGGAGAGTAAAAAAAAATCAGACTAGGTGGGTTAAACAGATCTCCCACAAACTAGTCTAGCTGAAAATCACCCAAAGAGACGAGTTGCAGCTATATGCAAAGGACTACTTCAGAAATAACGTAGATCCACTGAAGCACAATAGGAGGCTGATATGGAAGTTCCAAAATCAGATATATAACATCAAATAAGATGTTCTTTACACCCCATACAATATACAAGAGAAAGAATGAGATTATACAGTAAAAATCCTCAGAAATGAGGTGCTACAACCATAAGAAAAGATTGCATAACCATGACAGCGTTAATTTTAGGGGCTGAAGTAGCCGTTTATTAATATTCAGATCTAGAGCATATTTTTACATAAAAATTTAGATCTAATATAGATCTGTGTACAAGAAATGTTGATCTATACATTCCCCTTGGGTTTTGTGAAAAACATGAAGCACAGAGAGTAGATCTGAGATCTAAGATGGCAGATCTAAAGAATGATTCAGAAATTTATGAATAATGCAATGGTACAAAATATCAGATCTGAAACTATCATGGATTGGATGGCCAATCCATTGATCACCACAGTGAGAGGAAGAATCCCAACACCAGATATCTCTCCTCCAAAATGTAGACAAAACACCCTGCAGTTGTAGATCTGAAAATAACGCTGTCTAGGGAGAGAAAAAACACTGTAGCCTCTGATAATGATTTTGCCTTATGCCAAGGTGTATATCTGAAGCACAATCAGCTAATGAACTCTTCCAGGAGGTTAAAAGACACACTCATTGAGAAGAGCCACTAGTATAAGCTAGATCTGAGCAGATCTAGTGTCTTCCACTGCTGCAACTCACAAGGACAGATCAACCCTCAACAAGAACAACACTGTAGGTGTAAGGTGAAGCTTGGACTAAAAGCCTGATGTGGAAAATATAGCACAAGTATCCTCCAAGAGCTACTCAAGGAAGAAGGTGGGAATCCTGAACAGGAAAGCCCAACAAGGGATTTTGTTTCGGGGAAAAACACCCTAGAGGTTTGTTGGGTCAAAACCTCCATAGATCAGGGCATGCGATTCAGAAGGACTCACACACAACCACACTTAAATTGTAAAAACTAGATAACAACGATAGTAGAACTCACCCATATTCCTACGTTCGATGTAGATCCCGCAGGGTCCAAACCCCCAGCAACCCTTCTTCCTCTTCAATCTGAAAAACAAGAAATAACATGCATGGAAACCTAGTTGTACATCATATATTGCTCCTAAATTTTAGTGTAATCCATGTGAAACATTATATAAAAAATAATAAATGCTTAATAATCAATCTTTTCACATATGTAAATAGATATTAACACATAAGTTCAGGAACAAGATGGTTCTTCATTATTGCGAACAGCATGTACAGAAATAAAAAGTGGAGAGATCACCTGAATCCTTCCACGATCTTCGAACAGACTGTCGTCTGGATCCATCCCGCCCTTGCCTCGCTAAGATACTTTCAAGACTTGTGCACTCGAGATGGCATATAAATGAATGAACATCTCCAGGAAACAAGGGTATCCTGTAAAAATCTGGGAAAGTGCAGGAGGCACGGGAATTCAGACTTGAATTGGGATTCCAACAGAGTATAATGTCTATAAATTTCTCTCTCCCTTAGGCCATGCACATGAGGGGATTTTATACTCCCTCAAAGTAGTTTCAATCAGTTGGAAACAGTTGGCCACGTACTAGGGTGGTTGAACTACTAGAGTAACCATCAACCCAACCCGAAAATAGGGAATTTTTATATATTTTTTAATGATTTTAATGGCATACGCGGAAAAGTACATGTGGACTCGCGTATACACGCGGAAAAGTCTGGGCATACCCGCGTATGGGATTTTTAGCACTTTTTTTTATGAATTTTGTTCAAGTCTGTGGGAATGGGTGCCCAAGGCCATAGAGACAATCATGAATCACATGAGGGTGAAAAATGATGCTATAACAGATGCCCCCTAATATATGAGGTCAGAAGGGGTACATGATGGCCGAAATGTATTATGCATATAGAAAGAACTTCGCAAGGACAAGAGAGGACTTCACCAGATTTCAGCCTGCCAAAAACCAATGAAAGAAAACAGAGAGTCAACTCATGCTGAGGCGGGCATACCCATGCTCAGTGAAAAATACATCATATCGAAAGTACAGAATAGATCCAAAATGTATACAAGTATAGCTGAACTGGAAGTACACAATGAATCATCTGAGCATGGCCCGGAAGTACAAGTCAGAATCAATGTCTAAGTATCACATATAGAAAGTTGATCAATGATGCTGAAACTGGATGTCTGATCATATAAGTAACTGAATCTCCAAGTACCAAATCATAAGAGGTGGACTAAATGGTACAATCACGCAACTCGGCAGCCAAAATATAGGATGCTACTGTACTGACACTGCAACATATAAGGGTGAACGAAATCACTGGCAGAAACTGAATGGACTGTCAAAAGTGAACCGAGAAATGCTGATGCAACCCGAGGTCTTCACCGATCACTATGGCACAATTCTACGCAATGAGAATAAATGAGCTGAAGTCGACCATGTGAGAAATCGTTGGATTACCGGTCAATAATGTAAACCGTTAACCAACGCAATACAACCCACCAATAATGAAAATGAGTGTCAAGGTGCCCCAGTACAATCTAACAAGTGCGAATAAATGAGTTGAAGTCGAACACTTGAAAGAATCTACCAATTAGGAGGCAATGGTGAATCCCCACTGTCGATAGCGAAGAGTCTGCCACTGATGACTGCAAACCCTAAGGTACTGACAAAAAGAATCTAGACCTTATTCCCAGAGCAATGAGTCGGAGTCGATGGGAAAAAATCTGCTGGAAGGAAGGCATTAAGGCCTCCCACATCAATCCAACGCGAGTGTAACCCGTAGGCCAAGATTTGGAAGGAATTGGACGAACTAGAGTGACGGAACCAAACCGAAGTACGTTTCTGACATGCACAAGATGAAGCTAGCGCACGGAATAAACCCTCTAAACCAACCAATAATGAAAGCTGACACAGAGGCGAGAAATCCACCAATAGGGTCAAATGGAAATCAAGGTACTGCACGAATCCCAAGTGTGATAATGTATGCTGACGTCGAACACAGGGGAAACCACTTAGTCAAAGACCCATAATGATAATCAAATGCTGAGCACAAGGTCACCTATCAATGATGGAAATAGGGCCAGGGTGCGGCTCTAGGTTTGCTCTCAGAGCAATGTGTCGTAGTCGATAAGAGACAAACCCGCCAGCGAGAAGTCAATGGATACCTTCTCAAACCGGCACGAGCAAAAGACCAAAACATCTGATGTGATAGAACAAGATACTGACAAGACCGAGAAGGTCGACTGAATAATGAGTCAAGAGACACCGCAGAATGGCCGACTCTGGTTAGACTTCCCTTGAACAAAAGCATGACTCGTGATGACCATTTCAATAAAAAGTGACACTGTATAAGTCTGTTATGCAGGAGGCAAAAACAAACTCTCCATATGATTGGAAGAGATAACCAACTGGGGGAGGACTGACCAGTGAAACAAGGCAAAGGCTGAACCTAGTTCAAAACTAAAACCATCCCAAATGAAGGAAATATATAAGTGTATGTGCTTTGTTCAAGGGCGACAAACTGACACTGTACTGCCATCAAATTACGAAGTTATATCCCGTTCCCGCTCTTTTTGTTATATTTGATTTTTTTGTCTTTTTCATATAATAAGCCTGAAAAAGAATAAAAGAATGCTATGGTACAATGGATAGAACGAGTATCAAGAAACAGATGCACTAGTTCCTGGGATTGGAATGATCCTATGCTCAATGCAAGGTGGCGGAAACTGGTAAGCGATACTCAGAGGAATGTTCCATCCATGGGTAAAGAGGATGTCAAGTCGTGATAGCTAAGTGCATGCAATGGTTAACTTGTATAGACAGTCAAGGTCAAAATTTTTCTTAAACATTGAGTCCAAATGAAGCCGGCTAAAGGCCAGGATAAACAACTAGCCAATATGCAATGCAGTAATACAACTCAACAACACCAGGGAGCCTCTAGGGTAATAGCCAGAAAAATGATAGTGAGGAAGAAGAAGAATGAAGCTTCAACACATAAGTCATGGCGGGACTAAAGAGGACTCCCGAGCCTACATAAAACACAGCATGGGCAACAAGTGATAGCGAGGAACTAACTAAGAAGCCCATGTAAAGGAAGGCTCTACCACCAAGTCATGATTAAATAATCGGCGAGTGAAATGGGTGTAATACTCATGACCTGATGGGATCGACCCTATGAAAAGTGATCAGAATGGAGGCTAGTATGCAAAATGCAACGGAAAGTAGATTCCCTAACCTATATGCCAGTGAAGATCATATACCTGCCATGATGGGTCAGCAGTCATGGATCAAAAATCGGGAAAAATCTCAAATTCATCAAAATGTACCTGAAAATATACCAATCTGGGCACTTCCAAGCATCCACGTTATGCAGCTTAAGATAGATTAAAAAAAATAAGCATAACAAATTTTTGCAAAAAAATTTCAATTTTGGGCATAAATACACAAGTTACCTCATATCTGGTTCATTGTTACATTGCTGATTTGGGAAAAAGTGCTCTGGAGAAAAAGCCTCTTTCGTCAAAACAGGAGCAACCGACCGTCAAACTTCACCGAATTTGTTAGGTAAGCTCTTAATTCATCCTTGTTATTCATTTTGTCCGTTCATAAGTTAAAAATTAGGAATTTTCACCGTAGAACCATTTGTTTAAAATCACGGGTTTGCACATACGCGAGTTTATAATGACCAAGTCGCGTATATACGCGACTGTGCACAAAGAAAGTCACGTATGCGCAACCCAAAATGAAAAAATGCGTAGCTAATGAATGAATTATTGAATTTTTGCAGGATGAATATATCTTGGCGAGAGCGTGAACACAGTGCCATGGACAATGAAGTCATGCAGGACCAAGCATCACTAAATATTCTCCAAAATTGTGGAATGCTCAAGTTTTTCAAAATGCCAAATATGAAGAGTAATGTCTGGTTGCTCGAAATGCTTATGAACTATTGGGAACCGGAAGAAGACTGCTTCATAATAGATCAAATGCCCATACGCATCAAAGTGGAAGATATCTGTTGGGACTCAAAAATGTCATATTTTCATCCACCTTTTCCTTCACTATTCCTTACATTTCATCATTCCATTAACCTTTTATCATATCATTTTCATAAATACATTTGGGTTTCACCTTCTTATTTTCCATTTTATTCATTTTTGTATTATAAGTGAATTTATGATTAAATATTAGAAAATATACATATTTATATATATATATATATATATATATATATCTCAAGAATATGTGAGCTTTGTAATGTGTAGGAAATATGTGAAGGATTAATTCCAAGATACGTCTCAAATATCTCCTCCACCATATTAAGGAGATAATTATTCAAGTCTATTCCTAAGGAGAGGATCATGGAGGATTTGGTTGGCATATCTTATCCAAGATATGTGAGAGATGTGTGGAGGATTCAAATGGATAATATCTTGTAATAATGGGAAATTAGTTGAGAGTGCTTGAGAGAATATTGGATATGTAATTATGAGATGGTTATCTTCCTCATGTATATAAGAGAGTGCTCTCTCTTCATTTTGGGGAGGAATGGAAAAGTTGATTAGTTGATAGTTTTGATAATAGAGAGATAGAGTTTTTGAGTTTTTGAGTTCATGATTTGTAATTTGATTCTTGTAATATAATTTGAGATAGCTTTACTGTTGTGAGCTCACATATGTTGTTTTTCATTCAATTCTTCACATGTTGTATTGTTTTTCCTTATGCAATTTCCTGCTTTCCTAGTTAGTGTTTCAATGCCTTCCTAGATTAATTTGATTTCAGTAATTTAGATTAAAATAGTTCCACTTCGGTCCTGCATATATAGTGCATGTGTCTCGTAAGTCTACGAACCTCGTATTGACAAATTAAATAGTTGGGCAAGTACTACAACAGAATTAAACGAACATATTTTCACCCAAACATTTTGGCGCCGTTGCCGGGGAGGCACGATGGATTGAAGTTTAGTTTGATTTTTCATGCAAGTGTGTTTAGACATGTTCCTAACTCCGAGGTGTTAAGGCGGTAAGACGTGGGGAACAACCTACGCATCGCATTCGAGATACCGTAACGGGCTCGACCTCTTATGGATCAGGGCATGTAGGGTGTGTTTACATTTATGCAAGTGTGAATTTCAATTTCTGCAAGTGTGTTTGATTTTCGCAACTGTGAAGAGTGTTTGATGAATTCATGGTTCATGGTTGTAATTGAAGAATTAAATTACTAAATTAATGAGCAGTCCTTGTAAGAGGGTTTAATTGAGTATTGAATTCAAGATTATCTCCGTGGTCTTTGTTTTTTTTTCAATTTTTAGTGTGCTGATTTGAAATATTTTTTGTGAACTAAAACCTTGTAAAAGGATTAAAAACTCAGAAAATTATTAGCACTCTATTTTTAGTATGTAAGAATTCCTTTTTCAATATGATTTAACAATGAGTTTCAGCTTGGAACTACTCACTCAGATCCTAGCAGAAGTCAGGATCTCTTCTTCCTTGGAAGAGGAGATCTTGACAAGACTTAAAGGTTCAACTACTCCCCAAGAAACAAACGAAGATTCAACATCTGAAGAATCCTGCATATCTGATGGCGAACAATCATTCGAACAGGAGATCGAGGAAGAAGAAGAGTTACAACATGATCTAAGTGAGAGAAACTGTGCCTATCAAAGCTTTATCGAACAATGGTTCCAGGTAAGTACTAGATTAGATTCATCTTTTTATTTTTATTTAGTTGATTTGCAGTTTCACCAACAAGACTCATTCACTCTCAAATATTTTCATTTTTCATTTGAACAATTTCTATTGGATATATTGTTGTTACTGCTACGTGAATGGCTTCATTGGAAGTTTAATTACACGTAACTAATTTTTTTTTATTAGTATAGAGTAGGTAGGCTTTCATTTTCAGTTTTTCTTTTACCTAGAATAAGTATGCTCTCCTCCGTGCTTAGTGCGATTGCGAGGATCAGAAAATAGGGATGATTTAGACTAATTTCAGGAATAAATAAATTTTTTGCAATATGCTTGATCAAAAACATCTTTCAATATGCAAATCATTCTGTCCATTTGTTAAAAAAAAAAAAAATCTAGAGAAAGTTTAGTTTCTTTCTAAATTTTAGTTTTTCATTGATTAAAAAAAAAAAAAAAAAAAAATTAAACTAACCATTTTTGTTTTTGTAAAGATAGGGTTAATTTCATTTTTTTAGACTTTTAATAAATAAAAATAAAATTTTTGATTTTGAAAACTAGCCATTTTTCTAAGATAGGATACAATTTCATTTAAAAAAAAAAGACATTCATGAAAATAAAACAACAGAAAACAATTTTAATAAAACAATTAAAAATAAAAAAAATAAAAAAATAAAAATAAAATAAAACAAAACATAGGATTCAAATTCATTTTTTTTAGATTTTATTTAAAAAAATAATAATAAATAATAAATAAATAAAAACATTCATCAAAATAAAAACAACACACAACAATTTAAAAAAGAAAAAACAACAACAACATTTTTTTTAGATAGGTTTCAATTTCATTTTTTAAATTTTTAATCAAATAAAAAAAAACAATGGAGCATTGAAAAACACCAACGTATTGTTGAAGCCCGAGCATGAACCAAGCAAAGTTGAAACCTGATTCGAAATATGTCTTTTTACTTCGGCTCCAAGTTTAATCTGGTTCAACCTGCAAATAAACTGTGAATGCACAACAACTCTTCCTTAATTGTTTGACAGGTGTGGAAGAAAAACGAGGGTTTGACAACAACAAAAGTTAATAAAGTGGAGATCCGGCGTTTCTTGCTCTGCTGCTTCAAGCTTCAATCCAAATCGAACCTGCAAATCGAATAAACATCTGAGGAGTGAAATCATAAATAAAGGTTTAAATAGATGCATTGAAGTTGTAATATTTGCTGGAGAAAAAGGCCAGAACGTCATCTGACTGATATATGCACATAACATATCCCACCAGGATTCAATTCTAACATATTTGCAGCTATGGTTTCAACTAACTCCATCGAATAATGAAGTTGTTGTCTATTTTTCCTGTGCATGAGACAGAACCTATGGAGGAGGATTAGCACCATCAACAACTTAAAAAATTGGGCTATTTTAAGGAAAAAAAAATGTGCCAACATATTTGAATCCCAAATTTACTGGAGGAGGCAGTTTGGTAGTAATATCTGGAGATCCTCCCGACTGGTTTTGAGATTCTAGTTATCGCCGATATCGCCGAAAGTTATCGCCGTCAGAGACGCGGGGCAAGCCGACTCTATTGCACCCTGCAACAAAAGCTGAATTGACATGTGATGGATCGGTATGATCCCATCCATGATCCAAGGGTTTATTGACTAAATTGGTACTGGCTGGACTCAATACCTAGACTAGCCATTACACCCACTGATGATTGGCCCCGCTAAGGTGAGGCTTGACCATTGAAGGATTCACCTGATCAGTTATTGAACCAACAGATCGATGAGCCGATCCCAACCATCCATATCCCACTACCAAGATAATTTTTATTCCTGATAAAGAATGCCAGAGGCCTGACCTTCTGGCCACTACCAGCGACTATCTGAGAATCTGGAAAATTTGCGAGGATCCGGAGCAAGCCAAGCTCCGATCAGGTCTCAATTCGGCCATAATTCGTGAGAAACCGAACGTGAAGTGGACTGATGTGGCAGGCCTGGAAAGTGCCAAGCAGGCCCTGCAGGAGGTTGTCATCCTACCCGTCAAGTTTTCCCAGTTCTTCACAGGCAAACGAAAGCCCTGGAGAGATTTTCTTTTGTATGGGCCTCCTGGTACAGGGAAGTCATATTTGGCAAAGGCTGTTGCAACTGAAGCAGATTCAACATTTTATAGTATTTCTTCCTTGGACCTTGTTTCAAAATGGATGGGTGAAAGTGAGAAGCTTGTTTCCAATCTATTTCAAATGGCTCGGGAGTGTGCTCCATCAATCATATTTATTGATGAAATAGACTCCTTATGTGGGCAACGTGGAGAAGGTAATGAGAGTGAAGCTTCTCGACGAATAAAGACAGAAATTTTAGTACAAATGCAGGGTGTAGGAAACAATGATCAGAAATTTCTTGTATTGGCGGCTACAAATACTCCTTTGCTTTATCATCTTCGACAAAAATTAATTTGCAGGCCCTGTCCTGCAAAATTTTCAATCTGATCGGATATTTGGGCAACCATAGGTGCAGGGTTCGACTCCTTTGCATCAAATCCGAATGTTAGCACAGTCATTACTGCTTCAACAAAAGAAAGCCAGATTCACGAGAACATGAACGCATCGAACGTCATTCCAAAGTTCACACCAGATATCTTGGAGAGGATAGAATCTGTTATCCAAAGCAAACCAAAACGACCAGAACAATATAGGTAGATTCATACTTTGAGTTTTCATATGAGGTCAATTAATACTTGAAGTTGATTATTTCATGGCGCCTATTTTTACAAAGATTAGCCAAAATATTTATTCAATAACATTTTTGGGGCCATCTAGGGGCTAGATATCTTGTTCATTAAGAGTTTTTGGTGAGTGTAGATAGTTCTGGTATCCACAAAAAAAAAAAAAAAAAAAAAAAATCGACATAAATAATAAATTAAAAACTTTTGTTTTTAATTTGTTATTTATTAAAAAATAAATAAATTTTCTTTTTAATTTGTTGTTTAAATGATAAAATGATTTTTTTTTCATTTTAATTTTGTTAAAAAAAATATAATAATAAAAATAAAAATAAAAAAACAAAAATAATAAAATTGTTTTGATTTATTTGTTAGTTTAAAAAAAAAAAAAAAAAACATAAAATAAAAAATTTTGCCCTCATTCATTTACATAAAAATTCATAAAAACCAACTACTCGTTCCCCAACAAATACAAAAGCCTTTTCAAATGTTTTAAATCAATTTTCCTGCAAACCAATAAAAACATTTTGAAAAAGTATTGTACAATCAATTATTACATTGCATGAGGACATGCAATAATTATAGTTGGGGGGAAATAAAAGTATGTTGAGTTTTATCATTTATTTTAAAGTGAATTTATGGACAAAAGTTAGGGTGCATATACTAACAAGATAAATGAGATTGGTGTTGTGTAGGTCAACAGGAAGCTTATGCAGAAAGTTCAACATTACGATGCGACACCTTTTTCATCCACAATTAGTGTAACTTCGAAAAATAATTAAAAAAAAAAAATGGACATTTCATAAATTCTTGAAAATGAGCTAATTTGTTTTTGAGTCACTTCATACAGGAATTATCGATGGAGATGGCACACAAAGGAGAAATCATGAAGGCGAGATCTCTATAGATCACATGCATCATGTCGTGACATTTACCATTACACAAAAAACCCTTTTGCATCATGACATGATTACTCAAATTTTTCCTTGCAAGTGCCTAAATCATTCTTATGTTGCAGCCCATCTTCCATTTTCTTATCTTTCACAACTTCATGCACGCCTATTTTTCTGAATCGCATACATTCCTTTATCCTTTTTAGTTTATTTTCGCCTTCTAGTTTTCCTTCTGAATAAAACTCATTCCGTTTCCATGATTACATTGCCTTGTTTCCTTGCCATGCTGATCCACACTGCTTGTCCGTGAGTTCTTTCCATTTATAGTCCTACCAAATATTTTTGTACAAACTCGCGTTGACTGATGTGGGATTCCTTAAGGCCCACCTTTCAACAAGTCTTGTCCCGTCGACATCAGCACCTTATTTGGGAAATAGACTAGAGTTCCTTTTGGGTACCTTGAGACTTGCATGCCTCAATGGAAAGTTCTCTCGCTGACAATCATGGGAATACATCAATGTCCCTTGATCGTCAGATCTTGCAAATGGCTCGACGTCAACCCCTTTATTCGCATTTCGCAAGATGTACTCGGGTACCTTGGCACTCATTGACATCAATGGTGAGTTTGCCTCGCATTGGTTAACGGCATGCATCAATGGCCAGTAATCCAATGATCTCTTTTCATGCTCGACACCGACACATTCTTTCGCATGATTAGACTTGTACCAAGAAGTTTTGTAGCAGACGAAGACTATACATTTTTTTCACGACTCCTTCAAAAGTTACCGCAGCATGAATTCTGATCGACGAGAGTACCACAGTTCCACTTTTAGCGTTTATCTTTTCCATGATTCAGCATCAGCAGTTCAGATTCCTTCATTTCCCAGGATCCAGTTACAACAACATCAGTCACATTTTCCAGATCCAGCAATAGCAGCAACTACATTCCTATTGCATAGTTCATCATTCTTGGGTAAGTAGAGGTATGTTGTTTTCTAATCTTTAATAATGCAATTCCTTATATGCTAACTTGAATATTTTGGAAAATTCCCTCACCATGCTACATTTCCTTTCATGAGCCATGTCAAGTTGCAACCAATTCAGTTGGGGGGGGAACTATATTCGCTACATATTCACTACCATGATTCCATTTCTTCACCACTATCACTCCATTTTTTCTCATTTACCATTCACCAACATTTATTTTCCAACGATACTTTGTTGCACTTTGCTTTATACGCATTAAAATACATATTGGCATGCTTCATTAATATTACAAAAGGGCTTTCTTATGCACATTATGATTTCCAGTGAATGTTTACATTATTATTGCAGCAAGAGAACATAAAACAAAATGAATGTTTTTAACACAAGAACCAACATTCTTTGTATTCATGAGAACCAACCAAAAGAAAAGAGAACAGAAAACGAAATGAATGTTGTTGACACAAGAACCAACATTCTTTTTATTCATGGTTGTCACACAAGAACCAACCATAAGAAAATGTAAGTTGTTACTCATGTCTTTCACATATCCTGAAAACATTCATTATTAAAAGACATCATCATGTAAAGCCAAAGTTCAAGATGCCAAATGTTCTTAGAGAGACCCATGCATGGTTGCATGAGGACATGCAACAAGTTCAGTTGGGGAGGATGTTGGGACTCAAAAATGTCATATTTTCATCCACCTTTTCCTTCACTATTCCTTACATTTCATCATTCCATTAACCTTTTATCATATCATTTTCATAAATACATTTGGGTTTCACCTTCTTATTTTCCATTTTATTCATTTTTGTATTATAAGTGAATTTATGATTAAATATTAGAAAATATACATATTTATATATATATATCTCAAGAATATGTGAGCTTTGTAATGTGTAGGAAATATGTGAAGGATTAATTCCAAGATACGTCTCAAATATATCCTCCACCATATTAAGGAGATAATTATTCAAACCTATTCCTAAGGAGAAGATCATGGAGGATTTGGTTGGCATATCTTATCCAAGATATGTGAGAGATGTGTGGAGGATTCAAAGGGATAATATCTTGTAATAATGGGAAATTAGTTGAGAGTGCTTGAGAGAATATTGGACATGTAATTATGAAATGGTTATCTTTCTCATGTATATAAGAGAGTGCTCTCTCTTCATTTTGGAGGATAGATAGAAAGGGGAAGAATAAAGAGATAGAGTTTTTGAGTTTTTGAGTTCATGATTTGTAATTTGATTCTTGTAATATAATTTGAGATAGCTTTATTGTTGTGAGCTCACATATGTTGTTTGTCATTCAATTCTTCACATGTTGTATTGCTTTTCCCTTATGCAATTTCCTGCTTTCCTAGTTAGTGTTTCAATGCTTTTCTAGATTAATTTGATTTCAGTAATTTAGATTAGATTAAATTAGTTCCACTTCAGTCCTGCATATATATTGCATGTGTCTCGTAAGCCTACGAACCTCGGATTGACAACTTAAATAGTTGGGTAAGTACTACAACAGAATTAAACGAACATATTTTCACCCAAACAATATCTATTTTATTACTGGACTCTCCCGGAGGGGGGAGACAGTAGACTTGCATGGTAAGCCTTTGGGACGGCTAACCGTGGAAGATTACGTCCATGTCTACTGCGTAGAGGGTTCCAAGAAAGTTGGAACTCAAATTGCGATCAAAGATCTAAGAGACTTGCACATGAAAATCCTCCTTTTTACCATTGGCAGGGTAGCGGGATCTGCTTCCCTACACCAGGCATCCAGGACTCAAATGAGTATAGCAGTGGAATGCTTAACTCATTTATATGATTGGTGCACAACTCTAATGATGAACATGAAGCAACAATTGACTTCTATCCGAAAAGTAAAGACAAAACATTTTGGATATGGTATAATCTTGATGACATTCTTCTTCGAGAAGATTCCTAGGCTGAGACCCAAAGTCATCTCTTCTATCAGCAGCCCGAGAGATCCAAGAATTGCCCGATGGGCTGACTTGATGAAGAGATTGGGGGGAAGTGAAGCTCCCCGAACCACTTGGAATGATGAGTTCTTCCTTTGGTGGGGAGAACAAATCATCGTTGTGGAAGACTATCCCTATGCCGGGATGGATTTCTGAGGCGATCCAGACCTTGTCCTTCCACCACGCGTGGCATGGGGCACAGTCGGTAAGTTTGCAATTTTTTGACTTATATAATTTTTTGGATTTTTTCAATATATGTGAAAAAATATGTAGAAAATAAACATGTTTTTTGATTGGATTCAAAATGACTTGCAATTTTAAAATGATCATGAAACAGATATTGGACCAGTTCGACCTGAGGGTTACCCACAACATAAGCGTCGCAGGGGCGAGGTGGATACAAGAGATTCAGACAGGACCCTCCAGGCTGTATGGAGGAACTTGGAGGGGTTAACCCGCCAAGTACCTATGGGTGCAGTGGAAGATCTGCCTGAAGCCATCCAGAGACGGGTGGTAGGAGTACCCCGTGACTGGGTACGGTTATTCCGCCGAGTTGCCACCACGATCGTGTTCTATAGGAACAAAACTTCTGGGCAGGGACCTCAGGAGTAGATAGATATGATGTATCAGATGACTATATATTTTTTGAGACTGAACATGATCGGGCATAAGCCCAATTTTTTGTATGACTTATGGATCCAAATTTTGTATAGTTTTTTGAACACTCTGATGATATATATACAACGATGTTTGATGTGATGTGACAAATGTATAAAATTGTATGATTTTTTTGATGATTAAATTTTATTGTATGGAATGATTAATATGCCAATCAATTTCTTGATTAGCTAATGAGTCTGCCATCTAATTTTCAGCTCGAGGAATATGAATGAAGGTTAAAAATTGAAATGATCTTTATAACAAATGTACCCTCAAGAATAACCGGAGTAAAAATGGATCTCGAACCCGATAAGTATTGTTCAACTGCGACACCACCAGCTGAGAGTCCAAGAAAACTACCAACGAATCAACACCCAAAGATATTGCGTCCGAGAGTAGATAAATAACTACAGTGTATTCTGCTATATTATTGGAAGCAGGACCAATGCAAACCCCTCTTGATACTAACAGCTGACCGGAAGGATAATGAAGCACCCAAGCCGCGGAAGCTAAGTTCCGGGTGTGTCTACTAGCACCATCGGCGAAACCAAAATGACTCATGACATCCGACACAACCTGCCAAAGTAGATCAAAAACATCACCATCCCATCAAAGATCGAAAAACAACCAGATATGTACAAAGAAAAACTACTATATACATAAGCAAAATGTCAGGCCGAAGCCTAGGCATAATAATTTTTCAAATAGAGCCCATTTCTGGGCTCCGGCAACTCGTTTCCTTCAAAATCAACCAAGGTATATGCTCCTTTTTTAAGGACTTTTTTAACGATGAAGGGGCCATACCACATAGACTTAAACTTTCCTGCCCCCAAGGCATATTTTTCTTGGGCATAGACCAAAACAAGGTCACCTTCCGAAAAAACCCTAGGTTTGACCGCCTTATCGTACTGAACTTTGACTCGGTTTTTATGCGCTTCATTCATCGTGGCGGCATCCCGACGCTGCTCATCGAGATGTTCCAGATGAAGGAGAATTTCTTCAAGACTAGAAGTGTCAGGAAGAAGTTCAACAACTAACTTAAGAGAAGGAATCTCACATTCAATGGGAAATACAGATTCCAACCCGTGAACTAGCTGAAATGGAGTAAAGCCAGTTGCAGTTTTCACTGACGTCCTGTATGCCCAAAGTGCAGGATATAGCATAATATGCCAGTTGGATCTAGCTTTATCAATTGTCCTTTGAAGAATTGTCTTCAAGGATTTATTCACAGCTTCCACTTGCCCATTGGCTTGAGGATAATATGGAGATGAATGCTCCTACCGGAAACCTAATTTTAGAGCCAACTCAGCCATCATGCTATTCTGAAAATGACTGCCATGATCAGTGACAATCTCTCTAGGAATACCAAAACGAGCAATAACCTGGTTGAAAAGAAAAAGAGCTGCAGTCTCACCATCATTCCCGAAAGTAGGCATAGCCTCGACCCACTTCGTAAAGTAGTCTACTGCTACAATAATGTACTTGTGACCTTTGGCCGAAGGCGGGTTACAAGTAGTATAATCAATACCCCACTTTGTAAAGGGACCGACAGTAATGACTGGAAAAAGCGGAGCTGGATGAGCGCGCATTTTTCGAGTATAAACTTGACATGGATGACACTTTTTGACCGACTCCATACAATCCTTGAAAATTGAAGGCCAAAAGTACCCAGCACGCAAGATCTTTTGGGCTGTAGCAAGCCCAGATAAATGACCACCACAAGCTCCACTGTGGCAATCATTCAGCACAGCCTTAGCTTCTTCGAGAGTTAAGCAACGTCTCAGGATTGAATCAACCCCTCGATGGTATAAAGCATCACCAATGATCAAATAATTTTTAGCCAAGTGACGCAACTTACGACGCTCATCTTTCGAAAAAGTAGAGGGAAACTTCGCAGTCTGAAGATACACAATGATATCTCCATACCAAGGATCCTGTGGAGAGATAAGAAACAAATGTTCATCTGGGAAGGATTCATCATAGACTATCTCTTCCCCACAGGGCAACTCGGAGATCAATTCCGCGAAAACCAATGATTTCTTGGACTTGGCAGACATAAACTTAAGATCAAATTCCTGAAAAATCACAATCCATCTATTGTGTTTGCCCCCAATCACTCGCCTACTAAGGACAAACTGAAATGGATTGGTTGCTGCCAAAACATAAGTTTTTCGTAGAAGAATGTAATGCTGAAGTCGCTGCATAGCATGAAATTCTGCTAAAGCTAACTTTTCTATCAGAGTATACCGGAGCTCAGGACCTACCAATCCTCGACTAAGATAGTATATAACATGCTCTGCGAGAGCATCATCCTCCTGAACTAGAACCATACCAATGGTAGATTCTGCTGCTGCTAGATACAAAAGGAAATCCCTGCTATAATCAGGTGGACTCAATAAAGGGGCAGAGGTCAATGCTTTTTTCAAAGCATCGAATGAGCGCTGAGCGAAGTCATCCCAAAGAAATGGAACTCCCTTCTTCAACAATCTCATAAATCCCTTGGTAACTTCAGCATAATTCACGATAAATCTCCGAAGAAAATTAGCCTTTCCTTGTAGACTTTGAAGTTGACGAATAGAGGACGGGGGAGGCAACCGAAGTATTGCCTCAACCTTGAAGGGATCTACCCTAATCCCTTCCCTAGACACAATGAATCCCAATAACCGACCGGATGTAACCGCGAAAACGCACTTGTTCAGATTCAATCTAATCTTATAGAACCGACATCGTTCAAATATTTGTCGGAGGTGAGCAGGATGATCCATCCTCTTTCGAGAATGAGCAGCTAAATCATCCAAATACGCCTCGATAATCTTTTTGATGTCATGGAAGGCATATGACATGGCCCGCTGAAAGGTAGCCCCAGCATTTTTAAGACCAAAAGGCATCTTCTTGTATGCAAATGTACCCCAGGGACAAATAAAGGCAGTCTTATGCTGATCTTCAGGACGGATAGTAATCTGATTATATCCGGAGAAATCGTCCATGAAGGAGAAAATCTCATTACCGGCACACTCGTCAATGATCTGATCGATAAATGGTGTGGGGTAATTATCTTTAGGACATGCTTTATTTAGGTCTCTGAAATCGATGCAAACTCGAATCGTTCCTTGCTTTTTATCTACGGGAACAGGATTTGAAACCCATTTAGTCAAAGGAACGGGGAAAATGAATCCCGCCTTAAGCAGCTTCTCAACCTCAGCTTTGATAGCTGCTGCCTTCCTAGGATTGACCGGACGAAGTTTTTGCCTCACCGGCTTAGCGTTTTCATAAGTCTTGATCTCATGTTGGACAATAGATGGATCTATACCAGGCATTTCCTCATAAGACCAAGTGAATACATCCCTAAACTCTTTAAAGAGATCGGTGTAAATCTGAATCTCTTCAGGGGAACATTCAGCTCCGATGAAGACATTCTCAATAACATTGGGATCCCTGGAGATGTTCACCAGGATAGTTGGAGAAATCACAACCATGTTCCCTTCAGCATATACCTGTGTTGGTGCTAAAGGGTTCAGGACTGGGTGAACAGGACCAGGAGACTGAGGACTTGGAAAACTTGTTTCAACTTCGCTCAAATCAGGTAAAAAGTAAGACCGATGATGCAAGTCATCCCACGGTCTATCTATACCAGTCATAGCTTCTAGGATGGCCTCTTCAGATGGAAGAGTGGTATCAAGGCAATCCTGGGCAGAAGAAGAACTAAGTGCCCAAGCCGGAGCCACATCTCCATCCAACTCTTCCAGTGAGAGAGGAGCTGGGATGGATTCTGCAGAGTCAACAATAGACTGATAAGCAATCTCAGCTGCAGACATTGGAAATTCCATTCCACCCACTTGACCTTTCGCTAATGTGGCGGTAGGGGAAGGCAAGGTCCAAGGGTCCGAAAAATAATGAGTTCTGAAGAACTCTCTTCGAAGAGGAGCCCTGGAGGATGAAATTGAATTTATATGAACCGTAGGAGGAGGAATATCGAAAGTACCCATCAAGGAAGAATACATTCCAACCCCTAAATTCTCAACAGGCACCTTTGTATTATCCAATTTTGGAATAGTTGAGTCAGTAGATGCATTCGGGTCTAGAGGAGGATAGTCCAGTTGGTCCACTGTAACAATCCTCCCTTCATGAGGGAAACAAATAATTCGAAACAATGAAGATGTAATAGCATCCATATCATAAATCTAGTTTCTCCCCAACAAAAGGTTGTAGTCCAAGCTTGCATCAACTATCTCAACCTCTATATTTACAGTTTTTCCCCCAACACAGATAGGCAAAGCTGGGACAATACCATGCGGTCTATGAGAATGACCATCAAACGCAGCCAGAAGAGTAGCAGATGGAACAACTACGGGAGATCCAATTCCCTTCCAGCATGTGAGAGACATCACACATGTGGAAGCACCCTCATCAACGACCGTCCAGAAAATATTGCATTTCCGGTACGATGATTTAATATGAAAAGCCATATGATGAGGAAGTCTCTTTTTAAAATTATTCATATTGAACGTAATCATAAGAGAGTTCTTTGGATCGACAGCCCCAAGAGCAGTGAGCAGAGCACTGTGCTGAGCGGGACAAGATTGGAGCACCTCTAAAGCCGACATGGCACAAGGACTCTATGCCTGATCTTCCACAATAGAGTAGTTCTGGGCAGCCCTAGCATTTGGATTAATCGTCGTTCGCTTGGTAGATGCTTTGGGCATCCGAGGTATAGGCCCAATAGTAGGCCTCGTAATATGAAGCGGCTCAGTAGCATCAAGAGCACCCTTAGCTTTCAAAGACTCTTCTTCGCCATAATCACGGGATCTCGTAGTGACATCCACGTGAGCACTCATCATGTATATGTTTGATGGAATTTCCCCTTCCTAGGTGCCCCCAGAGGAAGCCTCAGTATTTTGATTCGCGCCAACAACTAGTTGTTGCCCTTGGGAAAAAGGGTTTGTCAACACAGCTTGGGAACTAGAAGAACCCTGCTGAGCTAACAAGAGCTGTGCATCCTGAATTTTAGGGCAAAGGTGAGTAAGATGGTCTCCAGTACATAACTTGCATGGAAACTTCACTTTCTTTTTATCCTTTGGACCCTCACCAACATGCTCGTTGGTTTTATTCGCATTACCCTTCCCATTCTTTCCCTTTTTCTTATTATTCCGTCCTTTCTTCTTCCCTTCAGATTTTTTATTTCCTTTGGGGTCAGAATTTTGAACGGCATTTACCGACAAAGATTGGGAAGGCGATGACTCAGCAGGCATAGCCTGACCAGAAGGAGCAGATTGCAAAGACAACTACTGCAATTGAGTAAGCAGGCTAGCTGCACCACTATTGATCGATCCAATAAGTCCATCACCATGAGGACCAGGCTTAGTTTTGGATAAATCTAATTTGGAGCGAGGAGCATTGGGCAAATATTTATGAAGGACCCCAGACTGAGAATATATCAATTCAAGCTGTTGGGCCCTAAAAATGGCCTGTTCCTCAGAAAATACCCCAGACAGGGATACATCCTTAGAAATGTCTGATTGCAGAGATTTTAGAAACCATTCCAAAAGGAATTCTCCTGGAATATGAGCTTTAATAAGCCTCTTCCTTCTCCGCCATTCCTGAATATGGTAAAAAATGTGGGTTGCGTCATCCTGTTTAAAATTAGCTAGGATTTCAGTCCCGGCGTCATAACGGATGGGAAACTGGAAATGATTTAGAAATTTAACAACCAGTTCTCCAAATGTAGCAAAACTGCCCCCAGTTAACTCAATATACCACTTGGCAGCGTTTCTAGTTAAGGTGCGTTGAAACAATATCAACCTAATCGAATCATCGATCAGGGAGTTAGACGAACACCATAAATGGAAGGTGGTGATGTGGTCAGCCGGGTCCTCTCCATTCTTGCCTTCAAACTTTGGAATGTCTGAAGGAAGTTTGGTGGGAAGCGGAGGCTACCCCGGACTGTACCGGATCGGATCATTTGTCAATTTCGACAGATCTGGCAAGTTTAACGTTGCCAGAAAAGGTAAACGAGGCGGAGCCTGAGGATTCCATCCTTGCTGGGATGGATTCCCAACATTCTGAAAAGAATACCCTGGATTTGATGAGGCACCAGGTTGCCAAAAAGAACTCGTAGAAAAGGAGAAGAACCTCCTCCCAACGTAGAGTTACCAAAGACCGGACCAGTTCCCCCTCCTAAAGTATTGAATGAAGAGGAAAGCCCCTGATAGGGGTTCCAGGAATTAGAAAGAGGGGAAAAGGTCTAATAAGCACTCGATGAAGGGAAAGAAGCATTCCCTTGGTGACCAGCATAAAATTTATTTCCTACCCCCACTGTAGTGAATACAGGGTTCCATCCTGTAAAAGTAGTCGAATTCTGACCTCCAGACCAAGGGTTGAAACTCTGAGTCTGATAAGTAAACGGAAAGGACCCTAAAGAAGGATTCGAACTAGGAATATGGCCAGTTTCAAAGGGGAACCCTTGAAAAGAAGCTGATCCACTAGCCATGGAAGACATGGGTGTAGATCCAGCTGCAGCAGCGGAAAAGGAAAATGAAGGAATCCCACTAGTGGGCATTCCAAAACAAAAGGGACCAGATTGAGAAGCATGTGCTTGGGTGAAACCAGAGCCAAACACAGCAGTACTAGAAGCAATCGAAGATATAGCAATAGTGCCTCCTTCTTCAATAGAAGCAGGAGTCTGAATGCCTGCAGCACTCACAGCAGAAGCCACGTTCCCAGTCGTGGCCATCGAAAGGTATGAATAATACGGAGGATCTTTTGGTCTCTCTAAATCAAGTCCGATGTATTCAAAAACAAATGGATAATCAGGAGGAAGAGGAGATGGAAGTAACTCAGAGGGTTGAGACACTTCCTCTACTTGTACTTCTTCTTCCTGCGGAAATAAGACTCTCAAGGTGAGCGGAGCGCTCCTCTTAGAACCAACACCAGAACCAGCTACGAAACCTTCAATCCCTTGTGGAGGATCTCTCTCCACTACGTTAGACACCATAGGGTGATACTCACCTGCTAAATTACTCCTACGCCTTCTTGAAGAAGGCTCTGGACTCGCGGGAGATAACCCCCGGATTCTCCTCGATCGACGAGGCACTTGATCAGCCACTTTAACAAATTTTAATTAGACTCAATAATGTATAAAGCTAGGCAAGCTAGGAGCAAAGAGCACTCACTACAAAAAATCCCTGAGATACAATCAAGAAAATAGCCTTCAGATATTTCCGCTCCGGGTGATTAGGACCGGACACCAAAATACAAAAAAGCGAAGAATAGGACCTCCCGAAAGTAGTCTGGGATAATTACGGCCTAGGCCTACTAGCGAAGGTAACAGAAATAGTTACGTCGACCTCCTAACAACAGCCTTTGCCGGCACAAGTACCCAAGCTTCGCAAGGGCACCCCCCAGAAGTATTGCTGGAAGTGATACGACGTCTGCCTCAGGTACCACGGGTATTCCCCCCCGCAGTCACCTATGTGGAACCTAGGAATGGCAACTATGGGCACCAATCCATGTTAGAAGCCAGGCGGAATGGTCTTGAGGTTAGATTCAGCAAATCAGAGAGGGGGTATCTCTCTTCTCGGCCTTCACTTCCCCTCGTGCTTAACTCTCTGGAGGAGAGCTTTGCCGGTCCACCTAACAAAGTTGGATTTCGCTCAATTAATCAACTTCTATGTTTTTGTTTGAGCGACCTTGGAGAGTTAACTCTCCACTCACCTAATCCAAGGCCCTACAACCTATCTAGTTGGTGTATGACACTTAATAAAAATTTTCTAGTTGTTTTTAAATTATAGCGCTTATTTTAATCGGCTGTTATATTAAGTCAAAGGGATACAGAAATGAAACTCGTGGTGTTTTGTGACGCATAAAAGAAATTAATAAAAACCAAACTACATGCAAATGCATTAATTGCCTTTCGATGAAAAGAAATTTCTATAGAGGTTCTACGAGACTAAAAAATTTCTTCTTTTCGGATAACAAACTTCACACTCACAAAAACTATGAAAAAGACTAAATGCTTAAGTGCACCTGATGCAAATAACTAAGAGAATGCAAATTCTAAGATGCAAAATCTACTAAAGCAGAGATAAATTTTCCAAAGATCCTTCAGTTTTATCTCTTTTTGGTTGTCCACAAAGCTAGTTCCCAAAAGTAGAAACTCTTAGTATAAAGACACCAAAATCGCTTGAAACAAGAGGAAGAAACCAATGACAATCCCTTTCCTAAATCAAGTCAAAAACCAAAGGCAAGAAATCTCAACAAAGCTTCAAAATATGTAACAAAACGAAAACAAAAATGCAAAACAAAAGCAAATGACAAAACAAAATGTTTTTTGAGCTTTTGAATTTTATAAAAAAGAAGAGCTCTAAGAGACCAAGAAAACTATCAAATTCCAAGCCAAACAACTCTGAATTTCAAGAAAAACTTCAAAAACGCTCCAAATCTTATAGGGCTACTTAGTAGCAAGATTTATATGAGAAAAGGAAGACAAAAAACTCAGTAACTCAGCCTAGAAGAATAGTACGACCTTGCAGCAAACAAATACTTCAAAGAACCAAGAAAGACTCTTCAAAAATCGCAACAAGACCTAGTCAACTGAACTCAAGAAAACTAACCAAAAGCAGGAAAAAATCGAAGTGCAAAGCAAGACACAAAGGTAGGAAAGAGTAAATGAGCAGAGGCTCTCTGTTCTGATTAAGCATAACAGCCAAGAATCCCCAGGAAGAGATCTTGGTACTCAAACCAGAAATGCAAGCACTAAAAACAAGATTTGCCTAATAAGCTAGTTTTCAACCAAGAGAGAAAAAATACCAATAACCACTACCAACCCAACCCAGAGGATATAAAGACACTGCAAGAACAGGTCTCCACAGGCAGACAAGACTAAAAAGTCAAGAAATCAAAATTTTCAAAATTTACCCAGGCATACGCTACTTGACAGTTTTGAAACAAGCGTGCATACGCGACTGTGTCAAAGGAAACCCGCGTATACGTGACTTCCTTTGAAGCAAAATGCATGTATACGCGTCTGTGTGTAGACAAACTCACGTATGAAAAGGTAAATAATGAAAAATAAAAAAGATCAAGCCTGGATAAGGAACGAGGTCTTCAGTTTGACTAAGAAAAAGTTAACTGGACTGGAAATAATAGTTAAAACTGTTGGAAACCTTTCAAACAGCTGAAACCACCCAATAGGGGAATCACAAGAATGTGATCCCCAGTGGAGTTGCCAGTTCTGTTTCGGGGAAAAACACCCTAGAGGTTTGTTGGGTCAAAACCTCCACAGATCAGGGCATGTTATTCAGACGGACTCACACACAACCACACTTAAATGCTAAAAACTAGATAAAAACGATAGTAGAACTCACCCGTAGTCCTAAGTTCGATGTAGATCCCACGGGGTCCAAACCCCCAGCAACCCTTCTTCCTCTTCAATCTAAAAAACAAGAAAGAACATGCACAGAAACCTAGTTGTACAGCATATATTGCTCCTAAATGTTAGTGTAATCCATGTGAAACATTATATAAACAATAATAAATGCTTAATAATCAATATTTTCACATATGTAAATAGATATTAACACATAAGTTCAGGAACAAGATGGTTCTTCATTATTGCGAACATCATGTACAAAAATAAAAAGTGGAGAGATCACCTGAATCCTTCCACGATCTTTGAACAGACCGTCGTCCGGATCTGTCCCGCCCTTGCCTCGCTAAGATAATTTCAAGACTTGTGAACTCAAGATGGCATATAAATGGATGAACATCTCCAGGAAACAAGGGTTTCCTGTAAAAATATGGGAAAGTGCAAGAGGCACGGGAATTCAGACTTGAATTGGGATTCCAACAAAGTATAATGTCTATAAATTTCTCTCTCCCTTAGGCCATGCACATGAGGGGCTTTATACTCCCTCAAAGTAGTTTCAATCAGTTGGAAACATTTGGCCACATACTGGGGTGGTTGAACTACTGGAGTAACCATCAACCCAGCCCAAAAATAGGGAATTTTTATATATTTTTTAATTATTTTAATGGCATACGCGGAAAAGTCTGGGCATACCCGCATATGGGATTTTTAACACTGTTTTTTATGAATTTTGTTCAAGTCTGTGGGAATGGGTGCCCAAGGCCATAGAGACAATCATGAATCGCATGAGGGTGAAAAATGATGCTATAACAGATGTTTGAGCAGAAAATACCTTTAGAAAATGATACTCTTCAAAAACCCCCTCATTTTTTTCTCCTCCTCCTTTTATAAGATAGGAGTCTTGCCAAACCATAAACCACTTCATTAGTTTAGCCCCTTTCACATTTAGAATCTCCTTCTAGAACTACGTTGTCCCTCAAGGAGGTTCAATGCATCTAAACTGCGTTGTTGACTTGGTCAAAGGTTACCCACTCTTGTGATTTAGACCCATTCACACCTACAGAAGTTTATTTACATAGCCCAGATATGTCTCTTTTCACATAGGCATTGATTTATTCTTGGTTTTTAGGAGTTTTACATGTCCTCCTTTACAATTTATTCATCATTCATGAAATGCAAAATAAACAAGGCAAAATTAATATTCCTATTAGCTGCAAGCTAATTTAGGAATATTACAGATGAGTATATAGAATATTTGAAACTTGAGACATAGGCTGAAAAAGACACAGAGAAAATTCTAGAACAAGAAGCAACTATCAACCAAGAAGAATTAAATAATGATTATCAAGATATACCAGAACAACAACAAGAAGCTCCTCCAAAGAGAATAAAATAATGGATCCAAAAGAACCATCCATCAAATCAAATCATTGGTGACATAAATGAATGTCAATAGCTTCGTTCATCACAACAAGCTCACATTTATTTTCTAGCAACTTTTGAGCCCAGTAGTTTTGAGGAAGCCTGCCATAATGAACATTGGGTAGCAGCTATGAATGAAGAATTGGATCAAATCAAGAAGAATAACACCTAGGAATTAGTTCCACGACCAAAATATAAAAATGTCATTGGGACATAATGGGTGTTCAGGAACAAATTGAATGAATATGGACAGGTTACTAGAAACAAAGCAAGACTGGTTTGCAAAGGCTATGCACAAGTGGAAGGAATTGATTTTGACAAAACACATGCACCAGTTGTTAGAATGGAAGCCATTTAAATGTTTCTCAGCTATGCATGTTCAAGAAAAATCAAATTCTACCAAATGGATGTGAAGTCAGCATTTCTGAATGGCGAATTAGAAGAAGAAGTTTACATCGAACAACCTGAAGGTTTTCTACTATCAGAAAAAGAAGACTATGTTTGCAGGTTAAAGAAGGCTCTATATGGTCTCAAGCAGGCTTCTAGAGCATGGTATGCTCATCTTCATGGATATCTATGTCAACAAGGGTTCAAGAAAGGCACTATTGATAGAAATATTTATGTACAAATAGATAAAGATAATTTAACAATCGTTGAGGTATATGTGGATGATATACTATTTGGTAGCAGTGATGATTGACTAAGAACTTTTGTAAAAAGATGCAAATTGAGTTCGATATGTATTTACTTGGTGAGTTGACATACTTCTTAGGGCTTCAAATATCTCAGCAAGAGAAAGGAATATTTATATGTCAAGCCAAGCACATCAAGGAAATGCTCAAGAAATTCAAAATGGAAGATTTCAAACCCGTCCTTACTCCGATGGTAATAGGTTGCAAATTGAGCATAGACAACTCATCTAAGGATGTGGATCATAGGTTGTATAGATATATGATTGGTAGTCTTCTATACTTAACAGCCTCTAGGCCAGATGTTATGCAAGCAGTTGGACAAGTAGCAAGATTCCAAGAAGCACCAAAAGAATCACATATTATTGTCATCAAAAGAATTCTTCGATATCTAAAGGGCACGGAAGAATATGGCTTGTGGTATCCCAAGGGTAACAATCTCATTATTCAAGCCTTTACGGATGCAGATTGGTCAGGCAGCGTTGATGATCGTAAGAGTACTAGTGGAGCAACATTCTATCTAGGTGGTTGTCTTGTATCATGGTTGAGAAAAAAGCAAACCTCAATATCGTTGTCTACAACAAAAGCAGAATACAGTGCAGTGGCATCATGTTGTACTTAAGTCCTTTGGATCAAACAAACTTTGCAAGATCTTTAAGTACAATTCAGTGAGCCTATTCCCATATTCTGTGACAACACCAGTGCCATCAGCTTCTCCAAGAATCTTGTCATGCATTCAAAAACAAAACACATTCCGATAAAATATCATTTTGTTAGAGAACAAGTTGCTAAAAAGAATATCAAACTTGAGTATGTTGTTACAAATAACAAATCGTTGGTATCTTCACTAAAACTTTACCTTGTGAAGCATTTGAATATCTTCACCAAAAGCTTGGGACTCTCCCAAGTTCTCATTCAATTTTCCTTATTCATAATATAAAGGGGAGTGGAAATGTGTACAAGTCCGCAGGATGGTTGTGTGTCAGGGGGAGTTACCCTTTGGAATTGATGTCAAAGGGGGAGAGAATGTTGTAGGAAGAGGTGTCATGATTGTAGGGGGAGTACTTGTGTTGCGATCAATGCCAAAGGGAGAGATTGTTGATCAGTGGTTGTCATTGATTTCAACTCAAGTAGCACCAGGGACTACCCCAATATTGCATGGGAATTTTTACCAACCAAATTACTATATTCTGGGTCAAGAATGTTTTTGATGGTTTCTACTTGTCGAGATGTTTCTGTTGAAATATGGCACGCCACGCAATTCTTCACAGTTTGAGAGATATTCATGTTTGAAGCTTGTAACCCCAGTTAGTGGGCTAAGGTCCCATGGGGTTGTGCCATGGATCATTGAAAAGTCATAATTAATATTTTTTAAGCTCCTAAAATCCCTCCCACGTTCACTTTTTGAAGCCCCTCTCAACCTAAGAATTTATATAAATTGTGATCCTCATATCCTCCTTATGTAGGGATTTCGCTATCTGAAAAAGGTCATCGTGGAATTTTCGCTCTAATGTTTTTTCTATGAAGGTTCATAAGCTGAATTTTTTATGAGGCGAATCTTAAATATTGAGGAAGATCCTGTAAAAATTTTAGATCAAGTTGCGCAATATTTTTGGAAATATGATCTGTGGAAGTCAGTGTTTTTGCATGCTCCTGAAATTCATCTCAAAGAAGTGACCTTGGGAAAATCGTCATAACTCTCTCTCTGAGTATCGGATTGGAATTATGTAAAAATTGGTAGATATTTCACAAAATTTAGTTTTCACTCTATCAATTTCAGAGCCGAATGAAGAAATAGTGACACTTGGCACACCGTACAAGTTTTCTCTACTGAAACAGTCCATAATTACGGAATTGTGAGATATTGGGCATAACTCTCCCTGGAAGAATCCAATTTGGGTTGGACCTGTGGCATTGGAAAGGCGACTCAGAGGAATACTGTAGGACCGAAAATCACATATTGGGGATTTTAAATAACAGAGATACACCAGATTCAATACCAAGCTCCTAGAAGGCAAGAAAAAGCTAGATCATGTGTTGTCAAGGGCTGTAAAGGACCAGACTTTATAGGGCAGCAAAGCAAAGCAAGGTGCATCAGAGGGTAGCATGACAAGAGCAGCAACCAAGGTGTAGAAAAGCAACAATAATTTCATCACATGAAGTCTTCAAGTGGGTAGCACTGCATACAGTCACTGTAAAGGTATCATTGTACTAAGTCATTATAAATACATTATTGTAAAAATTGTACTAGCGTTTATCTTCCAAGAGTTGAAGAGGCAGTGTCGGGAGGTCTAGGATCATCATTAGGTGGTTGTTTCATAGTTGGGGTTATGGTCTAGTGTGTCTTCTTCTTCTAAATCATTCTATATCATTGTAAAGTGGACCATTTTCCCTGGTATGGGAGTCCATTCTTCTTTTATTCTTCTATAGGGTGGTAGGGTGGTGCTAGGGTGAGTTGTAGCTTATTGGGTGTTGGGGAATTCATTCCATTGACTACTAAAGAATCTCAGGAATTAGAGCATCCATCCAGTGGGAGCTGGAGAATAATTATTTTCTAGATTCTAGGAAGTTGGAGCTTTATTTTCAATTGGAGTTGAATATTAAAGAATTATTAGAAAAGCATTAGGTGGTTTTTGTCCCAGAGTGGGTTTCCACCTTAAAAATTGTTTGCATTTGTGTTCCTTTTGTTTACTGCTATCATTTTACAAACACTGATAATAATTGAAGATTAACTAATGCTCTAATTGAAATGAATATTGATCACCCCCCCCCCTCTTAGTATTTCCAACAAACCGAACGGCTCGAGCATATCGCACGACAATTTTTTTTCTTTTAAATGGTTAATTTTAAGGTAATTTGAAATTATAATCCGCTAAAAGGATTAATTATGGAAAATCAAGAAAAATACCTGTACATTTTGCCATTGAGGAGGCATATTGGCTGTAGAATTTTCAAAATAAAATTTTCCCACCGTTTTGCAAAATTCAAGCTAGAGATTGGTGGGCAATGCACAAAAACAGTGTGTGAAATGGGAGCACCGATGTCTAGGCAGTTCAGACAAGGATAAATTGCACCGATTCTTGAGAGCTCTGGAGCACTGAGAAAAGTGAAAAATGTGGTTTTTTAGCCTTAATTATTATTTTTTATTTAACCCCATTCTGGTTCGCGGGGTTTTGTAGGCACACCGATACGGTTTCTTAAGACCGCACTGAGCGGTTTCTTTTTTGGCGCGGGTTTTAGGACACACCGGTGCATAATTTTTGTCAAGCACTGATGTGCTACAGTGATAAGATGCATCAGGTGGGTTTGTAAAAAGCACACAGTGTTTGATGTTCTAATGTTTTGTGTGCAATGGTGCCTTCTCTTGTTGAACGCACCGATGCGGTTTAGGTTGATAAGCGCATTAGACGAAAAACATCCGCAAAAACCTCCGCCCGCCAACCTCCTCTAGTAACCTTCGCTAGAAATGGATGTCTGGGTCTTTTTATAAGGATTTCCTCAAAAACATCTACTAGAGGGTCTTTTTCTTGTAGTGTTCTGCCACCTAGCCCTATTGAGCTGGCATAGCAATCAATCTATCTGGCTTGGTTGGCTAATCTGAAATCATTGTCGCCAGTTGTTTGGGTTGATCGTTCCTTAGATTTTGGTACTCCATCTGGTCCTTTTCCTAAACTTTCTTGACAGATGATAATATTTTGGAAATCATGATGTCAGAAGGAGAACCATGGGAATATTATCATCTTCGTTCCCATCTTCCTGATTATGAATAAATTAATCTTAGCGAACTGTATCACCCATCGATCAAAAATTTCTTTTCAATTTCTTTCCTATTAATGCAATCGATTCCGAGCGAAATATGTCAAATATTGAAGAAACCATTTCTATCAATATTTCGACCAAAGTTGGCATTGTAGAAAACATTCATGTCGATGTGTCTTGTTATTCATTAGAACTTGAAACATATCACTCTCTCTTTCGTGAATTATGTGATGTATTTTCTTGGTCTTATGAGGAAATTCCAGGCATAGATACTAGTATCATTGAAAACACTATTAATATGTAGCCTGATGTCAAGCTGATACCCCAACACCTTCGTCCTATTCATCCAAAGAAGGCTGCTACTATTAAAGTAGAAGTTGAAAAATTTTTGTGTGCTGGTTTCATTTACCTTGTTCCATTAACTAAGTGAGTTTCCAACATCGTTCCTATTATGAAAAAACAAGGAACCATCAGAGTTTGTGTCGATTATAGGGATGTCAATATTGCTTGTCCAAAAGAGAACTATCCTACTCCCTTTATCGACCAAATTATTGACGATTGTACTTGATGTGAAATTGTTTCATTCATGGATGGATTTTTAGGCTACAATCAAATCAGTATCTGCCCAAAAGATAAATATAAGACAACATTCATCTGTCCCTGGGGCACATTCACTTATCGGAAACTACTATTTGGTTTAAATAACGTCGGGGCCACTTTTCATAAAGCAATGGATTATGCTTTCAATGACATCAACCACATTGTTCAACCCTATCTAGATTATTTACCTACGCATTCACGAAATCAGATTGATCACTTGATGCATTTAAGAGCCATCTTTTTACACTGTCAACACTACAAAATATGCCTCAATCCACATAAAAGTGTGTTTTGATTTGGTTTTGGTTTTTTTCTTGGATTCGTCCTCTCAAAATAAGGAATTCGAATAGACCCATTGAAGGTCCAAGCCATTCTTGATTTTCCTATGCCATCAAATTTACTTTAGTTACAAAAACTTCAAGGAAAGGCTAACTTCCTAAGGAGGTTCATACCCAACTATGCCAAAATGGCTAAAGGATTTACTCGGCTCTTGAAAAATGGGATTCCCTTCCAGTAGAACCAAGTTACTCAAGCTTATTTTGATGTTGTCAAGGATACTCTTGTCCGAGCATCATTAATGTATCCCCCCAATTTTCAGAGTGATTATTTCTTATATATTTCCGCGGCTGATATGACCATTACTATGGTATTGGTCCAAGTATAAAATGGGATAGAACATCTGATCTATTATTTTAGTCGTAATCTCAATGATACGAAAGTGAAGTATTCATACGTAGAAAATCTTGCCTTGGCAGTTGTTCAAGATGTCCAAATATTTTTCCATTGTATCTTGTTCCGAAAGACCATTTTCATTTAGGATTGCAACCCCATGAATTATATCTTATCACGTCAATTGCTGGGGGGGAAGTATTCAAAATGGATCGTCATTTTGCAGGAATTTGATTTGGAATTTATCAAATCAAAGTCAAAGAAATATTTAGTTTTGGCTGAGCTTCTCTGTGACCTTCCCTATGATAGTACTGCTACTATGTTGGAACCATTTATTCCTGATGAGTCTCTATTTCTGATTAGATCATCTGATCCTTGGTATGGGTATTTTATTATTTATCTACAAACCCGAACTTTTTTGCCTGATACATCTCGCTCTGACCAGCGACATATTCAACACCAAGCCAAATATTATCTGATCGTCAGGAAAACACTTTATTGTCGTGGTGTCGATACAATTTTAAGAAGGTGCCTCACTCATGAGGAGGCCGAAATTTTTTTAAATGATTGTCATGTTGGGGCTTGTGGTGGACACTTGTCCGGATAACCTACCGTGCAGAAGATACTCCATGCCAGTTACTTCTCGCCTACCATATTTCGCGAATGCATCCTTGTGGTCATAATTTTTCATGCGTGCCAGATATTTGATTGTAAAATCTACAAACAGCCAGTGCTAATGCATCTTGTTGTCTCTGTCGGACCATTTTCAAAATGGGGCATTGACTTCATGACCTATAACCCTTGTTCTTCCAAGGGGCATGGTTATATTATTGTCGCAGTAGAATACTTTACCAAGTGGGCCGAAGCGATGCCTATATTCAACAACACAAGACAAAAAACTGCATTGTTTTTCTTTAATCATGTCATTGCACGGTTTGGGGTCCCACAGGCTATAGTCACAGATCATGGGAAGAATTTTTGCAACCACATGATGACTGAATTGACTTCCAAGTTAGGATTTTCACATGATAATTCTACTCCTCATTATCCACAATCAAATGGACAATTTGAAGCTATCAACAAGATTCTTAAATGTATGCTTCAACGAATGATAAGAGTTCGTAAAAGATACTGGCATTTGATCATGTACTTAGCCTTGTGGGCATACTAAACCTCGGTGAGAAACGCAACCAAATTTACTCCCTTTTAATTGATGTATGGTCTAGAAGCTATCTTTCCAATCCAATGTGAAATATCGTCATTAAAACTCACAATCGACTTGTTACCTGACACCTCAGATGAATTAGTGCATCTTTTTAGCCTCATCCATCTTGATAAAACGCGTTGTGAAGCCCAATTGGCCAACGAAGCACATAAGAGACGTATAAAGGCGCAATACGACAAAAATGTCCAGCCTCGCATTTTCTCAGAGGGCGACTTGGTCCTTATTTATGATCAAGACGATGATGTAATAGGTACAGGGAAATTTGAGCCATTCTGGCATGGCCCCTATATTGTCAAAAAAATTCTTACTAAGGGTGCCTACAGGTTGGTGGATTACGATGGAATTTTGTTGGTGCAGCCCTGAAATGGGTTGTATCTGAAACGTTACTATGCTTAATCATGAGCGTAGTAATTTTTGTATTATATTATATATATATATTGTTGATTTGCATTCACTATCTTAGTTTTTTTTTTACAGTTTTCTTGAAGTTAGTAATCCACTTTACATTTCATCGCAGATGTCTGAATCTTTGGAACCATTTGTTGGAAATGCTGATGGTGCTAGTCATAGTACGCAGAATCTATCCTCTACAACATGGGCCATTTTCACTCCGAACGATGAGTTAGTGATTTTTCAAGGGATTTGTATTGGTAGATTGACAAACGATATCGCTGAGTATAGCGCTTTATTCGAACTTCTCTCTGATACTATTTCATTTGGTATTAACCATGGAAAATTTTAGGGGCTAATATTCGTAGATGGGCTAATTTTCCATGGTTTTTCCAAAAAAAGGATTCGCCAATTTCCTTTTTTTATAAAAGTGATTCGCCCAAATTTTACAATATAAAATTATTTTACCTTAAAAATCACCAACATTATATAGAAAATATATATAATATCATTATAAATTTGAATAATTTTACAAATACATCAATAAATATTTTATATTTTTCATATTAGGGACTAGTGAGATTCGCCAATTTTTTAAACTTCAAAACAATTTTCCATCCTTAAAATTTTTCCTGGTATTAACCGCATCATCATAAGGTTAGACTCACAACTTGTGGTATTACAACTTAATAGTGTTGATACTATTAGAAATCAAACACTGCATCATTTTTTCCTACGAGTTCGACATTTGGAAAGACATTTTGATTTTATCCAATATCAACACATTTCCATAAACTTGAACACATTGACTGATTCTTTAGCTAATCATGTTATAGACAGACATTTGCAACACATGTAAAGATACATTCACATAAATGAATAGTATTGCGCAATAAACATAGGAAAACAGTGAAATCAAATAGATAGATAGTTATAGGTTTTTAGAAAACTTTGTGCCCAAGACATGTTGGTCATCCGACCTCAAAATGTATGTAACATGTCAAAAGTAAACTAGTGATGCTCATGGTAACATGCTATCGATCTAACTATCCTATGTAGTAACCGCATCCAGCAGTTAGGAACGCCTATAGTGTGGCGTTGTAGTCACATGGGTAACTCTTCGATCCGGCAATCCATAATCCTGAAGGTCAACCCCTTATATGTGTTGTCAAAGCTCAGACAGAGTCTCAGCCATGTCTAAATCCTGAGGGACTACTCTCCCGACAGTTGTCTCTGGTGGCTCATACGCTCCATGCTCTAGTTCCTCCACTAGTTGAACTCGACCAACATCTACATTACAATAAAAATTTAGTTTAGTCTTGGGAAAACATTAAAATACAAAAAATTTGTATAAACCTTAGAAAAATAAAAAAACATGGTCAAAATGTTCTTACTTATTGCACCCCACTGAGTGCCTTCTGGTAAAGCTAAGTCTGGATTTCCTCAGAAATCGACGTCTACGTATGCATACTCATCGATGGCAATAACCTGTCGCCTGAACCAGGTGAAGAATGCAGTCGAGAACACAATGGATGATTGACCTACATGCCTAGCCATTAGTTCTACCTATCTCTGCATCCTTAGACCTCCAGGGTTAGACGCACCCAGTGTCACGTGTTGAGGCTACATCAGTAGAATCCATTCTAAGGAAAATAAAATGAGGATCAAACCATAACTAAAGTTTTTCTTCCTTCATCCCTTTGCCTTACTCAGTTGTTCTTTTATTTGATAAAGTACAACTTCAGACCAATTGAATATTGTTGGCTCCATGCACTCTAGCACATACTGCATATAAGATCTATTCGCTACATGTAGTGTAACGGTGCCGTCAAGATTTGAAATCATGAATAGAATGGTTCTCAAAGGTAAATCACGAACATCATAGATGTTTATTTTCCCATCCTTGCTTGGCTCTGCCCCTAGATAGAAATATTGCAAAACATAATCTCTCACCGTCTCTCCTCCGAGAGCAAACCCTGAGACAGAAATGGGCGAGCCTCTCCTCAAAAAGCCTATCAGAAAATACAAATCCTCCACTATAATAGGAACCACTTTGTTCCTAATGTGAAATTCCTCAATTGCAGGATCCCATGCACGAACTAGGAACTCCAAAAGTTCTATTTTTTTCCTCAAACCTGACAAGTGGAAGTACTTTAATAACCCACAATCTCTTAAGGCTCTTACAGTAACCGGATCATTAAGGGAAATCATATTTTTTTCTTCATGCTCTCTTTCTCTCCAAGTAATCATCATTATATTCCGATGAATCCCTAAAACATAACCATAAGGCTCATTAGGCTCCTTTTCATGCAAAAAATAAGGCATATTTTGGGTACAATGCAAGAATCAAGAATGTAAACTGCACCCAACGCAGTATTGAACAATAGATAGTGCATTACATATGCACCTAGGCTTCATTTCCACAATGCAGTTTTCGATGCTCAAGGGTGCGTTGCCCTCTTTAGAAAAATAATACTATAAGGGGCCCAAATCCCTAAAAAATTGCATTGAGATTAAATGAGTGTACTACTGCAAGAAAGAGATGGTTTATTGCACCAACCTGGATCAAACGGTGATGAAAATCGTCCACGGTATCGATCACAATCAATGACTGAAGTTTGGGGGCAAAAATAGGTTCAGAGCTCCAAAATGAAAATGGTAACTTTCAAATGGTAAAAATGAATAGTAAAACTCTTTTAATTATTCATTTGATTACTTCCAAATGATATTTATTGTTGTGACTATGGTTTTATTCTATTCTTATCATGAAACAAGTATTTTTAATCCATTTGATGTTGTTCTGAATAGGTTTTTCAACTGATGAGAAGATTAGTCGTGCAGATTTATTTCAAGAATGGTTTGACCACAAAGCATACTTTTATCCTTATTTTTCAAGTTTTGATAAAACTAAAAAGGACTTGAAGTGCACTTTTATCACTTTTTCAAGATTCGATAACAGCGAAAAGGGAACCCTTGGAGTATTCTTTTAGCTCTTTTTAGACTACGATAATGTGAAAATATTGCCGAGCACTTGTATTTTCAAGCTCGTAAAAGTAAATGAATTAATATATATGCAGTATAAGTTTAACCCTTTTTCGAACTGAGATGGATTATTTACGAAAAACAAATGCCTTAGTTGAACATGGCTAGGAGGTTCTCTTAGATATTATTTTACTCTTTTTCGGATCTGAGCGACAAATTTACGAAAAAGTACTTATGGAGTTTTTTTTCCTCCTCTTTTTCAAACTTTCTAAATATGAAAAAGGACCAGGATGTCACTGTCATTAGGCTAGTTAAAACATAAAATAGTGATGGGCTTGTTGATCATTGCAAGAATCAAGTTTCAGTCATTGCTAGACTCATTAAATTATTAAATAAATATACATTATTCACCCGAAGGGTTGAATTATTGTAATATCCCAAAAGGGAGAATGCAGTAATACTTCACACGATATAAGAACTTACAGTAAGATAAACAATAAATCTAAGTACAAATTAGAATATGCAGAAAGAGTTGAGCCATTTTATTATATTGGATATGATTCAGTTACACAAGTACATAATATAGTATATCTAGCCAAAAATATGAGCTAGGATCACCCTGAAAACATGTATGAAGCAGGTATAGTGTAACTGTTGAGGCTCTGCAGCAAATACTGCGTTGTCTCTTCAGCAAAATATGAACATATGGTTGCAGGCTGAAAAGCGAAATGCAGATATACTCAAAATTGGAGCTCTGATGATGCCAAGATTCAAGATCTGGCCAATGTGATGGATTCCCAAGATAACCCAGAAAGGATTTTCCAGATCTGCAACTTTGGAAAAATCACCTCCCCAGGGTTTGATCCTTGATCTGCTGGGAAATACATATCTGAAGCTAGATCTAAATAATAGATGGTTGAAATGTATGCTCAGATTATATCTATTATTTAAGGGCTGATCCCTTCCTCAGATCTATGAGCTAGAAGCTCTAGATCTAGCTTCTCAATCCTCCAAAAGATGATTGGAGCTGCTGCAACACAATTGCCTCTAAAAATTGCGCTGTGAGGGAAAAAGAGGCCTTCTTCCTGCTGAAATATGCTACAATAAACTCCGGGCTAATGGCAAGAAGGATGGCAATGTGGAGGAATGATCCTCCACTGGATTGCTAGCTTAAGTACTAGAAACTTCCTTCCTCCTTTCGGATCTGCAATATGGACAACGTTATTCTTGAGGAGAATATTGTTGTTAGGAGGTCAATAAATTTTGGCCTAATGCTAGATCTACAATGTGGCTCTGGGAGTGCTGATCTATAAGCCCAATTTATGGGAATAATCCCTCACCTTGTTCTCCAACTAAAGTACTGAAGACAACTTCCACCTTCCAAACTGATCTTCAAAAATCTACAAATTTCTGAATATGAATGTTCTGTAGAAAGTAGAAAAAGGAAATGGCACTTAAAGCCTGATGTATAATGAAGTACAATCCTCTTCCTTAGCGATCACTCAAAGAAAGAGGTGGGATTCCCGCCTGGGAACACCCTGTGCTAAACAACACCTGCAATCTCTGCTAAATAGCCCCAGAATGCAATGGAATGTCACTTGACAATTCCAGATCTAAAAGATCATAAATCAAATAATCCAAGATGCCTTTCAACTTTGCTTTCATCTCCTTTATAATGATTTAGCCATCCCAAGCCTTGGCCCTAATCTCAACTGCGCAATCTCATGTGGACAAGATCCTCGAAGTGGGGCTGCGCTGTTTGACCAAATCAACCAGAGAGTCTAGGTGCAATGTACACCTCCTCCATCATGTGTGCTTCAATTGCACATGATCCTCCATCACTTGATATTTAATGCTCAATGAACCTTTTTTTGACATCTTCAAGATCTTAGTTGACTGAATCAACCCTCCATGATCTCTCTCATTAAATGAGACGTGATCTCTAATCTCATTCACCTTAGTAGTTGCTCAACTACCTCTTTTTGCAGATATAGTTTAAATTAATCCACATTCACACACATAAAGTGGATATTTATTCTTATTGAGGATTGTGGGTCCCTCCACCCTTTTATTTACTTAATTCATTAAGAAAATCAAGGACTCTAATATTCCAAATATGATGTGAAAATTTGGGAATATTATAGTCCCCCCTAGAAAAATGTTGCTTGTCCTCAAGAAACTCCAAAAGTAGATGCAAGGCCATCTATTCCCCTACATATGGAATCCAGATAAGGAAGGCTTCCTCCATTTGCTACAATAGGTTATGTATGTTTGGTTCCAAAGTTGTCTTTTATAAACATAAAGAATGACCTCCAACTTTTGGGTTAGATGTCTTCCTTCCATCATGAAGTACCAAGTGACAACCATATGATGTCCAACATTATCAACAATACATGAGAGACATAGAATAAATTAGCTCTTTCCACAAAGAAAAAGCTTCATCATACAATACACTCCTTCATCCCATGTTTCATGAACTAGATTGAGCATTGATATGCTCCTATACTTAGCCCTGTTGGCCTTGTTGGACCCAAACTCCATCATTCCAAGGTTATGCAAAAGAAGAAGGGAAGAAGTAATATGGGTAGACAAATATTTCAAACCATATTCTACTAACAATAACCATCGGAGTAAGGCCCTTTGTTGCCATCCGCCATCTCCTCCATGTAAGATGGTCAAGCCAAACTCCCCCAAAAGCAAAATAAGCAACAAGAGATCTTGCTGATTCCTCTCCTCCTCATGTGCATCATGAAACAAAAGCATAATAATGGACATATGATATGTCACATCAGCCCCATACAAAGAAATATTACCAATTCACATCATGATATCATTTTTCCAAGTTTTACACAATACAAAACACATAGACATAGGGTGTCATGTGGTGGCCAAACTCTCTCAAGTGAAACCAAAATTTACATGCCTTATTTTGCTTCATACTATCATTGATACACAAGGTATGAATCAGAAAATCATGAGCTATTGGGTGGTATCCATACTCACCCAAGAGCAGCCAGCGCAGCCATGCCTCCTTCTTCATTTCATACATGTTTCTCAAGGCATAGATCAGAAAAATAGGTGCCTTTGGAGAATGACAGAAATCTCCCAATGGCAAGAAACATAACCAAGCATGTTGGCCCATACAAATCTACAAGTGGTTTTGCAACCCGTTTCTTATCAATCTTACCCATTCACTCCCATGTGGATGATGAATGAGGTACTGCATAATCATGGCATCCTCCTTTTGTAGAATGCCATCCTCCCAAAGTTGTTGAAGAACTTTGCATCTCATGAAGTGTTGAAATGCATATCTAATGAGATATCTTAATGATATTCTCTCTCCATCAAAGGCCCTCCAAAACCAAAGAAGTTTTGGATTTATTGCAAGTAGAAGTTTCTCTTTGAGTAGTGAGAGGCTCATTGAGAAAGGGTCATCTAGAAGGGAGAAAAGGTTTCTCATTTCAAGATGTCTACCATTTGTCATCTTTGCTTCCATTTCTTTATGAGTGAAGCTAACTCTAGAATGCTCCAAGAATGATGAAGCCCTTTTTTTTCATATATACTAAGAGACAACGATGTAGATCTGTAGGGTAATACATATGATGTCCCAAAGTAATGCACAATATTGATCTCACAATCAGCCATTGTATATAGGATAGTGCTGATACTATTTTCTGAAACTCTACATCTCAACTCAAGGGGTTGAATGTAGCTCATAAATTATGAACAGGGATGGTTTTCAGTCTCCTCCTTGATTAGATCAAGGGTCCTCTGCGCTGTGAAATGTCTTTGCTTCAAATCAGCATTTTGTTCTAACCCTTGGTTATGCATTGATCTTGAAACCATATGCACTAAAATTTTATGCATACCCTGGATCAACTGATATGTGGGAACCTCTTGACAGAATACATGAGTTTCTCCAACTAGGAAAATAGTGTCTCCAACTGCTGGTAAGAGTGATGACCTATTTGCTTCAAGTGTACCAGCACTGGTATCTTCCTCCTCCTCCTCGTGCATCTCCTGATCCATGCATGGGACTCCATATGTCAAGAGTTCAAGACTATATTGCAAAGATGCAAGTGCCTCTTCTCTAGATGCAAGTACTTTTGTAGCAGGTGGTGAAAGTAGTGACCTCTCCACATCAAACCTCTTCCTCAACTTGTGAAAGAAATCTGAAGACTTGGTCACCTTTGCATGCTCTAGGTGCCCAAACCACCAATATTCTGCTTCATCCAAGAGATGAAGCACTGCAATTTGAACAACCTCTTCTTTAGCCATAGGATGTAGCTTTAAAAATGAATCTAACTCCCTCCTCCAAGCCTTGACATTGCTTGAGGAAGGTCCATCAAATGTAGGAAAATAGAATCTATTATGCCTATTTTTTCTATTGCTGCTATAGGATCCTCTTTATTCTTTAATCTGGAATAATTGTTGGAGAATTAACTTCTCCTTGAAAGCTCTATACTATCATTTTTACTCTTCAAGACATAGATTGAGAGTCTCATGAGTCTCAGGTTCATTCCTTTCTTCACTTCCATACCTCTCACCTTTTTCAGAGAAAGTGGGCATAGTGGATCTATGAGGAGATCTAAGATTCTCTGGTCTTCTTTGCTACTGATAGGAAGTTCTCTCCTCATCAGATCTGCTTCTTGGATCTTCTTTCTGTTCTTCCTCCTTCATTTGATAGACCTCTTTGGAGAGATATTGCATGGATCTAAAGAAAGGAGTGATAGATTTTTCATTTTCCATGATAGATCTCATCTATCTGTTCTTCTTTCAATGCACAAGATGAAGTGTCCACAATCTGAGCCAAAGATCATGCTCGGATACCAATGTAATATCCCAAAAGGGAGAATGTAGTAATACTTCACACAATATAAGAAATTACAGCAAGATAAACAATAAATCTAAGTACAAATCAAAATATGCAGAAAGAGCTGAGCCACTTTATTATATTGGAGATGATTCAGTTACACAAGTACAAAATATAGGTAGATCTAGCCAAAAAGATGAGCTAGGATCACCCTGAAAACATGTATGAAGTAGGTACAACGTAACTGTTGAGGCTCTGTAGCAAATACTACATTGTCTCTTCAATAGAATATGAACATATAGTTGTAGGCTGAAAATAGAAATGTAGATATACTCAAAACTAGAGCTCTGATGATGCCAAGATTCAAGATCTGGCCAATGTGATGGATTCCCAAGATAACCCAGAAAGGATTTTCCTGATCTGCAACTTTGGAAAAATCACCTCCCCAGGGTTTGATCCTTGATCTGCTGGGAAATAGATATCTAAAGCTAGATATAAACAATATATGGCTGAAATGTATGCTCAGATCAGATCTATTCTTGAAGGGTTGATCCCTTCCTCAGATCTATGAGCTAGAAGTTCTAGATCTAGCTTCTCAATCCTCCAAAAGATGATTGCAGCTGCTGCAACACAACTTCCTTTGAAAACTGCACTATGAGGGAAAGAAAGGCCTTATTCCTGCTGAAATATGTTGCAATAAACTCCAGGCTGATGGCAAGACTAATGGCAATTTGGAGGAATTATCCTCCACTGGATTGCTAGCTAAAGTACTAGCAACTTCCTTCCTCCTTTCAGATCTGCAATATGGACAACGTTATTCTTGAAGAGAATACTGCTACTAGGAGGTGAATAAAGTTTGGCCTGATGCCATATCTTCAATGTGGCTCTGGGAGTGCTGATATATAAGCCCAAGCGATGGGAATAATCCCTCACCTTGTTCTCCAGCTGAAGTACTGAAGACAACTTCCACCTTCCAAACTAATCTTCAGAAATTTGCAGATTTATGAATATGAATGTTTTGTAGAAAGTAGAAAAAGGAAATGGCACTTAAAGCCTGATGTATAATGAAGTACAATCCTCTTCCTTAGATATCACTCAAAGAAAGAGGTGGGATTCCCGCCCAGGAACACCCTATGCTAAACAACTCCTACAATCTCTGCTAAACAGCCCAAGAATGCAGTGGAATGTCACTTGACATTTCCAGATCTAAAATATCATACATCAAATAATCCAAGATGCCTTTCAAATTTTCCTTCATCTCCTTTATAATGATTGAGCCATCCCAAGACTTGGCCCTAATCTCAACTGCGCAGTCTCATGTGGACAAGATCCTCCAAGTGGGACTGTGATGTTTGACCAAATCAACCAAACAGTCTAGGTGCAATGTACACCTCCTCCATCATGTGTGCTTCATTTGCACATGATTCTCCATCACTTGATATTTAATGCTCAATGACCCTTTGTTTGACATCTTCAAGATCTTAGTTGACTTAATAAACCCTCCATGATCTCTCTCATTAAATGAGACATGATCTCCAATCTCATTCACATTAGTAGTTGCTCAACTACCTCTTTTTGCAGATCTAGTCTAAATTAATCCACATTCACACACATAAAGTGGATATTTATTCTTATTGAGGATTGTGGGTCCCTCCACTCTTTTATTTACTTAGTTCATTAAGAAAATCAAGGACTCTAATATTCCAAATATGATGTGAAAATTTGGGAATATTACAATTATAGATCAGGAATATGTTATCCTCCTCAAGCTTGTTAAAAAATAAAGAGGTACTGGTTGACAAATGATTGGGGAAAATTTGGGAAAGTGAACAAAATTTTTTACGGTAGCAGGTCGCTCTTGAACATGACACTTCACTCCATCATCGTGACTATTTGGGTTGGGTAATCTTCTTGACAGTTCATTCATACCTATGGTTCATCATACCTTCACTTCAGTTTTGGTTCAATGCTGCCAACTCATCTCAGTGTCACCGATATGTTCAAGAGAATTCATCCAGTGAATACTCATCCTTCTTAAATACTCATAAACCTTCATTCTCATGAGAGTCATCCCTGAACATTGCTATATCAAGTCACAGTTTGTCTCCAAAATCAGTAACTCCCATTTCACAATAAAGTGACTTCCTGTTGACGTCAAATCATCATCCAGGAAGTTTACTTAGAAACATCATCTTCTAGTACCATGAGGCTTGTTACAGCATCGATAAGATCCTCGCTTCCAGACTTTTGACCGAAATATTTTGTTTGGCATTCGACATCAAATCATCTTTTCATGCCTTACGAAATGTACTACAGTACCTTGAGGGCCATTGACATCAATGGTGGTTCTCTCACATTTTTTAACAGCTCACATCATTGGCTGGTAATCAAATTATGTCTTACCATGTTCGACTACAAATCATATATTCACATGGCTAGACTTGTACTACCCGAACGATTGAGTGAACGAGATAAGAAAACTTCAGATATAATTTCATCCATCTGGGCCGTGATTTCAGGATTATTGTACACATCATCTATATGGTGACCTTACATATAGATTGTCATCCAAACATGGGCCTATATCTGTAGGCATGTCTGTATTGGGCAACATTCCAATGTAGATGAATTTTTGCACTAAGTACATGTTTTTAGATAGTTTATGTTCTAAGCATGGGAATTCCTTCCCTCAGCAATTCTTGATCAAGAGGATATATCATGATGTAATGTATTGTAAGATTGATGCAGGTTTCCACTCCGTTTCAGTGCCAGCCCATCACAATGTAAAGAATCTCATTCAAAAATTATTGTTATTATTATTCTGACTTCATGCTTTAGGGAGCAGCTTTTATAGGTCAATTTGACCATCATTCCCAAAGAACTGGTTAAACTGGACATCATCCCCAAAACCAATGAAATAGGGTCTATCATCCCCTATCATTTCAGTTGCTACATACCCTAAGAAAAGAACAAGAACAAATAATCCATGACTTCCATTGCAAGGTTTCCAAGATTTTAAGTTCATGTTATATCACCTATGAGCTCACCAATGTATCCTCTCAAGGGACTAACTGCTTTGCATATGTATTTTCCTCCATTCTAGGGTGATTTTCAAAGCACTTCTCAAAATTCAAGAGTGTGTTGGTCAAATGGGAGCGAAATTCTCATTTTTCCAGAATCTCCACATGGCTAGTGCCTTCTAGAAGAGTCCATATGTGTCAAAATTTTAATCCATGTGTCCATCGAACACCTCTGAGCTTGGTAACATGTCTTGCATATTATTATAAATTCATTGTGTTAGCACCCTATAATTAGCAATATTGGCAAAATTACAACTGCAGGGAGAACATTATTTCAACCACTTTGGGATTCTAGGATCTAGCCCTCCTGAATCCGGAGAGGGATCTCTCCAATAAGTGCAAAGATGGATTTGTCTTTGGAGTTTTGGGCAATGATATTAGGCTAGTTATGAAGGTCGAGGGTTTGTTTTTGTTTTTGGATGGTTGAGCATGATTACTGTTTGAGGTGGAAAGTTCTAAGTGCAAAGAGTTTCAAAGGTGAGAAGTTGCAAGCAAATAGAACAAGCTTTGGCCAAGAAGATAGGTAATTGCAAGTTTTCATCCATTGGGCTATGGAGTCATAATAGGGTTTAATTGAAATAGCAAGAGGCAAGAGTGTTCCATGGGGTAAGTCATCTATGTCTAAGGATCTCTTTAAAGTTTGATTTATGGAATGAAATGAGAAAAAAGAAGGGGAATTAAACAAATGAAGAAAAAAGAGTAGCCTAAGATCTAGTAAGTACTTTTAAACTAGCCAGCTTTTGACATACACTTAAGCAAGACATGAAAGTAAACTAGGATCTGGTAAGTACTTTTAAACTAGCCAGCCTTTGATACACTTTCAATAGAAAACATATAAGAATAGAGGGAAACAAAAATGATAACAAAGGATGGTCTAAGATCTGGTAAGTACTTCTAAACTAGCCAGCTTTTAACACATTCCAAGGGAAACATTCAGACAGTCTTTGGGGATAAAACTAGGACCAGGGCACACCATATCTTCCTTATTTCATCTCTACTTAACATGAAATGAAAGTAACATCCAAGAAAAATATTCAGCTTAAAACAATAAGATGAGGGAACGCCAGCATTCCTATGCTTAAATTGAATTAAATCATTCCTAAATAACACAGATTGAAAGAAAACATTCAGATAAAGATTTTCAGTCAGAGAAGGGTACTGATATACAGTAGTTCCTAGCTCTATGCATGTTGTTCTTTATAAGAGAAGATGGACACAGTGAAAACAGAAACAAAATAACGAGTCACAATGAGAAAAACATCACTGTCAACATAGACCAGGATCCCATAAATCAGCTTGTATTAATGCTCCAAACCAGTTACAGCTTTAATTCAAATGCTTTAGTTTAGCAATCATCTACACATATTAGCCTAACTTATCTATCACAAGAAAATCTCCAAGCGCCAGTGTGTTAGTCCACTATGAATTTTTTGCCAAGAAAATAGGGGCTAATTTGTCTTGTGGAGCCTTCAAGGAATGCATATCCCCTGAAGACACATCATCCTTGAAGTCTTCTGCATACCTTTTACCTTTAATGAAATCTCCTCTGCTAAATCCCAGTGTAAAGCCTCTCTGTTTGTGAAAAATGTCCCAAAGGTCTTATTTCGCCCCTTGTATCCCTACAGAATTCCGCCACTTGATCCTTTTTTCCCTCTTTTCCAAGTCCCCTTGGTTCCCCTTAATATCCCCAATCAACCTCCTAATTTTCCCAAAATCCCCATGAGATCCCTTCCTTGCCCTTTATTTTCCCAAATTTCCCCTTAGCCCTTCTATCGTTCCCCCCTTAGGCCTTGGAATGCACTAAAAAGGTTAAAAACCCCACTTTCCGACTATATGATAGGCCTAAGCCCCTTTCCCGCAAGCCCCGCTGACCTTTTTCCCCATGTAACCCAGTGCTGGGACCAAGCGCTTAATTCCCAAGCGCTAATCGCAATCGGAAGATCGACGGAAGTCCAAATTCCTTTGTAATCTCCAAAAGTTCCGATTGCGATTGGTCTATAACGTTAAGTCCCGCAACTTGCTTTTAGCCGTTGATCTGTCATTCCAATTGGACGGTGGAGAGCTAATCGCAACCCCTGCCCAATTTCAATTGCAATGTTTATGTGCACTCACCGATCGGTTCATCGCGAGTGATTGTGATGCGATTGATCGCATTCCCTTCCGATTGATCGCAAGTCCTTCCCTCCGATCCCCGATTGTGCCATCTCCCCATTCAATCCCGTCCGCCGTTTCCCCGTCGATCCGACGGTCATCGCTTCCTCTGCCCAATCGTAATCGGAAGTTTCAATGTGTGTCACCCCTGTCCCTCCTCCGATTGCGATTGCCCGATTCAATCACAGCCATTCATCCATGTTTGAAATCAATGGCTCAGGTCTAGTCGCATCACCGCCTCCACTGGGTCCCACCTCGTACGTTCTCGTCCACGCATTTTCGTAACATTTTCACCCATTTCCTTTGTATTTTCATTTTTAACCAAATTTATAGGTTTGCATTAAAGTCTTACATTCCCTATTCACTTCGTTCGTTTTCATATATCATTCCATTGCGTCGATCTCCGCCGTTGATTTTTGTCCCCGGACCACGATCTAATGGTCTGCGCTGCATTCTACCACCAAACCCTAATTTTCATTGCTTTCATCATTCAAATACATTTTCACCACTATGTTGACCAAAAGCCACCATTCCGCCACCATCGCGCTATCACTCTGCCTGCCCTCCGTAACCATCCACCTCCTCCGTGCATGTTTTTCTTCACACAGTTGTGGGTTTTGCAGAGTTTATGAGGCAAAACACCATCATGTTTGCACAGTATTGATACAATGGTAGGTTCTCACTGACAGAGGTGTAAATGAAGTGGCAGAGAGTCCCAGGTATGAAAAAGAAGATCTATAAGCCTCAAACCAAGTTTTTCAAGGCAAGCTACCAAGGTCAAAGACGCCACAGACCACCAGAGGATACATATATGCAGAATTTAATATACAGTAGGTTTCTCTACATTAGAAGAATGTTTTTCCCTGGAAAGGACGCGTTGCCCATACTTCCTTTATTCCATGCCATGCTCCAGAGAAGATTTCCGCCTTGAAGTACAGTCCCGGGCTATCAAAACACTTACTTCACAAGTATGGCAGACCATTCCTTCATTTATTTACCTTTCTGTTCACATGCTGGAGTACAGAAAACTAAAATGCACCAGAGACATACCTGGTGTAAATGGAGAAGATCATTTTTCGCCCAGAGAGTGCCAAGAATAAATACACAAGATTTAAACAAAATGGGCCTCGGCCCTCTTCCTTTTTTTAGTATTAATACTGCATTTAATTTTTCACCTACCTCCTCTGCTCTCTTCAGCTATAAAACTCGTGAGAACATATTGTAAAGGTTGTTGATGAGATATCAGAGAATTTCAAGATGCTTCTCTTAAGACAAGTTCTCTGTGTAAATTGTAAGATAGCCCGAGAAAGGTTCATCAGGCTGAATATCAAGCTGTAAGATATGTTGTACTTGATTGGTGTTGTTCTTAATATGACAAGAACATTTCTTTGGATCCTGATCTAAAGCTGCGGTGATGTTTTTCTATCTCTGTGTTATTTCATTTCATTTCATTCCAATTCTTCTGGCTTGCATCAGAAATCTGGTATAGGATTCACCCTTGTTAGGTGCCCTATGCTTCTTCTCTCCATGCCTCTTATGTTTTCTGTTGTATGTGCTATCTAAGAATTAGTTTCGATTAATTTAACCAGTGTAGTGGATGTTGTTTCCTACTCTCTGATGTATGAATTAATGAATCTATTTCCTAGATGTTCTTGTGAGGATTTAATTGGATGAATTGGGAACACTAGGAGGACTGAACTTTGTCTCTACCTCACTAGGATCTTCTTCACTCCAGTTACCTTTCTAAGATCCCTTAAGTTACCTTTGAGAGTGGCCTTTGAGTATGTCCAAGCAGGTCTGGAGTTAAATGACCTCTGACCTGATCTATAGACAGAAAGTGGTGTCCTCTCCTCCTTCTCACTTTCTCTCTTTAATGTTCCACCTCACCCTCATATTTTAGGATCCAAGGCTTTAGATGACTAGCCCAAATGAAAGCTTTCATGTTGATAGCAAGTAAACCCTTTTCTAACTCCATTGCCTAATGGTCTTGATGTTTTCCTGATTTATCTCTCTTTCGCCTAACTCACTCTTTTCTTAGCCTTGCCTTACATTGGACCCTTCTTTCCTGATTCCCAACAACCAAACTCATAACCAAACAAATGAACATCGTGCATATAACTAGCCTAAAATCTTGAACTTTTGAGCTTCAAAGACATATACCTTTTGACTCCCATAGAGAGATCCCTATCTGGACCTAGGAGGGCTAGATCCTAAGGTCTGAAAGTGGTTCTGATGTTGTCTCATCTTTTGGTCTTACCAACCTGGCCAAAACATGGGAACCCCAACACAATGGCGACTCCGCTAGGGATCGAACCTAGAATCTCTGGTTAGGTTGGTTAAGCACTCCAATTCACACATCAACCTCTACACCATTTGTTGTGTTCTCCCATACTCTTAGACAGAGTCTGGAAAGGGCCAGGTAGCCTTCAGATCTCATCCTCTATTAAGAGGTGACATATCTAGTAAATGCCCTCCCAGTCAATCTTTGGTTAGAGTTTATTGTGTTTGGAAGATATCCCTGAAAGTGGACATCTCTTAAGCACTGTGGTGGACAGTGTACCCTCCAAGAACATCCTAAAACTTTCCACCTGGCGACTCCATAATTCCTAAACGATTTAAAGACTCCACTGGTGATCAGTAGGCCTGTTGATTATCTCGGTTTCACATAAGACTCCACTGGGAGACCGGCCTCTTAACAACATCAACCACAGTAGAAGTAGCAGGTAGGGTTAAGCTGCTTGGTCAGTAAACAACACTCTGGCTTCTAGAACCGTTCATACAAGAGCTTACCCTGACCCAGACCCGCCTGAAATAGTTGACAATCCTGAGAGCATCCTCAAGGGAGCTCCTACGCCTAAAGGACCAACTATTTCTAGCCACATCTATAGAGCTAACTCTGCACCAGAAGATCTTACAGCTCTATCACACTTTCACCTTGACCCGGGCCTACCTAATAGACTACCAAGAACCAGGTCATTCAATCATCTAGACTAGCCAGACCCTGAGTTTCACAGTTCACCATCCCATAGTGGTGGACACACTAGGGAAAGAGGAACCCCTTCATATACACCACCTGATATCCACTTCATTCAAAACTTGGGACTCTCATCCTAGATCAGCTCAGCAGACTTCAACTAGTCCTAATATCGCTGTCATCCACATACCAGTTACTCAAATTAACCTTTACCTCATCAGAACATTATCATGGCAGCCTGGTATGCTCCCCTGGTTTTACACCAGCCCTTGTTACCCTTACCCAATGATTATCAATCAAATATCCCACACTTTACCACAAAAGAAGCTACAACTGCTCAACAACATGTAGATAAAATGGAGGATTCTTTTGATTACATGGAAATTGATGATGAAACAGTCAAAATGAGAATTTTCACTCAGAGTTTGGGGGGTGATGTAAAGAAATGGTTTAAAAGCCTACCTCCTGGTAGCATCCAAGATCTTCCTACTTTATATCAGACTTTCATAAACAAATGGGAAGTTAGGGAAAATCCTCGCCAACTCCTAGCAGAGTACATGAGCCTTAAAAGAAACATAGGAGAAAGTGTCCATGATTATTCCACGAGATTTAACAACATTTACAATGCCCTCTCCCCACATATGAAACCTCCTCAAGGTATGGCCCTAGTAAAATATCCCGAAGGCTTTGATGCTGATATGGCCTATGAGCTAAGGGATAAAGAGTACACCACACTAGAAGACATGCAAAAGGGAGCCATAACTATAGAGGAAAACTTGATTGAGAAAAGGGCAAGATTGAGAGCTGAAAAGAGGGTAACATACAGAGATGACAATGTAGCCTCCACATCTGATCCAAATTATGACAGATTGTCTAAAAACGTGGATAGACTGCAGCAAATGATGGAAAATATGGTTTTCTCAACAAGTAACCAAAACAGGAATCATAACCAGAATTAGAACTTTAGAAGAAACAATACCACTCCCAACAGACAAAAGGAATTAGACCAACAAGTTATTCCCCCTTTCCAAAACTTTCTTGATGAAGATGAGGGAATCATAGAGGAGTCTGAAGGGAATGAAATAAACATGTTTGAAACAGAAAATTAAATTCATAACTGTGATTCAGAGGAAGATCACCCCTCACCTTCATACTGGGAGGAGGAATGGTTAGAATCTGAAGATTACAGACTTGGATTTGAAGATGCTATCATGCAGGTCAGGGAACAATATGAACTTAGGAGAAAAAAGAGCCAAGACAATTCCAAAGCTAAGACCCCTGAGATTACTATCAGGAAAAGGCCTGAGAAATATTCTAAAGGGACTGCTGAAAGTACCAAATCAGCAACTAAGGGTTCTGGGAAGAACGAAGAAAAGGACAACCAAAACACAGAAAAACAAAACCAACCCACTAGCAGTACTAGCACTTTGGTTAGTACTCCTGATATAATAGTTCCTAACCCTGTACATAAAGAGAATCAGCCCACTGATTCAGCCACTGAGGAAGTGGCTAATAAAACAGAGTTGAGCATCCCAAAGAGTCAGTCCACTTTCAATCTGGAGAGTGAGATTGCAAAGATCAAGATCTCTGTTCCACTTTCTGAGTTGGCCACTCAGGATGTATATAAAGGCCAAATTTTGAAAGCCTTGAATTTAGGGGAAAACAATGATACTGTAAATCTGAATGACGACCAACTTGCCCTCCTATTTGGTCCAAATATTGAGGGAAAGTTTCAAGAAGGGGTAGTTCCACCTTTTTATATCAGTATTAACATTCATGACAAGATTCTGCATAATGCCATGCATGATTTTGGAGCATCGCACAATCTAATGCCTAAGGTAGTGATGGAAAAATTAGGCCTAGAGATAACACGACCTTACAAAGATCTATATTCATTTGACTCTAGCAGAGTAAAATGCCTGGGCCTGATCAAAGACTTGTGTGTGAACCTCACTCAGATTCCTGCTAAATGTATGTTCATGGATGTGGTGGTGGCAGATGTACCACCCAAGTATGGCATGCTATTATCCAGATCATGGGGAGCCAAGCTACAGGTCACAATGCAGATGGATGGCTCATATGCCACTATCCCTATATTTGGCCAACTTAGAATACTGTACAGGGAGGCCCAAATGAAGTTCCTAGTCAGTAGCCCCGAGAAACCTGAAAATTCACCATTATACTCTGTACACACAGACATGGATTCTTTCATCCTTTACAATGACCAATCCTTAGGAGAAATAGCATCAGAAAATAGGGATACTAATAATGACACAGAACCCATGGACCTTAACGTAATGGCTACCCTAGACTCTGAAGAAAACAATGTAGAAAACCATGGGCAGAACGCTGAAAATGAAACTCTGAGCGAACCCGAAACAAAGACAGAATGAAATCAGCTGATTAGTCACCCTCCCCAAACTGATACACCACATGAAGAACAAAACAACCCCTCTCCTAGTGCAAGATCCTCAATACCACATAATGGCGAACCCCTGTGGGAAATGAATTTCGATGGGTCTTGTACTAGGAAAATTGCTGGAGCAGGGGTATGGGTACGTAACGCAGAGAGTGACTATGCAGAGAGCCACGCTGTCAATCTGCATTTCAAATGTACCAATAATATTGCAGAATATGAGGCCCTCATCCTTGGTTTAAATGTGTTAAAGAAATTAGGGGCCCGTAGGATAACTGTGCAGGGAGACTCAGAGTTGGTTATAAAACAGGTAAATGGTGAATACGCAGCGAAACATCCCAGGTTAAGAGCTTATAGGAATGACACTCTGTACTTGTTGAAAACATTTGTTGAATACCAATTAGTGTTCGTCCCTAGGGGTCAGAACGTAATTGCAAATGGATTAGCTTGTCTAGCTAGTTCATACCCTAAGAATCCAACTGACTAGCAGATCATCATTCAGACCAAATTCAGACCTGCAGTGCCGGAAAATGAAAAATATTGGCAGGTCTTTGAAGGTGACAAACAGATTGAGGATTTCCTGATAGGCAGAAACGAGTTTGAATTTTCCGATTCGGACTCTAAATCTGAGGGCAGCTGCCTAAGTGAAGAATCCTCTGACGATGAGACCCCACCCTGTAACATAGAAATAAACACTCTGACTGAAGAAACTGGAAATTCAACCATAGAATGTAAAAACGCAGATAGTGAAGAGATAGAGGTGCTGCAGGCAAAAGATAAGAATATACCCAGAGGCCTGGCACCCTTAGAAGACCTTTTTGACTTTGATGATGTAGCAAAAAAGCCTACTATAGAACATGCAGACTCTGATGTGGAAGAATGCAACATAGGCGCTGAAGATAAACCCAAAATGATTAAACTGGCTAAGTCTTTACCTGCAGACATGAAGAAAAAATATATTGACATGTTCAGGGAATTCATTGATGTGTTCGCTTGGAGTTATGAAGACTTAAAGGCCTATGACACAAATATCATACAACACAAAATACCCTTGAAGGAAAATCAGAAGCCTTTCAGACAAAAACTCCATAGAATTAATCCAAAACAATTTCCTTCAGTTGAGAAAGAGATTAAAAATATGTATGATGCAGGCATAATCATTCCTATGAGGTTCTCTGATTGGGTATCAAATCTAGTGGCTGTGAGAAAGAAAACAGGGGAGATCAGATTATGCATAGACTTCAGAAATCTTAATATAGCCTCACTCAAAGATAATTACCCTTTGGCAAGAATGGAACACATCCTCTAGAGAGTGGTAGGCTCCAGAAGAATCTCCCTGTTAGATGGCTTTTCAGGTTATAACCAATTGTTAGTACTCCCAGAAGATCAACTCAAAACAGCGTTTACCACTCCATGGGGCACCTTTATGTATGTAAAGATGCATTTTGGATTGAGGAACACTGGAGCAACCTTCCAAAGAGAAATGGATATAGATTTTTCAGATGAAATAGGACACTTCATTGTTATTTACCTAGATGACATAACAGTCTATTCCAAGACTGATGAAGAACACCTAGAACATCTGAGAAAAGTATTTGAAAAATGTAGAAGGTTTGGTCTGTCATTGAATCCCAAAAAGACTGTCTTTGGGCTGCAAGAAGGTAAACTTCTAGGCCATATCATTTTTGAAAAGGGGATCAGGATAGACCCACAAAGAGTTGAGGGAATACTACAAATCACACACCCGAGGAACATCAAAGAATTGCAGTCCTTCATTGGGAAAATAAATTTCCTTAGGAGATTCATCCCCAACCTGGCTAAACACCTTAGAAATATGACTAACATGCTAAAGAAAGGTGAAGGAGTTAAATGGACTGTTGGAGCTAAACAATATTTTGAATCAGTAAAACTTGCACTCACCCAAGCTCCTGTCCTGATCAGCCCAGATTTCTCAAAATATTTTTTGATCTTTTCATTTTCCTCCTAGCATACAGTAGCTGCAATCCTGTTGTAGAAAAACACAGAGGGAATGGAACAGCCCATCTCTTTCTTCAGCAAAGCACTAAGGGATGCACCCTTGAAATACAACATAATGGAAAAATAGGCCTACACTCTGGTTAAGGCCTTAAAAGACTTTAGGGTGTACATTTTCCATTCCCACACCATAGCCTACATGCCCAGCATAGTGGTCAAAGATATCTTTTCCCAAGACCCAGATGGGAAAAGGGGCAAATGGATTGCTACAATTCTGGAATATGACCTTGAGGTAAGACCCACCAAACTGATCAAAGGTCAGGGCTTAGCTAAGTTGATGGTTGAATCAAATATGCAAGCCCTTGACATTAACATGATAGCTACCTTGGATGAGCAGGAAGGATTTCCTGTTTCCACTGTTGAGGAGGAATTTCAAAACTCTCCTTGGTACTCGAATATCCTTTATGTGCTCACCAACCTCAATGCTCCACCTGAACTGTCAAAGGCCAAGGCTAGATCTTGAAGCTAAAAGCTAGAAACTACTGCATTCTGAATGAAAACTTATACTGGAAAAATCCAAATGGCCTATTGCTTAAATGTTTGTCGGAAAATGAAGCTGAAAGAATTAAGCAAGAATTCCATGCTGGAGAGTGTGGAGGCCACCTGAGTTGGAAAGCCACTGCAAATAAGATACTCAGGGCTGGTTACTATTGGCCTACACTCTTCAATGATGTCCATAAGATGATAATTTCCTGTCACAAATGTCAGATCTTTGAAGGCAAGAGAAAACTCCTTCCCCTCCCCTTACAACCCATCACTGTTGAAGGTCATTTTATGCAATGGGGCCTATATTTTATAGGAGAAATTCATCCTGCTTCTTCTGCACAACAAAAATGGATCCTAACGACCACAGACTACTTCACTAAGTGGATAGAGGCCATACCTACTAGGAATGCCACAGATTCAGTCATCATTAGGTTCCTAGAAGGTCATATCCTCTCTCAATTTGGTTGCCCAAGGAAAATAATCACCGATAATGTAGCTACTTTTGGATCCAAGAAAATGGTCAATTTTTGTCACAGGTACGGAATAGTTCTTGGTCATTCAACTGTCTATTACCCTCAAGGTAATGGCTTAGCTGAGTCATCAAACAAAATCCTGGTGATCATTATCAAAAAGATGTTGGAAGGGAACAGAAAGTCATGGCATAACAAGTTAGTGCATTCCTTGTGGGCTGACAGGCTTACAACAAAGAAATCTATTGGCATGTCACCATTCCAGCTTGTTTATGGAACAGAAGCGGTGTTTCCTACCAGCCTTGGGATACCAGTGATCAATCTTGTTTAGGAATTACAGACAGAAGAAGACAGTATGGTGAGGAGAATAAATCAGACAATTCATCTTCAGCAAATAAGGGAGGAGGTCCATAACAGGGCTATCAAAGTCCAGGAAAACATAAAGAAGTTATTTGATAAAAGAACTAAGGCCTCTGATTTCAAAATTGGAGACAAATTTCTGAAATGGGACTCAAGGAGAGAGGACAAAGGAAAGCATGGAAAGTTTGACAGTTTGTGGCAAGGTCCATACATTATCCAAGCCACTGTGGGTCCTAATGCATTTTTTCTACAAGAACTTGATGGTACAGAGTTGTTTGGGGGTCCTGTCAATGGCAGGATGCTCAAGCGTTACTTCTACTAAATTTCAGTTTCCAGTTTTCATTTCATTGTACATACCATTGCAGTGTTTGTTTAAAAAAAAAAAAGAGAGAGAGAAAGAAGAGGTTCAAACATGCTCAAAACATGAACCTCTGAAGTACAAAGAAGCTGGTTCTAACATGCTCAAAATCTAGACCAGCAAAGAAGAAAGGGAAATCAACTCTAACATGCCCAAAACCAGAGCTGAAATAAAAAAATAAATAAAAATAAGTGACTCTAACATGCTCAAATCTTGAGTCACAAAGGGAAAGAAGGATGTTTCAAGTTTCAGATCTCAAGCCTTCACAGTTTTGTTTTCAGTTTTCTGTGAATTTTGTCCATGTGCAACTGTCTTTTTGCCTTGGATCCACAACAAGTCAGACAGTCTAATCCTGGCTTGCCTGTTTTTCAATTTCTGTTGTAAAATGTAGAGAAGAAATATGTTGGACAGTTTAGCCCCAGCAGAGATTAGATTAGGTAGAGAAACATATGAGACCAACAATCTAATATGGTCTCATGGAGCAATAAGGGTAGATTTAGATTAGGTTTATTTTCTGTTTGGAAAAAATAAATAATGTAAAGGGTCTGCTAGCTCAAATGCACCCTAGAAGAAGAAAATTCTAGGATTGTAGTCTGGGTAGGTAGATCGTTTGGGAAAATATTCTGCTGATCTAATGTCTTCAGGATTTGTGGCAGCTGATTTAAAGAAAGAAATGGATGTGTCGAGCAGTAGGCATATGGCCTACTCCAAACATCATTTCTAGATTCTTGCCTCCTTCAAGAAGAAGCCATCCCCATGTGGAGCTACTGTTAGCCCCCTATGAATTTTTTTCCAAGAAAATAGGGGCTAATTTGTCTTGTGGAGCCTTCAAGGAATGCATCTCCCCTGAAGACACATCATCCTTGAAGTCTTCTGCATACCTTTTACCTTTAATGAAATCTCCTCTGCTAAATCCCGGTGTAAAGCCTCTCTGTTTGTGAAAAATGTCCCAAAGGCCTTATTTCGCCCCTTGTATCCCTACAGAATTCCGCCACTTGATCCTTTTTTCCCTCTTTTCCAAGTCCCCTTGGTTCCCCTTAATATCCCCAATCAACCTCCTAATTTTTCCCAAAATCCCCATGAGATCCCTTCCTTGCCCTTTATTTTCCCAAATTTCCCCTTAGCCCTTCTATCGTTCCCCCCTTAGGCCTTGGAATGCACTAAAAAGGTTAAAAAACCCACTTTCCGACTATATGATAGGCCTAAGCCCCTTTCCCGCAAGCCTCGCTAACCTTTTTCCCCATGTAACCCGGCGCTGGGACCAAGCGCTTAAGTCCCAAGTGCTAATCGCAATCGAAAGATCGGCGGAAGTCCAAATTCCTTCGTAATCTCCAAAAGTTCCGATTGCGATTGGTCTATAACGTTAACTCCCGCGACTTGCTTTTAGCCGTTGATCTGTCATTCCAATCGGACCGCGGAGCGCTAATTGCAACCCCCGCCCAATTGTAATCGCAATGTTTATGTGCACTCCTCGATCGGTTCATCGCGAGTGATTGAGATGCGATTGATCGAACTCCCTTCCGATTGATCGCAAGTCCTTCCCTCCGATCCCCGATCGCGCCGTCTCCCCATTCAATCCCGTCCGTCCGTTTCCCTGCCGATCTGGCGGTCATCGCTTCCTCCACCCAATCGTAATCAGAAGTTTCAATGTGTCTCACCCCTGTCCCTCCTCCGATTGCGATTACCCGATTCATTCACAACCATTCATCCATGTTTGAAACCAATGGCTCAGGTCTAGTTGCATCACCGCCTCCACTGGGTCCAACCTCGTACGTTCTCGTCCACGCATTTTCATAACATTTTCGCCCATTTCCTTTGTATTTTCATTTTTAACCAAAGTTCTAGGTTTGCATCAAAGTCTTACATTCCCTATTCACTTCGTTCGTTTTCATATATCATTCCGTTGCGTCGACCTCCACCGTTTATTTTTGTCCCCGGACCACGATCTAACGGTCTGCGCTGCATTCTACCACCAAACCCTATTGTTCATTTCTTTCATCATTCAAATACATTTTCACCACTGTGTTGACCAAAAACCACCATTCCGCCACCATCGCGCTATCACTCTGCCTGCCCTCTGTAACCATCCACCTCCTCCGTGCATGTTTTTCTTCACACAGTTGTGGGTTTTGCAGAGTTTATGAGGCGAAACGCCATCATGTTTGCACAGTATTGATACAGCGGCAGGTTCTCGCTGATAGAGGTGTAAATGAAGTGGCAGAGAGTCCCAGGCATGAAAAAGAATATCGATAAGCCTCAAACCAAGTTTTTCAAGGCAAGCTACCAAGGTCAAAGACGCCACAGACCACCAGAGGATACGGATATGCAGAAGTTAATATACAGCAGGTTTCTCTACATTAGCAGAATGTTTTTCCCTGGAAAGGACAGGTTTCCCATACTTCTTTTATTCCATGCCGTGCTCCAGAGAAGATTTCCACCTTGAAGTATAGTCCCAGGCTATCAAAACACTTACTTCACAAGTATGGCAGACCATTCCTTCATTTATTTACCTTTCTGTTCACACGCCGGAGTACAGCAAACTAAAATGAACCAGAGACATACCTAGAGTAAATGGAGAAGATCATTTTTTTCCGAGAGAGTGCCAAGAATAAATACACAAGATTTAAACAGAATGGGCCTCGGCCCTCTTCCTTTTCTAAGTATTAATACTGCATTTAATTTTTCACCTACCTTCTCTGCTCTCTTCAGCTATAAAACTCGTGAGAACATATTGTAAAGGTTGTTGATGAGATATTAGAGAATTGCAAGCTGCTTCTCTTAAGACAAGTTCTCTGTGTAAATTGTAAGATAGCCCGAGAAAGGTTCATCAAGCTGAATATCAAGCTGTAAGCTATGTTGTACTTGATTGGTGTTGTTCTTAATATGACAAGCACATTTCTTTGGATCCTGATCTAAAGCTGCGGTGATGTTTTTCTATCTCTGTGTTATTTCATTTCATTTCATTCCAATTCTTCTGGCTTGCATCAGAAATCTGGTATAGGATTCACCCTTGTTAGGTGCCCTATGCTTCTGCTCTCCATGCCTCTTATGTTTTCTGTTGTATGTGCTATCTAAGAATTAGTTTCGATTAATTTAACCAGTGTAGTGGATGTTGTTGCCTGCTCTCTAATGTATGAATTAATGAATCTATTTCCTAGATGTTCTTGTGAGGATTTAATTGGATGAATCGGGAACACTAGGAGGACTGAACTTTGTCTCTACCTCACTAGGATCTTCTTCACTCTAGTTACCTTTCTAAGATCCCTTAAGTTACCTTTGAGAGTGGCCTTCTAGTATGTCCAAGCGGGTCTGGAGTTAAATGACCTCTGACCTGATCTATAGACAGAAAGTGGTGTCCTCTCCTCCTTCTCACTTTCTCTCCTTAATGTTCCACCTCACCCTCATCTTTTAGGATCCAAGGCTTTAGATGACTAGCACAAATGAAAGCTTTCATGTTGATAGCAAGTAAACCCTTTCCTGACTCCATTACCCAATGGTCTTGACGTTTTCCTGATTTATCTCTCTTTCGCCTAACTCACTCTTTTCTCAGCCTTGCCTTACATTGGACCCTTCTTTCCTGATTCCCAACAACCAAACTCATAACCAAACAAACGAACACCGTGCATATAACTAGCCTAACATCTTGAAATTTTGAGCTTCAAAGACATATACCTTTTCGCTCCCATAGAGAGATCCCTCTCTGGACCTAGGAGGGCTAGATCCTAAGGTCTGAAAGTGGTTCTGATGTTGTCTCATCTTTTTGTCTTACCAACCTGGCCAAAACGTGGGAACCCCAACACAGTGAACACTATTTACAAGTAGAAGTCTTGAGCTCAATTACATTTCAATGTTTAGTAGCCAACTCAACCAACCCCTCTCTCATCTTCTGCAGTAGTATTTATAGAAGAATGAGGAGGTGAGATCTGATAAAAAGATATCTAAAGATAATTAATACAGACTTAATGGCTTCTTGACCTTTGGGGGGCTCAATGAAGAAGCTTACATAGGTTTCCTCTATATTAAATGATTTACATTAAGTTTTAAGCTCGGTGGGAGCTCTTTTTGACTTTTGAGGATCTTTGTTGTGCAATCGTAACTCTGCTGACATTTTTTCATTAAGTTTTTTTGCAGATTTCACTCTCTAGCTGTGCTTGAGAAAAATATCTGATCCTGATCAATAACTTCGGCCTCTGATATGAATGCTTTGAGGCATAGGTGGCATTGTGGTAGCTGGGAGGAATCAATTTGCCTCAGCTGTGGCGGTGAAAACTTTATGTCTGATGAACCTTTATGATTTTTCCTTTAACTATGTCTTAATTGGGGATTAGGCTTTTGATAAACCATCTTAGACGTAATCCCCATAGATCTATCTTCAATCTTTTGTTCTGGTATATTTTTGTCTTCAACACTGATACTCTTTGATTTGTGCCTGATTCACTGGTTTGTTGGTGTGCAAGGCTGCGCAGGGGTCATGTGGCATCAATGCTTCATGAATCATTGACGAAACATGGAGTTGAAACCTGAAAATGATTCCTTTCGATGAATCAAAGGAGGGAGGATCATCGCCCTCAACCTTTGAAATTTTCTTCTGTATAGCGGAAAAACCATTTAAACCCTGCAAAATACGAACAACATTATAAAATCCTGCATATATAGGTTTACTTCTTCAGAAGGTGCGTGGAGAGAGCATGGCCGTTAGATGGCATCATCCAATGGCCGAGATTGATTAGAGGAGGTCAAAGGAGAGGCAGAAGAAGAATTTAAATCGGAGCCATCGATCGTGCAGAGATCGACGGTCGGGAGTGGAGGTGAATAAATAATGTGAAGGGTTCACATTATTCGGAAAAAATCAAGTAAAAAGCAGAGAAAAAGGTTTAAAACCTTTGTTTCGGCAAAAAATGGTGGAAAAATGAATGGGGAGTTCTGGACGAACGTGGGCCGTCGGATGAGATTGGCCCACGCAATAAATGGTGGAGATAGGGTACCATAAAACCTTAGAAACATGCCCCAGGTGTCAAAACCTTTAATTAAATCACTCTGTATAACTATTTCGGGTCACAAAAAAGGCTTGCTAACTGCGCGGGGAAACAATGAAGACCCACCCTAATTAAATTCTACCCCGTGGACGCTGATGTGGCGTTGGGACCCCCAGCACTGCTGTGGACGAGGGGACAGGGGTGATTGAGTGTGGACCGTCAATCTGCAGATCAAATCGATGGTGGAGATGTTTTCAGTAACCGCGTCGTACCAGTTTGATCTTACGGGCTTCTTTAGAGCACAATCACCGTCCGATGAGCGGCCTCAGATCGGACGGCGCGCATCAATATTGTGCTCACTCCACATTTGAACTTTAATGCATGATGAGGTCACTTTTTCAATAGTGTTCAAGGCCATGCATCGGCCGGTGGTGATGATCGCTTCCAAACGAAAAAAACTACCTCCCTCTTAAAAGCGGTGTGATGAATCCCGCCCAGTTTTGAATAGTTAATGATCAAAAACATTTAAAACCCAAAAATTTAATATAACAAAGGTTTAAGCTTTGGGGGTGGAAAATATATTTGCGATACGGCTCGGTGCCCGTCTTCAGGGCTGTGGGTTATATTGAAAGTAATATGACCGTGGGTTACAATGCGCAGGGCTAATCGGCATCGGAGCTTTTATCATGGCAAAAGATTTGTGCGCTCGGCTCTCTGCGATGTGATAGGCACTCAAATGGCTTAGCGCCTGGTTCCAACACCAGGGCGTATGGAGGGGAAGGGCTGAGGAGTTAGCCCAAGGGGGCTTTAAACCTTAACACAACATATGTATTTTTATGAAGTTTTCAATGCTTTTCAAGGGTTTTGAGGGTTTCGATAAGGCCAAGAAAGGGTCTTAAACCTTATCAAAGGGGTTTTGATGAAGGGGAAAAGGAAAAAACATGAAAATGAGGCATTTTTATGGGGAATAAAGGGGAAAAAATGAGGTTAGTTTTCTGATGGAGGAGGGGGAAAAAGGGATTTTGCAGCAGTTTTTCTCATAAAATCAGCAGAATTCTAGAGTGTACAATGGGCACAGTGGGGAAGATTTTGGATAGAGGCATGAGGCCTTCAAGAGTCTTCAATTTTGCAATAATTTTTTTTCCTTGAAGTCTCTAAAAATGATTTAGCCACCTTTTTGTATAACAAATTTCACAGGTGGCTAACAGTGGCTCCACTTGGGGATGGTGCCTTCTTGAAGGCATCAAGAACTTCAGACTTGCATTCTCTGGGAGGCTAATCAGTGCCTCATCCATTGGGCTGCCCTTCCTTTGTTGGGATGATCTTGCTCTGAAAACACATTAGCAGCCATAAAAACAATGGTTCTTTCATCAACAAGCTTTCTACCTACCCAATCCTACTGATCTAACCTTTTTTCTTCTATAGAGTGCACTTGGATTGGCAAACTCTTTTACAACATTTTATTCTTTTGAAAGCAGGAAATATAATCTATTTCTACTCCTTATTTCTCCATGGACTCAGATTGAACATGTTAGGGTCTCTCGTAACAAGCAAGAGTCAGCAAGTCCCATCACAGAGTTAACATCATTTCACCTAACTTTGGGATTCTAGGATCTAGCCCTCCTGAATCCGGAGAGGGATCTCTCCAATATGTACAAAGATGGATATTGTCTTTGAAGTTTGGGGTGATGATATTAGGCTAGTTATGAAGGTCAAGACGAGCTTGGTTGAGCCCATATGATTCTCTACCTAATCTACCATCTGTTGGGATTAAACTGTCCAATAGACTTTATTCTCTAAATTATACAACAAAAATTTAAAAACATACAAGTCAGGATTAAACAGTCTAACTTGATGCTGGTCTATGGCATAAAAACAAGCTGCACATAGAAATTATTTTGCACAAAATTTAAAACAAAATGGAAGGCTTGAGATCTGAAATTTCAAAGCATTTCCTTCCTCTTTTTTACAGCTCTGTTTTGACTTTTATTTTGAGTTGTCTTTCCTTTGTCAACTAGTTCGGATTTTGAACTAATTGGAACCAGATTTACATCTTTCTTGACTCAGAATTTGAAACAGATTTGAGTCACTCTCTTTGGAAACTTAGATTCCGATTTTGAGCGTGTTTGAACCTTTAATTTCTATCCTAAACTATCTACTGATAAGCCAAGATTAAACAGTTTGGCAAATCGAATTCACTATCCTATCAGCAAAAAATTTAAAACTAATTAGTCAAGATTAGGCTGTTTGACTAACTAGAAGTGTGTTCTTTAGGAGTGGCATTTGAGCTTGCACACTTTTAGATTTGTTTCTCTTTTTTTTTTGTATGGGGCTATACCTTTCTTGTTTTCACAATTTTCCCTCTTTTCTTTCTTTCACTGTTTTTGTATTTTGATTTTTTCTAACTTTGAATGCAATGGTGGATGAAATATTTATAGTGGAAAAATATAAAAAGGCTTTCAGAACATAAAATGTATCAAGAGAAGTAATGCTTAAGCATCCTGCCATTGACAGGACCCTCAAACAATTCTGCTCCATTCAAGTCTTACAAGAAAAATGCATTATTATCAGCAGCTGAATGGATAGAGTAATGGCCAAGCCATAAGTTGTCAAATTTTCCGTGCTTGCCCTTGTCTTCCTCCTTAAGTCCCACTTTAAAACTTTGAGCCCAATGTTGAAATTGTTGGCCTTTGTTATTCTGTCAAAAAGCTTTTTAATGTTGTCCTGCTTTTGCAATGCTTTGTTATAAACCTCCTCTCTAGTTTGCTGAAGATGAATGGTCTGATTTATTCTTCTGATTATGTCATTATCTACAGTTTCCCACTCTTGAATCAACTTCATCACTAGCACACCAAGGCTGTTTGGAAAAATTGCATTAGTACCATACACAAGCTAGAAAGGTGACATGCCAATATATTTCTTCAAAGTCAATCTGTTAGCCCAAAGTGCATGAACTAGCTTTGTGTGCCAAGACTTTTTGTTGTCCTCCAACAGTTTCTTGATTATGTTCACTGAACTCTTGTTTGAAGATTCTGCAAGTCCATTACCTTGAGGGTAATAGGCCATGGAATGCCCCAATGTTATCTGATATCTGTGACAGAATTCAACCATCTTCTTTGATCCAAATTTTGTTGCATTATCAGTGATGATCATGGTAGGACAGCCAAATCTGGAGAGAATGTTGGTCTCCATGAATTTTATGATAACAAAATCATTGGCTTGCCTACAAGGTATGGCTTCTATCCACTTAGTGAAATAGTCTGTGGCAGTGAGAATCCATCTATGCTGAGCAGAAGATGGTGGATGGATTTCTCCTATGAAGTCAAGTCCCCACTGTTGAAAAGGAGCTTCAACAGTGATGGGATGCAGAGGTAGAGGTAGCAGTTTTCTTCTGCCTTCAAAAAGTTGACATTTATGACAGGCTATGATCATCTTGTGCACATCATGAAAAAGTGTAGGCCAGTAGAAACCAACCCTCAAAAATTTATTGGCTGTTGTTTTCCAGTACAAATGACCTCCGCACTCTCCTTCATGGAACTCATGCTTAACCTTTGCTGCATCATACTCAGGCAAACATTTAAGCAATATACCACTTGCATTTTTCCAATAAATACATCTATCTATAATGCAATAGTTTACAAATTTTAACTTTAGGAATCTTTCCTTTGTCTTTGTCAAACCAGGAGGTGTATTTAAATTAAGCAAAACATAAATAATATCATCATACCAAGAGGAATTCATGAAATTGTCTTCAACAATAGGAGTCGAGAATCCTTCTTGGTCATCAAAAGCATTAATCATATTTATATTCGGAACTTCAAAATTTGATTCAGCCATCAATCTAGCCAAACCTTGGCCTTTTATCAGCTTATTGGTTTTTATCTCTAAATCATATTCAAGGATTAAAAAAATCCACTTACCTCTCTTACCATATGGGTCCTGTGTTAGAATGTCTTTAACAACTGAGTTTGGGACAAAGGAAATGATGTGTGAGTGCAAGATGTACACTCTGAAGTCTTTCAAAGCTTTAACCAAAGCAAAAGCTTGCTTCTCCATAATGTTATACTTCAGAGGGGCATCCCTCAATGCCTTGCTAAATAATGCAATAGGCTACTCTTGTCTTTGTGGATTTTGCTGTAAAAGGACAACAACTATGGAATGTTCTGATGCAAACAAAAAAATATAAAAATCTTTTGGAAAATTAGGACTTATTAGAACCGGTGTTTTGGTCAGTGCTTGTTTCACCAGCTCAAAGGACTTCTTTTCTTCCAAGGTCCATTTTACCCCTTTCTCCTTCTTCAACATGTTTGTGATATTCCTAAGGAGCTCAACTAAGTTGGGGATGAATCTTCTCAAGAAGTTAATCTTTTCAATGAAAGATTGCAACTCCTTGATGTTTCGAGGATGAGATATTTGCAATATGGCCTCAATCCTTTTGGGATCTATCTTAATACCCTCTTCTGAAATGATGTGCCCAAGAAGTTTACCTTCTTGGAGCCCAAACAGTGTTTTCTTAGGGTTTAAAGATATCCCAAACCTTCTGCATTTCTCGAAAAATTTTCTTAAATGTTCTAAGTGCTCTTCATCTGTTTTTGAAAACACTGTAACATCGTCAAGGTATATAATGATGAAGAAGCCTAGTTCTTCTGAGAATGTTATGTCCATGGCTCTCTGAAAATTTGCTCCAACATTCATTAGACCAAAGGGCATTTTCACATACATGAAAGTGCCCCATGGTGTAGTAAAGGTTGTCTTTAACTAATCAGCAGGGTGAACTAAGATCTGATTGTACCTTGAGTAGCCATCTAGCAAAGAAATTCTTTTTGAACCAACTACCCTTTGTAAAATATGGTCCATCCTAGGTAAAGGGTAGTTGTCTTTCAATGAAGCTTTGTTTAAGTCTCTAAAGTCTATACAAAACCTGATCTCTCAAGTTTTCTTCCTAACTGACACTAGATTAGACACCCACTCAGAATATCTAATAGGGACAATAATGCCAGCTTCATACATTTTCATGATCTCCTTCTAAACCAAAGGCAACTGAACAGGGTTTATTCTGAGCAGATTCTGTTTGAATGGTTTTTGGTTTTCTTTGAGGGGAATTTTATGTTGTATTATTTCAGTGTCATAGGATTTCAAATCTTCGTAACTCCATGCAAAAACATCAGAAATTTCTTTAAACAGCTCTATGTATTTGAGTTTAATGTGAGCTGGAAAAGTTTTAGATAGTTTGATGATCATAGGCTTAATTTCACTGCCTATATTGCACTCTTCCACTTTAGTCCCTACAGGTTCCAGTGTTGGCTTCTTGGCCACATTGTTAAAATAAAACAACTCTTCTAAAGGTGCCAGACCGCTTGGAAAACTTTCATCTTTGGACTGCAGGGTTTCTAACTCTTCTGTTTCTAATTCTACATTCAGTTCTGTTTTGTTTTTAAGTTTTCTAGTCAGAATATTAATATTGACAAGCTCAAGAGATGGCTCTTCTTCACCAAGAAAAATTTCTTCACTGCAGTCTGTATCGTAATCTAAGTCCGAACTGTGTAGTTCGAATTCATTTCTGAATTGCATGAAGTATTCTATTTGTTTGTCCTCGTCGAAAACTTGCCAGTATTTTTCGTTATCAGGTACGGCTGGTCTGACTTTTATTTGATTTGTGTAGTCTTTGGTTTCATATGGTGTTAAGCATGTTCTAGTTGCAAAGGCTAGATTATGGGTGGAAATATTTCCTTTTCTTGGGACAAAAATCAGTTCGGACTATTCGAATGTTTTTAAAAGGTCCATGACATCGTTTCGGTAGGCCCTAAGTCTGGGATGATTTGCGTTATACTCCCCATTGACTTGCCTAATGACTAACTCTCAATCCCCGTATGCTTTGATTTTATTGGCTCCTAACTTTTTCAAAAAACGTAAGCCTAAGAGAAGGGATTCATATTCCGCTATGTTGTTAGAACACTGAAAATTTAATTTTCAGGAAATGCTTTCTGTGTGGTTGTTTTTAGTGTTTCAAATCCAGACACCTGCACCAACATTAGTTCTAGTGCAAGACCCATCGAAATACATACTTCATAGAGGACTAGTCTCGAGTTTATCATTTGGGTTACTATGCTCTTCAATAAGCATGCTATCGAATTGTTCTAGGAGGTCAGCACACTGTTGAACTTGTTTTAACTCCTTAGATTTTTCATTGGGTTGAGGACTACTTTCTTCACTCTCAATGTTTAAAAGCAAAGGACAAATGATTTGTAGCTCAAGGCCTATTTTTTTTATGCTAGAGGTTATAGGTTCAGCCAACTGTTCTGACACTACTACGTTATCTTCTTCCTCCTCTCTACTTATCATTAAATCAGACAAGGTCATTGGTTCACTGAAAGTTTCATCATTGAAAAGGATAAATGAATCCAGGCTTGTGTTTATGGAATAGAGAGGAGAATTTTGTGGTTTGTCTTGGCTTGTAACTGTGTATTGCATATGAGACTCCCTGTAAAGTCTTCTAGTCTGTTTGAAAATAGGGATAGTCGCATAGGTCATGTCCATTTGCATAGTCCCTTGTAACTTAGCCCCCCAAGATCTTGATAATAACATTCCATACTTTGGGGGCACATCAGCTACAACAATATCCATCACTAAGCATTTGGCTGGAATCTGGGCTAAGTTAACACAGAGGTCTTTGATTAATCCTAAAAATTTTACTCTGTTGGAGTCAAAGGAGTAGAGGTCTTTATAAGGTCTGATGATTTAAGGCCTGGGCTCTCCATGATAGCTTTGGGCATTAAATTATGAGAGGCATCTGAATAATGCATAGCGTTATGTAAAATTTTATCATGAATATTTAAACTTATATAAAAGTGAGGAACAGGTCCCTCTTGATATCTACCTTCAATATTAGGACCAAAAATTAGCTCTGGCTGGTCATCATTAAGATTGAATGTGTCATTATTATCCTCAATATTTAAAGCCTTTAAAATCTGGGTCCTATATACATTTTGGGCAGCTAACTTAGTCAAGGGAACAGATATTTTAATCTTTGAAATTTCCTGCTCTAGGCTGAAAGGAATTTGGTTCTTTGAAGAACTTGTCTCAGCCTTACTACTTGCCAGTCTATCAGCAACATCAGCTTGTTGATTGGTTCTATTCATATTTGACAAAATGGTTTTAACAGGAGTACTAGCTGAAGTGTTAATAATACTAAGGTCTGCACTCTGTTTTTCATTGTTTTGAGTGCCTTTCTCTTTACCTTTATCAGAATTTACAGCCATTGTTTTGTCCTTTTGTTTGAAAACTTTAGGCTTGGTTGCAGTGCTGTTTTGTGAATATTTTTCAAAGGTTTTGGTGTTGGGAGTTTGTTGACTGGTTTTTCTTCTAAGGTCATATTCTTTTTGAGACTCTATGATGACATTTTCCATGCATTGATAATAACTTTCATCATCATCTCTTTTGTCATCATATGGTGTATAAATACCTTGTTTTCTATCATAATTAATCTCAAAGTCATCATCATCTACCCCCAGCATGTTGATATCATCTTCCTCTGTTATCTGATTTGTTTCCTCAACCTCACTTACGTAGTTTTGATGAAAGGGAGGAGTGATCTGTTGATCATCTTCCCTGGGCCTATTGGGAGGTTGGATCCTTCTAAAATTCTGATTCTGGTTCTGGTTTCTGTTTTGAGGAGCAGTTTCGTTTTGGCTGGCTTGTGCTCTCTCAAGGATGCTCATTTTCTTTATCATATATTCCATCATTCTCTCCATATTTTGTTGGAAGTAGAGGGTGTAGATTTCTCTCTGAAGAACACTCTCTTTTCATTTTTCATTCTTGCTCTCTTCTCCATCAAGTTGACTTCCACAGAAAGAGCACCTTTTTGCATCTCTTCAAGAGTTGCAAGATCTCTCTCTCTCTCAGTTGATAGGCCATCTCAGGGTCAAACCCTTGAGGAAACTTGTTTAAAGCTGAGCCTTGTGGAGGTTTTAGATATGGGGAAAGTGCATTATATAAACTATTAAATCTGGTACAATAAGCTTGTACACTTTCCCTGGTGTTTCTATGGAGGTTCTTGTAATCAGAAAGGACTTGGAGAGGATTCTTCTTTACTTCCCATTTGTTTAATAATTTTTGATGGAAGGTGTTAGCGCTCAAATCTACCTTAGGCTGAAATAAGGTAAAACTCAAGGCTACATCAAACCACGCTCAGCCTCGTAGCTAGCCCTACGAGGACAGGAGAGGGCTCTCTCCGAGTCTATCTCGGCAAAAGGTCTTCAAAGGGGCTGAGATGACTTATAATGAATACTGATTTTAGGCTAGTAAAGAGATAGGAAAGTTCGATTTTGATTTTTTGGGTTTTTTGTTGAAAAAATGGGAAAAATAATTTTGGGTCTGGGGATAAGGCCAGATATTTGCAGAATTCGAGTTGGGGCGAGGTAGGCAATAGTCTTGATGCTTTTGATCGAGTATATGGATGGATCAGAACGACAAGGAGCTGAAGAGGGAAAGGGTGAACATGGATCCTCTCCAAACAGGCGAAAACATGTAAAACTAAACAAATTCAAAGACAGAGCACTGAAATGAATGGATTCAACCTCATTTACTCATTCATTTAGTTTCGGAAGCATAAGAAGGGAATGGAATACATTAAACATGAAATAACTTACAATAAACTGAGAGAAAACACCATCAAGAACTGAAAGCCACAAGAATCCCAACAGGTGCTGCAAAACCTCTGATCTTTCCTTAGCCAAAATATGAAAAATATGTGCAATAGTGTGCCAAAATCTTCCCAAGAGTCCAAGCTCTCGAACCTCTGAAAATGATTGAGAAATTACATCATATAGAGCATCCTAACCCCTTCCCATGCCTCTAGGGGTCGAATTCCTCCTTCTAGGAGCAGTTCCAACTAATTCTAAACAAGGAGCTAGAATCTAGGCATCCAAACAACTTGCCTCTAAAAGGAAGGAAACTGATTCTTTGACTTGATTTTCACTTTTTTGGGAGTGAATCTTCTAGAATAGGTAAAAGTGAGTCAAAGTTACATTAAAAACACAAAATTACATCAAGATAACTCAAAAATTATATCCACAAGCAAAACTGGTCCAACTGGCTGAAATCCTGAGCTGAAAGGTGAAAAATTGACCAAAAATCTATATGCGTAGCGCGCCTGAGCTATACGCGTAGCGCGCCTTTCAGCCTGTTTTTGGGGCACTTCCCGGCATCCAAATTGAGCTCATGATAGCTTGTTGGAAAGCCCTGGATGTTTGCTATCCAACCCAAGTGGAATTTCCCAATTTGGAGCTCATTTTCCCCTCCAAAATTTCATTCTCCCATAAGTACTTCCTGTTGGTGCAAAAGGTGGCAGAAAGGTGGTTTTCATGGTGTTTTTGGGCCCTTTGATTATCCAGAACTTGATGAAATGCTTCTACAATACTGGAGCATGCATAAATTACCATGAAAAACCCAAAAATATAATTTTTTCCTCCAGCAAGTGTCCCAATCATAAGCGAGCGCGTCGACGCGCTACTCGTATAGCTGAAAAATCTGTTTTGAGACCAAAATATTTCAAAATGACAAACATTTCTCTGAATTTGCTCAAATTCGGAGCGAAGACCCTCCATCATGTATCATGCCTAGCCAACAAAGCCTCGGCCAAAATCCGGAGTGGATCAGGCCTTTTCCGCCGTTTTAGTATCCTCCTGGTGCATGCAGTTTCAGTAGTGAAAACACTGTCTCTGTTGTGATGTGTCGGTCTCTGTCATGGTGTCACAATGTGTATAAAAAGTATGCTGATATGTTTATGATGAAAACAAGAGTCTGGTATATTCTCCAATGTCAGATGTGTCACATATATGTCAAGGTGCTATAGGAAATATCACAATGGGAAAAGGACTGTCACAAGGAGTTTGAATGGAAAATAGCCACTCCTTGACTACATGGGGATTTGACATGTGAATAGGAATGAATGTAGTGTAGTGTAGGTCAATAGAAATAGCCCTTGCAGTGTTTGACAATGTCAATGGAGGATGTGGACAAGTGAAAATGAGACTATGTGAAAACATGAATAATGAGCAGTGCTAAAATGACGATGGAAATCATAGTGACAGCAGTGATGTAATGGCAAAGAAAGGGCGTGAGGATGATGTAAATAATGAGCAGGGACACCACAGACAATATAGGCATGAGCATATATATCAACCACACAAGTTTGCAAACCCCCACGCAATCATTATCATTTGCTTCAAAACCCTTAAGAAATGAATTTGCAATGAACCTAGGGTTTACACATTTCTCCTCATCAAATGCTTGTTTCCCCACATCAAACACACTACAATCATGTTCAAAAATCACTTAACCACCATTAAAAACCTACTTGCAAGCTGATTGTGCCGATTTGGCATGAAACTGGACGCAAGGGCAAAAATTTTTGGCTCTGAGACTATGTGCGTAGCACGCTTACCCAGTGCGTAGCACGCTGCAAGTGCGTAGCGCACTTGTAAATTTACACAGGCTGGGGAGGCTATACGCGTAGCGCGCCCCTTGTGCGCCTCCTCTGTGCGTAGCGTGCTACATAGTTCATTTTTCAGGAGGATTTTGGAGGCCTTCCTAGTGTCCAAATCGGGTGTGTGATAGCTCGTTGGAAAGCTCTTGGAGTTTACTTTCCAACCCAAGTGGAATTTTTCAATTTGGAGTTCATTTACCCTATAAAAAATTAAATCTCCCAACACTACTTCCTGCAGGTGCATCAATTCTCCTGAGGCAACGGTATTCTTGACATTTCTCCAAAACCATTACACCTGTGTAAAAAGTGAAGGATTTTTTTCTTCCTTGGCATGTTGTGGACAAAAACCTCTCTCATTTTTCCAAAATTCTTCTTTTATTACTCAGAAACATGATTTGAGTGAAACCTATCCCGATGTGTGAAACAAGGGATTTTGTCGAAATGAAGCGAAATGAAGGGGATAAGGGGCTTCTAAATTCTTGGGGAAATTTTGGGAAGTAGGGAGGGATGTTAGGAAGTAGGGGAAAGTGGAATCTCAGAGATTAAGTGAGGGGAAGGGGTCCAAAAGGGAAAAACACAGGCCTAGCCTGGAAGATTGCCAAGTTGTGGCAAGAAACTAGGGTTTGTGCAAAAATGAGGAATTTGGGGGATCTCAGTGATGGGAAGTGTTTAATAAGATACATTAAGGATAGGGGAAGGTGTGTGAACATTAGGATACAATTTTTTTCGATGATTTGACCATCCAAGAGAAATTACCTCCAAAACCCTAGGAGAGGGAAATGGACCTTACCAAGGCACAACTGAAGCATGAACAAGCTGTAAAATGACCCAGTGGAACTTGACATGATGATGAAAACCCTCTGAATAATGGTACACTCAGTTGAATGGTGACATGGACCGACATTTGGACAACTTTGAAAAAAGTGAAAACAAACCCTAGACCTAATGCCTAGTGACCAAATTTTGCTTGAAGACTCATTGAAATGACAAAATTTGACCTTGACACCTTAAAATCACTTTGTAAGAGCATGTTTGATCACTGAAGGAAAGCTGCAAAGGCTGACACTAACAGAAGGCTTGGAAATCATTGATACTATGGGGGGTTAAGCCTTTAAACCATTTTCTTACTTCTCCCCCCAAACTTTGAGCGAATAATCTAAGCTTGACAGAATCATCATCAATTTCATTTTTTTCAAAGTAGTCATTCATCTTATCCATATGTTGTGATGTCGTTGTAGCATTTCTAGCATCATATAATGGAATTTTGGACTGATAGTCCTGTGGAATATTGACTAATGGTACAGGGAGGGCTAAGGGAGCATACCATGTAGCCATGGCAGGAGGTGGAGGTGGATTTACAAGAGGAAAAGTGGGCTGGAATGGAGTGTTTTGAACAGTGGATGTAGGGTGAGCAGAATTGGATGGACCAGAAGTAGATTGTTGAGCTAATCTTGGATGAGAGACACCTAAGTTGTGAAGGAAATGTAAATCAGGAGGTTTTGTTTCTCTACTATCAGGATGTTCACTTGTTTCAGGAGATGAAAGTGAAGACTCATAATCTAACTGATCTAAATCATCAAGAGACCTAGTTCTAAATGGATTTACTAAGTCAACTTGTGATTGTTGTAGAGCTGAAATATTTTCAGGAACTGAATTGGCTCTTAAAGGTGATCTGAAAACAGTTGATAATTTAATCCTAGGAGAATTCCTAAGGATACTTTCTGGGTTATCAACTATCTCAGGTGGATTAGGGTCAGGATAGGCTCTAGTGTGAATCTTTCTAGGAGCCACTATGCTGAGTTTTTCAAACCCAAATAAACAAGAAAAGTTCAACCAGGTATGACAGTCTTTAAAAGGTCAACTAATCTGTTTATACAAAATTTAATCCTACAATCCTCTAACTGAGTTTGGATGATATTAACATGATAAGGGTTCTTCCCAGTGGAGTCTTAAGGTCTGTTCAGGATTGTGGAGTCGCCAAGTGGATTTTTTTAGCTCCTAGGGAGGTAAAAGGTTTTATGGTCCACCACCATGTTTATTAGATACCAATCTGAAATATTTTTGGTTTTTCTGAGTTATTTTTTAGTTGTGTGGTTTCTAAGAATGTCCTAACTCTGTTTCAAAACTTAGCTATAGTTATGAGACAAAGACAGTCTACTCTTATGGCTAAGCCAGCTGATCTTTCAAGGTTAGATAAAGTTTTATGAGAATCCAAGGGTTTACCTATTTTGTCACTGATTCAAACAAGTTTCACCATGATTACCATTTGCTTGGTAGTGCTTTAAGGGGCTGCATTTTACTCACAAGGTTTTATGAAGTTTTTAAGGGAACCTAAGGTGAAAATTAAACTTGGGTTAGATCCCCAGCGAAGTCGCCAGAAAATGTTAGCACCCTGTAATTAGCAAGATTGGCAAAAGTCCAACTGCAGAGAGAACATTATTTCAACCACTTTGGGATTCTAGGATCTAGCCCTCCTGAATCCGGAGATGGATCTCTCCAATAAGTGCAAATATGGATTTGTCTTTGGAGTTTTGGGCAATGATATTAGGCTAGTTATGAAGGCCGAGGTTTTTTTGTTTTGTTTTTGGATGGTTGAGCATGATTACTGTTTGAGGTGGAAATTTCTAAGTGCAAAGAGTTTCAAAGGTGAGAAGTTGCAAGAAAATAGAACAAGCTTTGGCCAAGAAGATAGATAATTGCAGGTTTTAGTCAATTGGGCTATGGATTCATGATAGGGTTTAATTGAAATAGCAAGAGGCAAGAGTGTTCCATGGAGAAAGTCATCTATGTATAAGGATCTCTTTAAAGTTTTATTTATGGAATGAAATGAGACAAAATAATGGGAATTAAACAAATGAAGAACAAAGAGCAGCCTAAGATCTAGTAAATACTTTTAAACTAGCCAACTTTTGACATACACTTAAGCAAGACATGAAAGTAAACTAGGATCTGGTAAGTACTTTTAAACTAGCCAGCCTTTGATACACTTTCAATAGAAAGCCTATAAAAATAGAGGGAAACACAAATGATAACAAAGGATGGTCTAAGATCTGGTAAGTACTTCTAAACTAGCCAGCTTTTAAGACATTCCAAGGGAAACACTCAGAGAGTATTTGGGGATAAAACTAGGACCAGGGCACGCCATATCCTCCTTAGTTCATCTCTACTTAACATGAAATGAAATTAACATCCAAGAACAATATTCAGCTTAAAACAATAAGATTAGGGAACGCCAGCATTCCTATGCTTAAACTGAATTAAATCATTCCTAAATAACGCAGATTGAAAGAAAACATTCAGATAAAGATTTTCAGTCAAAGAAGGGTACTGATATACAGTAGGTCCTAACTCTATGCATGTTGTTCTTTATAAGATAAGGTGGACACAGTGAAAATAGAAACAAAATAACGAGTCACAATGAGAAAAACATCACCGTCAACATAGACTAGGATCCCATAAATCAGCTTGTATTGATGCTCCAAACCAGTTACAGCTTTAAGTCCAATGATTTAGTTTAGAAATCATCTACACATCTCAGCCTAACTTATCTATCACAAGCATAGCTCCAAGGGCCAGTGAACACTATTTACAAGTAGAAGCCTCAAGCTCAGTTACATTTCAATGTTCAGTAGCCATCTCAACCAACCCCTCTCTCATCTTCTGCAGTAGTATTTATAGAAGAATGAGGAGGTGAGATCTGATAAAAATATCTCTAAAGATAATTAATACAGATTTAATGGCTTCTTGGCCTTTGGGGGGCTCAATGAAGAAGCTTACATAGGTGTCCTCTATATTAAATGATTTACATTAAGTTTTAAGCTCAGCGGGAGCTCTTTTTGACTTTTGAGGATCTGTGTTGTGCAATCGTAACTCTGCTGATATTTTGTCATTAATATTGTTTGCAGATTTCACTCTTTGGCTGCGCTTGAGACAAATATATGATCCTGATCAATAACTTCAGCCTCTAATATGAATGCTTTGAGGCACAGGTGGCACTGTGGTGGCTGGGAGGAATCGATTTGCCTCAGCTGTGGTGGTGGAAACTTTCTGTCTGATGAACCTTTATGATTTTTCCTTTAACTGTGTCTTAATTGGGGATTAGGCTTTTGATAAACCATCTTAGACGTAATCCCCAAAGATCTGTCTTCAATCTTCTGTTCTGGTATATTTTTGTCTTCGACACTCATACTCTTTTATTTTTGCCTGATTCACTGGTTTGTTGGTGTGCAGGGTTGCGCAGGGGTCATGTGGCATAAATTCTTCATGAATCATAGATGAAACATGGATTTTAAACCTGCAAATGATTCCTTTTGTTGAATCGAAGGAGGGAAAATCGTCACCCTCAGCCTTTGAAATTTTCTTCAGTATAGCGGAAAAACCATTTAAACCCTGCAAAATATGAACAACATTATAAAATCCTAAATATATAGGTTTACTGCTTCAGAAGGTGTGTGGAGAGAGCATGGCCGTTAGATGGCATCATCCAATGGCTGATATTGATTAGAGGAGGTCAAAGGAGAGGCAGAAGAAGAATTTAAATTGGAGCCGTCGATCATGTAGAGATCGATGGTCGGGAGTGGAGGTGAATAAATAATGTGAAGGGTTCACATTATTTGGAAAAAATCAAATAAAAAGAAGAGAAAAAGGTTTAAAACCTTTGTTTCGGCGAAAAATGGTGGAAAAATGAGTGGGGAGTTCAGGACGAATGTGGGTCGTCGGTTGAGATCGGTCCACGCGATTAACGGTGGAGATCGGGTACCACAAAACCTTAGAAACATGCCCTGGGTATCAAAACCTTTAATTAAATCACTCTGAATAACTATTTCGGGTCACAAAAAAGGCTTGCTGACTGCACGAGGAAAAAATGATGACCCGCCCCAATTAAATTCTGCCGCGTGGATGCTGATGTGGCACTGGGACCACCGGCACTGCTGTGGACGAGGGGACCGAGACGATTGAGTGTGGACCGTCGATCTGTAGATCAAATCGACAGTGGAGATGTTTTCAGTAACCACGTTGTACTAGTTTTATCTTACGGGCTTCTTTAGAGAATAATCACCGTCCAATGAGTGGCCTCAGATCGGATGGCGCAAATCAATATCACGCTCACTCCACATTCAAACTTTAATGCATGATTAGGTCACTTTTTCAACAGTGTTCAAGGCCATGCGTCGGCCGGTGGCACAGATCGACGACGGAGATGTTTTTAGTAACCGTGTCGTACCAATTTTATCTTACGGGCTTCTTCAGAGCACGATCACCATCCGATGAGCGGCCTCAGATCAAATGGCACGCATCGATATCACACTCACTCCACATTCAAACTTTAATGCACGATGAGGATAGTTTTTCAACAGTGGTCAAGGCCACGCGTTGGTCGATGGCGCTTATCGCTGCCAAACGGAAAAAACTGCCTCCCTCTTAAAAGCAGTGCGATGAATACCACCCGGTTTTGAATAGTTAATGATCAAAAACATTTAAAACCCAAAAATGTAATATAACAAAGGTTTAAACTTTGGAGGCGGAAAATATATTTGCAATACGACTCGGCGCCCGTTTGCGGGGCCGTGGGTTATATGGAAAGTAATATGACCATGGGTTACAACGCACGGGGCTAATCAGCATCGGAGCTTTTATCATGGCAAAAGATTTGTGCACTCGGCTCTCTGCGATGCGATAGGCGCTCAAATGGCTTAGCACCTGGTTCCAGCACCAGGGCGTATGGAGGGGAAGGGCTGAGGAGTTAGCCCAAGGGGGCTTTAAACCTTAACACAAAATATGTATTTTTATGAAGTTTTCAATGCTTTTCAAGGGTTTTGAGGGTTTCGATAAGGCCAATAAAGGGTCTTAAACCTTATCAAAAGGGTTTTAAAGAAGGGGAAAAGGGAAAAACATGAAAATGAGGGATTTTTATGGGGAATAAAGGGGCAAAAATGAGGTTAGTTTTCTGATGGAGGAGGGGGAAAAAGGGATTCTGCAGCAGTTTTTCTCATAAAATCAGCAGAATTCTAGAGTGTACAATGGGCACAGTGGGAAAGATTTTAGACAGAGGCATGAGGCGTTCAAGAGTCTTCAAGAGCCAACACTTTTTGCAATAAAATTTGTTCCTTGAAGGCTCCAAAAATGATTTAGCCACATTTTGGCATAACAAATTTCATAGGTGGCTAACACATTGATTGAGAAACTACCCTTAGCTGCTCTATAAATTGAGCATAGATCCTAGTGCTTGAAAGGGAAGAAAATGGGTAAAGAAATGATGTTGGTTTCTCAATTGAGTGTTTGATTAGAGTGATATGCTACAGGAGAGATGTTTATTTTGATGACGCTGGGATGAATGCTGGATCTGGTGACATCAAATCAATCACTTGTTGTAACCTCCCCCTTCTATTCATTAATAAATTTTTCTGCTCATTTTCCGACATATGTATTTGTTTATGTTTCTATCTTTCATATCATGGATTCTTACCTGATGTATATGTTTCATGTTTCATTGATTTAATTGATTAAGATAGATATCCATTTGTATATTGAAATCTCTTTGTTGTTTAGTGTTTATACTTGCAGGAACTAGTCTAGCGATCAAAATTGGATTGGAAGCTACACCAAGAGCAACAAAAGGAGAAGAGGAAGTGCTTGGATCAAAAGTAAGTTTCTCCATCTTTCTTTGTGTCTATTTACTCTTAGGAAAAGTGTTTGAAAATTATTTGATCTGTTGTTCTAAATGCATAGCACCTCATTTAGTGAATGTGTTTTATCCGTAGTTGAAAATTCCTCATAACAGAATGACCCCACAAATCTCAATCTGATGTGTTGAAATAATATGGGGTGTGATGTTGCCACAACAGCAAAAACCCACAATTGCATTCCTAATACAAATCTCTTGTAAACAAATCTTATCAACCTCAAAACTTAGGCTTCTCCATATGCGGAAGCTATTTCATTTGTTGATAATTATGGTTACCAACCATATTAAAATACCCACATTGACATTTCATATTTCTGACTTTGAATTTGGTTCAAACCCCAAACAATAAAAATTTATAGGCGGAAGCATTATTCTTTCTTCAATCCAAGGTTTAAAACTTTATTGAACCTTTCCCATCGGAACCTCTCATAATATTTAATTAAATTACTAAACAGAGGGTCTTTAATTCTTTTACAAACCTTATCAGTTACTTTGATTAACCTTTGTCACCCCCGCATATCCATAATATTCTTCAAAGCTTAAAATTTGGTTTAGTTCCCCTTACTTGCTATAATTCTATTATAATACTATTATAATAGAATTATCATAACTCTTTATGAACTTGTTAGGGTCCCATGATTTGGCTGATTGGCAAGCCAAATGACATTGTAACATCAAACCAATCTTTGGAGCCCAAGGACCTAGCCTTCCTGGACTCAGAGAGGGCTCTCTCTATTTGTATAAGGGATATCTGTGTGTTTGCTTATTGTGTTCTGATTTTAGGCTAGTTATGAAGTAGGTTTTTGGTTTTGGTTTTTAGGTTGTGAGGGATGAATTGATCAAAGACATAAGATAGGTGAAAATATGTCAAATCAACTGGGCTATGGGGTCGAAAAGGTCAAGAAATCTTTTATATGGTGATACACGGTTGTTGAAGGGCTGATTTGATTCGAGGTAAAAATGGATCTTTGGGGAAAAATGGAGTAAGATGGACATCAATTTTGTGAATAACAAAGGATTTCAAGCACAAATAGTTTAATAGCTGACATAAACATGGTAGGGAAAACCATTAATCATGAGAAATGTAACTTTAAGCTAATCAATGCATAGAAATACAAATTCAAGCCATGCATAGAGATATATAACTCTCTAACTTTAGGAAATGGCTATCAGACTTTGGGGAAATACATTTAAGACAGAAAAAAAACTCAAATCACTATGTCAGAACTCCTAGACGCAATACTTCAAGCTATTGGGCACTTTGAAAACAAGATTGCATAGTCTTAAGCAAAGGGAAAGATCAGAACAAGACCTCCTTGGTTCAACAAATGACAATCTAATCAGTCAAAGAGAAGTTTCATAGATGGAGCTATGGCTGGCCATGAGTAAGTAGGGCATACCATAAATCATACTTAGCATGCATAAAACCATGAATGAAACAAGAAAACAGTATTCTTAAGTTATTAAAGAGCAATCAAGAATTCTTTAATGTGATTAAGAATGAAGAAAACATGGAAGCTATGAAGAAACAGGAAATTTGAGGTGCCTCCAAGGGCATGTCTCAAATTTGTTCTCTATTTTCATATAGCAAGCAAGAACATGGATTTATGAATGAAAACTAAGAAACAAAACAAATATAGAGACACTATACCATTCTACCAAGTCATGGAATCCAACAACAATCCTCTTTCATCATCCAAGAACATCCAAGAAACTATCCAAAATCATAAGACAAGTATTTCTTCCAAAGTTATATGACCATATATTGCTTCTATTCATCAATTTCAGCCTTCTATTACAATGAATCCTCTTGGAATATATAGGCCAAAGAGGAGGAAAACCAACCAAGGCAACTAGCTAGCCATTGGTTCAAAATAAATATCTAAACTTGTCCTTGAGGCTTTGCAAAGCCCAAGGCACAAAAATATCCAAAAAAATATCTTAAAATGATAAAAAATGGAATAAATTTGAATTTTTATGACTGACAATGTCCCAAAATAGCTTAACGCACATTTTGAAAGGCTACTTCAGAAATCTTCCTTTTTTGGTCAAAAGGCACTAAGGGCGCATCAGCAGAAAATTGCCTGTCTTTCGGATGACTTTTGAGGGTCTTCCCGATGTCAAAACAAGGCCTGTGATGGCTCGTTGGAAATCTCTAGATGTTTTCTTTCTATAACAACTTGAATTTTCCAAAAATGATGCCTAAAATTCTATCAAATACTGGACTAAGTGAAAAAACCCAAAAAAAAAATAGGCCTTGCTAATATGTGGGCAGAATGTCGAAAAAGTGAGTGTTTTTTGCATCTTTGGGGGACCAAAAAAAATTCAAATGCTATGAAAATTTCTGAGTAGATTCTCTTGAATTTAATGTATCCAATGGTACCACTCTCAAGAGTTGAGGATTCTCCAAACCAAAATGGCGGCGCCCATGATTTTATGCAATTAGGCCCAAAAATGTCAAAAAACAAGAACATGTCAAAATTTGCTCAATTTTGGTGAGCAAGTCCCTCAAGGATTTTTAGAAACATTTCTAGAAGCTTGGGCCAAAAGTCCAAGCCTAGAGGTGTCTTTCTCCTTTTTTCTCACTGGGCGCCCTCTTTGGGCAGTTTTGAGCTTTTCTTGGTTTTATTCTTTGTTGTTTGGAATTCTAGCTTTGGTGAAGAAGTCATGGCCCCTTGCCTAGGAGAGGTAGCTAGCACATGTTTTGGAGAATGCCCTTCATGATCCATGTTTTGTATTTTCTTGCCCTCATCAGTGCTTGCTTGAGGGTTGCCTTGTTTGTCTTTCTCACTGCTTTCTTCATGACTGTCATGCTCTTTCCCTTCATTGTTTTGTGCTTCATCACTGTCATGCTTATTGTTGTGTTGGCTGCCATAATGTTCCTTTTCATCTCTGCCTTACTACCCATCACTTTTCTCTTCATTATCTTTGATATGTTTAGACTCTTTGCCTTATTCCTCATCATCACTAAAAACATCTCTTCAATATTGTGTTTGAGCCAAGAGGCTATTAACAAGACATGTTTGTGGTTTCTTGAAAAGAAGTCTCCTTTGTTTTAGCACAAAAACCTTCCCCTCAAACATTATTTTTATCCCTGTTATCCACAGCAAGAAAAAAACCCCTTTTAATTTGACAAAATCTTCATCCCCTAGCCACTGTTTTTCTTTGATTTAGTAAACAAAGCCTGCTCTTGTTTTAACACTGTTTAGGACACTCCAAAAATTGATTGGAGACCTTTACCACTGTGCATTTATGTCTTGTAAATGGTGTATGGTTTTCACTATTCTCAAAAGAATTCAAGGCCCTTTAAACCGATACAAACACCCCACCCTCTAATCACTGTTTTTGTCTTATGCTCTTTATATGACAAACTGATTTTTTAAAGCCACTATTTATCTCATGGTTTTTGGAAGAGGAAGTGCTTTCAAAGCACTATTTCTCCTTAGGAAAAAACATGGCAAACACCCCTTTCAAATTCTGAAATTTTCCAAGAGGGACTGGAAAATACCTTGAAGAATTTTCACGGGCCTTTGTTGATCATTTGGCAGCTCTAAATATGTTTTTTGAGGGCCTTTTGAGTGAGCGGTGTTAGCCCCCCTATGAAATTCTTGACAAGCAAGCTGGGGGGCTAGATTTTTATGGAGCCTTCAAGGAATGCCTCTCCCCTGAAAACTCATCCTCCTTGAAGTCTCTATGAGCTGTGCCCAACACAAATCCTCTCTGCTGATCCATTACTCAAAGGGACCTATTACTCCCTCTTTTACCCCTATATCCTGGCAAAATTCCCCATCACAACATCTGTTTTCCATTTGTTAAATTTTCCCTTTAATCCCTCCATTATCCCCTTAAATTCCCCCTAAATCCTATCTAAACCCCACCATCACCCTTTGTTCCTTCGAATTTCCACTTCACCCCCCTATCGTTACCTTCCCTGGGCGTGGAAATGCATTAAAATTGAAACAAAATGATAAATTCCACTATATCAGGCCTTAGCCCCCTCAGCCACAGCCCCGCGCCTCTTTCCTCCATGAGACCTTGCGCTAGAACCACCCGCTGGCAGCAAGGCGCTTATTTCAAAACGTTTCAGGCACAGCCTCAGCCGTAGATCTCATCCGATCGGGCGGTGTTAATTAGATCCCCAGCGCCAGTGTTTCTTCGTTCATTTCCCATATGGCGACATCGTCGTCCATTTTCATGTCAATCTGACGGTCCACATCCTCTCCGCCAGTGGACCCCGCCCCGCACTATTTCAAAAATAGCCAGTGTATTCCGCACCGCCTTTGGGCGAGGGGCGGTTTTTCCCGAACACGGAGCTAATCCATACAACTATCGATGCGTGTCTTTTGTACGGCGGCGAAACCGCCCATCCCCCGCGCGTTATCGTCCAGTCCATGTCTCGCAGCGGAATCACACTCAGCCGTCAGATCTCCACTCGCCTATCCAACGGTCGTCATTCGTCAAAACTACACCGTGTTTAACTCCCGCTCGTCGCACCCCCGGTCTACCATCGGTCATCTTCTGCCGTTGATCTCCACCATGATCGACGGTCCTGATTCGTTCGCCCGCCATTGAATATTCCACGGTCTCCCGGTCCCACCACGTCATCTCCACGTGCACCCTCCGTACTCCCTCCCTGTCCATGACGTATAGTTGGTTCTTTTCGTATTGTTTAACGTTATCATTTTTTCTTCATGTAGTTTCTCTGTGTTCCGCCAAACCTCCACTAGAGCAATCTGTCACCGTTTTTCATGATTTTGCCCCAGTTATTCATCTGTATTGCTATTCTCTGCATCCACGCTGCGTCCTCGCCACCTCCATCATTCACATCCATGGTTTCGCTCATAGGTTTGTTGTTTTTCAGGGTCTCTAAATGTAGAAGACCACCATGATTCTACATGGCAAGCTGTGCAGACAAAATTAAATCCGAGAGCTGGTACTGCCGTGGGATAGTCAAAGAAAGCGGCTGGCAGGATTTGCATTAAGGAAAAGGCAGATTTCAAACACTGGAAACCTTTCAACGCCATTAAAACCCGAGCTACCCTGTCAAAAGCAAAATGGAGCGGCAGAGTGTTCCAGTACAGATCAAAAGGAATATTAAGGCGAGCTAATGACGATCTTGAGCCTTTAATCAGAGGTTTAGAAGGCAAAGCAGCAGTTTGAAGACCCTGAGGATCGATCCAAAGGATCCTGAGCACAGTAGCAGGTACCATATGGGTTTATTCATCAGCAGAATGCTTTTCTCCATCATGTACAGGGTACCCATACAGCTCTTATTATGCAGAATGTCCCTGAAAGAATTTCCGCCCTAACTACAGTTCAGAAACAGTCATACATTTATGAAGCAGACCTCTCAGCAGTTGTGCACCATTTGTTTATTCCCCACAAGTACAACAAAGTATGGCCACCAGAGTGCATCAAAGTCATATATAGAGCAAAGGTAAATTTGAAGAAAATCATCCCTACATATAGAGGTGACAGACATTAAATACTCAGTATTCACAAGAATGGGCCTCGGCCCTATCTCTCTGCTTTGTGTTTAATGACACATTCAATGTTCACCTACTCCCTCAGTCAATCTTAGGTTCATCCTCTGCTATAATGCACAGGAGGAAACGTTGTTGTTGGTTGTTGATGAGATATCAGTGAAACGCAAGTATTTTCCTCTTGAGACAAGTTCTCTCTGTAATACTATGAGATAGACTGAGATTTGATGCATTCAGGCTGAATGTTCAAGCTGTGGGAAATGATGCACCTGTTTGGTGTTGTTTTTAATATGACAAGCATGTTTCTTTGGATCCTGATCTAAAGCAGCTGGTGATGTTTTCCTTTCTCTGTATTTGTGATTGACTTGCTTTCATTTCATTATGTTTCTTCAAGCTCGCATCAGAAGTTTGGCATAAGATTTACCCTTGATAGGTACCTTATGTTGCTGCTCTCCCAACCCTCTATGTTTTCTGCTTATATGTGTATCTGAAGATTGATTTCAATTGATTTAACCAGTGTAGTGGATGTTATTTCCTGCTCTCTGATGTATGAATTAATGAAATCTATGTTCAGATGTTCTTGTTAGGATTCAATTGGATGTGTTGAGAACACTAGGAGGTCTAGGACCCTGTCTCCGCCTCACTAGGATCTGTCCATCTCATTAAGCCTTTCTAAGATCACTTGTCTTACCTCCGGTTTTGTCCAAGCAGGTCTGGAGTTAAATGACCTCTGACCTGATCAATAGACGGAATAGGTCGGTTCCCCTTCGCTCATTTTCAGTCCTTAATGTCCCATTCCATCAACCATCTTCGAGATCCAAATGCTCTATATGACTAGCCCAACTGAAAGCTTTCACATTGAATACAAGTAAATCCTTTCTTGACTCCATTTCCCAATGGCTTTGATGTTCCCTGAGTTATCTATCTTTGTCTAGTTTCCTCTTTTCTCACCCTTGTTTCATATTGGACCCTTCATTCCTGATTCCCAACAACCAAACATAAACCACAAACAAACCCTGTGCATATAACTAGCCTAAAATCATAACATCCGAGCTTCAAAGACATAAACCTTTGACTACCATAGAGAGATCCCTCTCTGGACCTAGGAGGGCTAGATCCTAACGTCCCGAAGTGGTTCTATGTTGTCTCATCTTTTGGTCTCTGTCAACCTGGCCAAAACATGGGAACCCCAACATAATGGCGACTCCGCTAGGGATCGAACCCAGAATCTTTGGTTGGAGTTTACTGTCATGAGGAGATTCCTGAAAGGTGATAGTGCCTGAGCACTGTGGTGGATAGTGTGACCCTTTAGATACAGCCTAAAACCCTCCACCTGGCGACTCCATCATTCCTAAACGAAATACTCCACTGGTGATCAGTAGGCCTGCTGATTGTCAGTTTTCACATTAGACTCCACTGGGAGACCAGCCTTTGAAACAACATTAAGCACGAAAGAAGTAACAAGAAGGGTTAAGCTGCTTAGGTAGAACTATAACATTCTGGCTTTTAGAACCATTCACATGAGAGCTTATCCCAACCCTGATCCACCTGAAATAGTTGACAATCCGGAGAGTATCCTCAAAGGAGCTCCTACACCTAACAGACTAGCTATTTCCAGATGCATTCTTAGAGCTAATTCTGCACTAGAAAACCTAACAGCTCTAGCACCTTTTCTCCCTGACCTAGACCTACCTAACAGTTTATCAAGAACCAGGTCATTCAATCACCTAGACCAGCAAGACCTTGAGCCTCATAGCACACCATCTAACAATGGTCAAAACACTAGGAACAGAGAAACCCCTCCATCTACACCACCTAATTTGCACTTCCTTCAAAACTTGGGGCTCTCTCACCCTAGATCTGCTCAATAGACTTCTACTGGTCCAAATATCCCTGTCATCCAAATACCAGCTGCTCAAGCTAACCCTTTACCCCATCAGAACATTATCATGGTAGCTTGGTACGCACCTTTAGTTTTGCCTCAGCCTATGTTACCCTTACCCAATGATTATCAGTCAAAAATACCACACTTTACCGCAAAAGAGTCTGTAACAGCTCAGCAACATGTAGATAAAATGGAGGATTCCTTTGATTACATGGAGATTGACGATGAGTCGATCAAAATGAGAATCTTTTCCCAAAGCCTAGGAAGTGATGTAAAGAAATGGTTTAAGGGCTTACCTCCTGGAAGTATCCCAGATCTCCCTGCATTATATCAGACCTTCATAAACAAATGGGAGGCCAGGGAAAACCCTCACCAACTCCTAGCCGAATACATGAGCCTGAAAAGAAATGTAGGAGAGAGTGTCCATGATTACACAACAAGATTTAACAACATTTACAATGCTCTCCCTCCACATATGAAACCTCCAAAAGGTATGGCATTAGCAAAATACTCTGATGGGTTTGATGCTGACATGGCCTATGAGCTTAGGGACAAAGAATACACCACATTGGAAGACATGTAGAAAGGGGCTGTAAACATAGAAGCCAATTTGATTGAGAAAAGAGCAAGACTGAGGTCTGAGAGGAGGGTAACCTATAGGGATGACAATGTAGCTTCCACATCCGATCCAAACTATGAAAAATTGTCTAAAAACATGGAGAGACTACAATAGATGATGGAAAAAATGGTTGTCACAGTTAGCAATCAGAACAGAAACCAGAACCAGAATCAGAACCAAAACTTTAGAAGGAACAACAATGCTCCCAACAGGCAAAAAGAATCAGATCAACAAGTTATTCCCCCATTCCAAAACTTTTTAGATGAGGATGGGGGAATTATATAAGAGTCAGGAGGGGATGTAATTAACATGTTTGAAACGGAGGACTCGGTCCTTAACTATGATTCAGGGGAAGACCAACCCTCACCCTCTTATTGGGATGAGGAATGGTTGGAAACTGAGGATTACAGATTAGGATTTGAAAATGCCGTGTTACAGGTCAGGGAACAATATGAACTTAGGAGCAAGAAAAGCCAAGATACTTCCAAAGCCAAAACTCCTGAGGTAACCATCAAGAAAAGACCTGATAAATCCTCTAAAGCATCTGCTGCGGATAACAAAACAGCAGCTGAAAGTTCTGGTAAACACAAAGAAAAAGACAACCAAGAAACCAAAAAACCAAGCCTACCAAATAGCAGCACTAGCACTGCAGCCAGTGCCCCTGATAAAACGATTCCTAACCCTGTACATAGTGAGGAATCACAAACTGATTCAGCTACTAAAGCAGTAGCAAATAAAACGGAATTGAGCATTACAAAGGTCCAGTCCACTTTCAATCTAGAGAGTGAACTTGCAAAAATCAAAATCTTTGTACCATTATCTGAGCTGGCCACTCAGGATGTATATAAAGGCCAAATTTTGAAAGCATTGAATCTGGGAGAAACAAATGATTCTGTAAATTTGAATGATGATCAACCAGCCCTACTCTTTGGTCCAAAAATTGAAGGAAAGTTTTAGGAAGGGGTAGTTCCACCTTTCTATGTCAGTCTCAACATTCATGACAAGATCCTTCATAATGCCATGCATGACTCTGGTGCATCACACAATCTAATGCCTAAGGTAGTGATGGAAAGGCTAGGCCTAGAAATTACCAGACCCTACAAATACTTATACTCATTTGACTCTAGTACAGTAAAATGTCTAGGACTGATCAAAGATTTATGTGTGAGTTTGACCCAGATTCCTGCCAAATGTATGGTCATGGATGTGGTGGTGCCATATGTGCCACCTAAGTATGGCATGTTACTATCCAGATCATGGGGAGCCAAACTACAAGGAACAATGCAGATGGATGGCTCATATGCCACTATTCCTATATTTGGCCAACGTAGAAGACTGTATAGAGAATCTCAGATGAAATTCTTAGTCAGTAGCCCCGAGAAGCCTGAAAATTCACCATTATACTCTGTACACACAGACCTGGATTCTTTCACCCTTTATAATGACCAATCCTTAGGAGAGCCAGAATCTGAATGTAAAAATTCGAGCAAAAACACAAAGCCCATGGACTTTAGCATAATGGATACCCTAGAAGAATACAATGATGAAAACCATGGGCAGGGTACAAAAAACGAAACTCAGAATGAACCAGGAACACAGTGCAGCTAGCCCATTAGTCATACCCTTCAAACTGATGTACCACATGAAGGACAAGACAACCCACTACCTAGTACAAACCCTCTAGCACGATATAATGGTGAACCCCTGTGGGAAATGAATTTTGATGGGTCATGTACTAGGAAAAATGCTGGAGTAGGAGTGTGGCTGCGTGACACAGAGAATGATCATACAGAGAGCCACGCTGTCAATATGCACTTCAAATGCACCAACAATATCGCAGAGTATGAGGCTCTCATCCTGGGTTTGAATTTATTGAAGGAATTAGGAGCCCATAGGATAGCTGTGAGAGGATACTCTGAGTTAGTTATCAAACAGGTGAATGGTGAGTATTCAGCAAAACACCCCAGGCTTAGGGCATACAGGAATGACACTCTGGAGTTGCTGAAAACGTTTGTTGAATATGAATTAGCATTCGTTCCTAGGGGTCAAAATGCAATTGCAAATGGATTATATTGTCTAGCTAGCTCATATCCTAAGACCCCAGTTGACCAACAGATCATCATTTAGACCAAATTCAGGCCTGCAGTGCCAGAAAATGAAAAATATTGGCAGGTCTTTGAAGGAGACAAACAGATCGAAGATTTCCTGGTGGGCAGGAATGAGTTTGAATTTTCTGATTTAGACTTGATTTCTGATGACAGCTGCCCAAGCGAGGATCCCCCAGATGAACAAGAAACACCCTGTAACATAGAAATAAATTATTTTTCTGAGCAAACTGGAAATCCAACCGAAAATTGTGAAAACGCAGATACCGAAGAGGTAGAGGTGCTGCAGGCCAAAGATAAGAACATACCCAGAGGCCTGGCACCCCTAGAGGACCTTTTTGACTTTGATGACGTAGCAAAAAATCCCACAATAGAACATGCTGATTCTGATGTGGAAGAATGCAACATAGGCACTGAAGACAAACTCAAAAGGATCAAACTAACTAAGTCTATACCTGCTAACATGAAGAAAAAATACATTGACCTGTTCAAGGAATTCATAGACGTGTTTGCATGGAGCTATGAAGACTTAAAGGCATATGAAACCAACATCATTCAGCACAAGATACCCTTGAAGGAAAATCAGAAGCCTTTCAGACAGAAACTCCGTAGGATCAATCCAAAACAATTGCCTGCAGTCGAGAAAGAGATTAAGAAGATGTATGATGTAGGCATAATAGTTCCTGTGAGGTTTTCTGATTGGGTGTCAAATCTAGTGGCAGTGATGAAGAAAACAGGGGAGATTAGGTTATGCATAGACTTTAGAAACCTCAACAGAGCCTCCCTGAAAGACAACTGCCCCTTGCCTAGAATGGAACACATCTTGCAAAAGGTGGTGGGCTCTAAAAGAATCTCCCTGCTTGACGGTTTTTCAGGATATAACCAGATATTGGTACTCCTAGAAGATCAACTCAAAACAACATTTACCACTCCATGGGGCACCTTCATGTATGTGAAAATTCCCTTTGCATTGATGAATGCTGGTGCCACCTTCCAGAGAGCGATGGACATAGCTTTCTCAGAGGAGATAGGGCACTTCATAGTTATCTACTTGGATGACTTGACTTTCTTTTCTAAAACTGAAGAAGAACACTTAAAACATCTGAGGAAAGTTTTTGGAAAATGTAGAAGGTATGGTCTGTCCCTGAACCCTAAGAAAACTGTTTTTGGGTTGAAATAAGGTAAGCTTCTTGGTCACATTATATCTGAGAAAGGGATCAGGATAGACCCACAGAGAGTTGAGGGAATACTCCAAATCACACGCCCAAGAAACATCAAGGAGTTACAGTCCTTCATTGGGAAGATCAACTTCCTTAGGAGATTCATTCCCAACCTTGCTGAGCACCTTAGAAAAATGACTGAAATGCTAAAGAAAGGTGCAGGAATTAAATGGACTGTTGAAGCCAAGAAATATTTTGAATCAGTAAGGAAAACTAAACTCCTCAGGGCTCATCAGCGATTAGCCGACTTCCTCAAGGGTGCACCTTATCTTTTCTTTCACCTCCCGGACCTTATCGTGCGGATTTTCTTTGCAAAAAAATTGAAAGGTAATGAGCAGCCCTACAACTTTCTTAGAGTAAAGCACTTAAGAATGCACCACATAAGTACAACATCATGGAAAAGCAGGCCTATGCCCTGATTAAGGCCTTAAAGGACTTTAGGGTGTACATTCTGCATTCTCACACCATTGCCTATGTCCCAAATATAGTGGTTAAAGATATCTTGTCCCAAGACCCTGATGGGAAAAGGGGCAAATGGATTGCTACGATCTTGGAATATGACCTTGAAATAAAACCCACCAAGCTGATCAAAGGTCAAGGCCTGGCCAAGTTAATGGCTAAATCAAACTTGCAGGCCCTCGACAATAATATGATAAATGCCTTAGATGAGCAGGAAGGATTGCCCCGTCCAACTGTTGAGGAGCAGTTTCAAAACTCTCCTTGGTATACTGATATCCTTTACGTGCTCACTCACCTCAATGCCCCTCCAGAACTATCCAAGACCAAGGCCAGATTCATAAAACTCAAAGCTAGAAACTACTGCATTTTAAATGAGAATCTATACTGGAAAAACCCAAATGGCTTATTGCTGAAATGTTTGTCTGAAACTGAAGCTGAAAATGTTAAACAGGAGTTTCATGCTGGGGAGTGTGGAGGTCACCTGAGTTGGAAAGCCACAGCAAATAAAATACTCAGGGCTGGCTATTATTGGCCTACACTATTCAATGACGTCCATAAAATGATAACCACTTGCCACAAATGTCAGATCTTTGAAGGTAAAAGGAAACTCCTCCCCCTTCCCCTACAACCCATCACCGTTGAAGGTCCCTTCCTGCAATGGGGCCTAGACTTTATTGGGGAAATTCACCCTTCTTCTTCTTGGAAACACAAATGGATCCTGACTGCCACAGATTACTTCACTAAATGGATAGAAGCCATACCCACTAGGAATGCCACCGATTCTGTCATTATTAGGTTCCTAGAAGACTTCATCCTATCTCGGTTTGGCTATCCAAGGAAAATAATCACTGACAATGCTGTTGCTTTCGGATCCAGAAGAATGGTTGATTTCTGTCACAGGTACGGAATAACACTTGGACACTCAACTGCCTATTACCCTCAAGGTAATGGCTTGGCTGAATCATCTAACAAAAGCCTGGTTACAATCATTAAGAAGCTGCTGGAAGAGAACAAAAGGTCATGGCATAAAAAGTTGATACATGCCTTGTGGGCAGACAGGCTCACTACAAAGAAATCTATTGGCATGTCACCCTTCCAACTGGTTTATGGGACTAAAGCAATTTTTCCTACTAGTATTGGAGTTCCAGTGATCAAACTCGTCCAGGAGATCCAATCAGAGGAAGACAGCATGATAAGGAGAATAAATGAAACAATACATATTCAGCAGACAAGGGATCAGGTCTGCAACAGAGCATTGAAAGTTCAGCAAAACATGAAGAGTCAGTTCGACAAAAGAACCAAAGCTTCAGATTTCAGAATTGGTGACAAGGTTCTGAGATGGAATTCAAGAAGAGAGGACAAAGGCAAACATGGCAAATTTGACAGCTTGTGGCAAGGTCCATTTGTCATCCAGGCCACTGTGGGTCCTAATGCATTTTTCTTACAAGAACTTGATGGTACAGAGCTGTTTGGGGGTCCTGTCAATGGCAGGATGCTCAAACACTATTTCTGCTAATTTTTCATTTCCAGTTCCATTTCCATTGTACATACCATTGCAGTTTTGCTTTCAAGAAAATAGAGAAAATGTCTCCAAAAAATAGAAAGGGTAGAGGTTCAAGCATACTCAAAAAATGAACCTCTGAAATGCAAAAAGAATGGCTCAAATATGCTCAAAATCTGAGTCACACATAGAGAAGGATACTTCAAAGCTGCAGATTTCTTGCCTTCACAGTTTTGTTTGCAGTTGTCTACAAGTTTTCATTCCAGCGAGTCAGACAGTTCAATCCTGACTTGGCTGTTTCTCAATTTCTTGTTTAGAATATAGGAGAAGAAACATGTTGGACAGTTTAATCCCAACAGGTAGTAGATTAGGTAGAGAAGCATAGGGGGCCAACTGCTTAATCTGGCCTCATGGAGCAATAAGGGTAGAGTTGGAATAGGTTTGTTTTTGTTTTGAAAAATAAAATGTAAAGGGTCTGCTAGCTCAAATGCACCCAAACGGAAACCGTTAGGACTGTAGTTTGGGTAGGTAGATTGGTTGGGAAATATTTCTGCTGATGTTTCTATCATATTGTGGCAACTAAGATTGAAGGAAAAAGGGGATGTGCTAAGCGGCAGGCATCTAGCCTACTCCAAAGATCATCTCTAGTTTCTTGACTCCTTCAAGAAGAAGCCATTACCATGTGGAGCCACTGTTAGCCCCCCTATGAAATTCTTGACAAGCAAGCTGGGGGGCTAGATTGTTATGGAGCCTTCAAGGAATGCCTCTCCCCTGAAAACTCATCCTCCTTGAAGTCTCTATGAGTTGTGCCCAACACAAATCCTCTCTGCTGATCCATTGCTTAAAGGGACCTATTACTCCTTCTTTTACCCCTATATCCTAGAAAAATTCCCCATCACAACATCTGTTTTCCCTTTGTTAAAGTTTCCCTTTAATCCCTCCATTATCCCCTTAAATTCCCCCTAAATCCTATCTAAACCCCACCATCACCCTTTGTTCCTTCGAATTTCCACTTCACCCCCCTATCGTTACCTTCCCTGGGCCTGGAAATGCATTAAAATTGAAACAAAATGATAAATTCCACTATATCAGGCCTTAGCCCCCTCAACCGCAGCCCCGCGCCTCTTTCCTCCAAGAGACCTTGCGCTGGAACCACCCGCTAGCAGGAAGGCGCTTATTTCAAACCGTTTCGGGCGCAGCCTCAATCGTAGATCTCATCCAATCGGACGGTGTTAATTAGATCCCCAGCACCAGTGTTTCTTCGTTCATTTCCCATATGGCGCCATCGCCGTCCGTTTTCATGTCAATCTGACGGTCCACATCCTCTCCGCCAGTGGACCCCGCCCCACACTATTGCAAAAACAACCGGTGTATTCCACACTGCCTTTGGGCGAGGGGTGGTTTTTCCCGAACACGGAGCAAATCCATACAACTATCGACGCGTGTCTTTTGTACGGCAGAAAAACCGCCCATCCCCCGCGCGTTATCATCCAGTCCATGTCTCGCAGCGAAATCACACTCATCCGTCAGATCTCCACTCGCCTATCCAACAGTCGTCATTCGTCAAAGCTGCACGTTGTTTAACTCCTGCTCGTCGCACCCATGTTCTACCATTGGTCATCTTCTGCCATTGATCTCCGCCACGATCGACAGTCCTGATTCGTCCGCCTGCCGTTGAATATTCCACGATCTCCCGGTCCCGCCACGTCAGCTCCACGTGCACCCTCCGTACTCCCTCCCTGTCCCTGACGTATAGTTGGTTCTTTTCGTATTGTTTAACGTTATCATTTTTTCTTCATGTAGTTGCTCTGTGTTCCGCCAAACCTCCACCAGAGAAATCTGTCACCGTTTTTCATGATTTTGCCCCAGTTCTTCATCTGTATTGCTATTCTCTGCATCCACACTGTGTCCTCGCCACCTCCATCATTCACATCCATGGTTTCCCACACAGGTTTGTTGTTTTTCAGGGTCTCTAAATGTAGAATACCACCATGATTCTACATGGCAATCTGTGCAGACAAAATTAAATCCGAGAGCTGGTACTATCGTGGGATAGTCAAAGAAAGCGGCTGGCAGGATTCGCGTTAAGGAAAAGGAATATTTCAAACACTGGAAACCTTTCAACACCATTAAAATCCGAGCTACCCTGTCAGAAGCAAAATGGAGCGGCAGAGTGTTCCAGTACAGATCAAAAGGAATATTAAGGTGATCTAATGACGATCTTGAGCCTTTAATCAGAGGTTTAGAAGGCAAAGCAGCAGTTTGAAGACCCCGAGGATCGATCCAAAGGATCCTGAGCACAGTAGCAGGTACCATCTGGGTTTTTTCACCAGCAGAATGCTTTTCTCCATCATGTACAGGGTACCCATACATCTCTTATTATGCAAAATGTCCCTGAAAGAATTTCCGCCCTAACTACAGTTCAAAAACAGTCAGAAATTTATGAAGCAGACCTCTCAGCAGTTGTGCACCATTTGTTTATTCCCCACAAGTACAACAAAGTATGGCCACCAGAGTGCATCAAAGTCATATATAGAGCAAAGGTAAATCTGAAGAAGATCATCCCTACATATAGAGGTGACAGACATTAAATTCTCAGTATTCACAAGAATGGGCCTTGGCCCTATATCTCTGCTTTGTGTTTAATGACACATTCAATGTTCACCTACTCCCTCAGTCAATCTTAGGTTCATCCTCTGCTATAAAGCACAGGAGTAAACGTTGTTGTTGGTTGTTGATGAGATATCAGTGAAACGCAATTATTTTCCTCTTGAGACAAGTTCTCTGTGTAATACTATGAGATAGACTGAGATTTGATGCATTCAGGCTGAATGTTCAAGCTGTGGGCAATGATGCACCTGTTTGGTGTTGTTTTTAATATGACAAGCATGTTTCTTTGGATCCTGATCTAAAGCAGCTGGTGATGTTTTCCTTTCTTTGTATTTGTGATTGACTTGCTTTCATTTCATTATGTTTATTTAGGCTCGCATCAGAAGTTTGGCATAATATTTACCCTTGATAGGTACCTTATGTTGCTGCTCTCCCAGCCCTCTATGTTTTCTGCTTATATGTGTATCTGAAGATTGATTTCAATTGATTTAACCAGTGTAGTGGATGTTATTTCCTGCTCTCTGATGTATGAATTAATGAAATCTATGTTCAGATGTTCTTGTTAGGATTCAATTGGATGTGTTGAGAACACTAGGAGGTCTAGGACCCTGTCTCCGCCTCACTAGGATCTGTCCATCTCATTAAGCATTTCTAAGATCCCTTGTCTTGCCTCCGGTTTTGTCCAAGCAGGTCTGGAGTTAAATGACCTCTGACCTGATCTATAGACGGAATAGTTCAGTTCCCCTTCGCTCATTTTCAGTCCTTAATGTCCCATTCCATCAACCATCTTCGAGATCCAAATACTCTAGATGACTAGCCCAACTGAAAGCTTGCACATTGAACACAAGTAAATCCTTTCTTGACTCCATTTCCCAATGGCTTTGATTTTCCCTGAGTTATCTATCTTTGTCTAGTTTCCTCTTTTCTCACCCTTGTTTCATATTGGACCCTTCATTCCTGATTCCCAACAACCAAACATAAACCACAAACAAACCCTGTGCATATAACTAGCCTAAAATCATAACATCTGAGCTTCAAAGACTTAAACCTTTGACTACCATAGAGAGATCACTCTCTGGACCTAGGAGGGCTAGATCCTAAGGTCCCGAAGTGGTTCTATGTTGTCTCATCTTTTGGTCTCTGTCAACTTGGCCAAAACATGGGAACCCCAACAAGCAGAAAATTAATATGAAAGATCACTACGCCATGTAAACTATCGAGTCGGCCTTCGGTCAGTTGTGACCGACGCCTACAGGCACGCCACGCGCCACTATAGACGCACCACGCCACAGTTATGAGCCTTTGTAAATTCTCTGCCAAATGCACCACGTGCTTTTCCAAGCGCGCTGCGCAGGCTTCAAACCTTTAAAAACTCTTCCAATTGCTCGAAATTCTCTTTTGTATGCCTTAGGCTGTATTTTGGAGATGATTTCTTTGCTTTTATGAAGAAGGCAATGTTTGACAACTTTCATGGGCACTCTTTAACCTCTGTTTTATTTCTCTTAAACTGCATTTCTCCATAATGATCTTTGGAGGCCCTTGTAACCTAAAAATTAGCCCTGTGGGACCTCTTAGCACTTACCTAGGTTATGATACTTTGAAAAACTTTCACAAAAGTATTACGAACAGACCCTTAACAGTAAACACCCATATGTCCTTTCAAACTCTATCTTTCATCATTTAATGGAGGAGCCCTTTAACTGTGAGTAAAGCATGGCTTTATTATACTTTCAACCTTTTGAATCAGCTGCTTCACTGTGTAAATCTTTGGGGAGCTGACCCTCTGATTTTAAATGAAGGAGGTCTTATTGATCTTGTTCCTAACCATCTTCTCTTCATTAGAGGAGGTTATCTTATCATGATGTCTTCTAACATTTGCTCTTATTTTTTGGACTGTGTTTGCAGAGGTACGTTTGATTTTTTCTTTGATTAGTGTTTTCATCCCAGGCTCAAGGAAACATAAGAAGCAGTTGTCTTCTTATATACTGTGAAGATTTCCTTGGGAAAAATTATGCATCATTACCTCTAAATGAAAAACTGGAACACTGCAGATCAACCTTATATCATTCCTCTGTATTTGTGTGGCTTTGAAGGATGGTATCAGCTTTTAGGGCAACTTTTGACCTTTGAAACATGCACTCTTGCTTTGTTATCATTGCAACTCTCCACCTGCTGATGGCAAATTCTTCAATATGAGACTTATTTGGACTTGTCTCTTTGCTTTTGTCTGGAAATTGTTTGTCATTCAATTTTCCCCCTACAGAGATGCAAACAATATGACTTTGAAACTTTAAAATCTCCTTTAGTGTTCTATGGAGATTTTTCCCAATCTTAAGCATATTCTTTTAGGTTGTGCACATTATCATCTCTTTCTGTATTAGATCTTTGTAGAATTTCTTCCGGACCGAGACAACAAGTTTTCTTAGTGGCGCGACCTAGGTGTATATCAAGGTTTGCTTTTTCAGATTAAGCACTAATTCAGGGCTGGTTGTTATTGAACAAAGGATTCTGGCTCAGGCTATTTTTGTCGAGGGAGGGGTTCTCTAAAGCACCACTACCTAACTTAGGGTCATCCTTCATTGATTCTGATTGTGTTTGACAAGAATATCAAGGATGGGAAGGGAGACACTTTGCCAAATATTGGACAATGAGTTTCATGAGAACCAAGGGGGAAATGATAGTAGACTAGCAAGACCAAGACAGCTATAGACAAGGATATTTTTCTAAAACAATACATGACTTTGAAAAATGAAAATTGATTTAATCATAGGATGATAAGGAGGGCTAAGAAAGCAAAAATTTGTTTGGGGGTTTTCTAGATGACAAATTGACATATGGAGATCAGCTTCTAGAAAACTCAGCTAGGAATTTAGTCATCAACAACAGGTGAAAAATACTGATGGATAACAAAACTTACCATTTCCGCCGATCAACAAGCCGCACATATGTCGAGGCTCACTTGTATGTTAAATCATATGTGGCCCACACTTATTACAACGTACCTTTATACTAATGATCAGACACGTCAGATCATTCCATTTCGCGTTCAATGCTCATACATCTGACGGCTGATGCTTGTTCGCACTCCAACTTAACAATCCAATGATTATTGCATAACAAATATGCATGCCCTTTGGTGTTTCAAACTTACATGAAATGAGTGGTATTGAGGCACCACATGTCAGCCCACAACCACTATCGCGTTCACACCAACAATTACCACTTACCATCTTTGTGCTACGCGAAAACCATTGCTGGTTTTCAAAACCACCTTTATTTTTCTGTCTTCCATTTACTCATGGTTCCGCATTCGTTCTTGACACAATTTCTCTGAGCCATAATTCACAGTTTTCAGGCATCAATTACTGATAGCCCTTTCATGGATCAAATCATTTCACTGATATGATCCATTGTGCTCTCTCTTCGTTAATTCGATACTCCTCTATTTTCCCTTACGCATAATCACTCCATCTTCACAGGATCCCTTCCAACCTCGAAACATGCATAATTCTATTTCCACTCTATCCTGACTCCATTTCAATTCTGGGAAATTTAATTTTCACCTGTGACTTCTTCTCAAAGATATACACAATTCTGCATAGAATTATAATTTGAAAGATGACCTATTAAGAACACACAGTTTCATGGATTCTTAAGATTTGTAGCTCATATCTACAATGATGGAAGTTCCTAAATTTCAATTATTTCTGCATTTGAATTTCATAGATCTCATATAATCTCAATCACATTTTCAGTCCTATCCTCTGATTTGATTTGCCAATCTTACTTACAATTCATAACTCATCCATCAATACATAATTACCCAATTCAAAATCAAATTTCTCAGTATATCTATAACCAATTAATTACAAAATATTTCCTCTCTGGCTTGATATTCTGATCAATGGCCTTTTTGTCTAATTTTCTCGTAGGCTTACAACAAAAAACCCCTATCTTTCTAAAACCTACTCTAATTCTTCAATCCCCTTCTATGCCTTAAGGCTTATAATTTATAAAAATGGGCTCTATAACCAATTCTGGTTTAGATCCTTAACTTTTTCAAAAAATTCCTCAAAATCCTATAAGTCCTAAAATCTATCCTTTATCCCTAAGGATCCTCTCTAATCCCATAAAATCATGAAACTAATTCTAACTTAAGATTTACAATTAATTATCAATTCTTTCATTCCTTACAGAATCTCAACTATCCTACTTCTCTCATGTTCACCAATCATTCGGGAACATTTACAAATTCCTCTCAATAATTAATTAATTCATATTTAAAATCTCTCAAAACATTAATAATTACATTAATGAATCAATCTTCTTTGAAAACGTTAGATCCCTATGTCTATTAAAATATAAAGGATTCTTTGAGCCTAATGCTCCTGCATCAGACTCCCAAGGTTAAAAATAATCATAATCTCCTGATCATGTGCCTTTAATCTTTGTCTTCCTGAATCCCATACCTTGTTCTGTAATTTTTCATCTATTTTTGCTGTTGTTGTTGCTTTTCTCTAGGTCTCCACACTTTATGTTGCTTTGCTCCACTGGTTGTACTTTCACAGTCTGTTACTCTCTTCCTTTTGCTGCTACTACTTCTTTTCTTTCTTGTTGATGTCTTCTTCTGAGACACTTTCATCATTATCCTTCTTATCAGCTCAATTTCTCTGTCCAATAAATCTTCTGATTGCTGATTTCTTTCATCTCTTGATTGTTGAACTTTTATTATTACTGTCGCCCTGTCATCCTTACCCTCTTGTTTTCTGCAATTACCAACTTCTTCCAGATTGTCACTTATGACAATTTTTTTGTCTTATTTCTTCAACAATTCATTGGACTGGTGTTGAGATTGCAACAATATGATGAGCTTAGTGGAAAGGAGTCACCTTCACTAAGTGGGCCCGCAGGCTATTTTTGGCGCAAAGTCTATTTTTAGACTATGTCTATTTTTAGACATATGGATCATGTTCTATGAGTTGCAGGATGCTATTTGTGGATGGTTGGTCAAGTCGGAAAAAAATATATGGACTTCTATTTTTAGACATATTGGGCGGAATCTATTTTTAGATTGCCAGTCTAAAAATAGATATGTCAAATATTATTAGCTCTTAATAATATTTGGACTCTAAACATTATCTTATTTTCTTGGAGCACTTCAGTTAAGTGCACAGATGTGGCACAAGAGCTGACAGAAGGAATTACGCTATTCCTGAGGGTTAAGTGGAGCTATTGCATGGATACTTCAGTTATAACTCATGTGACAGAGTTTGGTGGAGTTGATTGAGGAAGTTAGTGGAGTTGTATTCATTTAACTAATCTAAAAATAGTTGAGCTATTTGTATTCAGTTTAACTAATTGATACAATTAGTGAGAGTGGTGTGAATTAATTATTAATTAATTCACTAATTATAAACTCATTAATCAACTAAAGAATGCATCAGTTAACTTCAGTGCATGGACAGTTTCAGTGGAGACCAGTGCAGAAATAGGTGAAAGAGAAAGTTAACTATCAGTTGTGACTATACTGTTGCTATTTGCAACACACAGATAGGTGGAGAAGCCCATGAGGATTGCGCAGTACAAGCCAGGTGGTTTATCTATTTAATGAAGCCATCCCATAGCATTGATTACGCAATAGAGGTTGGCTATCAAGTGGCAAAAGATTGGAGCATGTGTTTTGCTAGATCTAGCTTGATAGTGTGTAGAAATTGAGGGTGTGCATGAGAGCTTGTGAGGAGATTTTGTACTATGATTGTTACATGATCTCCATGACATATAATATACAGATAGTTGGGGTTTTCAGCTTTAAGATTTCCCATTAAATACCGTGTTCATATGTGTGATTGTTTGTGGTTTTAATGTATGCATGCAATTGATTTTATTTCCGCATGTGATGATCAATGGTAGAAGAGATTCTGTATTATGCATGAAGCTAAAATAGTGTGTGATCAGGAGAATCTCAGTGAATAATATATCAGTTATTCAAATTTCTACAACTGGTACATAGTATGCCCTTTACTGTTATCTTCATCTCTTTGCTTTAGTTTGTTGCTAATGTCCTCTAATTCTTGCACCTTCACATTCTGCACTTCTTTAAGCTCTTTCTCTTCCTGTATTGAATCCTAATTCTTCAGCATAATTTCTAGTAATTTAATTTCTTTATTCCATGGATTAAATATTTCCACAGAATTTTCTTCCTTCTTCTTTACTTGACTTCCCAACTGTGTCAAATTTTCTCCAGCATCTGCAACAAAACCTGCATTCACAAAACAATTATTAAAATAAAAACCATAAGGCCTCAGTGCCTTTATTTCCTCTGGCAACATTTCAGTATGCTTCTTTGATTTTTTCTCTTTTATCAGCACATCAGTATGCTGATTATTCTCCTTAAATAATTCTATGAAGAACTCTCTAGACTGTCAACAAGTCTCTCTTCCATACCATCTGCTTCCATGATGTCTGTTAGGGTCCTGTGATTTAGCTAATTGGCAAGCCAAATGATAGTGTAACATCAAACCAGTCTTTGGAGCCCAAGGACCTAGCCTTCCTGGACTCGGAGAGGGCTCTCTCTATTTGTGTAAGGGATATCTGTGTGTTTTCTTATTGTGTTCTTGATTTTAGGCTAGTTATGAAGTAGGTTTTTGGTTTTGGTTTTTAGGTTGTGAGGGATGAACTGATAAAATACTAAGATAGGTAAAAAGATGTCGAATCAATTGGGCTATGGGGTCGAAAAGGTCAAGAAATCTTTCAGATGGTGATACAAGGTTGTTGAAGGGCCGATTTGATTCAAGGTAAAATGGATCTTTGGGTAAAATGGAGTGGGATGGACATTAAATTTGTGAAGAACAAAGGATTTCAAACATAAATAGTTTAATAGCTGACATAAACATGGTAGTGATAACCATTAATCATGAGAAATGTAACTATAAACTGATCAATGCATAGAAATAAACATTCAAGCCATGCATAGAGATATATGACTCTCTAAATTTAGGAAATGGCTATTAGACTTTGGGGAAATACATTTAAGACAAAAAAACAACTCAAATCACTATGAAGAAACGCCTAAGCATAGTATTTCAAGCTATTGGGCACTTTGAAGAAATATTTCATAGTTTTAGGCAAAGGGCAATATCAGTACAAGACCTCCTTGGTTCAAAAAATGACAATCTAATCAATCAAAGAAAGGTTTCAAAGGTGGAGCTATGACTAGCCATGAGTAAGCAAGGCATACCGTGAATCATACTTAGCATGCATAAAACCATGAATGAAACAAGCAAACAATATTCTTCAGTTATCAAAGAGAAATCAAGGATTCTTTGATGTGACTAAGAAGGAAGAAAACATAGAAGCTATAAAGAAACAAGAAATTTGAGGTGCCTCCAAGAGCATGTCTCAAATCTATTCTCTATTGTCTTATAGCAAGCAAGAACATGGAAATATGAATGAAAACTAAGAAGCAAAACAGAGAGGGACACTATACCATTTTACCAAGTCATGGAATCCAACAAAAAACCTCCTTCATCATCCAAAAACATTCAAGAAACTATCCAATGCATGAGACAAGTGTTTCTTCCAAGCTTGTATAACCATATATTGATTCTATTCATCAAGTTCAGCCTCATTTACAATGAAAGCCTTTGGAATATATAGGCCAAAGTGAGGAAAACCTCCTAGTTCAACTTGCAATCTCATTGGCCTATCCAAAATATCTAATAAAATATCTCAAAAATGCTAAAAAAAGAAAATATATTGACTTTTCATAACTAATCATGCACAAAAATAGCTAAACGCACATGAGGAAAAGTCACTTTAGAAAGGTTCATTTTTTACAAAAATACTTAAGAAATATATCAGCAGAAAGTCCTCTAACTTGCCGGCAACTTTTGGAGGCCCTCCTGATGTCGAAACGAGGCCCATGATGGCTCTTTGGAAAGCTCTAAATGTCTATTTTCTTAAAATGCTTAGTTTTCTCCAAACTGACCACTATAAGTCCATCAAAAACTGATCTGTGTGTAAAAACCCAAAAAATAAACCTTGCTGATAAACGGGGCAGACTGTAGAAAAAGTGAGTGTTTTTCGCCATTTTGGGGGAGAAAATAATCTTCAAATGATCTAAAAATCGCTGAGTATATGCCCCTGAAATTATGGCATTCAATGATACCATTTTAATCCTTTGAGGATGCCCCAAACAGAAATGGCGATTCCCATGAGTTTTAGCCAAAAACCCAAAAATAACAAAAAACCAAAACTTGTTGAATTTCGCCCAATTTTGGCGAGCATGAACCTCAAGGGTTTTCAGAAAAATTCTGGTAAGCTAAGGCCAAAATTTGGAGCTTTGAGGTGTCTTTCTTCAATTTTGGTGCCGAGCACCTCCTTTGTGCTTCCTTGAGTTTTTCCTGTGTGGCCTTCATTTTCCGCTGGGAAAACTGATTGAGCTTCTTATAGTGCCCGGTCATCCTCCGTTGTAGGTAAAAATCTCTATTTTCCTTCTCCAAATTCTTTTCCAAGTGATCATTTACCCTCTCAAGCCATGTTTCTCGATTTTTCTCTATCTCTTGGGCAAACAATGTAGTGAGAGGAGTAGATTGGAGAAGGGCAGCTTCTTCTTCCTTTTGTTTCTCAAGAACTCTTTTGAGCCCCATGGTTCTTGGCCTCTTTCTTCTGGGCTGATCTTCATCTTCGCTCTCATCGAACTCACCCATGAGTTCTTCCAATCTAACTTGTGCCTTGGAGGCCTCCTTTTTGTATTTGATGGCCTGTGTCTCATATACCACCATGTGGACACTCATCTGTTTATTTTGAATTTGCAAAAAGTAGTTGAAGTTTCTAGCCCTCTCTAGATCTGCCCTTAAAGCATCAATTTGGCTTTCTCTATTGATCAAGAGATTTTCTAGGATTCGGGCCTCATTGTCGCTATCATCATTTTGGATTTGAATTATGTCGAAGTCCCTCTCCTTTTCATGGCTTCTTTCTCCTTTCTCCTTTCCCTTGCTTTGGGTGGCTCTCTTGGTCTTCCTCCTCTTGGGAAATTCGACAATGGGCTTCTTGGGAAATTTCCCCTTGCTTTGGCGGACCCTAGTAACATTTCGAGTTATAGTTTTAGGCACCCTTTTCCTTGATGTCTGGGGCTTGGCCACTTTTGGAGAAGAGATCATGGCCCCTTGCCCAGGAGAGGCAGCTAGCACATGCTCTATTGGCTCTTTGCCCTTGTTACTTTCCTCATCATTCTCACCACTATTTTGAGTTTTTTCATGGCGCTACTCTTCATCACTGTGCTGTATATCATGTTGTTGTTCTTCTTCATGAGGCTACCTTTCCTCACTGTGCTGCACCTCTTCATCATGTTGTTGTTCTTCTTCATGAGGCTGCATTTCCTCACTGTGTTGCACCTCTTCATCATGTTGTTGTCTTTCCTCACTGTGATGCACCTCTTCATCATGTTTTTTTTCTTCTTCATGAGGCTGCCTTTTCTCACTGTGCTGCACCTGTTCATCATGCTGCCCTTCCTTATCTTGCTGCTATTCATCATCCTGTTGTTGCTCATCTTCATGCTGCTACTCATCTTCACTCTCTTCTTCCCCTTGCTGCCCTTCTTCATCATGCTGCTCCTCCTCTTTATCATGTTGTTCCTCCTCTTCATCATGCTCTTCTCTTCGTTGAATGGGAAATTTGAGCTTCTTGGGAATGGGCTTGCTTGAAGAAGGCAAAGGATGGTGAGTGGAAGGAGAAGGAGATGTATGGAATGAAGGGATAGTGGCAAAATCTGGATGTGCGATGAAAGTATCCCAAGAGATTTCCTTCTTCTCAAGCTGATGAAGAATGATAACCTTGATGAGGGAATGATGGAAGAGGCAAGCTGACTATTGAGAAGGAGGTTTTTCTGAACAGTGGAGGCCATTTTCTCAATACTTTTATGGAGGAAGAAAGGGAGATTTAACAATTTGGCTCTTGTGAAATGCATGAGCAATCGGACATGGTAAGCATAGACTCGGGAGAATCTTCCCTTGCAAGTGAAGTATTTCATGATTATCTTCATGAGGGGGGCATAACTAGTCAACAGATATGAGAAGGGAAAAATGGATGGACATGTATCTCTATGCTCAGGCTTCAGAAAAGCCTTGTATTGTTCTGAGTCTAGGTGGCTTTGTTTAAACCACTTCTCTCCGACATAAGGGATTTTGGTGGCCTTGGAAATGGACCTAGGAGAGAACTTGAAATCCAAGCCTACCAGCTAAAAGTGTTTTCCTTGAAATCTCAAAGCACAAAACTCTAGACACCCAACCTCATGGAAGTTAAACAGGACTGATGGATGAGCATTTACCTCTTCAGTTGAAACAGGCTCAAACCTCTTGTGAAGGCCACTTCTACTGTCTTGCCTAGGAGGCATTTTTGTTTTGAATACTTTTTGATGTTTTGGCCAAGAAAAGCTACTTCAAATGTTTTCTAAAATAGTCCCCCAATACCAACTTTGTGCTCCTTATAAATCATTGTTTTGCCTCTTTTATGCAAAACAACAAGTATTTGTCAAAATGGAAACAAACTCAATCTTATCACTGTGTTTGGGCAGAGTCTTAAAAAGAGGTGTTTGTGGTATCTTGGTTTGAACAAGGATCTTTTGTGTTTTGACAGAAACAAAAACACCCTTCCCCCAACAAAACTCCTCTGCTATTCACTGGTTTCTATACAAAGGTAGACAAAACACCTCAAATCGACTTGAAAATCTTTCAACACACTCTTTTAATTATGGAGTGCCAGGCTGCATTTGGTTGTTTCATCACACACAGAGGACCTTTTCAAAATGACAAGGCTTTCAAATTATTGATCACTATTTTCGCTTGGAAACTCAAACAGAGTCTGCTCTCGTTTTACCTGTGGGATATCATTGTTCTTAAAGGTAGTTAGGGTCCTTTAAGATTGTTTAAAACATCCACCTAACACTGTAAAGGTGTGTGACAATCACAGCAACAAAAACCTCTATGTTTTCTCAAAAAATTCACCCTCTAATCATTGTCTCTTGCTTATGCTCTTTATATGACAAACTTCTTTTTAAAGCCACTATTTATCTCATGGTTTTTGGAAGATGAAGTGCTTTCAAAGCACTATTTCTCCTTAGGAAAAAACATGGCAAATGTGGGGCCTCTCTTGAAATTTAAATTTTTTCCAAGAGGGACTGGAGAATACTCAGTTATTCTTCGCTGTTTCCTTTGATCATTTGATATTCAGCAAAGATGCCTTTTGAGGGCCTTTTGAGAGGCATGGTTTCATACAAAAAAAAATTAGCAGGTTTGCAAATGTTGTCAAATTTCTTCAGGAATGGCTGACCGCAAGTACTCATGGCATTGTTAGTCATCAGTATTTTTCACTTGTTAGTGATGACTAGTTCTCACAGCCAAGTTTTCTAGCAGCTAATCCAAAAATTTGTCATATTTGCCAGCTGGGAAAACACCCATAAAACTTTTTTGCCCTCTTACTTTTCAGTCCGCCCATGATGAGATGAAACCTCATTATCAAATCCTACCTTGCCTCAGCAATACTAGTCTACCCATAAGCTCTAAAAGGACAATCCACATCTATTCAAACAGTCTCCCCTAAGTTAGGAAGTGGCACTTTAAGACATTTCACCCTTGGCAAACTATCCAAGAGCCAAAAACCTCCATCTGCTATAGACCAATCATAACAGACCTCCCACTCTGCTAATAAAGTTGGTCACAGCCTAAGTCGCGCCACTAATACACCCTTAAGTCTCAAAAATACATAGACCATAATCTCAAGCTGATTTTAGGTGTTTTACAGTGTTTGATGGATCTTTCAAGGACTGGAAACATGCCAGCATCTCAGAAGACAATTTTTGGTGCCACATGAGAAGACAGCTGCTTCTCAATGTGATCCTGAGCCTGAGATGCATCTAATAAACAGGCAAAGATTTATTCATCAAAACTTGCGATTTCTCATTCACAAATTAAAGGACATGTGAGCATGAACACAAGAAAAGATGAGGAACAACAGAAGAAAGTGATGGAGGGCGTTAACATGATAGTGGTGAAGGTGAACAATGGGAAGAAGAGCAAGAGGAGGATAGCTCCTGCATAAAGAAAGAATCACCATGATGAACAGCAGGAACAAGAGGAAGAGCAGCAAGTTGAGCAGCAGCTTGGACAACAAAGTGAGCATTACATTGATGATCAAAGGCAGCAGGAGTTTGAAGCACAACAGCAGCATGGTATTGGTGACCAAGGGCAGCATGAAAGTGAGGCAGAACAGCAGCAAGACATTGAGGAGCAGGGGCAGCCTAAAGAAGATACACAGCAGCCTCCTCAAGATACACAGCAACCTCAAGAAGAAAAACAAATTCAAGGGGATGACAAGCAAGATGACAAAGGTAAAAAAATCATGTTTTCCTCTCCTAAAAAGACAAAGTCCCGGATAGCTAGGAAAAGAATACCAAGGGTGGTCACTCCAAATGTGACAAGAGCTCTTCGTAGCAAAGGAAAGTTGCCAGAGAAGCCTATCATTGATTTACCTAGGAGGAAAAGCGCAAGGATAGCCTTCCAAGGCAAAGGGAAGGGCAAGGTAGGAAAAGGTCATGAGCATGAGAGTGCATTAGGTGCCATCCCAATTCCAAGTGATGACAGTGATAATGAGGCCCACATTCTTGAAAACCTTTTGATCCAAATAGAAAGAGAAATTGATACATTACAAGGTGAGCTTCATAGGGCGAGGAATTTCAATCATTTTCTAGAAGTCCAAAACAGGCAAATGAGTGCCCATATGGCTATCCATGAGACAAGGGCGACTAAGTACAAGAAAGAGGCCTCCAAAGCCCAAGCAAGGATAGATGAGCTCATAGGTGATTTTGATGAAAGTGAAGAAGAAGACCAGCCTAGGCAAAAAAGGCCTAGAACCATAGGGCTTAAAAGAGCCCTTGAGAAACAAAAAGAGGAGGAAAATTCCCTTTTCCAATCCACTCCTCTCACTGCATTACTTGAGCAAGAGATTGAAAATAATAAGGAGGCATGGCTTGAAAGAGCCAATAAACATTTGGAGGGAAAGTTGGAGAAGGAAAACAGGGATCTAGAGCTGCAAAGGAGAATGACGAGGCATTACAAAAAGTTAAATCAGTTTGCTCGTCGCAAGTTAAAGGCTGCCCAAGAGAAACTAAAGGAGGCTAAAGGGATGCGCCCGTCACGGAAAGGGAAGAAAGACACATCAGAACTTGAAATTTTGGCTTCCGTTTCGGAGCATGTTGATTGGGACCCTTGAGGGTCATACTCACTGATTTTGGGCGCATTTTGACATGTTTTGGTTTTTTGGCATTTTTGAGTTTTTTGTCAAAACTCGTGAAATTCACCATTTCATTTTGGGGATTCGTCAAAGGAAGAAAATGGTATCATTGGATGCCATAATTTTAGGAGCATACCCTCAGCGATTTTCAGGACTTTTGGAGATCATTTTCTCCCTCAAAATGGTGAAAAATGCTCGCTTTTTGCACACTTTGCCCGGTCTATCAGCAGACTGTAATTTTCTGGTTTTTTACACACAGGTGCAGTTTTGGAGGACTTTCGGGCATCAGATTGGAAAAATTTCAGTTTTTCTGGAAAGAAGACACTCAGAGCTTTCCAACAAGCTATCATGAGCCTCATTTCAACATCGGGAAGGCTGCCAGATGTTGCTGGAAAGTCAGGGTACCTTTTGCTGATATAAATTTTGAGTATTTTTGTAATTTTTGAACCTTCAAAAATTGCTTTTTCCAAATGTGCGTTTAGCTATTTTTGCACATGGAAAATAATGTGTGTCTCTGTGTCTAATACATTTTTCCTTTTTAGCATTTTCAGATATTTTATGAGATATTTTTGTGCCTGGGCTTTTGCAAAGCCTCAAGGACAAGTTTAGATATTTTGATTAGGCCAATAGGATGGCAAGTTGACCCATGAGGCTTTTCCACTTGGTTTCATTCCAAAAGGATTTTATTGTAAAACAAATTTTAACTTGAAAACAAAAGCAACATATGTCATATAAACTTTGGAAGAAATACTGTTCGTCTTTGGATTGCCTCTTGGATGCTCTTGGATGAATGAAGAAGGATTGTTGTTGGATTCCATGACTTGGTAGAATGGTATAGTGTCTCTTGCTTTGTTTTTGTCTTCTAGTTTTCATTCATGAATACATGTTTCTTGCTTGCTATAGATCAGTAGAGAAAAATTTGAGATATGCCCATGGAGGCACCTCAAATTTCTTGTTTCTTCATAGCTTCCTTGTTTTATTCTTCCTAAGTAACTTTAAAGAATTCTTGACTGCTCTTTAATACTTAGGATATTGTTACTTGTTTCATTCATAGTTCTATGCATGCTAAGTATGACTTATGGTACGCCCTGCTTACCTATGGCTAGCTATAGTTCCATCCATGAAATTTCTCTTTGACTGATTAGATTATCATTTTGTTTGAACCAAGGAGGCCTAGTTTCGATCTATCCCTTTGCCTCAAACTATGCAAATCTTGTTATTCAAAGTGCCCAATAACTTGAAGTGCTGTGTTTAGGCGTTCTAGCATAGTAAGTTAAGTTATTTGTCTTTCTTAAGTGTTTTCCCCAAAGTCCGATAGCCATTTCCCAAAGTTAGAGGGTCTTATACTTCTATGCATGGCTTGAATGTTTATTTCTATGTATTGATTAGCTTATAGTTACATTTTGCATGATTAATGGTTTTCCCTACCATGTTTATGTTATCTATTGAACTAGTTATTCTTGAAACTCTTTGTTGTTCACAAACTTGATGTCCATTTACTCCATTTTGCCCAAAGATCCTTTCTACCTTGAATCAAATCGGCCCTTCAACAGCCTTGTATCACCGTCTTATAGCTTTCTTGACCTTTTGACCCCATAGCCCAGTTAATCTAACATCTTGTTACCTATTTTATATCTTTGATCAGTTTCATCCCTCACAACTTAAAAAACCAAAACCAAAAAACTTACTTCATAACTATCCTAAAATCGGAACATAATAAGTAAACACACAGACATCACTTATACATATAGAGAGAGCCCTCTCTGAGTCCAGGAAGGCTAGGTCCTTGGGCTCCAAATATTGGTTTGATGTTACACTGTCATTTGGCTTGCCAATCAGCCAAATCACGGGAACCCTAACATAATGGCGATCACGGTGGGACTTATTGAGTCCATGACAGTCTAGAAAACTCTGATAGACTCTTTAGTCCTTCAACATTTAACTTAGATCATCAGCCTTTAGAATCATTCAGAGTAAAATCTCCGTTTCACCATCTTAGCAAAGTGATGAATCAGGTTCATAACACTCTTACATCCTAGGCTGCACATAAAACTCAGAAAAAACCACAAAAAACTCCCTTAGATTGGTTTTTGACAGTATTAGTGGTGGACCATACACATATACCTCAAAAAAACTAAAAATCCACCTGGTGACTCCAATAGCCTCCAGTAGGCTGCTTTAGGGTAAACTGCTTGGGTGGTTGGTTTTCGTATATCCCTCTCAGGGCTTTCCGGTGCCCGAGGCAGACAGTAAGATTAGCTATGTTGTTCACAAAGATGGCATGAGCATGTTTATATTAGTTTGAAGTAACTTGAAAGAATACAATAGAGAATTACCTCTTTGACGGTTTTGGAATCTCTTGGAGAACGCCGAGCAGCAAAGTAAGAGTCCTCCCTCGCTGGCTCCAAACCTAAGATCTGCAATCGGTCAAAGCACCCGCGTAACTTCTAATATAACAAGTATTCTATCAATTAAATCAACAATAAACATCTAGATTATACACATCTGAGCCATTCATATCATACTAAACAAATATTGAAACAACAATATAACATTGAGTATCGAATGGACAAAATGAACATAGTTCTATTGATTTTAAAAGGAGGAGGATTACAACCATCGGTTGTACCAAGCCCTCCTCAGTCTCTCAATCTCTCTTCTCTACCAAGTGAAGAAGTCCAAGCCAACAAACTCTCAAGGAGCCTCTTTGACTCTTGGCCTTCACAATGTCACACTATTCTCTATTCCACAAGTATGCAAGAACTTTGAGCAATCCTTCGACCTTCAATTAAGAGCCTTCAGCTCCTTCTTATAGGAGAGGGAGGAGGCCATTGTTGCACTTCTCTTTCCACTAGTTTGGAATGGAAAAGGCTTAGATGTTTCCTTGATCTCCATGCTTTTGCCTCTCTTGGAGTTCAGCCTTCTATGGCAATGACCAATAATGAACTGGTGCTTCTGCAGTTTTCTCTATGCACTGACTCCTTCGTGAGGGAAAGTCGGAGATTCAAATCTTTCTCCGCGCTCTTTTCCCAATTCAAACTTAAAACACGGGTAACGCGACCTTTTAGTGTAAACAGAGTGTTTCCCTAGCCACTAACGCGGCCAATATATTGCTTGACTGCGTTATAATGCCCTTGTTCTGTTATATGTATGCGTTACCCTGGCAGAAATAGGTTTAATTTAGGTCTTTGTAATTCTTCCATATTTGTCTTCCCCTCTGAGCTGATGAGGAGGTATTTTGACCTGTAACAGATGCCCCCTAAAGTGTGAGGTCAGAGACGAAGACGATGGCCGAAATACTTTATAATTTGTAGAGAGAGAGAGAGATTGAAATACTGAGGAAAAACTGAAACAACAACATATGTCAGAAAATATAGTATTTGCCTAGAGTCGGGCATGTCCCATGCTCAGTAGCTTTAAACAACATGATTTCTCTAGAATAGAGATATGAAGAATCTGTCCACCAATAGGCACAATGTGGAAGTGTCTGTCATAACAGGATCAGGCTGAAAAAGTTGTCTCCATAAACAATATCGCAGCTTGGGGAAGGGAACACAACTTTAATGGTGTAGCCTTTTGCCCCAAGGTCTTGACCACCGATTCACTTAAACTGCATATTTCTCAACATGTGAATGAGGGAGTTGTCTTCGAACATGTGAGAAATCATCTGATTACCAGTCAATAATGAAAACTGTTAACAGACGCGAAGGTGGCCACCGATAATGATGATGGTCCCTAAGATGCCCAGTACAATCTAGCGAGTGTGAATAAAAAGGAGTTGAAGTCGAACACTCGTAGAATCATTCGACCAAGAGCCAATGATGAAGACCCTTGATCAAACACAAGACTACCTACCACTGATGTCTGCAAGTATCTGGGTACTGATGTGTTTCTGGATCAACTTCCTAGATAAGGTGTTGAAGTCGATAGGAAGTGATCTGTTGAGAGGTAGGCACTGAGGCGTCCTACATCAGTCAACACGAAACGGAAACCAATTGATTTTGTTTATGATCTGAGATAAGGAAGAGTAAATGGGAACGTCAGACGACAAATAATTTCTGGCATAATGAACGGTTTGGTTGATAACAGGAGCAGTAGATAGCGAGATCCGCTTGAACAATAGAAGGCACTCTAGCAGGGTACTAGGCAGCTGAAGCGTGTTGAACACCAAAGAGTGTGTTAGGATTTTACCGGTGCAGGGACACTGGGAAATGAAGGCTAATACTCATAGATGGTAGGGTTTGGCTAACTGCAAAAGAGTTTTCTGGGAAGTGCCATGTTCAAGAATTTTGCTGCCAAATCGACCTTTTTGAAAATGTAACAGAGGTAATATCCATTTTGTCCAAATTTTTCCCCGTCTGATTAAGTTTAACGAGTCCAGACGAGTAAACTCGGTGAATTTTTCATGTTTAGAGAGTCTGAAAAATGTCAGGAAAGACAACTCTGTGCCCCATCTAATTAAGTTTAACGAGTCCAGATGAGCAAACTCGGTGAATTTTTCATGTTTAGAGAGTCTGAAAAATGTCGTAAAAGACAACTCCATGTCCTGTCTGATTAGGTTTAACGAGTCCAGACGAGTAAACTCGGTGAATTTTTCATGTTTAGAGAGTCTGAAAAATGTCGTAAAAGATGACTCCATTGGGGTACCTTTGTCATGTCTTGATAACCAGGCACGGCAAAGGGATAATAGTAAGCCCGAAACAGTTCATTTTCCGTAAGTTAGTCCATCGAATCCGGAAAAGTGAGAAATCTATGTTCAATGGACGTCTACCTCATTTTGTTATGAGTACGAGGAGATGAAGTAAACTCAATATTCTTTGTGAAATTTTAACGAGTCCAACAAAGAAAACTCGGTACCTCCATGAAATTTTAACGAGTCACGCGGAGAAAACTCGATACACTTTTTTTGTTTAAAGAGCGTTGAAAAAGAGGAAAAGAATGGCTCCTTGTTCTTTGTCTCAGTAGTTTAACGAGCCTGACAAAGGTGACTCGGGATTTTTTCGGTTTTATGAGCGAGAAAAAGATTCCTAAAAAGAATGCTCAGAGCTTCTTCATGGTTTTAACGAGTCTGAAGAAGAAAACTCTAGGCTTTTCGGATTAACGAGCAAGAAAAGACCACAAAAAGAACGCTCGATGCCGACTTCGTATAAGTTTAACGAGCCCGAAGAAGAGAACTCGAGGTTTTTCGGATTAATGAGCGAGAAAAATACCATAAAAAGAATGCTCGATACAACATGAGTGTTTCTGCTCATAAATCTTGATCCCTTATTAGAATCATCAGTACCAAATCTCAAGAGTTGCGACATGTGTACAGCGAGGAATCACGACTTTGCTGACTGACTTAAGAGAGTCATGCCCCAGAATTTGCTATAAGAAGGTCATAAGACATTCATTTTCACTATTTCGAGTGCTGTGAAGAAGCTCTAGAGTGCAAAAGGGGTGAAAACTTCAGCTGGTGATTACGGTCGATCCGGAAAACAGTTTTCTATTCCGCGAGATCCAGGTAAGAGCTAGAACCTCCTGTTATCATTTAATTGCCAATTTTTTAGTTTTTGCTGGTTCAAAATTAGGAAAATTTGAGGCCCTAGAAAAATATTTGCGCCTAACGCGGGGCAGGAGTACAACAGCCGCGTTAAACGCATAACCCGTGAGGGAACAGCGCGTTAGAACGCTCTGTTTTGTACTAATGTCCGCGTTAGGCACAACATGCTTTCTAAGAATTCAATTTTTCCATTGTTGAAGTGGTTCCGGCAAATTTTAATCGGTTGGAAATGTTTCATTTGCAGGTGTTCAACTGTTAATCATGAGTATCTGGCGAGAAAGAGAGCATGAGCGGGAAGAACGAGAAATGGTGACGGATGCGGCAAGTTTAATGGCTCTCCGGAGATGCGGATTGCTTAAGTATGCCCATTTAGAACTGATGAGGGGTCAAGAGGACCTCCTGAGGTGGTTGATCCAGTAGTGGGACGAGAGGCATCACGTCTTTCGGATTGGTGGCAACGAGCTCGCCATCGAAAAAGATGATGTTTACTTTTTGACCGGCTTGTCATGTCGTGGGGTGAGGCCCAATTTGACAAGGTCCAGAGCTGACCCTCGTTCCACTACTGATTTGATCCATGCGCACTGCATACGTGGCACCCAGGCCGTGAGTAACCGGATACCTATTACACAGGTGACTTTGAGACCCTTGAGGTCTATTCTATGGATGATTGTTCGCTTGGCAGGTGCCAAGAGTCAGCATGTGGCGACCAAGGCCTAGATGCTCTTAGGCTTGGATTGTATGCAGCCTCAGGTTTTTGACTGGTGTGACGGTGTAGTCCGTCGGGTCCGAGCAGAGCTTACTGCATGCAAGACTCGTACTCAAAGAGAGTTTGGGTACGGTACACTGATTGTTTCTTTCCTACTGGAGCGGATACCACTGATGAGGCCCAGGATCCCTACAACGCCATTGGGTCCACGCGAGCCGAGGCAGGCTCGGTGGGCCACTTTGCTTCCACGGACTGGAGAGGGTCCCGTCCGTCACTGTTTTGATGAGGGATTTTTTGATTGGCTGGACTCTCAGATCATCATGATTGAGGATTATCCCTATGTAGGGATGAACTTCACAGGCGATCCCGAGCTAGTCCTGCCCCCTGGCACCCAGTGGGGGCCCGATGGTAAGAAAAAATGATCAGTTGTTTTCAAAGAAGTTTTTGTTTTTAGCTTTTGAATGTTTATGTAATTTTTTTGTTGAAAAGGGGTGAAAATTAAGTTTTGACATGAAAATTTTGCTTGCTTGACACAGATGTGGCACCTATCTATCCAGCTGGGGCCCATCGTCATGCACGGCGAGGATTGCAGCTACCCGCGGCTGGCGCACCTGTAGAGGAGGCGGAAGCCGGCGACGACGATGATACCCAGATTTTACATGAACTCTCCAGGAACTTGGAGGGTCTGAGTATGGGTATACCACCGCTTCCTATGCGGGAGGTTCCAGTTCATCTGGAGCGGCATACTGTGGGTGTGCCAGAGAGATACCTGGTTCCTCTGAGGAGGATAGCTAGAGCAGTTGTATGCTATTATGAGCATCAGGCTTAGCTGTTTGGAGTAGATGTATTAGTGTCAGAGCATGGCTTAGTGAGCCAAATTTTGTAAAACACCCCAAGTTTTAGGAGATTTTCTTTTTGATGTTCTCTATGTACTGGACATGACATATATCTATATATATATATATTTGGTGATTTTGTGTTTTTAAATTTTTATGAATTTTTTGATGTGATAAAAATACATGTACTCATGAGTAAATCTTTTACAATAAATGCGACAAATGCCAATCTAACACATAATTTGCCAAAGAATCAGCTAATGCATTAAATTCCCTAGGAACGTGCTCAAATGTGATTGTTTGAAATTGACGTTCTAAAAGTCGCACTCGTAAAAAAATAACGTAACAACACAGGGTGGCGGACACGGTAATGATTGTTTAACTGCATAATGATGAGTTGGGAATCTAACCTGACCACTAGATCGGAGATGTCACGAGATGCTGCTTCCGTGAGGAGTTGGGTCACTGACATGTACTCAGCGACATTGTTGGTGGTGTTACCCAGGAAGATCCCCCCGGAACCAAGGAGGTCCGACTCAAGAGTATAAAGAACCCAAGCAGCTGAAGCAATGTGTCTAGTGTGACGACTAGCACCGTCCGCATACCCAACGTATGATAACGAATGTGATGACATCTGTGCGAAAGAAAAAGATTACATGAGAAAAACACTTTAACCAAACAAATAATCCAAAAGAATCAAAATAAAAATAGGAAAAATTTTTATACATAAAATTACAAAGCATATACCTAGTGCGAAACTAGGCGAAATACTTCTTTAGATAGAGCCCGTTGCAGGGCTCCTCGAGTGGAATTCCATTATAGTCCTGTAGTTCGTAAGCTCCTTTTGAGAGGGCTTTAGTAACGATGTAAGGACCGAGCCACAATGGTTGGAGTGTTCCTGCCCCCAAGAGGTCGTGTTTTTTATCATAAAGTAGAACCAGATCGCCCTCTTGGAAAGAACGAGGTTTGACAGATTTGTCATATTGAGCTTTAACTCGGCGCTGGTGAGCTTCGAGTGCTAGTGTAGCATCTCGACGAGTTTCGTCCAAATGATCAAGTGAGAGCAAGTGCTCTTCTGTGGCGGTGGTGCCAGGCAGGAGTTCAACGGCCAGTTTAAGCGATGGGATTTCGCACTCAATCGGAAGTACTGCCTCCAGGCCGAAAGCAAGTTGGAAAGGTGTAATATTTGAAAAGCAATACGGAATATTTTCCATGATACCTGTCTTGACCGAGATATCAATGAGTAGTGTCTTTGAAAGATTACCCATGTTCCCTTCTGAATCGATAGTGTGGACAGTCGTATAAGAGGAGGGAACTATCTCAGGTTGGTCAAAAGGTGGGATTTCAGTTTTTATCGCCTCCGAATCAATCATCAAAGCGCGATGGTGGAACTCTCCCCAAGGTCGTTCTTCTAATGACATGATCTCTCGAATAACTTCGTCTGTAGGCCAGACGTCATTGAGGAGATCCTTAGAGAGAACCGTGATGGGAGAGAGGGTCGTACCTGTGGTCGAAACCATATCAGTGGAGGGTTCAGATGCGACTTGGATGGCTTGGTAAGCCAACTCAACCGGCGAAAGTGGCATCTGATCTCCATAGGAATCAATTTCTGAAGGTGCCGGAATGATCCATGGGTCGATAGAGCCATCCGAAGAGGTGGATATCATTGCAACCATGTTTGGGATCTGAGGCGGCGGTAGAGGAAAACAACCCAGTAGGGAAGATGCCTTCAGAAGACCGGTACCGATACTGACGTAAGAGTCAGGGACACCTCCTATTAGGGGTACCGAGCTACTTGGTAAAGTGGAATAATCAGGGGTGCAGAAGGATAGCTGATCGACCGTGACTATTTTCCCATCCAATGGAAATAGGATGAGTCGGAAGACCGAAGACACGATGGCGGTCATAGCATAGGACCAACTGCGACCAAGCAATAGATTATAGTCGAGATGACGCTCTACGACTTCAACGTCCACGTTTACCGTTTTCCCACCCAGAGTGACGGGAAAGCTAGCAAGGTAGCCTTTGGGTAGGAACGTGTGGCCATCGAAAGCTTTGAGGGAATTCGATGGCGGGGTTAGAGTAGGAGAACCTAAATTCAGCCAGCAAGCTTGTGACATAACGCAGGTCGAAGCACCTTCGTCTATGAAAGTGCGATGGATGGGTCTCCCTTTCGACACAACCTGCACCTGGAATGCGAGTTGATGCGAGAGGCGAGGTTTAGCCTTTTCCATATCAAAGACTGCTAGCATGGAATCCTGGGGGTCTATTCCGCCAATGGCCGAAAGCAAGGCTTTCCTTTGTGCTGGACAGGTTTGTAATACTTCAAGTGCAGACATGGCTGACGGTGCCTACGCCAAATCTTCTACAATATTGTAGTTTTGGGCTGCACGTGCAGAGGTATTATGAGTCGTGCGTCGAAGTGTCCCTTTGGGGGGACGAATTACAGGTTCAGCAGTAGGCCTTTCGATATGCAAATCGTTGGGCAGCGGCGGATTGGAACTAGTTCCAGGTTCCTGAGCATCTATGTTAGGAGTTCCATAAAGCTTGGCGCGAGTTTGGAGGTCAATACTCTCGATGCCAAAAATGGCAGATGGTCCTTTGCCGGAAGGATACAAACCACCATTGCCCCGTTGATGGGGTTGTGGCGGGTTGTCAACCATATGTTGATGTTGCTGCTGTTGATTGGGGAAAGGATTGTGAAGAACGACAGGTGTTCTCCCAGAGTCATTGTTAGCAATAAAATCAGTGCATTCTTGCAACCAAGGACATTTGTATGTCAAGTGGTCCTCCGCACAGATTTTACAAGGAAATCTCATGGGTTTATCCTTTCCTTTTTCATTAGCAGCATTTTTCTAATTAGAGTTATTCTGATTATTCGACTGCTCTTCCGAAGAAGATGTTTTCTTCTTATTCTTCCTATTTTTCCCATTGGGTTTTTGTGAGGTTTGCACCGAATTTACCTCAGCGGAAGGGAGAGGAGTCGTTTGATGGGGGGCGGTGGTAGCCGAGGATGGCTGGGAGGTTTGCCCCCGAGACTGATTGGTGGCTACACCAGAGATCGTGCCAACGAGACCATCGGCATGAGCTCCGGTTTTCTTAGTAGCCGGAGGGTTCGGGTTACCAGGGGCATGGGGGAGCAGATCGTAAAGCATGCCGGATTGTGAATAGATAAAATCTAGGTGCTGGGCATGACGAATACATTGATCTTCTGTCACCGCACGAGAAAGGCCAATGTCTTTAGAGATATGGGGTAAAAGAGACTTGCAAAACCAATTGGCTAAGAGATGCTCCGGTATTGGCGCTTTGACAAGCCTCCTCCTACGTCTCCATTCATGAATATGGTCGGAGATATGGGTGGCGGTGTCTTGGCGCAATGATGTTAACAATTCTGTGCCGGTTTCCACTCTAATTGGTAGTTGAAAGTTCCTTAAGAACTCCGTCGCTAAAGCGCCAAACGTATTGATGGTGGCACGTGGTAATTCAATGTACCACTTGGCGGCATTGCCTGTAAGGGTGCGGGAGAATAGTCGAAGGCGGACACTATCATCTACCATGGAATTGGATATGGACCACAAATGGAAGGTAGTGATGTGTGCGGCCGGGTCATCTCCATGCTTCCCGTCGAACTTCGGGATATCTGAAGGAATCTTATGCGGTATAGGAGGCCAAAGCGAGTTGTGATTGATGGGGTTGTTTGTCAGCTTATGGATGTCGGGTATGTCCAAAGCTGCCAAGAAAGGCAATTGTGGATTTGCCCCCGAGTCTAACCAAGGCAGTATGGGCTGACTACTTGGACCATAGGGTCCCCCCATCCATGTGTTACCAGAAGGGTAAGTGGGACTTTGATAAAAACCCCCCATAGGTGGAGGAGTAGGAACATACGGTTGCTGTCCATAGGGCATAGTGTATTGAGGGGAAAATTGTTGGTTGCCCCCAGTGTAAAAGTGCCCTCCCACTTCGGATGGAGGTTGGGGTTGGTTAGTCCAAATGGATGCAATAGAGTTTCCCGGAGGCATACTAGTACTTGCATAATTTGGAAACGGTATAGATCCTACACCTATATTTGAACCACTTAAGGGGACAGAATTTACAATGGGTTGTCCCATTTGTCCTAAGGATTGCATAGGAAGAGAAATATTCCCAGCTACCTGTGTACTGATAACACTGCCCCCTGGTATAGTGGCCAGGGGGTTTGAACTCAACAGAGGGTTCCAACCGAAAGGGTTGTTAAAGGGCACCGAAGTAGTCGTGCTCGTGGGAGGAGCTACCGTGGTCCCCAACGTGGTAACGGTAGGAGTAGATGCCGAAGGGTTCGGTAAACTACTGACAGTTGTGTTGACCATAGGGTTGGGGGTAGGCATATGTTGACTACTAGGGTTACCCAGTAATGGCATAGAACTGACCACCGGCGGGGAGGATAATGGCGAACCAGGACTGGTTGCCATTGGTATCGACCCTGTGGATACCGGTGGAGAAATAGATGTTGGTGTTGCCGCAGACATATCTTGGCGCGGTGGAATCTGGATTATCATAGGTCCTAACGGATCAGTGAGCGGAGGATTGTAATTAGGTACAACGCCTTCAGTGAAAGGGTCCTCCGGGAGTTCCGACTGATAGGGGTCTATGTGATAGTCCAGATTAGTCAGAGGAGACTGCTCTTCTGTAGAAGGCCCGGGTTCACCAAGGTTCAATCTTTCCTCTAAAGTGAGAGGAGGTAGACCTTGTTGTCATCGAGACAGACGGCATGGGTCAGGGGACGCCACGGTGACTTGTTTAATTTTAACAAATTTTATTTAAAATGTGATATATTATGAAGTCTCAAGTGACAGTAACCACACACTTACTAAAAAGAAAAGACTCTCTAAAATCAATCAGCAAGCAGCCAGTATAGGGTGCCATGTCTGAGTACTACCGTTCACTGGTGATGAAATCCAGTCTCACAATAGCATACAGAGAGGGTTGGTCGAAAGTACAGTTACGGTTACTCTAGAGCTTCGCCCGAACCCCAGACGATAGGTGTAAGCACTCTCGTGAAGACGAGTACCCTCCTAAAGATTGAAGACAGAGTAGGTCCGTCTGTTTCAGGTACCAGGACAGCCCGTCCCAGTCACCTTGTGTAAGTCCCTAAAAGTATGGCCACTAAGGATACCTCAAATCACAGACATCATCAGGGGGGTCCACGGTCAAGGACAGTGTGCTATATGGGAAGAATACCTAGATCCCCGATCTAGTTTCGACATCCCCGAAGGGAACCCCAATATATAACACACCCACAGGATGCAGTCGAAGGCGGGCTACCTTCTAGTGCACCCAAGTGTTGTCTCGCGCCGAGCTCCGGTAAAGGAACGGTCCCAATAATGTGAGTGCAGCAGGATTTCACTCTTTAATGACTCTAGTTTTCAAGTTTTGAGATCTTGGGTAGTTTTCTCACTGTCCTAACCCAAGATCCTAGCCTGAACTATTGTTTGTGTGAGCTCAAAAAGAGTTATTAGATTGATTTTATTATCGCTTTGTTTTTAGTGTACTTTGTTATTAGTCTTGTGGAGGGGAAATGGACGTATGAAGTATAGTGAGACGCTGACTCAATAAACCATGCAAAACATGCTCTAGATATTAACTTCAATGAACAATGTTTCTACAAGGAGAGGTTTCTTTATCAATCATCCATGCACCAACATGTAAATAACACAGCTCAACTTTCAAGATTCAGACTTCTATCTACCTCTTTTAACAGTCTGTGAACTAAACTTTCAGAATAATCTCAGCTAAATGCAGAAAAATACTAAAAAAAAAAAAATTTCTCTTTAAAAAAGTAAATGCTTTGCACACTAACTAAATAAGAGAAACAAATACTCAATGCCAGCTTTAGCAGACAAGCACAGGGATTCAGTCTGTAAAAGGTACTGGTGGCCAAAAAACTCAACAGCTAAAACACAGTCACAGTAGTGAACAGCAGGGTTTTAGACTGGGTAACGCTCTGTCTGTGAGAAAATACAGCGTTATAACGCACTGTATTTAAGCCTAGACCGCGTTATAACACACTGGATGAACTGCATAGGTCGCGTTAACCAGGGAAAAGCTCTTCAGTTGGCCAGACAGGAACAGGTTTGAACTCTGCAAGCGTTTGGTATGTCTACTGGGCATCAAGAAATGGTCGGAAGGATACTGAACAGAGGAGAGAAGAAATGGAGGAAGAAATAGCCCGGAAACTATGGGGAAATTCCCCAGTGGAGTCGCCAATTCTGCTTTAGGGTAAACTGCTTGGGTGGTTGGTTTTCGTATATCCCTCTCAGGGCTTTCCGGTGCCCGAGGCAGACAGTAAGATTAGCTATGTTGTTCACAAAGATGGCATGAGCATGTTCATATTAGTTTGAAGTAACTTGAAAGAATACAATAGAGAATTACCTCTTTTACGGTTTTGGAATCTCTTGGAGAACGCCGAGCAGCAAAGTAAGAGTCCTCCCTCGCTGGCTCCAAACCTGAGATCTGCAATCGGTCAAAGCACCCGCGTAACTTCTAATATAAAAAGTATTCTATCAATTAAATCGACAATAAACATCTAGATTATACACATCTGAGCCATTCATATCATACTAAACAAATATTGAAACAACAATATAACATTAAGTATCAAATGGACAAAACGAACATAGTTATATTGAGTTTAAAAGAAGGAGGATTACAACCATCGGTTGTACCAAGCCCTCCTCAGTCTCTCAATCTCTCTTCTCTACCAAGTGAAGAAGTCCAAGCCAACAAACTCTCAAGGAGCCTCTTTGACTCTTGGCCCTCACAATGTCACACTATTCTCTATTCCACAAGTATGCAAGAACTTTGAGCAATCCTTCGACCTTCAATTAAGAGCCTTCAGCTCCTTCTTATAGGAGAGGGAGGAGGCCATTGTTGCCCTTCTCTTTCCACTAGTTTGGAATGGAAAAGGCTTAGATGTTTCCTTGATCTCCATGCTTTTGCCTCTCTTGGAGTTCAACCTTCTATGGCAATGACCAATAATGAACTGGTGCTTCTGCAGTTTCCTCTGTGCACTGACTCCTTCGTGAGGGAAAGTCGGAGATTCAAATCTTTCTCCGCGCTCTTTTCCCAATTCAAACTTAAAACACGGGTAACGCGACCTTTTAGTGTAAACAGAGCGTTGCCCTAGCCACTAACGTGGCCAATATATTGCTTAACTGCGTTATAACGCCCTTGTTCTGTTCTATGTATGCGTTACCCTGGCAGAAATAGGTTTAATTTAGGTCTTTGTACTTCTTCCATATTTGTCTTCCCCTCTGAGCTGATGAGGAGGTATTTTGACCTGTAACATAGGCCTTACTACTTCACTAAACTCTAGGCTAATATCCAATTGAGCCACCTCATCGCCACCCTAACATAATGGCGATCACGGTGGGACTCTAAGTATTAAACAAACTTATATTCCCTAGACCTTAAGAGACCCTTAAGAATAATATTTGATTGAATTATCCCACCGCTCACTAACATAATGGCGATCACGGTGGGACTTATTGAGTACATGACAATCTAGTAAACTCTGATAGACTCTTTAGTCCTTCAACATTTAACTTAGACCATCAGCCTTTAGAATCATTCAGAGTAAACTCTCTGTTTCGCCATCTTAGCAAAGTGATGAATTAGGTTCATAACACTCTTACATCCTAGGCTGCACATAAAACTCAGAAAAAACCACAAAAAACTCCCTTAGATTGGTTTTTGACAGTATTCGTGGTGGACCATACACATATACCTCAAAACAACTAAAAATCCATCTGGTGACTCCACTAGCCTCCAGTAGGCCTTACTACTTCACTAAAATCTAGGCTACTATCCAATTGAGCCACGTCATCACCACACTAACGTAAATGGCAATCACGGTGGGACTTTGAGTATTAAACAAACTTAGATTCCCTAGACCTTAAGAGACCTTTAAGAATACTATCTGATTGACTTATCCCACCGCTCACTAACATAATGGCGATCACAGTGGGACCTTCTGAGTTAGTGACAATCTAATTACTCCTTAGTAACTCTCGAAGTCTCATTCAAACTTAGAAAACTTAAGTGTTGTCCGAAGAGTAGAAAATAGCTCCTTCACCATATTAGCAAAATGATGAGTCAGTTATAGGAAACTCTTCCAAACCTCAGGACTACATAAAACTCAAAAAACCCCAAAAAACTCCTTTAGATTGGTTTTTGTCAATATTGGTGGTGGACCATACACATATACCTCAAAATAACCAATTTCCACCTGGCGACTCCACTAGCCTCCAGTAGGCCTTACTATTTTACCAAACTCTAGGTTACCATCCGATCAACCTCTCCCATCGCTCACTAACATAGCGGGAGATGGTGGGACACTGAGTACATGGCAGTCTAGTAAACTCTTATAGAATATTTAGTCCTTTAGATACTTAAACAAGCAAGCAGTCCATAAGATCATTTAGAGTAAACTCTTTTTGTTATCACCACCCTAGCAAAGTGTCGAAACAAGTTTAGTATACTTTAGACAAACCATAGGCTGCACATAAGAACTCAGAAAAACCTTAAAAACATTTCCAGATTAGTTACTGGTGGTGGACCATAGCTATATCTTCACAAAAACAACCCAGTTCCACCTGGCGACTCCACTAATCCATCCCTTTTATTTTTGACCATCCTTCACCTTAGTATAACTTTAGAGAGGTAATCCATCCAAAACATTCACCAATATCAACCTCTCTAAACTCTAGATCTGAAATCTGGCTTCATGAAGAATCAACACCAGATCCCATCCAGACCCAAATCCCCCTATCATAGTAGATGACCCAGAGAAGATTATGTGGCAAGTTTCCGAAACTGACAATCTAGCTACCGATAGGTCCATCCGTAAAACAAGATCAGTACCTGAACATCTTATTACCTTGCCAGATTCCTCTTTTGATTTAGAATCAACAAGAACTCTTTTCAGAAGCAAGTCACATATTAAGATAAACTTTGACGATCTTGAACCCCTAGACCCACCACAGAGTCCTAGTAGAGAAGCCTCACCTTCCACACCCCCCGACTTTCAGCTTCTCCATCACTTTGGCTCATACCATCCCAGATCTGCTCAAAACCAAGTCATTAGTCCAAGTACATCCGCCACACCTATCCGAACCACTACTGTTCAAACCACCTCAACCCATCCCACAAGCCCTCATCTTGTACATCATCCATTATCTCCCGTCATGGCAGCCTGGTACGCACCTTTGTTGTTGCCACTACCTTTCGCTCCTCTCCCAAATAAATATCAAGACAAAATCCCACACTTTACTAGAGAAGACACCGCCATAGCTCAACAGCATATAAGTAGGATTAGTGATGCTTTTGAATACCTGGAAGTACAAGACGAGACCATCAGAATGAGAATATTTGCCCAAAGCCTGGGTGGGGAAACCAAAACATGGTTCAAAAGCTTGCCTCCAAACAGCATCCACAACATCCCAAAACTATGTCAAGTCTTCAGAAACAGGTGGGAAGTCCGAAAGAACCCTATTCAAATCCTATCAGAATATAACAACCTAAAACAGGAAAATGGGGAAAGTGTCCAGGCATACTGCACTAGGTTCAACAGTGTGTATAACGCCCTCCCACCTCACTTCAAACCCCAACTTGGTTTAGCCTTAGAAAAATTCCCCGAGGGTTTTGATCCAGACATGACATATCATTTGAGAGACAAGGATCCCCCTACCTTAGAGGAAATGCAACAAATAGCCATAAAAGAATAAGCCAACTTAGCAGAAAAAAGAGCTAGGACTAGATCAGAAAGAAAAGTCACATATAGAGATGAGGTCTCCAGTTCATCTCCTTCCCTAGATCCTAGAATAGATGACTTATTCAAGACCATGGCCAAAATGTGGGAAAGGATAAATGAAAAGGCCCCTGTTAGGGACAATCAGCCAAACCCTCCAATCAGAAATCGGAACCAAAATTTTAGGAGGGAGCAGCCTCAAAACAGACCCAGGGAAAATGACCAACAAATTAGGCCACCATTCAATGAAAATTATGTGGAAGAAGATGATAGGGATACATAACCCATTGATGAAATTCATTTGAACCTCATAGGGTCTAATAATGAGAGTGAGGTGTATCTCACGGAAGAAGAACAATCATTCTTCTCTCCAAATCAGGACGAAACCAACTATGAAGATCCCGACGATCCTGCCATAGACTTCTAGAATGCCATAATAGAAGCTCACAGGCAGTATGACCTTAGAAGCAGAAAAAATCAAGATAAATCCAAGAAAAATAGCTCAGACACTGCTAAAACCACTGATACCATCCTTAAGAAAGCAGTCAACAACAACAAAATCATAGTTGGGAAAAATGAACAAAACAAGGATAGAATTACCCAAACTAACCCTGATTCAGATACTCCTAGTACTTCCACAAAGATTCCCGAAGTGGCTATGGCGAACAAAATCCTGAAACAGACCCAACAACCTCAGAAAATAGAGAAGGTCATGGTTGAAAAAGCTGAAACAAACATGTCCAAACTTCAGCTGCCTTTTAGCTTTGAGGGCGAGATCGCCAAGATTAAGATCACCATGCCTCTTACCGAGCTGATCACCCAAAACTCTTACAAGTCCCAAGTGTTGAAAGTCCTAAATATGGGAAGTGATGCCAACACCCTTAATCTAGCTAATGACACCCCTGAAGTGTTGTTTGGTCCGAAAGTAGAAGGAAAATTCCAAGAGGGAGCTACTCTTCCCTTTTACATCAGTTTAAATATCCACGACCAAATCCTTCACAATGCCATGCTAGACTCCGGCGCCTCGCATAATCTTATGCTGAAGGTTGTAATGGCAAGACTAGGCCTGGAAATCATAAGACCATACAAAGACTTGTATTCATTCGATTCAAGTAGAGTCAAATGCCTAGGTTTGATCAAAGACCTGTGTTTTAGTCTGGCCCAAATACCTGCGAAACATCTAATCATGGACATAGTAGTGGCAGACATTCCCCCCAAGTACGGAATGCTTCTATCCAGATCTTGGGGAGCCAAGCTCCAAGGGAACATTCAACTGGATATGTCTTTCGCCACCATTCCTATGTTTTAACAAACAAGAATACTCTATCGAGAGTCACACATGAAATACATGATTAGTAGCCAAGAGAGACCAGATAATATTCCAATGTATTCCGTGCATTCCGACCTGAACCCTTTTATTCTCTATACTAACGAGGACATTGAAGAACAATCAGAAGAAACTGAGGCAAACTTCGACCCACCACATCATCTGCCCCTAGTTCTCTATGATGAACTAGATACTCAAAACTACCATGATCATAGGCAGATGTGTCTTGAGGAAAGTAGGTATGTTCCTTCTGAAATAGGAATTGAGCAAGAAGCACAAACCCTCATGTACTATCAAGCGAATTGCTTAAACCTCGGTCAAACATCAGCAGTGACCTTCGGAAACTTTTTTAGGGTAAAGGCATTAGAAGAGTTACACATCACAAACCTGTTTGGAACTCAGGAGCAGGGAAGTTTAATGTTTCTACCATACCTCAAAGACTTACCACCACATGACTCTTCCACTGCAAATGAAACTTTGACCGTAACCATAACAGCTCAAAATCTAGAAGAAATGCCTGATAAACTTCTTATGAGTAGAGATGACAGTTGCAATCCAAATGTACTTGAGTTACTTGAATTGGCTCATATTCTGTCTTTTCACCAAAAACTTAGAAATGCTAGAATTAGCAATCTCATACAGAATACCATTTCATACCAAGAAAACAGGGGAAAACACTGTGCCACTACTATTCCTTTAAGAAAAAAATTCGACGAGAGAAAATATAACAATCTGAACCAATCAGTAATAATCAGAGATAAAATAACTGGTCATAGGGTCTGTTTCGATTTTAGAAAAACTAATGCACATCCCTATAACAGAGATTCTGTCCTTTCTACCCAAGATCATTGTATATCGATGAAATGTGCTTTTAATCATATGTTTTTACAAGATGATGTTTCAGGTTATAGTCAAAAGATTCCCTTGCAAAGTAGACAGCTTAAAGAATTTTTTCAGTATGGTGGAGGTAGTCCTAGTTTCAGACTCAGAATTGCAAAGTCACCTGATATCAAAAATATGCTCATGAAAGCCATGTTTCCAGTCCTGAATTTATGCATTTTTGCCTACCTTGATGATGTCATTATTTATTTCAAAAATGACCAAGATTATATGCATTACTTAAGGAAGATGTACAGTAAAGAAAGAAGTGGAAATCAGAGATACAAAGAGGTACAGCGGGAAGACACTGGTTTGTTTAGAGATTCGTGCATGAATCCCTATGTCATGTTAGAAAGAGAAAACTTTCCAAATTTCTCTTTTCAGGAGTTGAGTGGACCAAGAGTGATAGGAGATCCTTACGAGGATAAGATGCTTAAATTTCGCCATTTCCAAGATTTTTGAGTTTGAAACACTTTCATTCATTGTATATACCACTATTTGAAAAATATATAAACAGAAAAGTCAAAAATAATAAAATATAGAAAAGAGGGTGGTTGAAAAATAGGAAAAAGGCCCCATGTTCCAAAAAATAGTCCTTCGGAAAGCGCGCAGGTCTAAATGCCGCTACTTGTACTCAAATGTCTTGTTCAGCTATCTAGCCTAATCATAGCTGAACATGTTTAATTTTTGGTAAGTTAGTGAGTGAAAAAGATGGTCAACATTGTGTAAGATTGACTTATCAAAGAGAGTAGATTAGGAAAAGATACTAGTTCCACACGCCCAAAACAGAACCAAAGAGGGAAGCAGGGATGGAAAACACATTGTTCATCTTAGCCCCGTTTTTCTAGATTTCCATTTTATGCAAAATAATATTTGTGTGTAGCTTGTCTTTTATGCAGCAAATGCATGACAAATCAGACTGTCTAATCCTGATTTGATCATCTTTTAAATTTCGTGTTTTATATTAGAGAACAAAATCCTGTCAAACATCTTAATCTTGATAGTTGATCTAGCATACGTAGAGTAATGAAGGAGTTCATTAGTTTAATATGAACTCCCGGCAGATATAAGTGTAGAAATAGATAGGTTCATTTTACAAAAAGAAAAATATGTTGTCAAAAGGCTGCTAGTTCAAATGCGTAAAAAAAGAAGAAAAAATGTTAGGAAAGATAGTGGGGTAGGTAGAAATATCATTGATGCTAATCATGTTGTCACTTTTCAGAAATAGTATCAAAGAAGAATGTAATTTTGCGCCAATGGGTAAGGCACTGGTCTTCATAAGCCAGAGATCTGAAATTCTGGACACCTCCTGAAAAGGAGCTGCCCTCCCCAAATGGAGCCACTGTTATTCATCAGTATTTTTCACTTGTTAGTGATGACTAGTTCTCACAGCCAAGTTTTCTAGCAGCTGATCCAAAAATTTGTCATATCTTCCAGCTGGGAACACCCATAAAACTTTTTTCGCCCTCCTGCTTTTCAGTCCGCCCATGACGAGATGAAACCTCAATATCAAATCCTACCTTGCCTCAACCATACTAGTCTGCCCATCAGCTCTAAAGAGACAATCCAAATCTATTCAAACAGTCTCCCCTAAGTTAGGAAGTGGCGCTTTAAGACATTTCACCCTTGGCAAACTATCCAAGAGCCAACAACCTCCATCTGCTATAGACCAGTCATAACATACCTCCCACTCTACTAATAAAGTTGGTCACAGCCCTAAGTCGCACCACTAATACACCCTTAAGTCTCAACAATACATAGACCATAATCTCAAGCTGTTTTTAGGTTTTTTACAGTGTTTGATGGATTTTACAAGGACAAGAAACATATCAGCATCTCAGAAGACAATTTCTTGGCTCCACATGAGAAGACAGCTTCTTCTCAATGTGATCCTTAGCCTGAGATGCATCTACAGGGCAAAGAGTTATTCATCAAACTCTTGAGACCTCATTCACAGCCTGAAAGGACATGAGCATGAAGAAAAAGATGAGGAACAGCAGGAAGAAAGTGATGGAGGGCAGCAGCATGATAGTGGTGAAGGTGAACAGCAGCAAGAGCAAGAGGAGGATAGTGCTGGACAGCAGCAACTCACTGATGATGAACAACAGAAACAAGAGGAAGAGCAGCAAGTTGAGCAGCAGCTTGGACAACAAAGTGAGCATGACATTGATGATCAAAGCCAGGAGGAGTTTGAAGCACAACAACAACATGGTATTGATGACCAAGGGCAGCATGAAAGTGAGGCAGAACAGCAGCAAGACATTGAGGAGTAGGGGCAGCCTAAAGAAGATACACAACAGCCTCCTCAAGATACACAACAGCCTCAAGAAGAAAAAAAAATTCAAGGGGATGAAAAGCAAGATGCCAAAGGTAAAGGAATCATGTTTTCCTCTCCTAAAAAGACAAAGTCCCGGACATCTAGGAAAATAATACCAAGGGTGGTCACTCCAAATGTGACAAGAGCTCTCCGTAGCAAAGGAAAGTTGCTAGAGAAGCCTATCATTGATTTACCTAGGAGGAAAAGCGCAAGGATAGCCTTCCAAGGCAAAGGGAAGGGAAAGGTAGGAAAAGGTCATGAGCATGAGAGTGCATTAGGTGGCATCCCAATTCCAAGTGATGACAGTGATAATGAGGCCCGCATTCTTGAAAACCTTTTGATCCAAAGAGAAAGAGAAATTGATACATTACAAGGTGAGCTTCATAGGGCGAGGAATTTCAATCATTTTCTAGAAGTCCAAAACAGGCAAATGAGTGTCCATATGGCTATCCATGAGACAAGGACGACTAAGTACAAGAAAGAGGCCTCCAAAGCCCAAGCAAGGATAGATGAGCTCATAGGTGATTTTGATGAAAGTGAAAAAGAAGACCAGCCTAGGAAAAAAAGGCCTAGAACCATAGGGCTTAAAAGAGCCCTTGAGAAACAAAAAGAGGAGGAAAATGCCCTTTTCCAATCCACTCCCCTGACTGCATTACTTGAGCAAGAGATTGAAAATAATAAGGAGGCATGGCTTGAAAGAGCCAATAAACATTTGGAGGGAAAGTTGGAGAAGGCAAACAGGGATCTAGAGGTGCAAAGGAGAATGACGAGGCATTACAAAAAGTTAAATCAGTTTTCCTGTCGCAAGTTAAAGGCTGCCCAAGAGAAACTAAAGGAGGCTAAAGGGAAGCGCCTGGCATGGAAAGGGAAGAAAGACACATTAGGACTTGACATTTTGGCTTCAGTTTCAGAGCATGTTGATAGGGACCCTTGAGGGTCATACTCACCGATTATGGGCGCATTTTGACATGTTTTGGTTTTTTGGCATTTTTGAGTTTTTTGTCAAAACTCGTGAAATTCGCTATTTCATTTTGGGGATTTTTCAAAGGAGGATAATGGTATCATTGGATGCCATAATTTCAGAAGCATACCGTCAGCGATTTTTAGGACTTTTGGAGATCATTTTCTCCCTCAAAATGGCGAAAAATGCTCGCTTTTTTCACACTCTGCCTGGTCTATCAGCAGACTGTAATTTTCAGGTTTTTTACACATAGGTGTAGTTTTGGAGGACTTCCGGGCATCAGATTGGAAAAATTTCAGTTGATATAGAAAGAAGACACTCATAGATTTCCAACAAGCTATCATGAACCTCGTTTTGACATCGGGAAGGCTACCAGATGTTGCTGGCAAGTTAGGGTACCTTTTGCTGATATAAATTTTGAGTATTTTTGTAATTTTTGAACCTTCAAAAATTGCTTTTTCCAAATGTGCGTTTAGCTATTTTTGCACATGGAAAATAATGCAAAGTCAATTATTTTTCCTTTTTTATCATTGTCTAGATATTTTATGAGATATTTTGTGCCTTGGGCTTTGCAAAGCCTCAAGGACAAGTTTAGATATTTTGATTAGGCCAATAGGATGGCAAGTTGAACCATGAGGTTTTCCTCACTTAAGCCTATATATTCCAAAGGCTTTCATTGTAAAACAAGGCTGAACTTGAGAAGAGAAGCAATATATGGTCATATAAGCTTTGGAAGAAATACTTGTCTTATGCTTTTGGATTGCCTCCTGGATGCTCTTGGATGAATGAAGAAGGATTGTTGTTGGATTCCATGACTTGGTAGAATGGTATAGTGTCTCTTGCTTTGTTGTTGTCTTCTAGTTTTCATTCATGAATACATGTTTTTTGCTTGCTATAGATCAGTAGAGAACACATTTGAGATATGCCCTTGGAGGCACCTCAAATTTCCTGTTTCTTCATAGCTTCTTTGTTTTCTTCTTCCTAAGTAACCTTAAAGAATTCTTGACTGCTCTTTAATATTTAGGATATTGTTGCTTGTTTCATTCATGGTTTTATACATGCTAAGTATGAATTACAGTACGCCCTGCTTACCTATGGCTAGCTATAGTTTTATCCATGAAATTTCTCTTTGACTGATTAGATTATCATTTTGTTTGAACCAAGGAGGCCTAGTTTCGATGTAGCCCTTTGCCTAAAAACCATTCAAATCTTGTTGTTTAAAGTGCCCAATAACTTAAAGTACTGTGTTTAGGCATTCTGGCATAGTAAGTTAAGTTGTTTGTCTTTCTTAAGTGTTTTCCCCAAAGTCTGATAGCCATTTCCCAAAGTTAGAGGGTCTTATACTTCTATGCATGGCTTGAATGTTTATTTCTATGTATGGATTAGCTTGTAGTTACATTTTGCATGATTAATGGTTTTCCCTACCATGTTTAGGTCTGTTATTAAACTAGTTATGCTTGAAACTCTTTGTTGTTCACAAACTTGATGTCCATTTACTCCATTTTTCCCAAAGATCCTTTCTACCTTGAATCAAATCGGCCCTTCAACAGCCTTGTATCACCGTCTTATAGCTTTCTTGACCTTTTGACCCCATAGCCCAGTTAATCTAACATCTTGTTACCTATTTTATATCTTTGATCAGTTTCATCCCTCACAACTTAAAAAACCAAAACCAAAAAACTTACTTCATAACTAGCCTAAAATCAGAACATAATAAGTAAACACACAGACATCCCTTATACATATAGAGAGAGCCTTCTCTGAGTCCAGGAAGGCTAGGTCCTTGGGCTCCAAAGCTTGGTTTGATGTTACACTATCATTTGGCTTGCCAATTAGCCAAATCACGGGAACCTAACAGGCGTTCCATGCGCCGCTACAGGCACATCATGCCACAGTATAAACTCAGTGTGTTTTCTCTCCCAGGTGCGCCGCGCACTTTTCCAGGCACGCCGCGCAGGATTTAAGCCTTAAAAACTCTAAAAAATTCTTGAAGCTCCTCGTTTCTCTAGTGGGAAGCCATGGGATTTTTGTTTGGTTGCTTTGAATTTTTCAAGTGAGACTTTGCAACGGTCAATTACTCCCTTTAAATTAAAAAACGCCAACCACCTTTTGAAACTAATTTATGAGGTTTTTGGATGCTACGAAGGCCATTTTTGTCTTAAAACAACATAAATCACTGTCTTTATGCATGTGAAGATATTTTTGCTCTTTTAAAATGAAAATTTCCTTTGAAACTTCATAAAATACCTTTCACCTGAGAATACTCATTAACATAAGGTTGTTGCTTAACCTTTGAAACTATTTTTAAAAAATCCGTTCACATGAAATGGAAGGAGTGTTAAAACTTCAAACTTGGACTGTTTTTTATAGAGGAATCTATTAACAAAACAACCTTGCAGCTCCTTCAAAATATCCCTTCAGACATATTATGAGATCTTTATCTTTATCAGCTGATGAAGGCCCTTTGATATGAATATAAAACTTGTTCGAGCATTTCTTTAACCATTTGTATGAATTGATTTGTATGGTGAAAACCTCAGGAAAACTGACCCTCTGCCTTTTGTGAGGGAGGCCATTTTCAAGTTGACAAACCAACCGTTATGGTGTTCGATGGTTAATCATGCCCATTGTATAGGCTCAACAGCAAGGGTTTATAAAATTTCTCTTCAGGCATCAAAAACAAAAACATCCACAAAGGCTTATGTGTGCCAACTACACAAATTTCAATCTTAAGAACCTGCCCATCCTGAACTTCACAAGTGCAGCAATAAAACTATTCTTGATCCATATCAATAACTTTCAAGGTTGGTATTTAGAATGGGTAATTAATCTCTTTTATTTGAAACTCCAAGTGAAAAGCTCTACTATAAATAGTCTCCAACATCAAGGCAAATGACTAACCTTGGATTGCCAAAGTAATATAGTCTTCAAATTTTACGAAGATATATCAGGGGATGATGAGTTGAAGTTGAATTGTAAACATTGGAAAGTTGTCCCTTTATTCCTCTGTGAAGGAGGTCTGTAAGGATAGTGAATTTTCATTCATGTTACCATTTTTGACAACAATCCTTTTTGAAATCTCCACCACACTGAAATAAATGCTCTTCATCCTCAAACAATGGTGAGCCTTCTACTTTTTTATGAAGGAGGCCTATGTTTAACAACTGCCTGGGCTCTTTTCAACCCCTGTTTTGACCAAATGAAGAATGTCCATGCACAAACTGTTAGTGGTTCTCTTTGTATTTATTAGCAGAAGTCAGTTTAAAACCAAGATTTTTTTACTTCCTTGGCCATTTAGATGAGGCTGTCTTTAGTCAAAACTCCACCTCCGGATTCTTATTTGAAGGAGACTATTATAAACATAAGAACAGAGGTTTTTAGCACCATTGTATTGACCATATTTTTGCTTAAACACCATTTGAAATCTGCTGATGTATATTTTGCTCATCCTTTGGAAGGAAGGTGACTCATCATTTCTTAAGTCATCTAAAAACAACTTAAATTTCTTCTTTTAAATGAGGTTACATCTTTGTTCCTAGCCCTCTTCTTGTTAAATGAAGGAGGCCTTTATCACATCGCCAAACCCTCTGCTTGTAAAATGAAGGAGGTTTTCAACCAATAACCTGACCATCTGCTCATATTTGGTGGAGGTTTTACACAGTCATTCAATCCTCTTCTCATGCTTGGAGGAGGTTTTACATAGTGATGCCATCTCATCTGCTTTCAAGCAGAGCCATCTTTCCTTTCACTGTATTCATAGTTAAGCAAATAAAAGTGACAAATTGACAATATGCCATGAGGGGCATTATTCTGAGATATGTAATCCTGTTGTTAAAATACCTTTATGCATATTTAGACATCAGAAGAAACCTGACCAGTATCTGCAGAGTATTACTTGTTATTCATAAGTCACTAACCTTTTGACTGTGTTTACAGGAGATTATTGAAATAACTCTATGTCCAATACTTGCATCCCAGGCTCAAAACCACATGAGAAGCAGTTGTCTTCTCATGTTAAGTTTAATAATGTCTTCTGAAATACTAGTACACTTCTGCTCTTGAAAAATACATTGAACACTATAAATCCACCTGATATCAGTTTGACTTGTGGCACATGCACTGCTGAGACATCAAGGCTTGTTAGTGGTGCGACCTAAGGGTGTAATCAAGCTTTATTTGCAGAATAGGAAGGTTATCTATGACTGGTTGATATTAGACAGAGGTTCTTTTGGCTTTAGGATAGTTTGCTAAGGGAGGATCGCCTAAAGCGCCACTACCTAACTTAGGGGAGACTTTTTGGACAGATTTGGAGTATTCTCTTTGGAGCTGATGGACAAGTATGTATGACTGAGACTAGATAGGGCTTGAAAATTAGGTTTTATCTCATCATGGGCTGATTTTAAAAGGTAGGATGGAAAATTTGACAAATTAGAGATCAGCTGCTAGAAAACTTGGCTTTAAAACCTAGTCATCATCAACAAGTGAAAAAATATTGGTGACTAACAATGTCTCTCTATTCTTGTTCACTGTAGTGAACTCTGCCTTCTGCAATCTCCCTGTCATACTGTGAGTTTTCCAACAAATATTCCAGCAATGCAATTTATTTTTCGCATTCCTTAAGTACTTTATCATCACTGACAATTCCTGCATTTATACACAAATTTTTAGTTTGAAAATTACAAGGTTCAACAGTCTCAACTATTGCTTCACATATCAGTTCTTCAGACTGAATCTCATCTTCTTCTTCTTCAAGATATTCTTCCTATGTTGTAACAGCTTCAAATATAAATGCATCATTTCTTTCCTCATTCAAGAGACATTCTTCATCATTCTTTAATTCATAGTATTTATCTTCTGAAAGATACTCTTTCATACTTTTGACAGCTTCAAAATATTTCTCATCCTCTGCAAAACCTGTAATCACATCAAAATTACTAGATTCAAAAATACAAGACTTTACATCATCCAATTGATCTGAACTTGCCCGATAACTCAGGAAATCATCAATAATTCCCTCTTCAGCAAGGTAAACTTCTTGTTGTCTTAAATATTCACAATGATTCATAAGATCTTTCAAAGATCTCCAATCTTCAGCTTCACTCAGAATTTCTCCTTGTTCTGCTTCACAAATGGAAACTTCCATTTTCAACTCAGCTTCTCTGAGTTCTTCACATCTCAATTGCACACTCATCATCTGCTCAATCTTTCTCAGCTCTTCTGCTAAGTGCATTTTCACTTGTTGTTCTCTCTTCTGTTGTAGCCTCTTCCACTTTACTTTCTTCTTCATGGTCCAACCATATCTCTGGTTTTCTTCTATCATCATTTTCAATTTATTAATTTTTTCTCTTATCTCAACTAACTCTTTGTCATATTCTTCATCAGTCAATTGCTTCCATATGCCATTTTCCTTGGCATCTTCTTTCTCCTTCCTTTTGTTGTGGTCTCTCTCAGAACCTCTGTTATCTCTTCTATGACTATAAATAGTCATCTTCTTCTCCATTTATATCTTTAGGATTTCTTCACTCATTCATCATGATTTGTACTAAAGCCTCTGCAATAACAAGTCCTCCTTGTTACAACTTACCTCACCAATCCTTTTCTCTGGATTTGGTCTCTTGGAAAGCACTGGTTCTCTATCTTCTGGAACCTCTTGAGAATTCCTCTCTGCTCCTTCTAGGCTTCAACTCATATGCACCTTTTAAGAATGCAATTGTCCTTTTCATCCAACCTTTGTTGGAATTCATCAAGTTTCTGTTCCACACTTTACTCAGGAACTCTTACCAGTTTCCTTTATCACTGCTCTTAAAGCTGTGATTTTCTTTTGCTGAGATTTTCTTCAACTGCCTTCAACCTAAATTCTGCAAACATAATCTTCAAACTAGAGTTAACATAACACTTATCAACTCACCTTCAAGATCTTTGTGTGATCTTGTTTCACCTATCATCTGCATTGTATCTCTATGTGCTGCAATATATCAGTTTCAAAATCTGATCCCTTTTTATTTTCTCCATCACACATGCATTAATTCTAATTCCAATTTAATTAAAACAAACTTGAACCTTCAAAAGAGTTGTTTCCTACTCTGATACAAAAATGATACTGCCACAGCAGCAAAAACCCACAATTGCATTCCTAATACAAATCTCTTGTAAACAAATATTATCAACCTCAAAACTAAGGCTTCTCCATATGCAAAAGCTATTTCATTTGTTGATAATTATAGTTACCAACCATATTAAAATACCCACCTTGACATTTCATATTTCTGACTTTGACTTTGGTTCAAACCCCAAATAATAAAACTTTATAGGAGAAAGCATTATTCTTTCTTCAATCCAAGGTTTAAAACTTTATTGAACCTTTCCATCGGAACATCTCATAATATTTAATTAAATTACTAAATAGAGGGTCTTTTATTCTTTTACAAACCTTATCGGATACTTTGATTAACCTTTATTACCCCCACATATCCATAATATTCTTCAAAGCTTAAACTTTGGTTTAGTTCCCCTTACTCTGCTATAATTATATTATAATACTATTATAATAGAATTATCATAACTCTTTATGAACTTACCATTTCCGCCGATCAACAAGCCGTACATATTGTTAGACTCCTATACCAATAGGTGTCATTTTTCATGATTGACCTGTTGAACTATGCAATATGTCAAACCTTTTTCTTGTTGCAAAGGTGTTCTATATTATTCAAAAAATCAAAAAATTTAAAGAATGTAAAGAGGGTATACCCTAAAAATAAAAATCAAAGGGTGAAAAAATAAAATTGGTCAAAAAAGTGAAAGAAATGAACCCCAAACAAAAATAGACCAGGAAAGTGTGCAAGTCTAAATGCCACTACTATTTCATTTTTTGTAATAAGAAATTGTGTGCAGCTTGTTAAAATTTTGCCACAATTTATGAAGAGTCGAACTGTTTAAACTTTACTCATTCATCTTTCAATTTCCTGTTTTAGAATAGAGAATAAATATCTGGCCAAACAGTTTAATCTTGGCAGATAAGTAGATAGGTAGAGTTAATAAAAGGTGCTCAACAGTTTAATCTGAGCCCTTGGATGTAATAAGTATAGACTTAGATAGGTTTGCCATGTAAAAGAAAAAGAAGATTGATAAGGGTTTTCCAGTCTAAGTGCACCCTAATAAAGAAGAAAAAATGGTAGAGTAAAGTAGGTAGGGTAGGTAGATCATGTTGCAGAATTACATGTGATGATCAATGGTTTTAGATGTGCTAAATTTTTACTTTCATCACAAAGTGCAAAGGCAGATACTACATTGGAAAAAGTTCACAGCAAAGCGAAGTCAAGATTATTAACTTCCCATTCATTTTTCCCTAAAGAATTCACTAATTTCCCTAAGCACTAAGGTATTTGAAGATTAAAGGGGCTCAAGTCATTTCCTTGACTTTTGGAGGGACCGGACCCTCAGCCCGATAATTGAAAAGACCTAAGTACTTGAAATCATTCATTATCACATTCATTCACCTCTCAAAAATCTTTTCCTAAGTAAAATCCCATTTTACTTAGGAAAATCATGCAATGGTTCATAAAAACCCTCAAAATCACTTTTTATTCTAAGTCTAAGTAATGAAGTTGTTATAATGCAATTTGCTTGTAAATCTTCACTTGCTTGGTTATATTAATGAATTTTGAGTTTAAATTGTCCCTTGGTCATATTAACTCTAACTTATGTATTAAATCCCATAAAGAATGACCTTCTCCTATTACATATAATTCCTTTATATAATATCCCAAAAACCCATGTATTATAATTTTAACCAAAGTATTTATTCCTCACTTGTTCAAATAAAAAACCCACTTTATACCCCCTTTGGTTAAAATATATCGTTATATTAGTCCCGCCCCCCTATGGTAAATGAATTGTTTTGATTTATTACTATATAATAAAATATTTGGAAAAATGATTTAAACATATTTTATATATGTTTGAAACAAAAATACACCATATTTTCCTTTCCTGACTCCCTTTAATCAAGGTTAAATTAATATATGCCCGATACACACTTGCGAATCTTAAACCTTGGTTAAAACCCAGTTTACCAACCTAACCTGACCCTTTGTCATACAGAGGAATTAATTAATCCCCATGATTAATTAAGAACCTAACACACCTATCAAATCGCTCCCACTGTGATTAATCAATAATAAACGCGTCGGGCCTGCGCCATTAAAACCCTGTCAATTTCACGCCCTGACCACTGTCCGATTGACCGCTCCAAGATCGACAGCTGTTGATAATTCCGCTGGCCATCCCCGATCCGAACATTAACGCGCGAAATGTCGGTGGTTTTCAAACAGTACCATGGCCACGCGTCATTCGTTCTGTGGATTCGCTGCCCATCCGCTCAATACCGCCTCCCCCAAAAGCGGTGCAGAAAAAACCACTTACCACCTTCCCCCCTGACTCATCTCCCGTACGTGCTGATGTCATCCCATGAATTAATAAAAAATCCCGCCACCCTGTTGACTTTGCGAATAAAACCAAACAACTCGCGTCTTTTCATTTTTTCCTCCACAGTGAATGACTACACTCCCATGCAGAAAAATTTAAATACCAACTGTTGAAGTCTGCCAACTATTGTCCTTTCGAAGAGAATTGCAGTCAAAGCTTCTCAGAAGATTGTCCGCCTTAACCAGTACCTGTTCAAATCGCTGTTATCTCCAAAAAACAAGTATTTACCCTAATTTCCACTGAACTCCGTTAGAATCTTGGTTTTTGTTTAAAGAACTCTATACAGAAAACTCAAACAAGATTCTAAATTGGTCTCTCTGAGTTCCCAAAAACCGCAATTAAATCCCCAGAACCTGTAATTTCGCTCAATTTCTGACCATAAGCCGAATTTCCATTTTTGAATCCACAAGAACCAAAAATGGAAGTTCCTGTGGCTTTAAACGTAGCACCTTTGAACGCCCCTCATAGAGACTTGGATTATTTATCATTAGTCGACAGAGATTTCCAAATTAAAGACTTGGTTTTTAGTGATAGTCCTCTTCAAATTTTTTGTCGCTGCAGAGACAATTATTTGAATGGCTTGGATATGATTGGGTTATGGGAATCTAATCTTCCCAGGTACCTCTTTCCCTCTGTCCATATTTTCTCTGAGATAATCCATTACTGTCATGCAAACTATGATCCCACTCAACGAGCAGTCTTATCTCCAAGTCAAAATGTCATTTTTCCCATTACTGCTCAGTCTATCAATAAGATGCTACATTTTCAACCTGATCAAGCCCTCACTCCCCTGTCCATGGGAGAATTACTTGAGAAATCCACCAAACTATCCCATGAAGAATTAAGCCGCATCTGCCAAACCTTTCTGTTGCCTGATCACCAGCCTAAAGGCCCTCCCCCTTATGGGTATGATTTTTTCACTGAGGAGGGTAGACTTGTTTTGGAGATGATATCTTTTATAATGGGCTTTAATACCAGTGAATATGTTGACCATTTAATCCTAGCATTATTGTCTATTTTTACTCCTGGACAGCCTCCTGCTGTCAAGTATGACTTTGCATCCTACATTGCAGACAAAATCCATGATCAATTCATGAGATTAGAGAATGAGAAAGTGTTCAAGTATTCTTCTGTCATTTACCATCTCATGCTCTATTACCAATCAGAAAATTTCCCTTTCTATATCAAAAAGCTTCATGCCAAAGGGAATCCCGGGTCTGTTATCTTTTGGTCAGCCATCATTCATAGTTCTCGAGATTCTCCCTATTCCTATAAAGAGTTCATTGATCTTTTTGTACACCCTGCAACCACCTTGTTGACAGGAGTTCCTCCTCCAAGGCTCAGCAATGAAATCAAGACAACTTTACAGGTCTCAAAACAATACAAAGTTGGTGATTGGTATTTATACCAAAATCACACAGAAGTCAGAATATATGGATGTGAATTATGTCCATTCAAATTGCCAAAATATGTCCCCATGAGACTCTTTGCATTAGAGTATTTCAGGCAGATGAACAACTCTGATATAATTCATTTTTGTAATGCAAAGAAGAAGGCTCAACTCCGGATCAAAAGTCAATTAGGTCCCTTTATCTGTAACTCTAGGGATGCAGGGGAAGAAGCTGAAAATATATTAGAAGACCGTCTCAGATTACAGAAGAGTTTCTATTGGGTACCTTATGACCCATTCAACTTCATTTGTGATAAAAGAATGAAAAATAAATCAACACCATACATTCATTTTAGGATGCCAGAAATAGAACAATATGCCAATACAGATGAATGGGTGGAAGGGACTTTGATAGAGAAAGATAGTGAGCAGGTCTATGTTGATAATGTAATGAAATACCTTGAAAGGATACTTGACCTGGACTATTTTGGGCAGGTACAGACAGTAGGACCTTCTTCAACAGGAACTTCACAACAACATTTGCATGAGATAAGTACAGTGACAGTAGAATCAAGAGAAAAAGAAAAGGAACCGGACGCACAAGTATTTGAAAAGTTCACAATGACAGAGAAACCAGAGACATCTAGAGGACAAGATCAAACACAAATCCCTCCAGTTTAGATCAATGAGCCAGAAATTGCCAATCTACAAACTCCTCTCACTGTGGAAAAAGGAAAAAAGAGAGAGGTTGAAATATCCACCCCTGTTGGTGGATCTACAAAGCATCATGGTACTAAAAGGCAAAGATTGAATCCTCTTCCAGAAATTGAATCAGTTCAAGAAAATTCTGACAGCCAAGAACAATTGGGCAGTCAACAAACAGGTACAGTCAGTGGAGCAACCACTACCTCACAAAGGAAAGAGCTACAAAAGCAACAGAGTGTTGAAATATCTTCTTTCAAAACACCAGTTAAAGATGTAGGAGATATAAAGAAAACATTTATCAATATAAAAGCAAGAAATGATCCTTTAAGAATTCAGGTTTATAATCAATATTTGAAGATGGCTCCTAAGAATCAAGAAAGATTGATGTCAGCTTATGACATTCAGCAAGGAAAAATGATAAAGAGTCATTTCAAACCCAAAGTGCAGCAACCTCAAACAGTTGTAGATTATATCAGAACAAATTTTGAAGTCTTAGCAAAGGATATTCATCCTTTAGATCATATTGAGTTACATAAGCAGACTGGTGAAATGATCTATTCTACTTTAACTGATAAGGCAATGGCAGCTCACAGGATACAGGATTCTTTGGAGAACATCAATACACAGTTACAGCTTGAAAAGGCTTCTTCTCAAGCCAAATACAACAGGATAAAAACATTGGAAGAAATAATAATTGGTTTGGGTCACAATCCAAAGGATGTCAAAGGTATAGAAGCTCTAATCAAGAAAAAATATGATGACATTGCAGCATTGAGAAAACAGTTGAAATTGCCAGCCTCTAGACATCCTCAATTTGAAGAAGTAATAAAGAAGAATTCTAAAGAATAAATGATGGAGTTTCTCTTGAAAATGAATGAGCAATTGACTAAAACAGAAAAAGAGCTTGAACAAGCATTAAAATAAAAGCAATCCAGTGTTCCAGTATCTACAGTGGAGGTTATCACAGGTACAACAAGTCAACCAACAGGTCAACCAACAGAGCCATCACAGGTAAATACTTCAAATTTAAGTACAGAAGAACTAATAAAGTCAATGAATGACTTGAAACTTCAAGTAACATAACTTCAACACACAAAGTTACAGCTTATTAATTTGGAACAGAAATATGATCTTTCAAAAATGATTGTTGCTGACAAAACAAGAGAAGTCAAAAATTTGGAAAAATTAGTTAAAGCTTTGGAAATGGATCTCACATTGGAGAAACCTTTAAGAGAAATAAATGACATTCTTTGGGATAATATTATCTAGTCAATAAAAGATATCTGGTCCTCAATCCAGATAATATACGAGCAGAATGATTTGGTCAAAGTAGCTCTGGATGAAGTTGAGAATACACGAGTAGAATTAGGAAATAGGCCTGAGGAAGCCAATCAGCTTATACAATTTCTAAACACCCAAAACAGACAACAACTTGCAGATTTGGGTATTCAGGACAGAACTGCAACAATCTTGGAGATGAAAAGAGTTTTTACTAAAAGAACTCTTATGCAAAATTTAGAATGAAGATGCTTTGACATGCAAAGTGAAATCATTGCTTTCAGAGAAAGGTTTGATGTTTTATTGAATAAAGGGTTGCCCAACCCTATGGTTTCAGAAGATAAAATAATGGACCTGGAAACTTATGTTAAGAAATTGGACATACATGCTCACAATCAAGCCAGTTCCTCAGCCATTTCATCAGAAGCAACATTACCTACAGGAAGGAATCTTCATGACAGATTAGAGAATTTGTTTTACCTTGAACATGAGGTAAAACATTTGTTTCCTAATCAGCCTAATTTCTTCAGATATACCGAGGCTGATGAAACATTGAGGAAGCTTCAACGGACAAGAATAGCAGAAGATAAATGGTGGGAAGATCTGTTGGAACTTTTGTAAAATTTATCCTTATATGAAATTTTTCCTATTTACTACAGTATAAAGGATAAAGGGACAAACAAAGGTCAAAGAGTATCAGTTCAGTTAAAGTGTATCAGTTAGAACAAAGAGTATCAGTGAAGAAATTCAGTTAGAACAAAATTACTGAAGAGGACAACGATGAGCTAAAATATAGGTCCTGCCTCCAGCACATTCTCAAAAGGAGGAAACAGCACAACATCAGTTACTTCTTGTCTTATCTATGAGACCATCTGTCTCTATTTTTATTGTAACTTATTTGTGAGTCATCTTAGATTATATCTCGTTTTGCTAAGAGATATTTTGTATAATTTTTTATATAAATAAGCCCTCAATCAAATTATTGAGGGTGGATTCTTATACTTTGATGTAACATTGAATATTTTGGAATAAAGAGCTTTGGAGAAATTTTTCGTGGCAAAACTGGGCAAGGAATTGAGGCAGAAGACTTTTCTCAGGATTCATGTGTCAAATGAAGGATCAATAAGTCATCTCTATCCCATGTTTTGAAGTTTTATATTTGTTTACAATATCATCTGTGTTTCATTATCTTAATATTTGACGAAAAGGATTAAATCAGAAAGTACTTAGGTGTAATCTGATTTCATTCGTTATTATTCTAAATGTTTTCCTCTAAACTGGTTTAAACAACGAATTCTCAATTGCTCTTGTTTATCTAGTTTATACATCTTTGGTTATTTAGTAAAGAATACTTAACTGCTCTTTATTGATAATCAATCTATTTCTTTTCTCTTGAATGTGTTGAAATATTCTTCGTTGCTTTTCATCCATTTGAATTCTATTCCATTCACTTTAGATCTATAAATTGTTTCTAGTTTGATTATCTTGCCCTGATAAACCATCTTTTGTTAAAAAACTTAAGCTAGTGCAGCCAATCCTTTGACTCCATTAGCCCAATGGACTGAAACTACTTGATCTTATTCTCAGCTAAAGAATTCCATCAACCTAAATTCAAACAAAACCCCTGGACTTTATAACTAGCCTAATACCTTGCAAAACAAAGCTAAATTTTATAGAGAGAGCCCTCTCTGGGTATAGATTGGCTAGATTCTATACCTGAAGGTTGGTTTGTGGTTACCTCGGACCCCTTTCCTCTTCCAACAACTTCAAGGAAAATCTGAGTGATAACACATACGTCGAGGCTCACTTGTATGTTAGATCATATATGGCCCACACTTATTACAACATACCTTTATACTGACGATCAGACACGTCAGATCATTCCATTTCACGTTCAATGCTCATACATCTAATGGCTAACGCTTCTCCGCACTCCAACTTAACAATCCAAAGATTATTGCATAGCAAAGATGTGTGCCCTTTGGTGTTTCAAACTTACATGAAATGAGTGGTATTGAGGCACCACGTGTCATCCCACAACCACTATCACATTCACACCAACAATTACCACTTACCATCTTTGTGCTATGCGAAAACCATTGCTGGTTTTCAAAACCACCTTCAATATTCCATCTTCCATTTACTCATGGTTCTGCATTCGTTGTGGACACAATTTCTCTGAGCCATAATTCACGGTTTTCAGGCATCAATTACTGATAGCCCTTTCACGGATCAAATCATTTCACTGATATGATCCATTGTGCTCTCTCTTCGTTAAGTCGATACTCCTCTATTTTCCCTTACGCATAATCACTCTGTCTTCATAGGATCCCTTCCAACCTCGAAACATGCATTCAATTTCCACTCTATCCTAACTCCATTTCAGTTATGGGAAATTTAATTTGCACCTGTGACTTCTTCTCAAAGATATACACAATTCTGCACAAAATTATAATTTGAAAGATGACCTATTAAGAACACATAGTTTCATGGATTCTTAAGATTTGTAGCTCATATCTACAATGACAAAAATTCCTAAATTTCAATTATTGATGTATTTGAATTTCATAGATCTCATATAAGCTCAATCACATTTTCAGTCCTATCCTCTGATTTGATTTGCCAATCTTACTTACAATTCATAACTCATCCATCAATACATAATTCCCCAATTTAGAATCAAATTTCTCAGTATATCTATAACCAATTAATTACAAAATATTTCCTCTCTGGCCTAATATTTTGATCAATGGCCTTTCTGTCTAATTTTCCTGTAGGCTCACAACAACAAACACATGTATTTCTAAAACCTACTCTAATTCTGTAGTCCCCTTCTACGCCTTGAGGCTTATAATTTATACAAATGGGCTCTATAACCATTTCTGGTTTAGATCCTTAACTTGTTCAACAAATTCCTCAAAATCCTCTAAGTCCTAAAATCTATCCTTTATCCCTAAGGATCCTCTCTAATCCCATAAAATCATGAAACTACTTCTAACTTAAGATTTACAATTAATTCTCAAATCTTTCATTCCTTACGGAATCTCAGTTATCCTACTTCTCTCATGTTCTCCAATCATTCGGGAACATTTACAAATTCCTCTCAATAATTAATTAATTCCTATTTAAAATCACTCAAAACATTAATAATTACATTAATGAACCAATCTTCTTTGAAAATACTAGATCCCTATGTCTATTAAAATATAAAGGATTCTCTGAGCCTAATGCTCCTGCATCAGGGTGGAAATTTTTGCATACCTTGGATCAGATGATGCTTGGGAACATCTTGCAAAGCTACAAGAGTTCCTCCAACCAGTGCAATTGCTTCTCCAACTATTGGTGATGGTGATTGTTGCCCCTCTACTGCTGCACCAGTGTTGGTGTCTGCTTCCTCTTCCTCACGCACCTCCTGAATCATGCCTTGGACTTTCAATGTCGAAGTATTTGGAACATCTTTCAAAAATGCAAGTGCTCCTCCAAATGATGCAAGTACCTCTAATACAACTAGTGGTGGTGGTAGTTGCTTGTAATATTCCTAAAAATCATACAACTAATTGGAATATTAAAAGATAATTTTTCTTTCTTGTTTGATGAATAAGTGGGTAGGGAGACCCATAAATCTCTTTATAGGAATAAAACCATTTCTCATGTGAAAGAGGATCATCTTTCCAGCTTAATAAAGCACCCTAAGGTGTGAACAGGGGCTATAGCATATGGATTGGGTCAACTTTGACCAAATCAACATCGTTGTCATGGAGGAGTGAAATTAAATGAGGGAAAACGCAGTTTTAGATGGAGACGCATCACATGGAAGTAGTGTTATTAATGGATGGGGCTTAGGGTTTGGAAGCTCATTTCTTATATAAGGAAGAGGATGGAAGCCATATTTTTCATGTTATGATATGTTATATTTTATGAATATATGGTCTATTTATACATATATCTTTCTCTTGCTGTTTAGCTGAGATTGAGTTTTGTTTAGCACCGAGTGTTCCTGGTCGGGAATCCCACCTCTTCCATTGAGAAGCTCTTGGAGGATTTTGCACTACATTTCCACATTTAGGTTATAGTCCAAGCATTAGTCTTGTGGCACAGCACAGTTTCTGTTGAGAAATGTGCTGAGTTGTAGGGTGCAGCAGTGGAAGACATTGTTGGGTGTTTTCTGAGCTATTTTTGCAGTGGAGGAAGGTTTCCTTCCATTAGGAGGCTAGTAAAGGAGACCCTTGGGCTTATTCGACATCTGTGGCATCAATCCAAGTTGGTTTTATCCCCTACAATGCAGTTCAAGTTCAAATATGTGTTATTTGATGAGTTGTTGTAGGGGTAAGTTCATTTCTCCATTTGGAGTGTTTGATTTCCATTGAAGGGATCAACCCTTCATTGAAAAATTTCTATTGGAGGAGTTATTTTAGATCTACATCAGATATAGATCCACCATCTATATTTTGTGTATTTCCAGAAACCCTTCCTGGGTTGTCTAGGAAAAGTGTATGGGAGCATAAATATCCATTTTTGGCCTTGTATGAGCATGATATTCTTAGATCCATTTAATTATATGTCCCAGTTACAGTATTAGTCATTAAAACTGTGTTGTGCTTGCTTCAATACTTTGTGTAGTAGTGTATTACATGTTATGGGTGCATTTTGGCATTGGAGGCTTCTTTTGCCTATCTTGAGGGGCTTTCTCCCCAATATATTGTACTTATTTATTGCTGTTATACATAATACCATGGAACTATCATTTGTCTCACATGTAATGTGTAGATACTTGCTACTATTTCTATAAGCATGCACTATATTCCTGTTTTTCCCATTTGGGAATATGTAATATTCCCAATTAGTAATGAGCTTATTGGAATATTCATTTTTGTTTTATTGCTTTTTTTAAAGAATAAGAGGGAAAAGGAGGCCCATATTTCTCCTTAATCATGAATAAATCAATGCCAAATGTGAAAGATAAAAATCTTGGCAGCTTAATTGAAGCACCCTTGATGTGAATGGGGCTAGATCACTTTGACTGGGTCAACCTTGACCAAATCTATAGAGCTGTCATGGAGGAGTGGCCATCAATGAGGTACAATGGAGTTTTAGATGGAGATGCTTTGTGTGAATGTAGTGGTCCTTTTGGATGGGGCTTAGGGTTTGCAAGCTCATATTCTATTTAAGGAAGAGGATGGCAGCCATATGGAGGTTATTGATGTATATGATATTTCTAAATATATGGTTTGTTTAGACATATATATTTTTGTTGTTGTTTAGCTAAGATAGAGTGTTGTGTAGCACTGGGTGTTCCTGATCGGGAATCCACCTCTTCCATTAAGTAGCTCTTGGAGGATCCTTTCACTACATTGTCCACTACCTAGCTTAAGGCCAAGCTTCTTCTTTCAACTACAACGCAAATCCTGTTGAGGCTTTGGTTGTTTTTGCAAGCTACAGCAAGTGGAGACTAGATATCTAGATCTAGGCCATTTCAGTGCTCCTTTTCAGTGGAGGAGGTTTCCACTTCATTAGGAGGACAGTATTGGAGGGCATTGAGCTCATTTTTAAATCTTGGGATCAGGCCAACCTTTTTTTTATCCCTATAGTGCAGTTTTACTTCCAGATCTGCGTTATTTCTATAGGAGGAGTTGCAGGGTGGTTTGGCACACCATTTGGAGAGCTGATTTTCTAGTGATGGGGATATGACCTTCACTTTGATGATCTATTGGAGGAGGCTATTTTATTGATCATATCAGATCAGCCACACTTTCCAGATCTATATTTTTCAGTAGATCTGCCATCTTAGATCTCAGATCTATAACTTGTACTTGGTGTTTTGCTGAAAACCCTTGAGTGGTTCTTTACAGGAGCTTGTATAGTGCATGGATATAATATAGATCTAAATTTTGGAGCACATATCAACACTAGATCTGGTGTATAATCTACTGCTATTGTAGAGTCAATAAAATAACGTTGTAAGGGTTTTCCAGCTTTTATATATGGTTGCAGCACCTCTTATTGCATGATTTTTGTCCAATGTAGGCTTGTATTTCCCGTTATGAACCTTATGGCCCATTTCTTATGTATATTTTGCTGCTATAATAACATATGAAAGGTCTTCATATTTTCCTCTTGCTTCATAAATGATGATCTGCATTATTTTTCCATCATTTTGCACTATATTCCTGCTTTTCCCATTTGGGAATATTATAGTGGTATCAGAGCATCATCTTGGCACAACCTGCACATTCTAAAAGCCAATATGTCATCTGAAGAAGGAGAGCCTCTTACTAACAGAGAGAAGAGGTATCAAAGAAGAAGCCATAGAATATTTGATTATATAAATGAAAAAGAATACAAGGGTAAAACCCCTTTATCTAGGGGAGAAGATGAAGAGAAGGAGTTCCCTAAGATCCTTCTTAGAGCCATACAAGACATTGTTAGAGAGATCAAAGAGATAAGAATGGAAATATTCAAGGAATCCCATAAAATATTTAATCATGGAGAAGGCTTTGGCATATCTCACCACTGGAATGATCAAACAATGCATCAACCACAATTTTCCAAATGCTCTATCATGCCTACATTTTTGGCTATGGGAAATGAAGGGTTTCAAGAGAAAGAATCCCTAGAAGACTATTTTATGGAGTATGAATCTCAAAATCAGAGATTCAAAGATCACTTGATTTTTCAAGATTTTTTTCATGTGAAGGAAAATATAAGACTAAGGCATCATCATATAAGTGGTGGATTCATTCATAATCATGATCGACACCATACTATGGGAAGATTCTTTTTACCCAATTTTGATGGGTCATCCAAGTGCACTGCCAAATCTTGGGTAGAAAAAACTTGACATCTACTTTTAGTTGAACAAGGTTTCAGAAATGGAAGCCATTAAGATTGCAGCACTGCACCTGGAGGGTGAAGCACATGACTGGTTGTTCCATGGCTTGTCTATATTGGGTCATGCCAATGTGACTGCTTATTCAGATTTCAATAAAAGGTTGGTGGAAATATTTGATAGAAGATATCCAGAAGCACCATTCATGAGCCTTACAAAGTTGAAACAATCAGGTAATGCAGAAACTTACATCTTTGAATTTTTAAGACTTTATGTTATGGTTCCTGCTTTTTCTGCAGTAATAAGGGTGTACATGTTCATTGATGGGTCACATGAACCTCTTCATGGGTTCGTTAAGTCTACCAAGCCCACTACCCTACATGACGCCATTGAAAGGGCTAGAGACCTTCAAGATGCCTTGCCAAAAGCAAAGGCAACATTTCAACATAATCCCTCTTTCCCATCAAAGGGAAAAGAAGAAAAGGCTACTCCTTCAAAGGATAGTCAATACGAAAAACCTCTTGATGATGATGTCTGGAGAGATCTAAGAAGAAGGAAGCTTTGCTTCACTTGCCAAGAAGCTTGGGCACCTGGACATGGATGTGGAGCTGGAAAATCACATTACATAGAGGTCTTCTTAGATGACGAGGAGGAAGAAGAAGAATAAAAATGGAGGGGTCACAGCGCTGGAGTAGCAGGAGATGATCCACCACCACCTAGAGGTGAGGATGGAGCAATTTCTCCCATTAAAGGCACTCTTGCATCATTAAGAGTGATACCCAATTGTCATGAAGCTTCCACAAAAGAAATAGAGATGAATTTACGTAGTGGAAGTAGGGATATGATGATCCCATCTATTATGCACATGAGGATGATCCATGATACATCATTATCTTGTGGTAAACCCCCTGGGAGACCACCTGATCAGATTTGGTGAAATATGTCTCAGATCTTGATGCTCCTTTCATAGATCCAGGAAAGATGGGAGCATTAGAAGACAAAAATACAGTGCTGAGAGGCATGGGTGAGACCATGGAGGAGGGAGATATTCTTCCACTATCACCATTACCCACTCTCTCATCTCATACTGCACTGAGAGGAAATGCAACAGGATTGGAGGATGACACCATCAAGGAGCAAGGATACCATTCCTTGGCTATGGAGACTCGGAATATGATCTCACTTAGAGAGAAATCTTCCATACATGATAGAATATGGTGGCCACACATGCATGCTTTGATTAAACCAAGGAGGTATTGGATAGATGAAAGCCTCCCATGGGAGACTAACTTTCAAAAGCCTCAATCCTTATTTGAGAATGTGCATATGAAATAAGGGAAGAAAGGAGGGAATAGAAACCTTCCATCATATACCTCTGGCATGGGAGATTTAAAGGAGGATAACAACCATATGACAGACATTCTTTTTGATAGATCATCAGAGTTGTTACTATGGGAGATTGATCCATATTGGAAATCCCAACTGTTGGTGGATTATTCCAAGTAACTTCACAAATGCATGATACTTGATGACTAGCTACATGAAGAGGGCTATTTAGTCCAAGGAGGAGTCATCTATTATCATGGTAGGATCTTCTTATCTAGAGCCTCCAAGCTCAAGGAGAAGTTGATACAAAGGGCCTATGAAGAGTTCTTTTTCAACTACACATATTCCATGAGATTCTACAACATCATCATGAGAAGCTACACTTGGAAGGGATTTTAAGGAGAACTATATTAGCATTTTCAAAGATTCATGAACCATGTGGAGATGGGGAAGCAACATAACTCTATAAAGGAGTTAATTCAACCATCTCTTTCTATTTTTGAGAGAGGGGATAGATATATGCACCACTCCATTTGTTTAAGGAGGAATTTTGGTGAAGAATATGCTCATGTAAATAATGTTTCATTTGATTATTTTTTGTATTATTTCACCATGTATATGCAGGCCATAACTCCAAGAAGGAGTATTTTAATTTATAAACTTCATGGCCAACTTTGGGCCACAAAAATTTCTAAACATGGCCACTCCCTTGGAGATCAAACAGAGATTTTGTTTCATGATGGGTGCATTCCTAAGGCACCAAATATATCTCACACTTTCAGCCATAGTGAGATGACTTGGGAAGCAAGTAAGTGGTGGGGAAACCACTTACCACTTCATGATCTGATGTAGTCAGGAGATGCACTGCGCTGGTTCCACATGTGGGACTATGATCCCCCTCCATGTGCATAAATTTCTATTTGTATGTATGTAGTTTTGATCCCATACATTGATGATGTACTTGTACTTTTTATGGGAATGTATGGAGGGGGGATGTGAGGTATGTATGTGCTCTATGGGATGGAGATTCTCCATGTTCACTATGCTACATTTTTCAGGGAGAACATTGGGCAAACCATGTTTGTTTCATTTGAACTATTATCTCCTTATGGGATGGATTATTTGCATCTCATGAGAACTTTGGAGGAGAAATTCATGGAGGGATGGATTGGTGAACACTTAGCTTATGAGGGAAGCTTATCACATGTGGGTGTCACCAATGGAGGAAGCAAAGAGTTGCAGCACTTACCTTGTCAGTTGCTTGAGGACAAGCAACATTTGGGAAGAGAGGACTATAATATTCCCAATTAGTCATGAGATAATTGGAATATTCATTTTTGTTTTATTTCTTTGTTTAAAGAATAAGAGGGCAAAGGAGGTCCATATTTCTCCTTAAACATGAATAAATCAATTCCAAATGTGAAAGAGACAAATCTTGGCAACATAATTGAAGCACCCTCGGTGTGAATGGTGTTAGTATGAATCTTAATTCCAAGCGTACGAAAAAATACCACTTTTGTTACGCCATTTTTTGGTCATCTAACCTACTATCATTAGATGGACCCAAGTACACCACATAAGACCAATTTTACCCTAAGTAAAATTGCTTTCACTATGTAAATAAACTTAATAAAACACATTTATTAGGTTGTTTATGGTCTAAACAGGAAATCCCAAAAGGAAATATTAAACAAACCTATATTTGTTTGATTTTCCTGGTCATGTTTAACCCAAAACAAAGAAATTAATTAGATAAATCTTTATTTATCTTATTATTTTCTAGGAATAATTATTTAAACCTTATTTAAATAATATTCCTTATTAAATATGACTAAATCACCCATAAATAATTAAATAAATCATTATTTATTTGATTATCTTTTAACCACCTCCTTAAAATGATAAATAAATCATTTATTTATTTATTATTCACAAATAAAGGGATTTGACCCAAGTCAAATACTTTTTTCCTCCAACAAATATAATAAAATATTCCATAAAAGGTGGATCTAGATTTGGTTAACATTATTTTAATCATGCACCAAGATCTAGAATGACCCAATATTTTCTTATAAATAGGAGGGTTTTTCCTACCATTCTTCACCTTTTGTTGCCTATTATATCACTCTGGATCTATACACTTGGTCACATTTTTCCATTATTTGCTGTGTGAGCTCCCTTTGAGCTATATTCTTTGCATTGGGTTTTCTACACCAACAAGAGAGAGAGATCTTAGATCTGAAGTGCTAAGGACTTCCAAGAACCCATCCCACTGAGGAGAATTGGATACGCCTTCTTGTTTTCCTCCCAGGTGCCCTTAATACAAAAATTCTTTCCAAAAATTGTTCTTGTCTTGTCTATTGGTATATGGAGCAAACACTTATTTTTACTGCTTAATGTCTTTCCATGCATAGATCTGGTTTTTTGCAGCTCTTTTCTTGATCAACTAACCGCAGATCTGAAGATATTGGCAGCCACTCTTGTTGTTAGGGCTATTATTTATGCGTAGCTAAAGTGGTCCTTTTTGACCACACTTGACAGATTCTTCAACTGTGGCGACTCCACGGGTTTTGAGTCTGACGCTTTAGTTTCGTATTCTGCCATCCGGCTAACGGACACTGGGGTTTCTTTAGCTTTTTGTTTTCTATTTTCAGCATTGTTTTCACTATAAATGATAAGAATACTCGAGGACCAGGAGGAGTTCCGTAAAATGGTCAAAAAATGAAGATTTTTGAAGCCCACAGGTTTTGGTGAACCTGAACAGTAGGATGGAGGCTTCAGTATTTCTGATTCGTGGCCATGAGCAGATTTAGAAAAATGGTCTCAGTATGCAAAAGTTGTTCAAGTTCAAAGTTTTGTCAATTTTATTAAAAAAATGGCAAATTTGACTTTGGAAAAAAAAAATTATTAAAAAAAGAATATTCCACAGAATATTCTGGGAATATTCCATGGAATATTCCCAGAATATTCTGGGGAATATTCCCTTGACAGCCAATCAGGAGGCGCCACGTGGCTAGCCCGGAGGCCGCCACGTGGGCCCCAAGTTGAATTGAAAATGGCGTGTTAAAAAATTTTGTTGGGGCTCGGCAGGAATTGAACACTGGTCGCCCGTTTGAAAGTGGAGTGACCCGACCAATGGGCCACAATGGTGGTTCTTGTATTGCATTGGATCCGAAATGCATTTATTGTTTAAACTTTGTTTGGGCGGGCCCGAAAGGGGGCCAGCCCCGAAGGGCCAGCCCCCTTCCCATGGGACCTCCGCCGGGAACCACGGCCCAAGACCATCGGCGCGCAGAGTGGCGGATTAATAAACTTTGGATATGGTTATAAGTGGGTTTTATTATAAAACGATTTGTATTAATTTCAAACGTTTGAAACCGTTATATAATCCACCGATATATGTGAACAGAACGTCACATAACATTAATTGCCAACGTTTAAACCGCGCGGTTGATTTGGCGGATTCCGCCCTTTTTGGCGCCACCTCTCCATTTGGCTGCCTTATCTGCAGTCTTTCCACATTTAGTGGAGGTTGTTTAGGTGAAACTGGCAGTTCAGTAAATGGGGCATAACTTCTGCTAGGAGAGGTCTTTGAAGACGAATTGTTTTTTGATTTTGGGTCTCTTCGACCTTCTGAAGCCATTGGCATAGGTTTCACAGCCATCTGATGCCGTTTGTAGGTGATTTTGCTTCGTGGAAGTTCCAGGAGCCACTAGGGCCAAATCAGTTTGGGAGCTGCATTGGGAATTTTGCAACTAGTGAATGTGGAATGAAGGTCATTCCTGAAGTTTTTCAGCATTCTGAATCCATTTCTACAGCTCGTTTTTCCTTTTGAGGAATTCTTCTCACTGTTTAGCTTCAGGGAAGCTTTCAGGGCCACTAGGGCCATTTCAGTGTTGGAGCTGTTTGGGTGCTATGTTCATCCATTTTTGGTGATTCAAAAGTCTATTTCTGATATTTTCGACCTTCTGATTCTAATGGCAGAGGTTTCAGAACCAATTGAGGTTATCTTCACCTCGAAATTCTCCATGCAAGTCTAAAGGGCCACCAAGGACAATTGGGGAAAAGTACTGTAGCAGGTACAAATTTCATTGTTTAGTGTTTGGGAAAGAGCATGTTCAGCTAATTCCTATCTTCTGATTCTGTATTTACAGTCAGATCTGTCTTTCGAGACATTCTTATTCTTGTATTAGCCTTGTAGCATTTTTAATACAAGAGGACAAGCCTAGTTTGAGAGGCTTGGTCCAGCAGATGTAGCCCAGAGAAGGGGGTGAACTGCTTATCATTTTGATGTCTTTATTTGCTGAAGATGATATGCTAAACAAAACTGATATAAATTGTTAAACAACAAATATACCTAACTTGCATACACACATAATCACCTTCTCAGCTGCAGAAAGTTATTTGTCTTATTCCGCAAGACATCAAACTTCAAGTATGTGTATGTCAAAGACTTCTAAGTGTTAACTTCATTATTTCTTTAGGCAGAGTCTGTAGAGGGCCAGGTAGCCTCTGGAACTCATCCTCTCTTTAGAGGTGACATGTCCAGTGAATGCCCCTACAGTCTATCTCTGTATAAGAAATAAGAAGTTTTCACAATTTCAGAGGTCACTTGGAGTGTATAGCTCAATTTGAAATTTTGGGAAATGGATACCTTGCACTTTTAAACAAGTACATTCCATTTTCAGATCAGATGGTATCAGAGCTCGGGTTGAGCATTCCTTATGGTGAAAAATGGTTGCATGTATGAGTTTTCTTGAGTTGGAAGGATAGCTGTTGTTAGCTGAGTCTTGGAAAGGATTGAAGACTATTTTCCTTATCCAATTTACCTCAAGATTAACTATGGAAAACAAACTCCAATAGTGTGTTTTATGGCTACTTGATTTAGAAGGGACAAGTTGTCTCTCATTGTTGGACTTTGCATCCAACTCATCGTCCCACGCACATGCAGCAAGAAGACAAAAAGTTTGGTGCAAGTGGATCTATGGAGTCCATTATTGATGTGGAAAGGAAAGTTTCACATGAGGAAAATTTGCAGCAGCAAAAGTCGCCATGGAGTTGGCTTAGTGAGAAGTGGATGGACTTTTTATTGCAGTAAGTCATTACTCGTTTTGTACATGCAAATTTCAGATTGGTATGCATGTATTTCAGTTGAAAAGTTGATGCAAGATTGCATGTAAAAGCAGTTTCAGTTGAAAGAATTTCTTTGTTGTTGCAAAATTTCGCCATGGAGGTGTAAAAGATGAGTATGATACTCACTTATGTTGCAGCAATGTCTTTTGGCTCAGCTCTTGATTATCCACATGTTTTTGGGATGATGTACTTGTGGGTATTTGGAAAGAAGAGTTGAAGTTGCACATGTACATAGAGGTTGTATGTGTAATTAGCGAACTGTATATAGTTCATTGTACATGATACATACAAACATGTTTGTCAAGATGTATCTTGTTGTTTATCGACTTGTGTCGATTGTGTGCACACTTGTTCAGATTTTGTGTGTCATTGGTATAGCACATCTCATTGTCAACTGGTTGTTGATGTCATATGTTGCACAAGATGCTTTTGGTGTCGTTTGGTGCAGAGAACGAAGTGTCAGTGCAAAGCAGTGCAAGATTCCATGAGTTGGAAAGGCATGCAAGCAAAGAGGGCACAAAGTTCAGCAAGTGTCATTGCTGGTTTCAGTATGGCAGATTGGTATGGCAAGAAAATTTGGTTGGGATTCGACACAAGTACATGGCTCATTCAGCAAAATTCGCCATGTGAACAGTTGGCAATTCAGGAAATTCTTTTGGAGACTGAAGAGAAGAGAATGTTGTTATTCTCTCATTTTCTGTTCTACAGTTCAGTTTCAGAATTTCAGTAAGCTTTTGGGGACCAAAAGCCTTCTCATTTGGGAGGTGTGATCAGGAGCTCAGGACCAAGTGTCGTAAAATGGTCAAAAATGAAGGTGCTCAGAACTAGTTTGAACCTGAACGACCGGATAGAGCTCATCTTCCTGATTTCGGCGCCGCGAACGGTTCGAAAAATGGTCTCCGTATGCAAAAGTTATTCAAGTTCAAAGTTTTGTCAATTTTATTAAAAAAATGGCAAATTTGACTTTGGAAAATTTTTATTTAAAAAAGAATATTCCACAGAATATTCTTGGAATATTCCTTGGAATATTTCGCAGAATATTCTGGGGAATATTCCCTGGCAGCCAATCAGGAGGCGCCACGTGGCTAGCCCGGAGGCCGCCACGTGGGCCCCAAGTTGAATTGAAATGGCGTGTTAAAAAATTTTGTTGGGGCTCGGCAGGAATTGAACACTGGTCGCCCGTTTGAAAGTGGAGTGACCTGACCAATGGGCCACAATGGTGGTTCTTGTATTGCATTGGATCCGAAATGCATTTATTGTTTAAACTTTGTTTGGGCGGGCCCGAAAGGGGGCCAGCCCCGAAGGGCCAGCCCCCTTCCCATGGGACCTCCGCCGGGAACCACGGCCCAAGACCATCGGCGCGCAGAGTGGCGGATTAATAAACTTTGGATATGGTTATAAGTGGGTTTTATTATAAAACGATTTGTATTAATTTCAAACGTTTGAAACCGTTATATAATCCGCCGATATATGTGAACAGAACGTCACATAACATTAATTGCCAACGTTTAAACCGCGCGGTTGATTTGGCGGATTCCGCCCTTTTTGGCGCCACCTCTCCATTTGGCTGCCTTATCTGCAGTCTTTCCACATTTAGTGGAGGTTGTTTAGGTGACACTGGCAGTTTAGTAAATGTGGCATAACTTCTGCTAGGAGAGGCCTTTGAAGACGAATTTTTTTTTGATTTTGGGTCTCTTCGACCTTCTGAAGCCATTGGCACAGGTTTCACAGCCATCTGAGGCCGTTTGCAGGTGATTTTTCTTCGTGGAAGTTCCAGGAGCCACTAGGGCCAAATCAGTTTGGGAGCTGCATTGGGAATTGTGCAGCCAGTGAATGTGGAACGAAGGTCATTCCTGAATTTTTTCAGCATTCTGAATCCATTTCTACAGCTCTTTTTTCCTTTTGAGGAATTATTCTCACTGTTTAGCTTCAGGGAAGCTTTCAGGGCCACCAGGGCCATTTCAGTGTTGGAGCTGTTTGGGTGCTATGTTCATCCATTTTTGGTGATTCAAAAGTCTATTTCTGATATTTTCGACCTTCTGATTCTAATGGCAGAGGTTTCAGAACCATTTGAGGTTATATTCACCTCGAAATTCTCCATGCAAGTCTAAAGGGCCACCAAGGACAATTGGGGAAAAGTACTGTAACAGGTACAATTTTCACTGTTTAGTGTTTGGGAAATAGCATGTTTAGCTAATTCCTATCTTCTGATTCTGTATTTATAGTCAGATCTGTCTTTCGAGACACTCTTATTCTTGTATTAGCCTTTGTAGCATTTTTAATACAAGAGGACAAGCCTAGTTTGAGAGGCTTGGTCCAGCAGATGTAGCCCAGAGGAGGGGGTGAACTGCTTATCATTTTGATGTCTTTATTTGCCGAAGATGATATGCTAAACAAAACTGATATAAAGTGTTAAACAGCAAATATACATAACTTTCATACACACATAATCACCTACTCAGCTGCAGAAAGTTATTTGTCTTATTCCGCAAGACATCAAACTTCAAGTATGTGTATGTCAAAGACTTATGAGTGTTACTTCATTATTTCTTTAGGCAGAGCCTGTAGAGGGCCAGGTAGCCTCTGGAACTCATCCTCTCTTTAGAGGTGACATGTCCAGTGAATGCCCCTACAGTCTATCTCTGTATAAGAAATAAGAAGTTTTCACAATTTCAGAGGTCACTTGGAGTGTATAGCTCAATTTGAAATTTTGGGAAATGGATACCTTGCACTTTTAAACAAGTACATTCCATTTTCAGATCAATAAAACCCTAAAACATTCAAATTTCTAACTTCCGCGTGTTTCTGGCCCTATTGCGCAGGTGACAGACATCAGCCGCAACTGAGACAGAAACTTTTCCGGAAATCTGCCGCCGGGACACCCGGAGCTTCAGGTCGCACTTTTCAGCCCAGAAACTGTGACCTGGACCTCCAGGTTGTACTTTTCAGCCCATTACCTGTGACCTGCACAGAAAACAGGTCAGAACCTGCGACCTGCCAATTTTTCTGCTATTTTTCTGCAATTTTTCTGGGTTTTTCTGAAGCTTCTGTCAGGGTTTTCCAGCCTCTGTCTCAGCCTGTTTCGACCTGTTTCTGATCTTTTTTGCTCATCTAAGTGGGAACATAGCCCCCTAGGGCTTCATTACCCTCCACTTTTGGTGGAAGATTTTTTATCTGTTTCAGGTGTCTGTTTTTTCAGAGTTTCAACTCCCCCTTTTTCAGATCTGATACCTCTTTTTCAGATCTCTTTTAATCAGCTCTTCTACCTTTCAAATCACCTCCTGAAGATTTGTTTGGATCTACCTTTAGGGCCTCCTCCTCGCCCCATCTGCTTTTTGCTGATTTCCTCCTTTTTTCTAGCCACCTTGCCTCTGCCTTTTGGCTGTGTTCTGCCCCTCTTTTCAGCAGATTTCTCCTTTAGATCCCTATCCCTTTTGACCCTAGATCTATTGGCCTCTTTTTAGTGTGTTTTGACTAGATTTTTTCCCTCTGTTAGACTAGTTTTGAGAGACCCGCCTTCTTGGGTTAGGTCGATGCATTGTTAGCTGTTAATTTTCTGTTATTTCAACATTATATACTGTTCTCTGCAGATTTATTTTCAGTTATGCAGCACACTTTTCCTCTTTCTCTCAAAACGAAAAGGGTTTAAAAATTAAAATTAACACACGCCACACACTCACCCTAAGCAAAGAAGAGCCTGGTTTACACCGCCAGGAAAATACTTTAAAATCAATTGACATTGCACCTATGTGCCCTTGTTTCGACATTGTACTCTCTTGATTCTGCACCTCCCTGCCTTTGTTGATCTTTCTTCTTCCCCCTGTGCCGTGTTTGTGTTGTCACCATTGCGCCCCCAAGGCGCGCATCCCGGAGACTTCTTCGCCTTCACCCTTAGTTTCCGGTCGGTCGACCTACTCCCTCTTGTCGTCGACGAGTTAGTCCTCCTCCGAGTCCGCACTCTGACTCCTCTTCTGATTCATTGGGTTCTCCTTTCCCTTCTGGTTCTCCCCCTGTCACCTTCACCATGTCTGGTCCAGGGCCTAACGCTAGCGGTAATCCCGGCCCTAATGTCGGGACTACTACTAGCGGAACCGCCACAGGAACTACCTTGGCTGCACCTTTGCTCCCTTACATGGCAGGCCTCAGCCTCCCCGATCTCAATCAGTTGATCAATGACCCTATACGCCACAATGTTGGTTGGCCTGCTATGCCAACCAAGCTCCCCTCCGACATCCCTAAGTTCGAAGGCCTTGCTGGAGAAGATCCAACCAACCATGTCCGATATTTCCACATGTGGTGTTCCTCCAATTCCATTACCGATGATTCCATCTGTCTTCGGTTGTTCCAACGCACACTTACCGGTGAAGCTTCTAAATGGTATGTTGACTAGGCCACCTCTTCCCATACCACCTTTGCGACCATTGCCTAAGCCTTTTTATCTTATTTCCAGCTCCCTCTCCGATACGATACTGGTACAGAGCTTTTGACTTCTTTCAAGAAAACCTCTTCAACCCGCCTTTCCACCCATGTCCAGGAATGGCGGAGAAGAAGGAGCTTATGTTGAGCTCCCACCTTCGAAGATCAGGTTTATATGGACTGGTTCGTTCACACTCTCTTACCTCCCATTGGCAAAGATGTCGCCTCCCATTTCCCTCAAATCGAAGAAGCCGCCCTCCAAATAGCCTTGAAATATAACCTGATCTACGCTCAGTCTGGTTATGTTTATACCGTCCTTCCTGACCTCCCCAGGCCCGGTGGCGCTAACGCCCCTGGGGCATCTCATTCCGCTGACGGTATTGTTGGAGCCCTTTCTCATCCGTCTGCTCAACCTCCTATGGGCTATGGTCTCCCTCCGGGAGGGGCCAGCACCTCTAGCACTTTTCCCCCTCCAGGTAGCATGTATCTAGGATATGGCATGCCTCATCCTTTTTCCCAACCTCTTGCTTACCTCAATGTTGCCCAACCTAACCATTATCCTTATCCATAGCTTGGTGCGCCAGCTCCTCCAGCATATGCGCTTCCACCTCCCTTGCCTCCTCCACCCCCGCAATAGCACCTACAGCCCCCTCCAGGGCAATTCTTTGCACAGCAGGGCGCGACTAATCCCCCTTCTTCTCAAAGAAGGCGGAGAGGCACTCCAAATCAATCTGCCCCTGGTACTCTTGGACCCAATCCTCAAGGTACTGACCCTAACACTGCTAACCAGCAACAGGGCACTCAGCCCAAGCCGGACAAGCCTCTTCGCACAAATAAGCCTTGTTCGTGTTGCGGTGTTTACGGTCATTACACCCACGATTGTCCCCTCTTACCACAGATGCGACAGATGTGGGAGTCTCAAGCCACATTGCGAGGACAACATGCCTCCCCTCATGCTCCCCCTAATGTGACCACTACTCAACCAGCTGTGTTTACTGATCCTTTCCCCCAGCAAGGATTCATGGCCGCCCAATCACCTGATGGACAGGTCGCCACTCAACCTTCCCCTTTTGGTTCCTCCGATTACCAGATCCTCATGATGAACTCTGCTCCATCCCCACCCGTTGACCTTCACCTTCAAACTCGGTCTCGCCGGTACCCCAAGCCTTCCGCTCAGTCTGCCCCCGAGTCCCCTTCTCTAGGTTTTACAGAGCCTCTTTCGACATCCAATGCTCCCTTACATATCCCTCAACCCAAAGTTGAGGTTCATACCAAGATTCCTAAGGGACCATTACGCCGAAATCCTGCTTCTGGTTGAGCCTCTCATTCGTATCGCATAGTAGATGATTTGGCGCAATCTCCTGCTGCAATTTCCACGTTGGAACTCCTCCAATCGTGCCCTTCCCAAAAGAAGGCTCTGCTATCTGCTATGGGCACTGTAGATCTTGCCGATGACCAAATGATTGTTTTCGATGCCCATCAATCAGAACATCCTCCTCTTCCTACTTCCGTCGCCTTCCAAATCCTAGTAAAAATCCGGAATGCCAACATTTCTCGGTGCATAATTGATGAGGGGGCATCCACCTATGTGATGTCCGCTTCGGTTTGGAAGCAACTTAGATCTCTTGAGTTGGCCCCTTCCACGATCACCCTTCGAGCGTCGGACAGCCACGCCTCCCAGCCCATTGGCCTTTTTCATAATTGTCCTATCACTCTTGTGGGAAAGACTGTTTGCGTTGACATCGAAGTCATCGACGCCCCTCTAGATTACAACATTCTATTGGGGCGAAGCTACACCTATGCCATGTCTGATGTCCCATCTGCGGTTTTTCACAAGATGTCTTTTCCTCACAATGGAAAGATAGTCACCATCGACCAGTTGACTTATCATGAGCCAAAGTCTCACACCTCCCCTGAGACGACCATCTCTTCTATAGCCAATAAGCAAACCGTCGATTCCTTGACCAGTGTCTCTCCTGGTGTCTATAAAGACTCCTCTTTGCTTGGAACTTTTCCTAGTCTCCATCCTCCTCCTATCTCTGATCCCAGCTTATCAAATGTTTGCATGATGCAATCGTCTCAGGCTGCCCTTAAGCGGCCCGCTTCGGCTAGTCAGCAACCTCACCCGCGCCCACCGCAACTCGCCCCTAGCCATTCATCTCAGCCGGTCGACCCTCCTCCTTCTGGCCCCTCTTCTACAGCTGGTATCCATGAGCCCCTCTATCCTTATGGATCGATTCCTCCAGGCCTTAGCCACCTCAGAGCCGTTCCGCCCGGCCATTACCCCTCCGATCAGATACCGTTATTCATTCCCCCTGGAGTGTACTCGGTACCTGTTATGGCTACCCTCTCTCTCCCCAACCTGACCCTGGGCATACCCGTCTGGTACCTTGACACTCCAGCCGCTACCCCACCTGGTCACCCCAAACCCTATTTTTCTTTGACACCGGTTCAACCAGTCCCCATGACTTCTCCCGCTGCAACAGTGCCTCAGTCACCTCAACAGGAACCACCTCCTGTTGCGACCGCTTCGGGTAAGAAGGGAAAAGCTCGCAAGGGGGCATCAAAGGACAAGGCTGCCCCGACAAACCCTGCCCCTCCTCAACCTCCAAAGTATACCATCCAGTGTGCTTTGTGTGATGTTTTCGGTCACGCCTCCCATACCTGTCCTGAATTGCTTCATCTCAAGCCCATGGTTAATGTCACGTTCCCTGAGTCCATGGTCCCGGAAGCCTCTGTTACTTCTGTGACCACGGCCAAGAACCCCAAGACTATTCACACCAACCACCACTGTGCTTTGTGTGATTTCCATGGCCATTACACCCACCTTTGTCCCTGCCTCGAGGACTTCCGCACCTCTCTAGCCGTGGTCCGCCAATTCGAGGCCAAGCGCTATGAGTCCACCTCTCCCCTATTTGCGCATTTTTCTTTGGCAGAATGACCAAACATGACTGCTCCCATTGACATTCCTCCTCCTGATGTCAAGATGACGGAGCCTTTGTCCAACATTTTCTACCTATCATCATCCATGAGACCCTCGGGGAACATTCCATCTGAATCCTCCCCTGTTGTTTCCCTTGACCTTCCTTCAGCAATCACCTTGGGATCAACATCGGTAGATCCTTTATCTACTTACTCTTTTGTCACCCCTCGTGACGATACGCATGTGAACCTCTCTTCTCATGATGATGATTCAGGTCGCTTCGCCACGTCAGGTGATCTTTCTTCCACCAGTCACCCCATCTTCTATCACGATGATGACATTATGGAAAAAATCCCCACCCCTGACTTTATCTATTCCCCCTTACATCGAACCCATGCGTTCACACCACATACACCTTGTGGCCATTACATTGAAACCCAATGTTTGGGTAAGGGGGCACCCACATTTGAGAGACCAAGAGAAGCAATTCTCCGCAACTCTCCTAGTGTATCTAGTCGTGTTGACTTTAGTACCATTATTCTTCCACATTTAGAAGAACCTCTAGAGTCCCATATCACTTCAGATCACTCTAGGGATGATACCCCTTATCATTCCCTCATCTTCCATCAGCAACCCAATCTCTTAGACATTATTTTTGACCAACCTATGGGTTTTCTAGGTGAGCGTCAGTTCATTATCTCCAAATCCTCTCTTTGGGATAGTGACACCAGGTATGCCAACCCGAAAACTTAAAGTCCATTTGCTTCATATATGCAGTACTAAAAGAGATTGGTAATCCTCCATTTCCTTTCACAAACTGCATAACCATAACGAAAACAAATGGCACACCACATCATTAAAATGTGTTTAGATTCCCCTTTTTCTAAATACATTTTGGCATGACCACACCATGCTTGGGGGCACCTATGCCCCTCAACCATAACCCTCCTCAAAATCGAATTTCTACACTTGCAACACTCATACTAGGGGCACCATTTGGCCTCCATACTTATCCATGCTCGTGTTGATGTTCGTTGTGCGCTCCCATCTTGTACTCATGTTTTCATGGTCCCCCATTAGACCTTTACTATGTGGCAGCACCATCAAGTCACCCTTGTTTAGAGCATCCAAGTGGAGTCATCATCGTATTCATGGAGTCTATCCCGAGTCCCTTTGTACCCCGCTATAGTCCTCCATCTGTCATTGCTTGGTCCCTCTCTTGTGTCGCACATTATGGCCTTCAGTCCCACTGTCCCCTATCCCTCATGATATTGTGTTAGTCGCTGCCACGTCATTCCTGCCCTTTATGCTCTAACAAGGGAAGTCGTTCATTCACTACTCAGTCCCCTCCATTCCATCATCATCATTGGTATTAGTCTGTCAGTCGCTCTACTATTTTCTCTCGTGCCTTAGTTGAGGATCCCTTATTGCCTCACCTATGGCGGATCTCCTTCTGTCGACATCAGCTCCTTCATTCCAGAAGACAGGTCTAGAGGGCGGTATACCTTGGTTCCAGCTTCTTCCACTTCCAATTGGTGCTCGGATTCTTGCAAAGGGACTTCTATTTCATTTTGACTCGATTGTTTCTCCACTCAGCCTTCCTCAAAGATGATCGAGATCCAAGCTTGCTTGATGGTTCAAAGGATGCGGTGCCAGTAGCTTTTGGTGATCTTCGGCATGTGTGAGATGTCTCAGTCCTCATGAGGGGGTGGCCCTGTAGGTAGCCCCCCACATGCCCGGATGACCTCTTCATTGCAGCCTTCGATGCAGCTCCATATCTTTGATGATGTCGGCCTTAGCCGCTTGCAGCACCTCTTTGATTTGCATGTATCAGTCAGATTTTGTGAGCCCTTCCCCACTTGTAGGGGGCATTTGGGTTGTATTTGTATCTCATGTACTCATATATTATTGTATAAGTCCTGGCTGTTATCCCAGGCACAGCATGTATATGGGATCCCTCATTGTATTTCTATCTGGCTCATGTTTATGCCGGTTGTACTTTATGGTTCGGTCCCTTGTTTACTGGACACACTATTCTTTTGTACTTTGTCTCGGCGGGCATAGGTATGCCTCCCCCGCCACCTTTAGCACAGGTACCCTCTCATAAAAAGAGACTTTTTGCACCTGTAAGTCTCGTCTCCTCAAGGTCTAGTTCTTCAGCACATTAGTCTACCTCACATTTCTCTCTCTGACTTCCCTTTTGATGTCTGGTGATTGAGTTCTTACAACGTACTTCGGTCATACGATTTTCTCCTAACACTCGCACGCTAGGGGGCAATCTGTTACACCGTTTTTTGGTCATCTAACCTACTATCATTAGATGAACCCAAGTACACCACGTAAGACCAATTTTACACTAAGTAAAATTGCTTTCACTATGTAAATAAACTTAATAAAACACATTTATTAGGTTGTTTATGGTCTAAACAGGAAACCCCAAAAGGAAATATTAAACAAACCTATATTTGTTTGATTTTCCTGGTCATGTTTAACCCAAAACAAAGAAATTAATTAGATAAATCTTTATTTATCTTATTATTTTCTAGGAATAATTATTTAAACCCTATTTAAATAATATTCCTTGTTAAATATGACTAAATCACCCATAAATAATTAAATAAATCATTATTTATTTGATTATCTTTCAACCACTTCCTTAAAATGATAAATAAATCATTTATTTATTTATTATTCACAACTAAAGGGATTTGACCCAAGTCAAATACTTTTTCCCTCCAACAAATATAATAAAATATTCCATAAAAGGTGGATCTAGATTTGGTTAATGTTATTTTAATCATGCACCAAGATCTAGAACGACCCAATATTTTGTTATAAATAGGAGGGTTTTTCCTACCATTCTTCACCTTTTGTTGCCTATTAGATCACTCTGGATCTAAACTCTTGGTCTGACTTTGAGCCATTATCATTGTCATATTTTCCTTTATTTGCTGTGTGAGCTCCCTTTGAGTTCTATCTTTGTCTGGGTTTTCTACACCAACAGGAGAGAGAAATGCTAGATCTGAAGTGCTGAGGACTTCCAAGAACCCATCCCATCGAGGAGAATTGGAAACACCTTCTTGTTTTCCTCCCAGGTGCCCTTAATACAAAAATTCTTTCAAAAAATATTGTTCTTGTCTTGTCTATTGGATGTATGGAGCAAAACCTTATTTTTACTGCTTAATGTCTCTTTATGCATAGATCTGGTTTTCTGCAGCACTTGTCTTGATCAACTAACCACAGATCTGAAGATATTGGCAGCCATATTTGATATTAGGGCTATAAGTTATGCGTAGCTAAAGTGGTATTTTTTCGTACACTTCGACAAAAGATTCATACTAACAACTTTAGTTGTGCATAAAAAAATCCCTAACAGCAAATATGGTTGTCAATATCTTTAGATATGCAGTTAGGTGATCAAGATAAATGCTGAAAAAATCTAGATCTATGCATTAGAAGACATTAAACAGTAGAAAAAACAAGATTTACTCCATGCATCCAATAGACAAGACAAGAATATGTTGAATGAATTTTTTATTAGGGGCACCTGGGAGGAAAACATAGGAGGGTGTTCCCAGTTCTGCTCAATGGGATGTGTTCTTGTAAGTCCTCAACACTTCAGATCTAAAATTCCTCTCTCTTGATGGTGTACAAAACCCAAAGAAAAAATGGTAGAAAAATATGACTATGATGGTGGATCAATAGTCAGACCAAAAGTATAGATCCAGAGTGATCTTTAGGCAACAAAAGGTGATAAGTGAATGGAAAAACCCTTCTATTTATAACAAAATATTGAGTTAGTCTAGATATTGGTGCATAGTTAAAATATTGTTAACCAAATCAAGATTCAACGTTTATGGAATATTTTATTATATTTGTTGGAGGGAAAAGGAATTTGACTTGGGTTAAATCCCTTTCTTTGTAAATAATAAATAAATAAATGATTTATTTATCATTTTAAGGATGTGGTTGAGTAATAATCAAATAAATAATGATTTATTTAATTATTTATGGATGATTTCGTCATATTTAACAAAGAATATTATTTAAATAAGGTTTAAATAACTATTCTTTAGGAAATAATAAGATAAATAATGATTTATCTAATTATTTTCCTTGTTTTGGGTTAAATATAACTAGAAATATTAATCAAACTGCTATTTAATTAATTATTCCTTGAGGAAAATAAAAAAAAATGTAGATTTATTTAATATTTCCTCATGGGATTTCTTGTTTAGACCATAAACAACTTAATAAAGGTGGTTTACTAAGTTATTTTTATAGTGAAAGCGATTTTGCTTAGGGTGAAATTGGTCTTACATGGTGTTCTTGGATCCATCTAATGATAATAGGTTAGATGACCAAAAAATGGTGTAACAGATTGCCCCCAAGCGTACGAGCGTTAGGAGCTAATCGTATGACCAAAGTACGTTGTAAGAACTTAATCACTAGACACCGAAGGGGAAATCAAAGAGAGAGAAGTATAAGGTAGACCAAAGTGCTAAAAGGACTAGACCCTGAGGAGGTGAGACTTACAGGTGCGACAAGTCTCTTTTGTAAGGGAGTACTTGCTATAGGCGGCAGGGGAGGCATACCTATGCCTGCCGAGGCAATAGTACAAAAAATAAGACATCCGAAAAACCACAAGACTGGCCACTATAATAAAAGCTGGCATAAACATGAGCCACGTAAATAACATGATAATGAATCCCACATGCATATTGTGCCTGGGATAACAACCAGGACTTGTACAATAATATCTGAGTAGATGAGATACAAAAACAACCCAGATGCCCCTGTAAACAGGAAAGGGCTTTGAAAATCTGACTGATACATGCAATCAAGAAGGTGTTGCAAGTGGCTGAGGCCAACATCATCAAATATATGGAGCTGCATTGAAGGTTGGAGTGAAGAATTCATCCGGGTATGTGGGGGGGTACCTGCAGGGCCACCCCCTCATGAAGGTTGAAACATCTCACACACACCCGGGAATCACCGGTCCAATCTGTTGCATCACTAAACCATCAAGTATATAGATCTCGATCATGCTGAAAAGGAGCTAGAGCTGAGAAACAATCAAGTCAAAAGGCTAGAAGGAGTCCCTTTGCCTGATTTGAGGCACCAAACAAGATTGGAAGCTGGAACCAAGGTACACCACCCTCTAGACCTATCTTCTGGAATAAATGATATGATGTCGACAGCAAGAGGTCCGCCATAGGTGAGGCAATAAGAGGTCCTCAACTAAGGCACAAGATAAAATAGTAGAGCGAATGATAGACGCACACCAGGGGTGATGATGAAAAATGGGGGTTACTGAGTAGCGGATGGACGACTTCCATTGTTAGAGCATAAAGGGCATGGATGACCTGGCAGCGACTGACACAATATCATGAAGGATAGGGGACAGTGGGAATGAAGGCCATGATGTGCAACACAAGAGAGGAACCAAGCAATGAAGGATGGAGGACTATGTGGGATACAAAAGGGCTCGGGATAGACTCCATCAATGCAATGATGACTCAACTCGGATGCTCTAAACAAGGGCAACTCGATGGTGCTGCCACACAGAGAAAAAGGTCCAATGGGGACCATAAAAGCATGAGTATATAATGGTTACTCACGACGAAGATTGACACAAGCATGGAAAAGTATGAAGGAAAAAGCGTGCCCCAAGTACGAGTGTTGCAGGTGAAGAAATTTGATTTTGAGGAGTGGTGCAGTGACCCTTTGTGACCAAAAAGTGTTCTGGTGAAGTATCAAATCACGAAAAACTAATGGATACCCATTTGAGGGCATGGTGAGAGCTTTCCAACGGTACAGACGGTTTGGAAAATTGAGCTACGGTTTGGTCACAACATGCGAAAGAAAAATCATGGGTTTTTCTTTTAATAAGGCATTTTCCCTCCAAATTCATTCATTTTCATGTGGGGCTGTGGTGAATGTAGAGAGGAGAGAATGCCCTAAATCTTGCGACGATCGTAGCGGACAAACTGACTATTGGAATCAAGATCCGTCAGTTGCAGGTAAGAGACCTAACCCTACTCTTTCTTTTCAGTGGATTGAAAGTTTAGATTAGGTCCCTAGGGCTCAGGAACAGACCCTTACTCCTCTTCACGGCCGGGTCACACTTTTTGGGGCAAAAAGTGCGACCTGGATAGCAGGTTTGGGAAAAAAACTGCGACTTGTCCCAAGTTTGGGCCTGAAAAGTGCGACCTATCAGGGAGGGGTTTTTCTATGCTATTTTTTGGCTAAGCACTAGGTTTTTATGATGAGATACATTTTTTCCTATCTGTATACTGACAAATATGATGGTTTTGTGCAGATAAGTTGGAAATAATTAATATTATTTGTATATTAATGGAGAAATGGTTACATTGTTGTAACGTAGCTCCTTAAGTTAGGATTAGTTCCTAGGATATAGGAGTTTTTTACAACTTCCTACTTCTTTGTGATGTACTTATAGTTGTATCATTTGATTAATGAACGTAGAGTGTACTCTCCATTTGTGTGTAGTCTCCAGGTGTAGTACTCACCTGTGAGCTGCAGTTTCTATTCAATCCACTTTTTATCTTGGTATCAGAGCTCAGACCGCGTGAGTCTGATTTGTTTTGAGAGCCTTAGTGGCTACGGTGCACACAGGAGCTTCGTGCTCACAGGAGCAGGTGCTCTGCAGCAAAAGCCTGACTCACAGGTCTCGGATGATTTTTTGGAATCTCTCTCCGAGTTACCGTGAGGGTTGGCGCGGATTTTCTACTAATAGTCGCACCGAAAAGCGCAATTGGCGCGACTACCAGGTCCATACTCATGCCAATCTCTCTCTTTGGCAGTTTTTCACATGGGATTTTCCCGGTGGTGGTATATCTGAGTCACAAATGTTATTGTCAGTTCTGCACATGGGATTTTCCCAGTGGTGGTAGATCTGAGTCGCAGACACATTTGTTGGCAGTTCTGCACATGGGATTTGCCCGGTGGTGGTAGATCTGAGTCGCAGATACATTGGTTGGAGGTTCTGGAAAGGGGATTTTCCCGTTGGTGGTAAATTCAAGTCGCAGACACAGTAATTATCAGATCAGTGGAGGATCCGAGTTACAAGAACAATATTGGGCTAGATCGTATGTACTTGCTCAGACTGCATGTATTGAATTTCTGTTAGTGTAGCTTGTAATTATTCAACTAGTTAGAATCATGGGAGGGTCTGGAATCAGATCAGTCCAGTATGAATAATACCATAGAAACATATCTCAATGAGTCCAAAAAACTCGATGGGTCCAATTTCACCAATTGGAAGTTCAAGCTACATACATTGCTTGAGGGAGCAAATGCGTGGTTGATTGTCACAAGCGATGAGCAGAAACCAAATATTGTAACAGGAACAACCGCACTTATACAACACTGGGGTAAAAGGGAGAACAAAGAAAAAGTCATACTGAAGATGTCCGTCAAGGATAATGTTATCCCACACATTAGAGATGGCAAATCGTCCACTGAGATCTGGATGACGCTCAAGAATCTATACCAGACACAAAATACAAATCGCATCTTGTCACTCAAAGGTAAGTTTTTTGCGATGAGGATGGAGGAAAATGAATCTGCTGCAGCATTCATTATAAGGGTTAAAGACCTGAAGGACAGATTGGGAGACATTGGAGAAAAGATGTCTGATTCCGATCTAGGCACAATTACATTGAATGGAATGAAGGATGAATATCAGATGTTCATCACAGGATTGGCAGTGAGGGATAAATCCCCTGCATTTGAAGAATTGACAGGAATTTTGCTACAAGAAGAAGAGCGGCGGTAGAATTTAAGACCGCAGAATGACGATCTTGCTCTAGTGGCGAAGAGGCGACAATTTAGAGGGAAGAAGCCACAACAGCAACAACAGCAATAGAGAGGAGGTAGCACGTTTCAAAAGAGACCATTTAGAGGTATGTCTGCAGACAAATTTTCAAGCAAGAAATGTTTTTACTATGGGAAAATTGGCCACCAAATTAGGTTATGTTTTAAGAGGCAGACAGACGAAGCAAGGAATAGTCAGAGTAGGCACAAAGGATATTTTATTAATGAAGATGAAGACTATAGTTATGAAACTCGACTATATGTAGTTGATTGTGTGCTTTCAGCTTCTAAGGAAGATGAGGACGACATGTGGTATGTCGATTTTGGCGCATCCTCACATATGACAGGTAAGAAATAATGGTTTGAATTTCTTGAAGAAACTTCATGTGGATCTAAATTTTTTCTAGGAGATGACAGAGGATATGAGATAAAAGGGTATGGTGATATTCCAGTAAGATTTCCTAATGGTGACATTAGACATCTTAAGAATGTACTGTATGTGCCCGGGATTAGGAAAAACTTGATCTTTGTATCTATGATAACAGATCAGGATCTGCTAGTTGAATTCTTCAAGACATGTTGTGTCATAAAGGATAGCAATATGGAAACAGTTGCATCAGGAGTGCGTGTGGGGAACCTGTACAAACTAAATGTCAAAAGCATGCCACAACAAGCCATGGTTGCAATAGGATTGACAGCCGAAAACCTCTGGCACCAGAGATTCGGTCACCTTAATTTACAATACCTCATGTTACTTCAAAGAAAAGGTATGGTCGATGGACTCCCTGTTTTTCATAGTGTTCAGTTGGATTGTGATGGATGTGCATTAGGGAAAATGCATAGAGAGGAATTTACTCTGCATATTGATCGAAAGAGAAGAGATATTCTAGAGCCGGTGCATACATACATATGTGGACCTATGCAGGCCAGGTCGCTAGGTGGTGCATATTATTTTCTTCTGTTTACTGATGATTGCACTAGATTCTCCTGGATATATTTTTTAAGTAAAAAGAGTCAGACCTTTCAGTATTTTAAAGAATTTAAAACTTTGGTAGAGAAGCAGACAGGAAAATGTATAAAAATTCTCCACTCATATCAAGGGGGAGAATACAGGTCGGGAGAGTTCATGAATTTTTGTAGATATCATGGGATTTTTGAACAGTTTACAGTGCTTCATACACCACAGCAAAATGGAGTGGCAGAACGAAAGAACAGAACTCTTGTGGAGTGCGCAAGAAGTATGCTTCAAGGTAAGGGTCTATCAAATGGTTTCTGGGCGGAAGCCATCAACACTGCTGTTTATTTAAAGAATAGGAGTCCTACTAAATGTCTTAGCTTCAAAACCCCCTTTGAAGCATTATATGAATTCAAACAAGCAGTGAGTCATTTAAGAGTATTTGCGTCAAAAGCCTTTGCCCATATACTCAAGGTGGATAGAAAGAAGTTAGATCCTAAAGCCATGAAATGTATCTTTGTAGGATATGGCATTCAGTTTAAAGCATACAAGTTATTTAATCTCGTGACTCATAAAATATTTGCAAGTCGAGATGTGATATTTCATGAACAGGTTGAGGAAGGAAAGGATGGCATTAATAATGAATGGCACATTCCATTATTGTTGGACGAAAATAGCAGGGATAATTAAGAGTAGGAGCAGGAAGAAGAAGAAACAGGTGATGTAGTCAATAAGGCAAGCCTATACAAGTCTGAAGCAGACAGATTTGAGGTAAGTCCCCTACCAAGGAGATCAGGTAGGCAGACATAATTACCAGCCAGATTGAAAGACTATGCTTTAATGAAAAATATTTTAAACATTGTAGAACCCACAAACTATAAAGAAGCAAGTCAATCTGATGAATGGAGGACTGAGATGAATGAAAAAATTGAATCAATTACTAAAAACCATACATGGGATCTAGTTGAACTGCCTGAAGGAAAAACGCCCATAGGTTGTAAGTGGTTGTACAAACCTAAAGTGAATGCAGATGGGAGTTTAGAAAAGTTTAAAGCTAGATTGGTAGCAAAGGGTTATTCACAACAATAGGGAATAGATTTTGATGAAACCTTTGCCCCTGTAGCGAAATTAAATACCATTAGAATGCTAATTTCTTTAGCAACAAAATATAGGTGGAATCTACACCAGTTAGATGTTAAGTCTTCATTTCTGAATGGTGAATTGAAAGAAGAGATTTATTTAGTTCAGCCTGAAGGGTTTGTTAAAAAGGGGCAGGAACATCTAGTTTGTAGATTGAAAAAGGCATTATATGATTTAAAACAAGCACCCAGGTCGTGGTATGAGAAGATCGATTCATTCTTCTTACAGCATGGTTTTCATAGGAGCATGAATGATCCAAATCTGTATACCAAGTATAATAAACAGAGGCAAATCATTTTTATTTCTTTGTATGTAGATGATATGATTATAACAGGTAATGCAGATGCTCTGATCAAAGGAATCAAACGAAAGATTTCGCAAGTATTTGAAATAAAGATCTCGGAAATCTCCATTATTGCTTGGGTCTGGAAGTATGGAGAGACTCTGGACAAACTTTTCTTCCTCAAGGGAAGTATGCCAGAAGTCTACTAGAAAGATTCAGGATGGAGCAGTGTAAGTCAGCAGCAACACCATTGCAGCAAAATCTAAAGTTGTGCAGTGACGATGGCACTAAGGAGGTGTATGCCACTATGTATAGACAACTAGTTGGGAGTCTGATATATCTTACTACAACTAGACCAGACTTGGCATACTTTGTTAGTGTGCTGAGCCAGTTCATGTCTAAACCTCTCGAAAGTCATTGGGTTGCAACAAAGAGTGTGTTGAGGTACCTTTGTGGTACTAGTGATTATGGTATTTTATACACTGACACATCTGATGTTACTCTAGCAGGTTTTTCAGATTTTGATTGGGCAGACAACCTGGATGATCGAAGATCTATCATAGGTTATGCATTTAGTATTGGATCCGGGGTCATAGCATGGAGCAGCAAAAAGCAAATTACCGTAGCTTTATCTTCAGTTGAAGCTGAGTACCAAGCGTTGTGTGCAGCCACATGTGAAGCTATCTGGTTGAGAAGACTTCTCAATGATGCAAGAGAAGAACAGAAAGAAGCAACTACCATTAAAAGTGACAACCAGAGTACCATCAAGCTAACATAAAATCCATTATTTCACAAAAACACCAAACACATCGATACTTAGTTCCATTTTGTTCGAGAAAAACTTCAGTCAAAGGAAATATTTTTTGAATATTGTAAATCTTGTGACAACATAGCAGACATTTTTACTAAGCCTCTTGGGAGAATAAAGTTTGAATTGTTTAGAGGGATGTTAGGAATTTAGAGTAATCCTTTCTCCATTAAGGGGGAGAGTTGGAAATAATTAATATTATTTGTATATTAATGGAGAAATGGTTACATTGTTGTACATAGCTCCTTAAGTTAGGATTAGTTCCTAGGATAGAGGAGTTTGTTTACAACTTCCTACTTCTTTGTGATGTACTTATAGTTGTATCATTTTATTAATGAATTTAGATTATACTCTCCATTTTTGTGCAGTCTCCAAGTGCAGTACTCACCTGTGAGCTACAGTTTCTATCCAATCCAGTTTTTTTCTAAATATGGCAGAATTACGGATCAACTAGAGAGAGAGAGACCTGGGCACATTATGATCGGAGATCCGGGAGGATCAAGGTGTCCGCAGTGCTTTGGCCAGGTTTGGGGTTCTGAATTTTGTGGATAACCCTTTGATGAGAGTTGGAGAGCCATTATTGGCCCAGATTTTAAACTATTGGGATCCGGACCATGAGGTATTTATAGTGCAGGGGCACCAAATCGAGTTGACGATCTAGGATATATATTTCCTGACTGGTAATACTTAGCCAGTATTACCATGTGGGCGGAATATCATAGAGTTTTTAGAGTGCCATTGTCGACCAAGTCTTCAAGTCAAGGGGACTCGGATACCCATCGGGGATTTGGAGAGGTTAGAGACCTGTGATGTGGCCGTAGTGGTGCTGCGGATCCTGGGAAACCAGGCACTCCATCACAACATTGGGGGGGAAATGATGCTTGTGGAGAGTGTTTTGAGTGGGACCTACTATGGGTGGGCCTAGATAATGTTTTCATCGTTGAAATGACAATTGTCGCTATGCAAGCAGCAAGTGAACCATGATTGTGCATATGTACAGTTTTGTGCTCGTTCTTCTTTGAGAAGATCTTGACACTTCGACCTCGCATACAGCTCCAAGATGGGGGCCCAAGAGAGCTTAGGATGTGCCGGTGGGAGCGACTACTATGCAGAGGAGGAGGTGGAGCAGTTATATGGGTGTTCTGTCCTGTTCTCTTTGTTCATTGGGATCAGATGCCACTGTATATATATGACTATCCCTATAGTGGGATGAGTTATTATGGGGACCTAGATCTGCCTCTGCCGCCTGGTCGAATATGGGGACCCGATGGTAAGTGAAAAATTGCTAATCTCTTATGTGCATGTAAAGTTATAGAATATTGTATGTGGTACTGATTCTTTTACTTTTGGTATGCAGATACAGTAGAGGTAAAAACGGCTGGGTACATGGGACGACCTGCAGTATCGGGGGCCACAGGATCTAGTGGATCGAGGGCATAGCAAAATGAGGATGCAGCAGCCCTCCTGGAGGATATCCGTCATATATGTGAGAGGCTTCTAACCGGTGTTTCAGAGTGTGGCTGGCAAGACTTAGATGACCAGTACATAGAGCCATGTATTGGTCTACCCTCTGAGTGGCGAGGGGTCATGTGGCGCATGGAAATGGCTGGACAGGGTATGCGTGATCTACGAGCTGTGGAAGAAGAGCCATTGGCTTAGGATCCTCTAGATAGTGATTAGTGTGTAGGGGCAGGTTGTGCCCCCAGTTTTGATTTTTTGTAACATGATATGGGCCTGTCATATGTATCAGAGTTGGTGGACTCTAAAGCATTTTAGATGACACATATTATGGATATGCATTGTTTCGATATTTTTATGTTATTGTCTTGTGTTAAATGCGTGTGCTAAATGCCAATCTAGAATATGGTTTACAATGCTATCTACATAGTGATTTTATGCTCTAGGTACATGACTGAATGTAATGATTTCAAATTCACGCATCAAAAGCTTCACTCGTAAATATCTTCTGAAAAGAATAGGATTATGCACACGATAGACACCATTCAATTGCATGACAAGAAGCAGGGAATCTAATTGAACATGAAGATGGAGGATGTGATGTGAAAGGGCATCAGCTAATAAACCCCACACTGCATCATATTCGGCCTGATTATTGGTAGCAGTACCAATGCATACACCATTCGAGAGAACAAGCGAATGCAAGGGGGTAGAAAAGGCCCAACCTACCGAGGCTAGATTCCGGGAGTAGCTACTTGCACCATCGGAAAAACTGACATAAGGTCTGGACGGGGGTCCATCTGAAAGGTGCCACAAGACAATAAATGGGAGGATGAAGAAGAATGTTGGCAACCTGAGCGCAAAGTAGAAATCGAACGCACTCCACGGAAGGGAGTGATCTGGGTAGGATGTCTACTACTCACATGCCGCTGGTTAGGGGGAGTGTGGGAGCTACTGGAGGTGTAGCTTGAGCTCAGGACATGTAAGTCACCAAAGGTACAAATGACAGCATCCCGTTTATGGGCAGGAAAGATGAAGTCAAGGGTGGACAGGGCTTCCATGATGTCTTCATCACAAAATAAGGGGGAATGACTAGAGGAAGAGAGACCACGTGACAAGGCGAAGCTACTTGACTCATCATCATGAGAAGAAAGGCTCACATGCGCATCGTCACGAGGGATGAAATAAGAACAAGAAGGTAAAGGATCCACTAATGTTGAGCCCAGGGTGATCATTTAAGGGAGGTCAAGCGAAACAACAGGAGAAGATTCAGAGGGAGCTTTTGCCGAGGGTCTCATGGATGATGATAGGTAGAGGATGGTGGCCGCATGCTCTGTCATCTCAACATCAGGAGGGGTAATGTCAATAGGAGTGGATAAATCCTCAGTCTGGCCTGCAGCATACTGTGCAAGTATAGAAGAAGCGGATTGGTTCTACTCAATCTCCTACTCCCGAACTACATCTAAAGGGGCACGATAATGCGTAAGGCAGGGACAATTATGATATTAATGGCCATGGAGATCACACGAACCACAAGGTTGGTTGGTGTGAATAATATTGGTGTTCTTGGCTACAATCGATGAAGAAGCAGAGGTTTTAGGGACCGTAGACTCAGGGAACGTGCTTTAACCATGGGCTTGATGTGGGGCAACTCGGGACAGGTATGGGTGGCGTGACCGACGGCATCACACAAAGCATAGGGCTTTGGAGGCGGAGGAGGTGCAGGGTCAGTCGAGGCAACCTTTTCCTTTGAGGCCCTTTTGCGAGTTTTGCCTTTCTTACCCGAAGCGGTCGCAACAGGAGGTGGTTCCTGTTGAGGTGGCTGAGGCACTGTGACAACGGGAGAAGTCAGGGGGAACGTTTGAACTAGGGTCAAAGCAAGATAATTTTTAGGTTGACTTGGTAGGGTAGCGGCTGGAGGATCAAGGTGCCAGATGGGAAACCCAAGGGTCAAGTTAGGAAGAGAGAGGGTGGCCATGACAGGTGCCGTATAGACTCCTGGTGGGGGAGCTAGGAATGGTATCTGATCGGAGGGGTAATGGCCAAGTGGGACGACTCCTAAATGGTTAAGGCCTGGAGGAACCATTCCAGGAGGATAAGGAGGGTCATGAGTACCAGCTGAAGGGCCAAAAATAGGAGGTATAGAAGGTTGAATTGAAGGGCTAGGAGAAGGCTGTGGAGGGCGAGGAGGCTACTGACTAGCCGAGGCGGGCCGCTTGAGGGAAGCTCGAGACGATTGCATCATACAAAAATTTGATGAGCTGGGATCAGAGAGAGGAGGAAGAAGACCAGGGAATGTGCCAAGCAATGAGGAATCTTTGTAGACTCCAGGTGAGACACTGGTCAAAGGATCGACGGTTTGCTTTTTCACCACCGAAGAGATAATGGACTCAGGGGAGGTCTGAGACTTCGGTTCACAATACGTCAACTGGTCAATGGTGACTATCTTTCCTTCATGAGGGAAGGACATCTTGTGGTGGACCGCAGAAGGGATAACAGACATCGCATAATTGTACCTACGACCCAATAGAATGTTGTAATCTAAGGGGGCATCTATGACTTCTACATCAACGCAAACAGTCTTGCCCGCAAGAGTAATAGGACAATTGCGGAATAATCCAATGGGCTGGGAGGCATGGCCATCCCACACTTGGAGAGTGATCATGGAAGGAGCAAACTCAGGTGATCCGAGTTGCTTCTAAACCAAAGTGGACATCACACAGGTGGATGCCCCCTCATCAATAATGCACCGGGAAACGTTGGCATTCCAGATCTTAACTAGGATTTGGAAAGAAACAGAATCTGGGAGAGGAGGATCCTCTGACCGGTCAACATCAAAGACAATCAATCAATCTTTGGAAGGATCTAAAATTCCCACGGCAGATGGTAGAGCTTTCTGTTGTGAAGGGCATGACTGGAGGAGTTCCAGCATTGAAATGGGAGCAGGAGACTGTGCCAGATCATCTACTATGCTATACGAATGGGAAGCTTTTCCAGAAGCAGCATTTCGGTGTAGTGGTCCCTTAGGATATTTGTATGAACCTATGCCCTAGGCTGAGGGATCTTCAAGGGGCCATTAAGTGTCGAAATAGGCTCTGTAGAGACCGAAGGAGGCGACTCGGGGACAGACGTAGCGGGAGGCTTGTTATACTGACAGGACCGAGTCTGAAGATTGATGTCAACAGTTGGCCGTTGATCAGAGTTCATCATGAGAATCTGGTAATCGAAGGTACCAAATGGAAGAGGTTGAATGGCCACCTGACCTTCAAGTGGTTGGGTAGCCATGAATCCTTGCTGAGGGAAAGGATCGGTAAGCACAGTCGGTTGACTAGGTGCAGGACTGGGAGGAACGAAAGGGACAACTTCTTATCCTCTCAAAGTTGCTTGAGACTCCCACAGCTACTGCATTGGTGGAAACAGAGGACAATCATGCGTGTAATGACCATAGACACCACAACAATAATAGGGCTTGTTCGTGCGAAGAGGCTTGTCCTGCTTGGGCTGAGTGCCCTATTGTTGGTTCATAGTGTTAGGATCATTACCTTAGTTAGGTCTAGGATTACCAAGAGTAGACTGATTTTGAGTGCCTTTCCTCTTCTTTTTGGAAGGAGGAGGATTAGTTGCGCCCTACTATGCATACACCTACCCCTGAGGAGGCGGTGGCTGTTGTTACGGGGGTTGAGAAGGCAAGGGAGGAAGGGGTGCTAATGTTGGAGGAGCTGGAGCACCAGGCTGTGGATACGAATAATAAGAAGTTTGGGTAATAGTGTGGTAAACAGGAGGTTGGGAAAAAAGAGGAGACATGTCCTATCCTGGATACGTGATACCAGGAGGGGGAAAAGTGCAGGAGTTGTTGCCCCCCCCCCCCCACCCCCCCCGAGGAAAACCATAGCCCATGGGAGGTTGAGCATACGGATTAGAGAGAGATCCAACGATACCATTAGCGGCGTGAGATGACCCCGGTGCATTGGCACCACCGAGTCTGCGAAGATCAGGTAGAACAGTATAAACATAACCCGACTGAGCATATTTCAAGTCATATTTTAACGCAATTTGGAGAGCAGCTTCTTCGGTTTGAGGAAAGTGCGATGCGACATATTTTTTGATAGGTGTAAAAAGAGATCTAAGGAACTAGTCCATGTAGACACGGTCTTTGAAGGTAGGAGCTTGACATAGGCTCTTTCTTCTTCACCATTATTGGACATGATCGGAAAGGCGGGTCGTGGATGATTGATGGAAAGAATTCAAGAGTTTGGTACTAGTGTCGTAACGAAGGGGAAGCTGGAAGTAAGACAATAAAGCCTGAGCAATAGTTGCAAAGGTGGTATGAGAGGAAGGGGCCTGATCAACATAACACTTAGAAGCTTCACCTGTAAGCGTACGTTGGAACAACCGAAGATGGATAGAGTCATCGATAATGGATTTAGATGAACACCACATGTGGAAAGATCTAACATAATTTGTAGGATCTTCTCCAGCAAGGCCTTCAAACTTTGGGATGTCAGAAGGGAGCTCCGTCGGCATAGCAGGCCAACTAGCGTCATGGTGTATAGGGTCGTTTATCAACTGGTCAAAATCGGGGAGGTTAAGGCCTACCATGAAGGGGAGCAAGGGCGCAGCCGGGGTAGTGTCCGTTGCGGTCCCACTAGTGGTATTCCCAGCATGAGGGTCAGGGTTACCACTAGCATTAGGTCCTGCACCATAAATGGTGAAGGTGACAAGGGGAGAACCGAAGGTAGGACGAGAAGGAGAACCCAAAGGACCAGAAGAAGAGTCGATGTGCGGACTCAGTGGAGGACTAACTCGAATCCTATGTGAAGGAGTAAGTCTTCCTATCGGAAACTAAGGATGAAGGCCAAGAAGTCTCTGGGATGAATACCTTTGTGGCACAATTATGACGACATAAACATGGCACAAAGGAAAAAAAAACTGACAAGGGTAGGGAGGTGCAAGATCAACCGATTACAATGTCAAAACAAGGGTAGAGAGGTGAAGGATCAATTGATTTCAGTGTTTTAGATTCTTTGCTTGGCGGTGTTAACCAATCCCTTTTTCGCTTAGGGTGTGTCTGTGAAGTGTGTAAATTTTAATTTTTAAACCCATACGTTTGTAGAGAAAAAGAAAAAGTGTGTTGTATAGCTGCAAATAAACTTGTAAATGACAGTATATAAGCCTGAAAAAACAAAAAATAAATAGCTAATAATGCAATAATCTAAACCCAAGGAGGCGGGCCTCTCAAAAACTAGTCTATAGGTGAGTGAAAAAAATAATCAAAACACACTAAAACAGCCAATAGATCTAAGGTCAAAAGGGACAGGGATCTAAAGGACAAAATCTGCTGGAAAGTGGTGCAGAAATAGCAACAGATCAGAGGAAAAATTGTTGTAAAAAGAGGTGGCGAAAGGCTATCTCTAGGAGAGAAGTGGAGTGAACCCTAGAGGAAAACCCAAACAAAGCTAAATGAGGAGATTTGGATGGATAAAAAGCTGATATGAAGCGGATCTGAAGGTGAGGTATCAGATTTGAAAAAATGGCTGAAGACTCTAAAATTTTAGACAACCTGCAACAGCAAAAACTCTTCCACAAGAAGTGGAGGGTACTGAAGCCCTAGGGGGCTAGGTTCCCACTTAGTTGAGAAAAAAATAACAAGTACAGGTCCAAAACGGGCAGAGACGAAGGTCAGACAACCCTAAACAGAGGCTCAGGCAAACCTAGAAAAATTTCAGAAAAATTCCCGCAAAAAGTCCAGGTCGCAGTTTTTGACTTGTTTTCAGTAGAGGTCACACTTTTTGGGCAGTAAGGTGTGCCCTGAAGGTCCAGGTCATAGTTTTTGGGCTGAAAAGTGCGACCTACACTTCCGGCACTCTCAGTGACAGATTTCAAAAAAAATTGTCGTCTCAGCTGTAGCTGATGTCTGTCACCTACGCAATAGGTCTGAAACAACACGGAAGTTAGAATTTTTATCATTTTAGGGTTTTATAGGTTAAAAAAAACATCAAGAAAATAAAAAACAAGGGGCTGAAGATAAATCCTAGGGTTTGAAGCAAATCAGAAAAATAGTAGCAGTCGTAATCGTAAACCCATGTGGAGTCGCCAGTTGTTAGTATGAATCTTAATTCCAAGCGTACGAAAAAATACCACTTTAGCTATGCATAACAACATCCCTAACAACAGATATGGTTGTCAATATCTTTAGATCTGCAGTTAGCTGATCAAGATAAATGCTGCAAAAATATAGATCTATGCATTAGAAGACATTAAACAGTGGAAAAAACAAGATTTACTCTATGCATCCAATGGACAAGACAAGAATATGTTGAATGAATTTTTGTATTAGGGGCACCTGGGAGGAAAACACACGAGGGTGTTCTCAGTTCTCCTCAATGGGATGGGTTCTTGTAAGTCTTTAGCACTTCAGATCTAAAATTCCTCTCTCTTGATGGTGTAGAAAACCCAGACAAAAATGGTCGCAAAATATGACTATGATGGTGGATCAATAGTCAGACCAAAAGTATAGATCTAGAGTGATCTTTAGGCAACAAAAGTTGGTAAATGAATGGAAAAACCCTTCTATTTATAACAAAATATTGAGTTAGTCTAGATATTGATGCATAGTTAAAATATTATTAACCAAATCAAGATCCAACTTTTATGGAATATTTTATTATATTTGTTGGAGGGAAAAGGAATTGGACTTGGGTTAAATCCCTTTATTTGTAAATAATAAATAAATAAATGATTTATTTATCATTTTAAGGATGTGGTTGAGTAATAATCAAATAAATAATGATTTATTAAATTATTTATGGCTTTTTTAGTCATTTTTAACAAAGAATATTATTTAAATAAGGTTTAAATAACTATTCTTTAGGAAATAATAAGATAAATAATGATTTATCTAATTAATTTCCTTGTTTTGGGTTAAATATAACCAGGAATATTAATCAAACTATTGTTTAATTAATTATTCCTTGAGGAAAATCAAACAAATGTACATTTATTTAATATTTCCTCATGGGATTTCTTGTTTAGACCATAAACAACTTAATAAAGGTGGTTTACTAAGTTATTTTTATAGTGAAAGCAATTTTACTTAGGGTAAAATTGGTCTTACATGGTGTACTTGGATCCATCTAATGATAATAGGTTAGATGACCAAAAAATGGTGTAACAAATGGGGCTGGATCACTTTGACTGGGTCAACCTAAACCAAATCGACAACGTTGCCATGGAGGAGTGGCCATCAATGAGGTACAACGTAGTTTTAGATGGAAATGCTTTGTGTGAATGTAGTGATATTTTTGGATGGGGCTTAGGATTTGCAAGCTCAAATTCTATTTAAGGAAGAGGATGGCAGCAATATGGAGGTTGTTGATGTATATGATATTTCTGAATATATGGTCTGTTTAGACATATATATTTCTCTTGATGTTTAGTTGAGATAGAGTGTTTGTTTAGCACAGGGTGTTCCTGATCGGGAATCCCACATCCATTAAGTAGCTCTTCAAGGATTCTTGCATTACGTTGTCCACTATCTGGATTAAGGCTAGGCTTCTTCTTTCAACTACAACACATATCCTATTGAGGGTTTGGTTGTTTTTGCAAGCTGCAGCAAGTGGAGACTAAATCTCTATATCTAGGCCATTTCAGTGCTCCTTTTCAATGGAGGAGGTTTCCACTTCATTGGGAGGAAAGTTTTGGAGGGCATTGAGCTCATTTTCAGATCTTGGCATCAGACTAACTTTATTTTGATCCCTATAACATATTTTTACTTCCAGATCTGCATTATTTCTATAGGAGGAGTTGTAGGGTGGTATGGCACATCATTTGGAGAGTTGATTTTCTAGTGATGGGGATCTTCCCTTCACTTTGAGAATCTATTGGAGGAGGCTATTTTAGTGATCATATCATATCAGCCACACTTTCCAGATCTGTATTTTTCAATAGATATACGGTCTTAGATCTCATATCTACAACTTGTACTTGGTGTTTTGCTGAAAACCCTTGAGGGGTTCTTTAGAGGAGCTTGTATAGTGCATGGATCTGATACAGATCTAACTTTTGGAGCACATATCAGCTCTAGATCTGATGTATAATCTATTTCTATTGCAGAGCCAATAAAATAACGTTGTAAGGGTTTTCCAACTTTTATATATGGTTGCAATACCTCTTATTGCATGATTTTTGTCCATTGGAGGCTTGTATTTCTTGTTATGCACCTTATGGCCCATTTCTTATGTATATTTTGCTACTATAATAACATATGAAAGGTCTCCATATTGGCCTCTTGCTTCATAAATGATGATCTACGTTATTTTTCCATCATTTTTCACTATATTCCTACTTTTCCCATTTGGGAATATTACAGAATAATACAGTGGTATCGGCGCATAATCTTGGCACAACCTATGCATCTTGAAAAGCCAATATGTCATCTGAAGAAGGAGAACCTCTTACTGATAGAGAGAAGAGGTATCAAAGAGAAGACTTACAGAAGAGACAAAGGCAAGTCTTCATTATTGGGAGAAATGGAGGGAAAGAAGTTTTCATAGCTTCTTCTCCAAACTATGCATGAGATTAAAAGATAAATCAAGGGAATGAGGAGGGAAAGACATGAATATCCATCAATAAGATTTTCACATGAAGAAAGCTCCAGTTCTTCATATTATGTGTGTGATAATTCAGCCACATAATCAGATCTACAGCATGGTACCATGAGTACATTCTTTTCAAGAGAAGAAGAAGGAGAAACACCAAAGGAGGAGACTCTTGGTGATTATCTCCAAGAATATGAATCTCAGTCCAGAATATTCAAGGAGCATCTAAGCTTCCAAGGGTTTTTTCAACTCAAAGAAGATATATGACAGTAAATGCAATAGAAGAAGAGGGTGCATGCAGCACACTTTGGGTAGATTCTTTCTACCTACTTTTGATGGGTCACCCAAGAGCACAACCAAGGCTTGGGTAAAGGAGCTAGACACATATTTCCAACTGCATCAAGTTTCAGAAGAGGAAGCCATTAGAGTAGCAATGCTGCATCTTGAAGGTAAGGCTTATGCTTGGTGGTTATTTGAATCTTCTTCATTGAATAATGTAAATATATCTACTTATGAAAAGTTCACAAGGAGGTTAGTGAAAATATTTGATATGAAACAATCTGAAACTTCCCTGGGAGAGAAAACCAAACCTAAGAAATCAAAACCTTTGCATGAGTTGGAAAGATCCATGAAACCAACTCCATTTCAAAACATTTTTGAGGGGTTTAAATATCTACAACATGATTTTTAAGGGCAAAGGCCCCACTTCAACAAGAACTTTCTTCTCAAGAAGGAGACACGAGGATTCCTTTTTCAAAAGGAGATCAAGACAAAGGATCTCTTAATGATGAGGCATTATCCATAGATTATGAGAAGGAAGAGGAAGAGCTGGAAAGTTCCTCCAGCGCTATGACATCGGGAGGAGATCTACTTCTATTTGGAGATGGAGATGAAGCAATTGCTTCAACTACAGGAGTTATTGTATCTTTTCAAGAAGTTCCAAGGGATCTTACATATGAAGATCATGAGAAACATGTGTCTATGGTGATAGGAAATGAGACAAAACAATGGAGGAAGTGTGTTCCAACATTGAATACAGTCTTGGGGACACACACTATGATATATCATTCCTTTGTGATCAAGACTCTTGACACCAAGGAGATGTTGGGTTTACATGGGTTGATAACATCTAAGAAGACACCTTAGACTATGATGACTTGCAGGAGGTAGTGGAAGATGAGAAGGAATGGAAGCATCCAGTGATTGGATACATGCACACCCATCCTTTTCAGGAGGTTTATGCTAGAAGCAGGAGAATGATTTGCACAGTGAGGGCAGGGACAAATCATTCCACCCAAATATACAGCCTATTATAGGCCTTGATGCTTCATTACATGGAGGCATTCCACCAGGGAGACCCCCTGATTAGAATATGACCAGAGAGTTCTCTCAACATGTTGCACCACTCATAGATCCAAGAGGAGTGGGAAAAATGGGAGTTCATTGTACAACGCTGAGATTCTTGGGTAGACTCAAGGAGGAGGGAGACATTCTCCCAACATCGTCATTACCCGCTCTCATTTCAGATTCTACGCTAAGAAAGGAGCAACAAGGGGATGATAACAGCCTTCCAATATGTCACTTTGGCATGGGAGATGTCAAGGAGGAGGAAAAATACATGAAAGATGATTTCTATGATATATCATCAACGTTGTCCCTTTAGAGGATATATCCATACTGGAAATCCCAGCTATTGGTGGATTATTCCAAGGATATTTTCACTTGTATGATACTTTATTACCATCTACAAGAGGAGGGATATTCAGTTAGAGATGAGGTCATCTACTATCATGGTGGGACCTTATTGTCTAGAGCTTCCGAGCTCAAGGAGAAGTTACTACAAAGAGCACATGAAGATTTTCTCTTTAGCCACACTTATTCCATGAAGTCATACAGCACTATCATGGAGGAGTTTACTTGGGAAGGCCTTGAAGATGAGGTATATCAGCATTTGAGGAGATGCATGGACCATGTGGAGATGGTAGAGATACATATCTCCATGGAGGAGTTATCACAACCACCTCTTTCCTCTTTTGGAATGAGAGAGGATCTACCTATGGACCACTCCATTTTTATGAGAAACAATTATGGTAAGGAACATATTTATGTGCATGATGTTTTACTTCATGATTATTTTCACTCCTTTACCATGTATATGCAGGCCATTGCTCCAAGCAAGAGCATTCTTCCTTACAAAATTCATGGCCAAACTTGTGCCATAAACATTGTTGAACATGGCCACTCCCTAGGAGGATATAGGGAGATGATAAACCATTCAGGGTGCACTCCAAAGGCACCAAAAATTTCTCACATTTTCAAACTTGTGAGAAAACTATGGCAACAAGTAAGTGGTGGGAAAACTACTTACCATATCATGATTTGAGGCAGTCAGGAGATATACTTCACTGGTTCCACATGTGGGACTATGATCCACCTCCATTATTGCATCTAATTGTTTATGTATCATTGTTTTTTATCCCATATATTAATGATGTGCTTATTCTTCTTATGGGAGTGATTAGAGGGAGGATGGAAGGATTGGATGTCCCCTTTGGGAGAGAGATTCTCCATGGTTCTTATGTTTTAAATTTCTAGGAGAGTATTGGACCATCCATGATTGTTACATTGGGTCTCTTGTTTCCTTATGGGATGAGCCATTTGGGTAACTTGAGCACTAGGGAGGTGCCTCTCATGAGTAAATGGGAGGATTTTTTCTATGAATTACCATTCGGGAGGGTGATTCATTTTATATGGATGATAGCTTGGAGGATGGAGCTTCACATGGGGATGAAGGTTCCCTATATTTTTTAGATCTATCCTTGCAGTTTCATGAGGACAAGAAACATTTGGGAGGGGAGGATTGTAATATTCCTAAATTAGCATACAACTAATTAGAATATTAAAATATAATTTTTCTTTCTTGTTTGATGAATAAGTGGGTGAGGAGACCCATAAATCTCTTTATTAGGAATAAAACCACTTCTCATGTGAAAGTGGAACATTTTTTCAGCTTAATAAAGCATCCTAAGGTGTGAACATGGGCTAAAGCATGTGGACTGGGTCAACTTTGACTAAATCAACAACGTTGTCATGGAGGAGTAGCATTCAATGAGGGAAAACACAGTTTTAGATGGAGACACATTGCATGGAAGTAGTGTCATTAATGGATGGGGCTTAGGGTTTGGAATCTCATTTCTTATATAAGGAAGAGGATGGTATCCATATTATTCATGTTATGATATGTTATATCTTCTGAATTTATGGTATGTTTAGACATATATCTTTCTCTTGTTGTTTAGCTGAGATTGAATGTTGTTTAGCACCGGGTGTTCCTGATCGGGAATCCCACCTCTTCCATTGAGAAGCTCTTGGAGGATTTTTCACTACATTTCCACATTTAGGTTATAGACCAAGCTTCATTCTTGTCGTACAACACAGTTACTTTCCAGATCTGCGTTATTTTGATGAGCTGTTGTAGGGAGTGTTTTATTTCCATTGAAGGGATCATCCCTTCATTGAGAGGGTTCTATTGGAGGAGTTCTTTTAGATCTACATTAGATTCAGCCACCTCCTTCTATGTGCTTCAGTTGCAGTCCATCTTCAGCCCTAGGGCTTTAGATCCACCATCTATATTTTGTGTATTTCCGGAAACCCTTCCTAGGTTGTCTAGGAAAAGTGTATGTGAGCATAGATATCCATTTTTGGCCTTGCATGAGCATGATATTTTCAGATCCATTTACTTATATGTCCCAGCTGTAGTATAAGTCATTAAAACTATGTTGTGCTTTCTTTAGTACTTTGTGTAGCAGTGTATTACATGTTTTGGGTGCATTTTGGCATTGGACGCTTCTTTTGCCTATCTTGAGGGGCTTGATCCCCAAGATCTTGTACTTATTTATTTTTGTTATACATAATACCATGGATCCATCATTTGGCTCACATGTAATGTTTTGATACTTGCTACTATTTCTATAATCATGCACTATATTCCTACTTTTTCCCATTTGGGAATATTACATTGCTCTTCTCCCAAAGTTTCAGTCCTCACATCTTCCTTTTGCTCCACATATACTCCCTCATGAATGTCAAAAAATGTCTCAATGGAAAGTGCCTATGGTTTTCTTTTGTCAAACCTCTTTACCAACCTTTTAGTGAAGTCTTCATACATAGTCACTATTGCATGTTTAAATTGGTTGAACCACCAGCCATTTGCTTCACCCTCAAGGTGTAGCGCTACAATCTGAATAGCCTCTTCTTCCGCTACTAGGTGTAGCTATAAGAATGCATATAAATTCTCCATCCAATATTTTTCCATGATTTTGGATGACCCATCGAATATAGGCAGAAAAAATATATTCTGCATGTTTCCTTTTCTTCTATTGCTTCTGCAGGGTCTTGTAATATTCCAAATTAGCTGTCAGCTAGTTGGAATATTAAAATTTTCTTTTGTCACTTAGATAGATGAATAAGAGGGTAGGGAGACCCATAAATCTTCTTAGTAGGAATAAAATAACTTCTAACGTGAATGAGGATCATCCTATTAGCTGGATAAAGCACCCTCATGTGTGAATAGAGGTTGAAGCATGTGGGTGGAGTCAAGTTTGACCAAATATATAACGTTGGTATGGAGGTAGTGGATAGTTAATGAGGGAAAGCACAATGTTAATGGGAGGAAGTCTCCATGAGAGTATTGGCTTTAATGTATGGATCCCAAGGTGAGAAGGCCCACAAAGCACATAAGGAAGGGAAAGGCAGTCATAGAGAGCATTATGATTATTTCTTATGTTTTGGTATTTTATGTGTTAGTCATCAATAATTTCTTGTTGTTCTGAAGATGACTAATGGTCATAGATTCCTAGAAACAAGATTTATAAAATATTGTGGTTCTAGAAATCTCACTGCCTTCACTATCCTAAATCAAACTATTTCACCATATTCTTCCTCTCTGCCTTCTAAAGTTCACCTCACTGCTCCAAAAAGACTTCATTTTCTGGGCCTACTGATCTCATTTTCACTACCCTACCCACACTCTCATTCACTCCTTTTTTCCATCTTAAAAACCCATTTTTCCCTTTAATAAACCCTCATGGAGCACACCCCTATTCCTCATTTCCATTTACATGTATTAAACAATGTAAAAGTCCACTTTTACATTGTTTAAAACCCAAACTTAAGCCTATCGAGTCTCCTTCTTTTATGTATGTTTCTATATTAAAGACCCGCCCTTATAAAATAGGCCTTAATACCCTTTTCTTCTAAACCCCAATGCTCTTGCACTCATATGGTCATAACCTCCACTTATCCCTAAAGCCCTTTCCCTGTATAAAAATATCCTCCACCCCTTCATTTCATAAAACATGTAAAACCTTATAAAAGGGCTCATAAACCCTGTTTTATTAAAAACTGGGCCCCACCTTCCACCATGCCCAGCATCCCTCCCAAAACCTTATAACTTAACCTGTTTTTGTTAAATTATTAAGGCCACTGGCCCCATCCTTCGCTTAACCCCACCATCCAACGAAACCTTGCCAGCTGTCCTCCACTTCCGCTGGCCCGATCACCTACTCGCCACCTCCCGAATGTGCAATAGTCGTTGATCTCTTGTCCTGCGATCTGATGGTCCCCGATGCATATCGCATATATAATTGCGTCGAGGTTAACATTTTACGACCCACGCGAAATAAGTGGTTTTTCCCTGCCATGTGTCGTGTCCTGGGCTATATCGCATGCCTCCCACCAAAAAAAATTTACTACCCTTTCTCCATGCGATAAACCGCTTCTGGTTTTCTAAAACTGCTTGCCCTCCATGCCAAATTTCAAACCCTCCCACCTCCATTTGAACTCTTGCTTGGTTCTACCTTCGGAACCTTGTCCCTTGAAACATTTCTTCCTCTTCAGAACCCTCTGAAAGCCCAAAACCGTAGAAAATGCAGTCATGCGCCCTCCCCGCAAGTTTTAAAGTAATAAATTGTGTTTTTTTTGCAGGTTCAATGGAGAAATTCCTGAGAGGCATTCCAATGGTCATAAAACGACCAAATTAGCCCCTGGATGACAATTTAGGAGCCTAATTTGAATTACAGAGGTGCCAAGGCCTTATATCAAAGATCGGCCATCATGAAACATGATCATCAATGGTCAAAGAAATCCTCCTGCCATGAAGAAGAGACTTCCCTGCACACAGAAGACAAACATAGTCAAAGGAAACAGTAAAGAGAAGAATATGAAAGATTAAAGGGCTAATTACCAATTAAGAGAAAAAACAGAAGATTAGCCAATCAAAACAAAGATTAAATATTAAGGTAAATAGTGAATAGGTTAAAATGATAAAGACATAAGATCAGGAAGGTTAATCATGAAGGATTAATAAGCAGGTAGAGATAAAACAGATTAAAGAAAAACATAAATATAAATAGATAGACAAAGTATAAACGCAAAGTTTAAAGGCCTAATACAGATTTTAAAGATAAAGCAGAAGCAGATTAAGCCTAGAAATGCATTTGAATGACTAAGCCTATGGCAGTTACTTCTTTCAAAGATATTTCTGCCACCTAGTGCTTTGTTTCCTTCAATAAAGCATTAAAAACTTATTGAACCCAGTCAGAGATATTTTCTTTCTGCCAAGTAGTTATTGTAAAGTTATGAATAGGCCTTAAAGTCAAACATTTCACCTATATTCCCTTAGAAGTTAAGATAAGAATTATTATTCAAATAAATATCTGTAGACATTCCTGCCTTGGGCCTTGCATGGTCTTCAAGGCAAGAAATTCATTAAATCTGTAATAAATGACACCCAAACCCTAGATTATCCTTACCTCCTCATTTGCAAATAAATATTGCATTTGAGCTCATTATCTTGTTGGCATTTGATGACTCTTTGAAGTAATACATAGTCTCTTGGAAGTTGAAAATAAATTTATGTCTTGGAGCTTGTGAAAGCCTTGATTTGTTTGTTGATGGAGGAGGCCTGCTTTCAGAATCCTTGAACTTGGTTTTTGGTGAAGTTCTTCTAATCTTTTATTGTTTTTTCCTATTTCATTATGTTTCCATCTTTCAATATTGCACTAGAGCAAAGCATTTAGGCTAAGAATTTTTTCTGAAGGCACCTTAGTTATGTTTTTTCTTCACTGCCTTAATGTTTTCCTCTGTTAGGACGTTTTAGAGAATTCTTAATTGCTCTCTAGAACCCCTAAGCTTGTTTATTTCATGAATGGTTTAATACAGTAGGTATCAAGAATGATTTATGGCTAGCCCTGCTTATTTGATATCACTAAAACCTTGTTTTTGAAGTCTCTCTCTAAAGTACCATTACTTAGGTCTGCCAAAGAGGTTTTGTTTCGATCATACCCTTTGTACTTGCTTAAATAATTGTTTTGGAGATCTTCATAGCTATAATCAAGGATGTTTAGGCATTCCCTCTTCTCTGATTACATTTATATGTGTGTCTTAAATGTCTTCTATCCTTGAAGGTGAAATTACTAGAAGTTAAATGAGTTTCTCGCCTTCTATATTTCATTTGAGTGTTTGTCTTGAATAATTATCTGCTTAAGTTGAATCAAATAATTTATGGTTTACCCTATCTATTGATTGCCTCTTTGTGCTTATGATATTTAAGTCCCTTTTGTTAGAGGTACATGATAAAGGATTCTTAATTTCCCTTTGTCCTACTTTTACTGTGACAATTGATGTCCATCTCATTGCCCTTGAAAACCTTGAAGATCCATTGACCAAGTTAGATTTTCCTTGTGATGCTCCCTGATATGTTAATGAACCTATCATGACTTTTATAGACTCCATTGCCCAATGACTGTGAAGTTTTCCTCATTCTATCTATTCGGCTAGATCATCTTACCCAACCAAAACAAATAACAAACCTTGCATTAAAAAACTAGCCTAAAATTGACCATCTAAAGAAAAAAAGTTCATATCCTTTGCATACAATAGAGAGAGCCCTCTATTAGTCCAGGAAGGCTAGGTCCTAGGACTCCAAAGACTGGTTTCATGTTACCCTGTGCATTTGGTCTACCAATTTGCTAAATCACAGGACCCTAACATTCTGGAGATCACGGTGGGACCTTCTGAGTTAGTGAAAATCTAATAAGTACTCCTTAGAACTTCAGAAACCCTTTTCCAAACATAGGAAACTCAAACTGATAGCCAATGAGTAGAATCTAGTTGTTTCCCCATCCTAGCAAGGTGATGACTCAATTGTAGGACACTAATTCAAGCCTTAAGGGCTACATACAGAACTCATAAAACCCTAGAAAAACATCCCTAGATTGGTTTTTATCAATTATTGGTGGTGGGCCACAAACATGTATCCTCAAAACAGCTAAACACATCCACCTGACAACTCCACTAGCCTCCAGAAGGCATATTAATTCACTAGTTCTCATTAGACTTCCTTATGATTGTGTCAAAATACCCCTGAGAATTTTACAAGCCTAGTCCTATATTGTGTAAGTTTACTAAGAATTAAGAGAGGTCAGCCCTTCTGAGAAAAAATAAATAAAAAATAAAAAAATCATAAATTTCCAGCCTCTCTAAATTTTGAGTTTGAAATCTGGCTTCACAGAGGATCAATACCAGATATCATCTAGACCCAAATCCTCCTACCATAGTTGATGACCAAGAAAATATTTTGTGGAAAACTTCTAAATCTGGAAAATTAACTACTGTTAGGACTATTCATAGAGCAAGATTTGTTCCTAAACATCTTACAGCTTTGTAAGATTCTCAATTTTACTTGCACCATACAAAGAACCTATTTAGAACCAAGTCACATAGTGAGATTCACCAGACTGACCTTGAGCCAACAGATTTGCAGCAGAGTTCCAGTAGAGAAGCCTCTCCTTCCACCCCTCCTGATTTCAAACTTCTCCATCACTTTAGCTTTTTCCATACCAAATATTCTCATAATCATTTTGTTGGTCCAAATAATTCCACCACACCCAACTACACATCAGTTGGTGTCCCGTGTTTTGATATTTTGGAAAATCAAAAGACAAGGCAACATCAGAACTGATCCGAATGGGAAATGGCATCAACCCATGGTATTCATCTACCCATGTTATCCATCCACCCATGGAATTTACCCATGGTATTGTAAACATCATCGACTCATGGTATTCATCCACCCATGATATTTATTCGCCCATGGTATTGTAAGTGACCCATGGTATGTATCCACCCATGGTCTTCATCCACACATGGGATTTACCCATGGTATTGTAAGTGGTATCTACTCATGGTATTGGCCTATGGTACCTACACATGGTATTGTAACTCAAAAAAGGCTATAAATAACAAGCCTCAGTTTTTAAAAGGACAAATTTTCCGCCACAATGTAGCTTCTACAGTTATTCTCTGTTTTAATAAAACAAGGTCCTTTGTGGTTTTATTTGTTGTCCTTTTTTTTTTTTTTGGCATTCTAATTTTGCAGATCTTGTCAGATATATTTCAACTTTTTAGATCTTGGGGTCCTCCCACCCAAGATCTAGATCAGTGGTATCATATTCAGGTTACGTCTCCATGGGAATGAGGGTTTGAAACATATTTCAGTTTCAATGTTCTACAGCAATCTTCAACAAAATCCATGAATTTTTTTGGGCGGCGAGTTTTCAGATCAGATCTGGAACTTTTAGTGAAAAATTTTCAAAAACAAAGACCAGATCTAGATTCCTTGTGAAAAAATATTCAAATTAAAAAAACAAATCGGCCAAATTGGAGTTCGGATGAGGGAGATATCGCTTATTCAAAATCAGCAATGTTGAAGTAATTGTTCTGACGACAATTCATGGATGGCGGCTCTCCTATCATTTTTCATATTTTCAGTGAAAAATTTCAGAAAAATGGATATAGATCGGAGCTCCTCTTGAAAAATCACCCAAGTTCAAAAAAAAAATCGGTCGAATCGGAGTCCAGATGTGGGAGTTATTGTTGATTTAAAATCAACTATTTTTTCAGAAATTTTGTGACAGCGAGAGTTCCAGCGCGAATCTGAGAGTATAGAGTCTCCAGATAGTGGTTTCAAATACATGAGAAGATGCATAATGATCATTCCATTTTCAAAAATAGGTTATAATAAATATTCTGAGTTATATTGACTGAGTTATGCTCATTTTAAATCTGGAGCAGCATTCGGAGTGGGTTCCCTTTGGAGACGTGCCCTCCCACCCCGCTTTAGTAGGCACCTGCTTCACATTCATCAGTTTGATCATGGGAGAGTTCAGCTTGGGTTATTTGGAGACGTGCCCTCCCACCCCAAGCTATGTAGGCACCTACTACTTCATCAACAATCAGCATCACGGTTATGGGTCAACCGCACAAAATCATTTTCATCGAAGTCCATTTGCTAGGCCGCACACTATTAGTCACACAGTTGGTCACAAGCATTACAGGGTATATCTATCCTCGGATCTTCGTTTTTCATGGTTTTGGTTCATCCACAAACCCACACTTCATCGAAGTCCATTTGCTAGGCCGCACACTGTCAATATCACAGTTGGTCACAAGCATTACAGGGTATCTCTATCCTTGGATCTTCATTAATCATGGTTATGGGTTCACTACACAAAACCATTCTCTTCAGTGGCTCTTCATATTCAACAAAATCTTCTCAGGAGGGAACTTCACGCAATGGGGACCATTTCTTCTTAAGGAGGGAGGAATGATCCGAATGGCAAATGGCATCAACCCATGGTATTCATCTACCCATGTTATCCATCCACCCATGGAATTTACCCATGGTATTGTAAATGGCATCGACTCATGGTATTCATCCACCCATGATGTTTATTCGCCCATGGTATTGTAAGTGACCCATGGTATGTATCCACCCATGGTATTCATCCACACATGGGATTTACCCATGGTATTGTAAGTGGTATCTACTCATGGTATTGGCCTATGGTATCTACACATGGTATTGTAACTTAAAAAAGGCTATAAATAAAAAGCCTTAGTTTGTAAAAGGACAAATTGTCCGCCACAATGTAGCTTCTACAGTTATTCTTTGTTTTAATAAAACAAGTTTCTTTGTGGTTTTATTTTCTTTGTGTTCTCTCTTTTTTTCTAGCATTCTAATTTTGCAGATCTTGTCAGATCCATTTCAATTTTCTTAGATCTTGGGGGCCTCCTCCCAAGATCTGGATCAAGAACCAATATTTAGAGTTACAGGATCTAGTCTTCCTATTCTCAGAGAGGGATCTCTCAAAATTTTGTTTGCAAAGGTTTATCTTGTGTGCTTAGCATATGGATTTTAGACTAGTTATTAAGTGCAGGTGTTTGTTTGTTTGTTTGGTTGGGTTGACATAGCAGAAAATGAAATATCTAGGAAAGATATATAGAATAGAGAAAAATCTGGTTCATTGGGAAATGGATTCAAAAAGAGGTCATAACATACTCATCAATGGATATGGGATATCAGAGGGCAAATCTAACTTGGCCACGGGATCCTTTGGTTTTGGAATGAGATGGACATCAATGATTTGGAAAGAGAAGTTTAATTCTCAATGAAGGGAACTTGAAAACATAACTTGAACAATAAATAAATTTGATAGACAGGGCTAACCATAGATTCTACAAACATTCTTTAAGAAAATAATGACTTCAAGACAACTTTCAAAATGAAATCTAAGATTCGGGGAACACCCTATTTCCTCAAAGATTTTATTTCAAATGACTTAGAAAACATAAAAGATTCACTGATAATTGCAGTCATGGAAGAGGGAACACCTAATACATCTATGATTACAACTATAAAATTCCTTCAAAACAATTGTTCAAGCAATGACAAAGGGCAAGATCGAAACATAACTCTTTGACTAACTTAAAACAATGGTACTTCAAAGGGAGACTTCAATAAAAGCTTTCAAGTGATAATAGACAAGCAGGGAGAACCATAAATCATGCTGAAATCAACTATTTGAGCTATTATAGAAATAAACAAGCATGAGGACTAAAGAGAGAGATTGAAGACTCTAAAATACCTCAGTAGAAGAAAACATAAAACAATGAAGGATGAACAGGTCTAGGGTGCTTCCAGGAGTCATTTCTTAGCCTAAAAATTTCAACCTACTGTAGTAAGAAGTTATGGAACATAATGAAAATAGGGGAAAACATTAAACAATTCGAAATACTTCACCAACAGCCAAGCTCATGGATCCAATGATAGAGCCTTCTCAGTCACAAGCATGCAACAACATCATCAGGGCTTCCAAGACTTCAATATCATCTTCAACTTCAACAGACTATGTATTTATTTCAGAGAGTTTCAATATTACAACTAGTGATCAACCAACAACCAACCAACTCCTCACTCATCTTCTGCAGAAGTATATAGAGAAGAATGAGGAGGTGAGATTTGATAAAAGATCTCCATTTACAATTACTACAGACTTAATGGCTTCTTGGCCTTTGAGGGGCTCAATGAAGAAACTTTCATACATATCCTCTGTATTAAATGATTTTCATAAAGATTTAAGCTCAGTGGGAGCTTTTGTTGACCTTTGAGACTCAGTGTGGCGTCGAAGTAACTCTGTAGATGTTTTTCATTAATTTGTCTGCAGAAATTACCTTTTGGCTGTGTTGTGAGGTAGATGTCTGATCTTGATCAATAAATTGAGTCTCTGATTGAATACTTTGAGGTACGGGTGGCATTTCAGTAGCTGGGAGGAATCAATTTGCCTCAGATGTGGCAGTGGAGGCATTCCTATTGATAAAACACTTCAGATTTTCTTTAAACTGTGTTTTACTTGGGGATTAGGCTTTTGATAATTTTTCTTAGCCGCGATCCCCACAAAATATATCTTTAATCTTCTGCTCTGATAAATTTTGGTCTTCGTCATTGATACTCTCTGGCTGCGCCTGATTCATGGTTTTTGCTGATGTACAGGGCTGCGCAGGGTTATGTGGCATCAATGCCTCATGAATCATTGATAAAACGTGAAATTTGAAACCTGCGAATGATTTCTCTGGTGGGTCGAAGGCGGGAGGATCGTCACCCTCCGCCTTTGAAATTTCCTGAGTTATGGTGAAAAAACAATAGAAAAACCTGCACAATACAAAAACTATTAGAAAATCCTGCATATATAGGTTTATTCCTGCGGAGGACATGTGGGGGAAGCATGGCTGTTGGATGGCATCATCCAACGGTCAGGATTTATCGGGAGAAGGCGTAGTGAAGGTGGAAGAAAATTTTTAATCAGGGCCGTCGATCGTGTAGAGATCAATGGTCAGGAGCGAAAAATGGAAAGTAAAAAACAGGAAATGTTGACTGGGCGACGAAAGTGGGCGATGAAATATGAACCGTCAATCTACAGATCAGATCGACGACGGAGATTAATTGGATGCCACGCCGTGGCCCGGTTAACATTCGAGCATCTTCAGTGAGTGATAGCCATTGGATATCCCGCCCCAGATCGAATGGTATATAGTGATATCGTGCCAGGTTTGTTTCCAAACTTTAATGCGCGATGGGGGGGTAGTTTTCAAATAGTACACGGGACACGCGTCGGACAACATATGGAATCGCTGCTGATCAGAAAAAAACCACCCTTGCCTCAAAGGCGGTGCGATGAATATCGCACGGTTTTGCAATTGGTTAGTAGATGGGAGGGACCACCCGGGTGATAGACTCCACACCGTCGATCTGCAGATCAAATCGACGGTGGAGAAAGTTTTGAACTTCGGACCGACGAAGGTATAAAATATAATAAAACCGACGAGTTTTAATATATAACCAAGGTTTTAAACTTTGGCCAAGAAATATTTTATTTGAAGTGGATAGGCGCCCGTCCGCGGGGCCGAAGGTTATATGAAGGGTATTACGGCCGAGGGCTTATGGAGGAAGGGGCCAAAGGCGATTGGGAAATGCGATAAGCGCTTAAAGGCCTAGCGCTCGGTCCTAGAAACTGGGTGTATGGAGGGGGGGGGTTAAAATCTTAGCCCAAGGGGGCTTAAGTTCACAATACATAAAAAATATGATTTTTAAGGATTTTTGATGATTTTCAAAGGTTTAGAGGGGTTCCGATAAGGCAAATAAGGAGTCTTTAAACCTTATAAAAAGGTTTCTGATGAAGGGGAAAGAGAAAAATCATGAAAAAGAGGCATTTAATGGGGGAAAAGGAGAGAACAAGAGGTTAGTTTTGGAATAGGGGAAGGGGGAAAAATGATGTTTGCAGCAGTAATCTGTCTTGGAAATCTACAGGATTTCTGGATGTAGAATATGCATAGTAGTGAAGATTTGGGACAGAGGCAGGAGGCCATCTAGAGTCTTCAAGAGCCAACACTTTTTAGTAATAAAATTTGTTCCTTGAAGGCTCAAAAAATTCTTAGCCACATTTTGCTATAACAAATTTTATAGGTGGCTAAGAGTGGATCCACTTGGGGATGGTGCCTTCTTGAAGGCATCAAGAACTTCAGACTTGCATTCTCTGGGAGGCTGATCTGTGCCTGATCCATTGGGCTGCCTTTCTTTCTGTGAATTATGTTCTCTGAAAACATATTAGCAGTCATAAAAACAATGGATCTTTCATCAATACAAACTTTCTACCTACCCAATCCTACTGATCTAACATTTTTTCTTCCTTAGAGTGCACTTGGATTGGAAAACTCTTTCACAACATTTTATTATTTTGAAAGAAGGAAATATAATCTATTTCTACTCCTTATTTCTCCCTGAACTCAGATTAAACAGTTGAGTTCAGATGATTCTCTACCTATCTACTAATCTGTTAGGATTAAACAATCTAACAGATTTTTATTCTCTAAATTCTACAACAGAAATTGAAAAGCATTCAAGTCAGGATTGAACAGTCTAACTTGATGCTGGTCCATGGCATGAAAATAAGCTGCACACAGACATTTATTTTACAGAAAATTAAATAAAAATGGAAGGCTTAAGATCTGAAAATTTCTCATCATGGCCCTCTCTTTTTACAGCTCTGTTTTGGCTCTTGTTTGAGCTGTTTCTTCCTTTTTCTCTGGTTCATATTTTGAGCTAATTAGAACCAGATTTTCTTCTTTTTGACTTAGAATTTGAAACAGATTTGAGTCATCTCTTTTTGGAAACTTAGGTTCAGATTTTGAACATGTTTGAACCTTTAATTTCTATCCTAAACTATCTACTGATAAGCCAAGATTAAACAGTTTGAAAAATCGAATTCACTATCCTATCAGCAGAAAATTTAAAGCTAATTAGTCAATTTTAGGCTGTTTGACTAACTAGAAGTGTGTTATTCAGGAGTGGCATTTAAGCTTGCACACTTTCAAAATTTGTTTCTCTTTTTGGTATGGGGCTATACCTTTCTTGTTTTCACAATTTGCCCTCTTTTCTTTCTTTCTTTGTTTTTGTATTTTTGATTCTTTGATTTTTCTTCAAAGAAGAAAAGAACAACTAACTACATGCTCAAAACTTAGCTTTATTGACATACCTATCTAACCTATTCTAAACATGGAGTATTTACATTTATCGTATGATACAAAAATGCCAATGCAGCCAGCTGAGTAATGTCAATAAGAAGTAGAAACTCTGGCTGCTTGTCAGAGGTATCCATAGAAAATATTGAAGATTAACCTTCAATATCAAGGCTATCACAGAAGATGACAGCTTTTGATGTCTCTGGCTCTTGCAAAGGATCACTTCTTGATAATTTGAGCCAGTTGGGATTTCCACACACTCTTCCATAGGATCAACAAAGAAAAGATGAATATTTTCTTCCTTTTGGCCCTCCATGTCTGGTAGATTGTCTGCTTCCAAGACTTCAGCTTTGAGGAGCATATCTTCAGAAAGTTGTTTGGAAGCATCATCATCCTTAACCTGCATAATAGAAAACAGTGAAATATCTTCTTTCTCTAAATTTATGTTTGCTTCTGATATAAATTCAGGTTCTTTAAATGGCATATTGATATCAATGATAGGAGAACTTTCTTCTTGAAAAGAGGGTATATCCACAGTAGGATAGTCTTCTATCTATTTCTCTCCCTTTTCTTCATCATCATCTGAACTAGAAGACTCATCATATTTGGCAGTGTTGTCCTCTTGTAACCTTGGTATGCTTGGATTTAGTGGGATGAACTCTGTGAAGAGGTTATTATATTCTTGATTGGGGGTGTATTCAATGGTTTCCTCTTGCTCAAAAATTTCTTTATTACTCTTCTCTTCACCTTCTGAGTTGACAGGCTGTTGATTCCCAATAAAGTGAAAGCTTTTTATGATGGATCGAAAAGGATGATTGCGGCTTTCAAGCTGATGATGGTGAAACTCATAACACCAATCAAATTTTGGTTGCCCTGCATGATTAGTGTCTTCTTGGAAATCATCATCATCATAAGACTGATTGAAGTTTGAAAATTTATTAGAATAAACATTTTCATCAGTCAAACATATTGGGATATCAGTAGGTCCTTCTTCATTTTGATCCACAAAAGAACTTTCTAAATATGTACAACAAATTTCCCTATGTGAATGGGCCAGAGTGTTTGTTTTGCAAAACATTTCAGAGACTGACTGTTTATAAATAGTCTAATCTATCTCTTTCTCTGTCAAAGGAGAGGATGTTTCTATGTTCCTTTGAACATGAGTACAACAGTTCTTTTTCTCTTGTGAAGACTGATTTTGAGGTTGGATGTCTTCTTGAGCCTCAGCTGTAAGGGATGACGGATCAGCACCTGAGTTTTTAGGAATATCTTGAGGAACATCTGCGGTCTCTTGACTGTTTTCTTCCTCAGATGTTTCATCCATGTTCTTGTGATAGTTAGGATGCATATGAAATTCTTGAATGGCTGTTAACAGATCTTCAGGATGCATATTAACCAAATCCACATCAATATCTAACAGGTACTGTATGATATTCTAATATTGATCACAACAATCCCATGACAAGGATGGAGAGTTTCCTTTATAATTCTTGTAAAATACTTGGTGCATGTTTTTTAAAGAAAACAAACTTTTGGGTTCTAACCATTCATACCACTTCCTAGCTTTTCCTTCTAATATTGCCATGAACATTTTCATTAGGCAGTCTTCGTGCCATTGAACCTTGAACTTCCACACATGTATATGAAACTTGATGAGATGTAGCAAGGGGTTATCAAAATTTTCGCCCTGAAAGGTAGGTAAATTTTCTAACCAATCTACTTCAGGCATTTTGTGTGGGAATCCAGGGATATGCTTCCTGCTCATTGGGGCATACCTTCGTTGTATCCTTGGAATCATTTTATAAATCAAGAAAGAGGTCACTGCGTCTATTCAACCAGTTCAGAGTCTTCTACCAGTGGAGTCATTAGGTCTTTTGGAATTGTGGAGTCGCCAGGTGGAAGATTTTGAAGTCTTGTTGTCCACCAACAGCATGATTGGGTTTGCTCAATGCATTCCTAGGAGATCTTACAAGGAATAATGAAGAAATAGGCCTACTGGAGGCCAATGGAGTCACCAGGTGGAAAATTTTTAGCTTTTGTAAAGGTAAAATGTTTTATGGTTCCACCACCATGTTTATTATGAAGCCAAACTGAAATGTTTTGGGTTTTTTCTTAGTTTCTTGATCTTATAGGTTATGAGAGTGTCCTAAATCTGACTTAACACTTATCTAGGGTGTCAAAACATACAGAGTTCACTCTTATGGCTTGGTAACTACTTCCTTCAAGGTTTGATATGGTTTAATGAGAATCCTAAGGGTTACTTAGTTTGTCATTGATTCAATTAAGTCCTATCATGATTACCATTTGTTAGGTAGTGCTTGAAGAAAGTTACTTATGTTATACTGTGCCTAAAAAGTTTGAGGAAAAGTTTTCAAACCATTATATTCTCAGTACGTCCCACCGTGATCGTCATTATGTTGGTGTCCCGTGTTTTGATAGTTTGGAAAATCAAAAGACAAGGCAACATCAGAACCAATCTTTAGAGTTACAGGATCTAGTCCTCTTGTTCTCAGAGAGGGATCTCTCAAAAGTTTGTTTGCAAAGGTTTATCTTGTGTGCTTAGCATATTGATTTTAGACTAGTTATTAAGTGCAGGTGTTTGTTTGTTTGTTTGGTTGGGTTGACATAGCAGAAAATGAAAGATCTAGGAAAGATATATAGAATGGAGAAAAATCTGGTTCATTGGGAAATGGAGTCAAAAAGAGGTCATATCATACTCATCAATGGATATGGGATATTAGAGGGCAAATCTAACTTGGCCACAGGATCCTTTGGTTTTGGAATGAGATGGACATCAATGATTTGGAAAGAGAAGTTTAATTCTCAACGAAGGGAACTTGAAAACATAACTTGAACAATAAAGAAATATTTGATAGACAGGGCTAACCATAAATTCTACAAACATTCTTTAAGAAAATAATGACTTCAAGACAACTTTCAAAATGAAATCTAAGATTCGGGGAACACCCTATTTCCTCAAATATTTTATTTCAAATGACTTAGAAAACATAAAAGATTCACTGATAATTGCAGTCATAGAAGAGGGAACACCTAATACATCTATGATTACAACTATAAAAGACCTTCAAAACAACTGTTCAAGCAATGACAAAGGGCAAGATAGAAACAAACCTCTTTGACTAACTTAAAACAATGGTACTTCAAAGGAAGACTTCAATAAAATCTTTCAAGTGATAGCAGACAAGCAAGGAGAACCATAAATCATGCTGAAATCAACTATTTGAGCTATTATATAAATAAACAAGCATGAGGACTAAAGAGAGAGATTGAAGACTCTAAAATACCTCAGCAGAAGAAAACATAAAACAGTGAAGGATGAACAGGTCTAAGGTGCTTCCAGGAGTCATTTCTTAGCCTAAAAATTTCAACCTACTGTAGTAAGAAGTTATGGAACATAATGAAAACAGGGGAAAAACATTAAACAGTTCAGAATACTTCACCAACAGCCAAGCTCATGGATCCAATGATAGAGCCTTCTCAGTCACAAGCATGCAACAACATCATCAGGGCTTCCAAGACTTCAATTTCTTCTTCAACTTCAACAGACTATGTATTTATTTCAGAGAGTTTCAGTATTACAACGGTGATCAAACAACAACCAACCAACACCTTACTCATCTTCTAAAGTAGTATATATAGAAGAATGAGGAGGTGAGATCTGATAAAAGATCTCCAATTACAATTAATACAGACTTAATGGCTTCTTGGCCCTTCGGGGGCTCAATGAAGAAAATTTCATATATATCCTCTGTATTAAATGATTTACATATATATTTAAGCTCTGTGGGAGCTTTTGTTGACCTTTGAGGCTCTGTGTGGTGTCGAAGTAACTCTGCAGATGTTTGTCATTAATTTGCGTGCAGAATTTACCTTTTGGCTGTGTTGTGAGGCAGATATCTGGTCCTAATCAATAAATTCAGCCTCTGATTGAACACTTTGAGGTACAGGTGGCATTTCAGTAGCTGGGAGGAATCAATTTTCCTTAGATGTGGCGTTGGAGGCTTTCCTATTGATAAAAATCCTTAAGATTTTCTTTAAAATGTGTTTTACTTGGGGATTAGGCTTTTGATAAAATTTCTTAGCTGCGATCCCCACAAAATTTGTCTTTAGTCTTCTGCTCTGATAAATTTTGTTCTTCGTCACTGATACTCTCTGGCTGCGCCTGATTCATGGTTTTTGCTGATGTACAAGGTTGCGCAGGGTTATGTGGCATCAATGCCTCATGAATCATTGATAAAATGTGAAATTTGAAACCTGCAAATGATTTCTCTGGTGGGTCAAAGGCAAGAGGATCGTCACCCTTCGCCTTTGAAATTTCCTGAGTTATGGCGAAAAAACCATAGAAAACCCTGCACAATACAAAAACTATTAGAAAATCCTGCATATATAGGTTTATTTCTGAGGAGGAAATGTGGGGGAAGCGTGGCCATTGGATGGCATCATCCAATGGTCAGGATTTATCGGGAGAAGGCGTAGTAAAGGCGGAAGAAAATTTTGAATCAGGCTCGTCGATCGCGCAGAGATCGACGGTCGAGAGCAGAAAATGGAAAGTCAAAAACGGGAAATGTTGACAGGGCGACGAAAGTGGGCGATGAAATATGAACCGTCGATATACAGATTAGATCGATGGAAGAGATTAGTTGGATGTTGCGCCGTGGCCCGGTTAACTGTCGGGCATCTTTGGTGAGCGATAGCCGTTGGATAGCCCACCCCAGATCGGACGGTATACAGCGATATCGCGTCGGGTTTGTTGCCGAACTTTAATGCGCGATGGGGGGGCGGTTTTCAAATAGTACACGGGACACACATTGGCCAGCGTATGGAATCGCTGCTGATCGGGAAAAAACCATCCTTGCCCCAAAGGCGGTGTGATGAATACCACGCGGTTTTGCAATCAGTTAGTGGATGGGGGGGACCACCGAGATGATAGACTCCGCACCGTCGATCTATAGATCAGATCAACAGTGGAGAAATTTTTGAACTTCGGACCGGCAGAGGTATAAAATATAATAAAACCGACGAGTTTTAATATATAACCAAGGTTTTAAACTTTGGCCAAGAAATATTTTATTTGAAGCGGATAGGCGCCCGTCCGCAGGGCCAAAGGTTATATGAAGGGTAGTACGACCGAGGGCTTATGGAGGAAGGGGCTAAAGGCGATTGGGCGACACGATAAGCGCTTAAAGGACTAGCGCTCGATCCTGGCAGCTGGGTGTATGGAGGGGTTAAAATCTTAGCCCAAGGGGGCTTAAGTTCACAATACAAAAAAAATATGATTTTTGTGGATTTTTAATGATTTTCAAAGGTTTAGAGGGGTTCCGATAAGGCAAAGAAGGAGTCTTTAAACCTTATCAAAGGGTTTCTGATGAAGGGGAAAGAGAAAAATCATGAAAAAGAGGCATTTCATGGGGGAGAAGGAGAGAACAAGAGGTTATTTTTGGAAGAGGGGAAGGGGGAAAAACGATGTTTGCAGCAGTAATCTGTCTTGGAAATCTATAGGATTTCTGGATGTAGAATAGGTACAGTAGTGAAGATTTGGGACAGAGGCAAGAGGCCATCTAGAGTCTTCAAGAGCCAACACTTTTTAGTAATAAAATTTGTTCCTTGAAGGCTCAAAAAATTCTTAGCCACCTTTTGCTATAACAAATTTTATAGGTGGCTAACAACATCCACTGTTCAAAACACTCCATTTCATCCCACATTCCCTCTCACAAACCCACCTCTTGTAAATCTTCCATTTGCTCCTATCATGGCAGCATGGTATGCCCCCTATTTTTACCTCAACCTCTAGTTCCTTTTCCAAATGATTACCAATCCAAGATCCCTCATTTCACAGGATTTGAATCCATCACTACCCAACATCATATAGACAAGATGCTTGATGCCTCTGACCTCATGGAATTCAAAGAGGAGACCATGGAAATGAGGATCTTTGCACAAAGCTTAGGAGGAGAAGCCAAAAAATGGTTCAAAGCATTAACTCCTAACACTATACATGATCTCCCTTCCCTCTACCATACATTCATGAACAAGTGGGGAATTAAGAAAAATCCTCCCCAATCCTCACCAAACTATAGCAACCATGAAAAACCACTTGTTGATAAAACCAAACTTGATTTTCTGCAAACTGAAATTTCAAAACCAAAAATCAGTTTAGTATATAAATAAGGTTGCTCAAAGGAAGGACAAACCTCAAAAACACAAATGTTCCATTTTACCAATCCAGAAGTACTGAAACGCCCTCACAAAACAAAAATATTTGGGAATCTGGATCAAAAGAGTCTTATTTTTTTGCCTTACATAGATACTTCATCATCAAAGAATTTTGTCGCTTCAAAAGAATTTTTGACTCTCACCAATGTTGCTATTGACCCTGAATAAGTATCTAATGGAATTGATGTAGAAGAGTATAATTTAGGCAGCCTAGGAAGGCCCAAAATGATTAAGTTATCCAGAACCTTGTCATTACACACAAAACTGAAATACATAAGACTATGCAAGAGGTTTCATAATGCTTTTGTATATAGGAATGAAATATTAAAGCCTTGTGGCATAGACATTATTCAAAAGAGGCCTCCTTCCAAGAAAGACTATGAAACCCTTGGGAAAATTGTATCACTAACAAAGAAATCCAAAGGATGCAAGTTGTGTGTAGACTTTAGGTACCTAGGAAAAACTTCCATGAAATACAAACACCCTTTTCCCAAGAGTTTCTAACATGATGTAATTACATGATAGTGTTTCAGGTTACCATCAGATGATACCACTTCAGACAAATCAGCATAAATTCATTTTCAAAGTTCCTTGGAATAACTACATGTTTGACCAAGTGCTTCCTGGGCTAAGGAGTGTTGAAGACACCTTCCAAAGAGTCATAGCCCCTATTTTCAACTTCTTCACTATGATATACATTGATGATATCATCATCTATTTTGAAGCTGATAAAAAATACCTTTTCTACCTAAGGAGGACCTTTGACAGAAACAAATTTGGGAAGCAAGACTCAAAGAAGAAATACCAAGGAGAGCATGGATTGTTTGAAAAAATTTGGAAACATCCTTGTACCATGTTTTCAAATGGAGGTGACTATGATTTCTGTTTACAAGATCTAAATAGACAAAGAATGTTAGGAGATCCTTTTGAGGACAGGATGCTCAAGTACCACTGTTGTAAAGACCCTTAGTATAAAATTGTCATTCATTGTACATAAACATTGCATGAGAAAATCACAAAAATCACAAAAACATAGAAAAAGGAAAAGAGGGAAGATTTGAAAAGAGGTACAACCCCATACCCAAAAAACAGTACTGCTGAAAGTGTGCAAGCCTAAATGCCACTACCTATTAAAAAAAAAGAAAAAAGAAAAAAAAAGAAAGAAGATCTTGTTCAGTCATCTAGCCTAATCATGGCTGAACATGTTTTAAATTTATGTTGATAAGTTAGTGTAAAAATGATTTCCAAAATTATTTAAGCTTGACTTACCAGAAACGATAGATTAGGAGTGAAAGATATTGGTTCCGCATGCTCAAAAGATAACCAAAGAGAAAGATAAGGATGCATAGAAAATGATAGATCACAGCCCTTATTATCCTAGTTACCATTTTTGCAAAATAATTCTTGTGTGCATCTTGCTCCAATGCCACAAACCATGTAAGTGAGATTGCTTAATCCTAATTTAAACCATGCTTTCAATTTCATGTCAATAGTTTAGATAATCAAGTCTGCCAAACAACTTAATCTTGGCAGTCAATAGTCTAGGTAGAGAATTAAAGAGTTCACTAGCTTAATCTGAACTCTTGGAAGCAATAAGGATAGAAGTAGATAGTTTATTTTGTTTTAAAAATAAAAATGTCAAGAGTTTTCCAGTTTAAGTGCATTCAAGGAGAAAAAAATGTTAGGCCAAGAAGGTTGGGTAGGTAGAAATGAAGTTGAAGAAATCATGTGTTGCAGATTATTGAGATCACCACTTCAAAGAAATATCAGCAAATGAAAAGAAAGAAAAATATGCCTAATGGAAGAGGCACTGGTCTTCATAAACTCAGATATTTGATGACTAAAATTTTTGGACACCTCCCAAAAAGGAGCTACCCTCCCCAAGTGGAGCCACTGTTCGTCATCAATAATTTTTTGTCATTCTGAAGATGACTAAGTAATGGCCATAGATTCCTAGAAACAAGATTTGTAAAATATTGTGAGTTCTATAAATCTCACTGCCTTAATTATCCTAAATCAAACTGTTTCACCATATTCTTCATCTCTGCCTTCTAAAGTTCACCTCACTGCTCCAAAAAGACTTCATTTTCTGGGCCTACTGATCTCATTTTCACTACCCTACCGACACTCTCATTCACTCCCTTTTTCCCTCTGGAAAACCCATTTTTCCCTTTACTAAACCCTCATGGAGCACACCCTTATTCCTCATTTCTCTTTACATGTATTAAACAATGTAAATTTCCACTTTTACATTGTTTAAAACCCAAACTTAAGCCTATCGGGTCTCCTTCTTTTATGTGTGTTTTTATATTAAAGACCCGCCCTTATAAAATAGGCCTTAAGCCCCTTTTCTTCTAAACCCCAACCCTCTTGCGCTCATATGGTCATAACCTCTGCTTATCCCTAAATTCCCTTCCTTGTATAAAAATCTACTTCGCCCCTTCATTTCATAAAACCCGTTAAACCTTATAAAAGGGCTCATAAACCCTGTTTTATTAAACACTGGGCCCCACCTTCCACCATGCCCAGTGCCCCTCCCAAAACCTTATAACTTAACGCGGTTTTTGTTAAATTATTAAGGACCCGGGCCCCATCCTCCACTTAACCTCACTACATGTTCTCCACTTCCGCTGGCACGATCACCTGCTCGCTGCCTCTCAAACGCGCGATAGTCGTTGATCTCTCATCCCGAGGTTTGACGGTCCTCGGCGCATATCACATATATAATTACGTTGGGGTTAACATTTTTCGACCCACACAAAATAAGAGGTTTTTCCCTACCATGTGTCTCATCTTGGGCTATATTGCATGCCTCCCACCAAAAACCGCTTACTGCCCTTTCTCCACACGATAAACTGCTTCCGGTTTTCCAAAACCGCTTGCCCTCCACACCAAATTTCAAACCCTCCCACCTTCGTTTTAACTCCTGCCTGGTTCCGCCATTGGAACCTTGTCCCCTGAAACATTTATTCCTCTGCAAAACCTTCCAACAACCCAAAACTACAGAAAATGCAGCCATGTGCCCTCCCCGCAGGTTTTAAAGTTATAAATTGTGTTTTTTTGGCAAGTTCAATGGCAGAATGCCTTTCGGGCATTCCGATGGTCATAAAATTACCAAATTATCCCCTAGATGACGATTTAGGAGCCTAATTTGAATTACAGAGGTTTTAAGGCCTTATATCAAAGACCAGCCATCATGAAACATGATCATCAATGGTTGAAGAAACCCTCCTGCCACGAACAAGAGCCTTCCCTGCATACAGAAGACAAACAAAGTCAAAGGAAACAATAAAGATAATAATATGAAATATTAAAGGGATAATCACCAATTGAGAGAAAAAACAGAAGATTATCCAGTCAAAACAGAGATTAAAGGATAAAGGTGAACAATGAACATGTTAAAATGATAAAGATATAAGATCAAGAAGGCTAATCATGAAGGATTAATAAACAGGTAGAGATCAAATGGATTAAAGAAAAACATAAATATAAACAGACAGTCAGAGTATAAAGACAGAGTTTAAAGTCATAATACAAAGTTTAAAGATAAATCAGAATCAGATTAAGCCTAGAAATGCACTCGAATAACTAAGCCTATGGAAGTTACTTCTTTCAAAGATATTTATGCCACCTAGTGCTTTGTTTCCTTCAATAAAGCATTAAACAATTATTGAACCCAGTGAGAGATATTTTCTATCTACCAAGCAGTTATTGTAAAGTTATGAATAGGCCTTAAATTCAAAAATTTCACCTATATTCCCTTATAAGTCAAGATAGGAGTTATTATTCAAAGAAATATCTGTAGACATTCCTGCCTTGTGCCTCGCATGGTCTTCAAGGCAAGAAATTCATTAACTCTGTAATAAATGACACCCAAACCCTAGCTTAGCCTCACCTCTTCATTTGAAGATAAATACTGCATTTGAGCTCATTATCTTGTTGGCATTTGATGACTTTTTGAAGTAATCCATAGTCTCTTGGAAGTTGAAAAAAAATTGTTCTCTTGGAGCTTGTGAAAGCCTTGATTTGTTTGTTGATGGAGGAGGCCTGCTTGCAAGATCCCTGAGCTTGATTTATGGTGAAGTGCTTCTAATATGTTATTGTTTTTTCCTATTTCATTATGTTTCCATCTTTCAATATTGCAGTAGAACAAAGGATTTAGGCTAAGAAATGTTTCTAAATGCACCTTAGTTCTGTTTGTTCTTCACTGCCTTAATGTTTTCCTCTGCTAGGACATTTTAGAGAATGCTTAATTTCTCTCTAGAACCACTAATATTGTTTATTTCATGAATGGTTTAATACAGTAGGTATCAAGAATGATTTATGGCTAGCCCTGCTTATTTGATATCACAAAAACATTTTTTTTTAAGTCTCTCTCTAAAGTACCATTACTTAGGTCTGCCAAAGAGGTTTTGTTTCAATCATACCCTTTATACTTGCTTAAATAATTTTTTTGGAGATATTCATAGCTATAATAAAGGATGTTTAGGCATTCCCTCTTCTCTGATTATAGTTATATGTGTATCTTCAATATCTTTTGTCCTTGAAGGTGAAATCATTAGAATTTAAATGAGTTTCTCGCCTTCTATATTTCATAGGAATGTTTGTCTTGAATAATTATTTTCTTAAGTTGAATCAAAGAATTTATGGTTTTCCCTATCTATTGATTGCTTCTTTATGCTTATGATATTTAAGTCCCTTTTGTTAGAGGTACATGATAAAGGATTATTAATTTCCCTTTGTCCTACTTTTACTCTCACAATTGATGTCCATCTCATTTCTCTTGAAAATATTGAAGATACATTGACCAAGTTAGATTTTCCCTATGATGCTCCCTGATCTGTTAATGAACATTTCATGACTTTTATAGACTCCATTTCCTAATTACAGTGAATTTTTCCTCATTCTATCTATTATGCTAGATCATCTTGCCCAACCAAAACAAATAACAAACCGTGTACTTAACAACTAACCTAAAATCAACCATCTAAAGAAAACAAGTTCATATCCTTTTCATGCAATAGAGAGAGCCCTCTCTGAGTCCAAGAAGGCTAGGTCCTATGACTCCAAAGACTAGTTTCATGTTACCCTGTGCATTTGGTCTACCAATATGCTAAATCACGGGACCCTAACTTTATGACTACTTGCACGCTTCAGTTTTTTAGCGGAGTCTGATGTGTTGTTCAGAACAAGGGTGTTCCCGAGTGGGAATCCCATCCTCATCCCCGGGGGATTTCGAGTGCCCACTCAGGAGAGGTTTTTTGAGTTGAATTTCCACCATCCGGCATCATGCCAAGCTTCATCCATCATCCACAGTGCAGTCTCTTCCAGGGTTGTGTTGTTTTGCAGGACAAAGGCAGTGGAGGATTGACATGGCCATTTTCTGAGCTTGTTTTCAGTGGAGGGAGAAACCTTTCCACTGGAAGGCTAGCAACGGAGGTCCTTGAGCATTATTTTACTATTTGGAATCGAGCCAAGCTACTACCATCCCCTACAATGCATTTTTCCTCATAGACTGTGTTATTCTATTGAGTAGTATCAATGGAGGGTTTAGTGCCTCATTTGGTGAGCTAGATCTCCAGTGAAGGGAAAAAACTTTCATTTCGAAGATCTATTGGAGGAGTTTACATTGATTTCTACATCAGTTCAACCACCTACCATCAGCTATCCAGTTGTAGTGATTATTCAGCCCTAGGGCTATAGTTAACCATTTTGTATTTTGTATATTTCCAAAAACCCTTCTTGGGTTGTCTTAGAAAGGTGCTTGGGAGCCTATATCTCTATTCCTGGCACTTATTGAGATTTGTATTATTATATCCATCCATTTATATTTTCCAGTTGGAGCTATACTCATTAGGACTGCACTATATTGATTCTCCGGCATTTTGAGTATCAGTAACAGTTCATGTTCTATCATATATGATTATTGGAGGCTTGTGTTATCTTGGTTGAGTAAATTGATCCTCAAGATTTTATGCTTATTTACTACTCATATTCTAAATAATATGGATCTATATTTGTCTCATATCTTGGTATCTTGATATTCACTGCTATTTCCATATTTATGTTCCATATAATTGCTCTTCCTATTTTGGAATATTACAGTGGTATCAGAGCATAATCTTGGATCAGCCTATGTATTTCAGCCATTATGTCATTAGAAGAAGGAGAGCCTCTCACAGAAATGGATAATATATATCTCAATAGAAACCGAAGATATGATTATACAGACAACAAAGAAAACAAGGTAAAAACTCCCATATCAGGAGGAGATGATGAGAAGGAGTTTCCCAAGCTTCTTCTTCAGACCATGCAGAATATTGCCCAAGAAATCAAGGAGATGAGGATGGAGAGACACAAATAATCCCCTATAGGGCTTCTACATGGAGAGGGCTTTGGCATTTCATATCACTAGTTTGATCAACCGGTGAGGCAGCAAGTTTCCCAATGCTCCACTATGGCTACATTGTTAGCAGTAGGAAATGGAGGATCCCAAGAACAAGAAACTCTTGAAGATTATTTCATAGAGTATGAGTCTCAATCTCAGAGATTCAAATATAATCTAAAATTTAGGATTTTTTTGAAATCAAGGGCAATAGGAGACCACGGCATAACAATAGAAGTGGAGGATTCACACAGAAAAATGATCTACAAAGGACCATGGATAGATTCTTTTTTCTTTCTTTTGATGCATCATCCAAGTGCACAACAAATTCTTGGGTGGAAAAGCTATACATCTACTTCCAGTTGAATGAAGTACAAGAGATGGAAGACATCAAAATCGCAGTGCTGCACATTGAGGGTGAGGCACATGATTGGTGTTTTCATGGTATTTTAAAATTGGGGCATGTCAATGTCACTGAATATTCAGAGTTCACCCAAAGGTTAGTAGAGAGTTTTTATCGAAGAGACTCAGAGGAAACTTTCACTGAGCTAGCTAAGCTCAAAAAGTCACGTAATCTAGAGACCTATAAATATGATTTTTTAAAACTTTCTGTCATAGTTTCTGATTTATCTGCAACTAGGAGGGTTTATATGTTCATTTATGGGCTATCATATCTTCTACATTGGTTGGTTAAATCTAGTAAATGTAATATTCCTTTTTGGGGATTCTCAAGATTCTATGTCAGATATGGACTACAGAGGCCTTTACTGGTAATTTCACCTCTTAAAATAGGGTGAGAACCATAGGCTACCTGGCCAACTGTAGACTCTTCCTATAGAACTTGAAATAATCCCTTTCAGGAATCTCAACAAGGTCTTCAATGAAAACGCTGTATAAGAAAATTTGAGCAAGAATAATGCAGATTAGGGATGGGATCCCCTCATTTATGATATATGTGACTTATATACATGATTTCAGCTGAAAAAAATCAGTTTAGGCACATTAAACAGATCTCCCAAAATGAAGACTAGCTAGAAATCAGCTAAAGAGAGAGGTTGTTGAAACACAAAAACCCCAGCAACTAGAATTGTGCAGTTTTGACTGAAACTCAGAGGAGGACAGCCAAAGATATGATAATTTAGATATATAACAGTAAATAAGATTTGTATTTTATCTTATAGCCTATACAGCAGATTACAAAAGAAACTAGGGAAGAATCCCTTCAGAAATTAGAGCTGCAACTAGTACAAACTGCAGAAATACATAGACAAAGTTATTTTTCAGATGGTTCAGTTGTTGTACATTACATTTCAGATATCTGAAATATGTATGGATGAAACATCAGATCTAATACAAATCTGGAAACTATAAGACTTTAAGAACAAGATCCAATTGGAATTACATCAAAATATTGCATAACAAGCTGTAGATCTGAATTACAAATTGTAGTGCTGCAGAAAACCCAGAAATTTCTGAAGATAACTTTTATTGCTGAAAGAGATCAGATTTATAGAGACATGGATCAGCAACCCAATCCATGTATCACCAAGGGAATTCAAGCCTAACACTAAGAGATCTTCCTCCAAACTGATAGTAAACTGAAATAAGAAAGCCTCTCACAAAATAACGTAGTATTGAGCAGAAACCGCGCAAAGGGTGAAGGAGACTGAATAACTGGAATGAAATTACAGATATCATAAAAAATATGGATCAGCTGTCTCTTTGGAGGCTGAATAACACACTCCAATAGAGAAAGCCTCTCAAAACAAGCTAGATCTAAGCAGATGTAGAACACCACTTGCTACAAAAGATAGTAGCTACAAAACCCTCAATGGGCCAGTGCTGCTCATGAAAGATAGAGCTTGGTCTCAAACTAGATAGTGGCCAAATTCAGTAAAGAACTCCTCCAATGATCCACAAGGGAAGAGATGAAACCCATAAAAAGGAATTCCAATCACAATGTTCCACTAAACAGCTGAGAATGGTATTTGTCTAAACAGACAAATACTTCATAAATATGATCTATCAACAACCTCTTCATGTTGCTCTCCTCCTTCTTTTATAGCATGAGAAAGCCCTTGCAAACCATAAACCACTTTGATGAGTTACCCCTCTTCACATTAGAGGCTCCCTTCTAGAACTGCGCAGTCCCTTTTGGAGATGCAATGAGCCTAGACAGCGCAGTTGACTTGGTCAAGGTGGACCCAATCTTTAGCTCAAACCTCTTTCACACCTGCAAGTGATTATGTACATAGCCCTGATTTTTCTTTGTTCACATGGGCATTGATTTATTCAGAATTTTTATGAGTTTTACATGTCCTCCTTTATTCATTTATTCATAAAACATAAATAAAATCAAAATTGAATGTCTCTTCTTAGCTAAGGCCAAGTAGGAACATTACAGTCCTCCCCTCCAAAATGTTGCTTGTCCTCAACCAACTGACAGGGTAAGAGCTGTAGTTCTTCTCCTTCTCCATTGATGGCACAATCAAGAATCAATCTTTCATCATGGATCAAGTTCTCACCAAGCCAATACATCAAAAACTGCTCCTCCGGTGCCAACATGATAGGTGCATAGTCCACCCCTTCAGGAGTGTAAAACTCAACAGAAATGAACATGGGTGAAGCAATGTCATATCTAAAACATGTATCATGAAGTACAGGATAAATTTCCATCCCATGTGGAACATGTACACTACTTACTCTTTGCCCATACATACCCAAAAACAATACCAATATGTCATTTATGTATGGAAGCAAAATCAAAAATAGGAAAACTGAAATTTTCACTTGAGGAGGTGTGTCACAATCCCACATAAGGTACTAGCACAATGCACTCCTTGTTTTAAGTAGATCTGAATGTGATAGGTGGTACTACCACCACATCTTTGCTGCATGGTTCACTTTGACATGGCTGAAAGTGAAGCCCTCATTAGGTGCTTTTGGGAAGCACTCATCATGATAAATAATCTCCCTTTGCACCTCAAGGGAGTGGCCAGCTTTGGAATTTTTATTGGCTTCATCATTGCCATGAGATCTACATGTAATATTAATCCTTGTAGGAGCCATGGCCTGCATACATATGGTAAGAGAATGTGCCAAACTAGAAAAATAAACTTGCTCCATAAGATCAGATTTCCTACCATACAAGTCTCCCACACACATAGAGTTAGGCATGGGATTTTCTCCTCTTTTGAGAGAAGAAAGAGATGGCTGAAATGTCTCCTGCATAGGATCCCTTGGCTGCCCCATATCCACATAAATATTGCACTCTTTTAAGTGCTGATGTAGTTCCTCCCAATCATAATGTTGATGTATTTCTTCCTCCATATCCTCCCAATCAAAATTCTTCAAGATTAGGGAGTAGATTTTTGCTGACTGCATGTAGCTGGAAAGGAACTCCTTGTGTTCTCTTTGTAGTATCTCTTGCTTAAGCTTGGAGGCTTGAGACAAGAATACTTTACCAAGATGATAGATGACCCCATCATGGACCAAATAGCCTCCTCCTTTCTTTATGCCATCTAATATCATCCCGGTGTGCAGATATTTGGAGTACTCCACAAGGAGTTGAGACCTCCAATATGGATCTACACTTCTCAACAAGGACAACGATGTTGATGCATCTATGGTGGTGCTTTCCTTGTTGCTGCTTGTGTCTTTGGCACTATGCATGCCAAAATTGTTTGTGGGAAGGTTGATCCTCCCCCTTGCTTCTTCCCACAACGCTGTGAGTCTTTCTTCCATTGTTTCAGCACTTGGTGAAGCTTTCCCCACAGAATATAATGGCACCCAAAGTGGCTTGCCACGATGTAGGAATTTCCCTTGCAGCATTATCATAAACATGAGATAAGGAACTATGAGGTCCCTGCCCCCACTGCGCATTTGTTGTGTGGGTAGAAGAATCAAGTGAAGGGTAGGTGTGCATGCCTTTAATGATTTGTTGTTTCCCACTCTTCAAATCCACCCATTCCATCTACAAGGCCTTCCAATCAGTGGTGAATTTCCCCAAATTAATCAACCACTAGACACCAAAGATGATGTTGGTGTCTAGTATGTCCACTAAAAAGAAGTGTTCCTCCATAGTGTAGGTCCCCATAGTCACAGAAAGTGATGGAGCATACTGCATGCACTACATAGTTCTATCTCCTAGAACCAAAATAGAGAACCCATCAAAAGTATCAATAGGGAACCCTCTCCTTTGCACGAAGTGAGCATCAATAAAATTGTGGATTACCCCACTGTCAATCAGAATAGATACTCTTTGGTTCATAACTGAACCTTGTACTCTAAGATTCAAATACTTGGGAACTCCTCTCAAAGAAGCAAGAGTCCCACTGGTTGGAGAAAATGCTCCTTCTTCTTCTCTGGATGATGATGGATCCTCCTCCTCATCATCACCAGCACTGTGACCTCTCCTAGGTCCATCATTTCCCTCTTCCTCCTCACAATCAGAGAAGACTTCAATATAGTGTGCTCTTCCAGCAGCACATCTATGTCCCGGTACCCATGGCTCTTGACAAGTGAAACATAATTTATTTTTCCTTAACTCCCTCTGGAGATCATTGTCAAGAGGATTTTTCTGTGAGCTCTCCTTGGGTGGAGCAGATTTCCCCTCCTTCCCTTTAGAAGAGTGAGTGGCTTTGCTTGGGAAGGTTTTGTTTGCCCTTGGCAAGGCATCTTGGAGATCTCTTGTTCTTTCAATGGCATCGTGCAGAGTGGTGGGCTTGGTAAACTTGACCAACCCATGCAAAGGTTCTTCCAGGACATCAATGAACATATAGACTCTCCTTGCAACTAAAATATTAGGAACCATTACAGACAGCCTCAGGAATTCAGAGATATAGGCCTCAGCATCTTCTATCTGCTTAAGCTTTTCTAAGCTTATGAAAGGGGCCTCCGGATCCTTCCGATCAAATCTTTCCACTAGTCTCCTAGTGAACTCAGCATAAGTGGACACATTTCTATGCCCCAATGTAGAAATTCCATGAAACCACCAGTTGTGGGCTTCTCCATCAAAATGCAGCGCAGCAATCTTAATGGCTTCTGCTTCAGGAACTTTATTCAGCTGGAAATAGATGTCCAACTTTTCCACCCATGCTTTAGCTGAAAAAGAGGGTAATCCATTGAAATTATGCAAGAATAACCTGCCCATGGTGTGGTGCCTCCCATGAAGGAATCCTCCATCTCTGTACTGCTGCCATGGCCTCCTCCGGTCCTTGAGATGGAAGAAGTCTTGAAAGCTCAAGTTATCCTTGAACCTTTGACTTTGTGAATCATATTCTGCAAAGTATCCTTCCAAAGAGGTTGGCTCTTGAAGCCCTTCAGCCAAGAAGGTAGGCATTGTAGACCGTTGTGAGATCTGTGGAACTTGTGGCAAGCTCACCGGTTGTTCAGTCCCATACTGAGACATTTCAGAAATTTCTCCTTGATGTAGTCTTCCAAGGGACTCCCTCATTTAATCTATCCTCATCTCCTTTATATCCTTGGACAGATCTTTCATTTCTTCCAAGATATTTTTTTCAAACTCTTCTGCCTCCTTATCTTTATCATTCACCAATTCAGGGGCTTTCCCCTTGTCTTGACCCTTGTCAAGGTCAATAGTACTATATTCATACTTTCTATGAATTATATTATGGTATCTCCTCTCCCTCTGAGAAATATTATCTTCATCTTCGGAATGCAGCATGATTAAGCCTCCAATGCTAGCACAGGTTGTGCCAAGAGTGGAGCTTCGATACCACTGTAATATTCCTTTTTGGGGATTCTCAAGATTGTATGTCAGAGATGGAATACAGAGGAATTTACTGGTTATTTCACCTCTTAAAATAGGGTGAGAACCAAAGTCTACCTGGCCAACTGTAGACTTTTCCTATAGAACTTGGAATAATCCCTTTCAAGAATCTCAACAAGGTCTTCAATGAAAACGCTGTATAAGAAAATCTGAGCAAGAATAACGTAGATCAGGGCTGCGATCCCCTCATTTATGCTGTATGTGACTTATATACAGTATTTCATCTGAAAAAAATTATTTTAGGCATATTAAACAGATCTCCCAAAATTAAGACTAGCTAGAAATCAGCTAAAGAGAGAGGCTGTTGAAACACAAAAACCCCAGCAACTAGAATTGCGCAGTTTTGACTGAAACTCAGAGGAGGAAAGCCAAAGATCTAATAACTTAGATATATAACAATAAATAATATTTATATTTGAGCTTATAGCCTCTACAGTAGATTACAAAAGAAACTAGGGAAGAATCCCTTCAGAAATTAGAGCTGCAACTAGTACAAACTGCAGAAATACATAAACAACGTTATTTTTCATATGGTTCAGCTGCTATACATTAAATTTCATATCTATAACATATTTATGGATGAAACATCAGATATAATATATATATGGAAACTATAAGACTTTAAGAACAAGATCCAATTGGAATTACATCAAAATATTGCATAACAAGCTGTAGATCTGAATTACAAATTGCAGTGCTACAGAAAACCCAGAAATTTCTGAAGATAATTTTTATTTCTGAAAGAGATCAGATTTATAGAGACATGGATCAGAAACCCAATCCATGTATCACCAAGGGAATGCAAGCCCAACACCAAGAGATCTTCCTCCAAACTGATAGAAAACTTAAATAAGAAAGCCCTCTCACAAAATAACGTAGTATTAAGAAGAAACTGCGCAATGGGTGAAGGAGACTGAATAACTGGAATGAAATTACAGATATGATACAAAATATGGATCATCTATCTCTTTGGAGGCTGAATAACACACTCCAACAGAGAAATCCTCTCAAAACAAGCTATATCTAAGCAGATCTAGAACACCACTTGCTACAAAAGATAGCAGCTGCAAAACCCTCAATAGGCCAGTGCTACTCATGAAAGATAGAACTTGGTCTCAAACCAGATAGTGGCCAACTTCAGTAAAGAACTCTTCAAATGATCCACAAGGGAAGAGATGAAACCCCTAAACAGGAATTCCAATCACAATCCTCCACTAAACAGCAGAGAATGGTATTTGTCTAAGCAGAAAAATACTTCAGAAATATGATCTATCCACAACCTCTTCATGTTGCTCTCCTCCTTCTTTTATAACATGAGAAAGCCCTTGCAAACCCTAAACCACTTTGATGAGTTACCCCTCTTCACATTAGAGGCTCCCTTCTAGAACTACGCAGTCCATTTTGGAGATGCAATGAACCTAGACAGCGTAGTTGACTTGGTCAAGGTGGACCTAATCTTTAGCTCAAACCTTTTTCACACCTGCAAGTGATTATGTACATAGCCCCGATTTGTCTTTTTTCACATAGGCATTGATTTATTCAGACTTTTTAGGAGTTTCACATGTCCTCCTGTATTCATTTATTCATAAAACATAAATAAAATCAAAATTTAATGTCTCCTCTTAGCTAAGGCTAAGTAGGAACATTACAGTCCTCCCCTCCAAAATGTTGCTTGTCCTCAACCAACTGACAGGGTAAGAGCTGTAGTTATTCTCCTTCTCCATTGATGGCACCATCAAGAATCAAGCTTTCATCATGGATCAAGTGCTCACCAATCCAATACATCAAAAACTTCTCCTTTAGTGCCAACATGATAGGTGCATAGTCTACCCCTTCAGAAGTGTAAAACTCAATAGAAATGAACATGGGTGAAGCAATGTCATATCTAAAACATGTATCATGAAGTACAGGATAAATTTCCATCCCATGTGGCACATGTACACTACTTACTCTTTTCCCATACATACCCAAAAACAATACCAATATGTCATCTATGTATGGAAGCAAAATCACAAATAGGCAAACTGAAATTTTCACTTGAGGAGGTGGGTCACAATCCCGCATAAGGTACCAACGCAGTGCACTCCTTGTTTTGAGTAGATCTGAATATGATAGGTGGTACTCCCACCACATCTTTGCTGCATGGGTCACTTTTACATGGCTGAAAGTGAAGCCCTCATTAGGTGCTTTTGGGAAGCACTCATCATGATAAATAATCTCCCTTTGCACCTCAAGGGAGTGGCCAGCTTTGGAATTTTTATTGGCCTCATCATTGCCATGAGATCTGCATGTAATATTACTCCTTGTAGGAGCCATGGCCTGCATACATATGGTAAGAGAATGTGCCAAATCAGAAAAATAAACTTGCTCCATAAGATCAGATTTCTTACCATACAAGTCTCCCACACACATAGAGTTAGGCATGGGATTTTCTCCTCTTTTGAGAGAAGAAAGAGATGTATGAAATGTCTCCTGCATAGGATCCCTTGTATGCCCCATCTCCACATAACTATTTTACTCTTGTAAGTGCTGATGTAGTTCCTCCCAATCATAATGCTGATGTATTTTTTCCTCCATACCCTCCCAATCAAAACTCTTCAAGATTAGGGAGTAGATTTTTGCTGACTGCATGTAGCTAGAAAGGAACTCCTTGTGTGCTCTTTGTAGTATCTCTTGCTTAAGCTTGGAGGCTTGAGACAAGAATAATTTACCAAGATTATATATGACCCCTTCATGGACCAAATAGCCTCCTCCTTGCTTTATGCCATCTAAGATCATCCCGGTGTGCAGATCTTTGGAGTACTCCACAAGGAGTTGAGACCTCCAATATGGATCTACACTTCTCAACAAGGACAGTGCTATAGATGCATCTATGGTGGTGCTTGCCTTGTTTTTGCTTGTGTCTTTGGCACTATGCATGCCAAAAAAATTTGTGGGAAGGCTGATCCTCCCCCCTGCTTCTTCCCATAGCGCTGTGACTCTTTCTTCCATTGTTTCAGCACTTGGTGAAGCTTTCCCCACAGAATCTAATGGCACCCCAAGTGGCTTGCTACGATGTAGGAATGTCCCTTGCAGCATTCTCATAAACATGAGAGAAGGAACTGTGAGGTCCCTACCTCCACTATGCAATTCCATCTTTGTTGTGTGGGTAGAAGCATCAAGTGACAGGGAAAATGATAAATCTCTTTGGACAAACCTTTAATAAGCAACCTTTCAGACAATAATACAACAATCAAAAGACTACTTTCAGATAAAGAAAACATATAAGACAACAACAAGAGTGGTCTAAGAGCAAAAAAAAATAATCTAATCTGCTTTTGACAACTCTCAAAGACTCTTCAAAGAAACATTTCAAGGCAGACCAAAGGGCAGGGCATGCCATAGATCTCTCTGATTTTGGACTCTAGTAAGCATAATTTAAAGAAAGGTTTTGAAAAAAATATCTCAAGTCTTACTCAAAGGAACATCAGCTCACCGAAATTTCCTTGTTTTCACTCTATTGAATCATTTCCAAGATAACAAGCTAGATGTAACTAGAAGGAAATTAAGAATATTCTAATCAGACCTTGCAAAAGAAAACATGAACATAAAGAAATAAAGATAGAAATAGGGTGTTGAAACATTAATTCCTAATCTAAAACTTCTGTTCCTTTATCAAAGAAAATGGACATAATGGAAAACATAAGGAGAAACAATAACAATTTAGGAAAACTTCACCATTGATACAGCTTAAGGATCCTGTGAACATGCTTGTATTATTTATGACCAAAATAGTTACATCACTCCATGTACAATAGCTCTCTACAACTCAGAGCTTTCTTCAGTTTCAACCTAGCATTCCTCAGCTAGCTTAGAAGCAAAAAATTTGTCCAATAACCATCAAGTAACCAACATTTTAAATGAATCTCATATGCAATATTTATATGCAAAATGAGGAGGTGCTGCCAATATAGGGTGTTTAATTTTATTTATTACAAAGTTAATGATTTTTTACCTTTGAGACCATGCAAGGCCCAAGGCAAAAATATTTGAAAGAGTTACTCTGAAATAATAACTTCTGAGTTATTTTTAGTTGAAATTTTTGACTTTTAAGGCTTGGTAATAACATTGTAATAACTTTTGAGCTGCTTCAAAAATATCTCTGACTGTGCAATAACTGTCTGATGCCTTTATTGAAAGAAATAATGCTATAGGTGGCAAAATTTGTCTTTGGAGAAGTAATTTCTTCTTTGCTGAGTTATTCGAAGCTGCCTTTGCATAATCTGCCTTTGTTTTATTCATCAAACTTTTATATTAGGCCTTTAACCTTGATTTAGCTTTAATATGATGTCTTAGTGCCTTTATTTCCATTTATGCTTTATAATTGTTTTGTTTATCTATCCTTTATCTTTAAAACTCTGATATTTTATCTTTAATCACTGTTGTTAAAGGGTTAATCTTCTAATTATTCTTTGATCTGTAATTTAGCCCTTTAATCTTTCTGTTCTTCATTTTCTTTATTTCCTCTCTAACTGTATTTGATTTTTGTGTGCAGGAAGGGTTTATAACCCATCGATGATCATGATACATCGAAGGTTAATCCCTTTGTGTAAACCCTTGGCCCATTTATCATCATTAGCCTCTCGAATCGTCATCCAAAGGTTGTTCATCATTTAAATGCCTCTCTAGGATTTCAACGCCATTAAACCTGCAAAAACAAACAAATATTAACTTAAAAACCTACGGGATGGGGTAAATCTGCCTTTTTCAGGTTTTGAAGTAGTTGGAGGAGTGTTACAGAGGAGGAGGAGGTGCAGAGGAGGAAGGCAGTTTTTGAAAAACCGCGACAGTTTATCGCGCAGGGTCTGGGCAGTAAGCAGTTTTAGCCCGGAGCTGCGTGATGCCATTGATCGTTGGACGTGTGTCTAGGGTGAAACCACCCATTTTGCGTGGACTGGGGCCATTAAAATTCGACATCAATTTTCGTGCGATATGAAATCTGGACTGTCAGATCTTGAGGAGCAATATCAACGGTGCGGGTGGAGCCCGAGGAGTGGGTGTACATTTGAGGGGTGGGAAGTGGAGTACAGGTGGCGGACGAGGATTAGGGCGAGGGGTTTGAGTGGAATGTGGGGCCATAGTGGTGATGTGTGTGGTTTTTTGGTAGTGGGGGCTAGGTTATATGTGGGATAAAGTATGGTGAAGGGATGACCATTGGATCAGGGTTGATCAACGACGAAGATGGCTTGGGGAAGGGTGAAGAAATGAAGGGTCAGAAGCCTAGTTTGTATGAGGGAAGAGGCCTAAGAACAGGTTAAGGGAATGGTCCTATGGGGGTAGAGGGGACCGGGGGTCGGGAAGGAGAAGGGCTTAGGAAAATAGCAGAGGGTCGGGGTCAAGGTCATATGAAGGAGGGGGCTAGGGCTTAAGCGGACAAGGGCTTAAGGGCCATATTTCACAAAGGTGGGTTTTTGCATAAAAACAGGGTTTTTGTAAGGTTTTGACATGGTCCGATAGGTTAAAATTTAAAATAAAACAATGTAAAAGGGGTTTTTGCATTGTTTTAAGGGTTTTTATGAGAGAATGATGTATGAGGGGGGATTTTTGACGGTTTTTTAGAGAAGCATAAAGGAGATAAAATGAGGGTGTTAATGAAATGATGAATGAGTCAAAATAGGCCGGAAATGGAGTTTTCTTTAGAGCAAGAAAAAGACAGGAAAGCTTAGTGAAAAATAGATTTTGAGAAGGCAAAAGACAGGAAAGCTTAGTGAAAAATAGTCAAAATTTAGGATGATGAAGGCAATGAGACTTCAAAAGATAGTTGATAGGACAATTATGCTATCTTTAGTTGCTTGTAGGAAATTCACAGTCATCTAGTGAGATCTGTAAAATATAGGAGGATAACAGTGGCTCCAGCTGGGGAGGGAAGCTCCTTTAGGAGGTGTCAAGAACCTCAGAAAATAGATCTCTAGGAGAAGTAGACCAGTGCCTTGATTTTCATCCTGACAGAACTCCTTTATAACATTGATGAATTGCTGCTTTGTAGGTGTGATATTCAGAGTCTAAATCATAACATGATTAATTCAAACCCAAACTTCTACCTACCCATCTTACTTGTTCTAACATTTTTTCTTCATTGGGTGCATTTGAATTATCAAACCCTTGACATCATTTTCTTTTGAAAACAGGAAACTAACAAATTCTACACTTATATCATCCAAGAGTTTAGATTAAACTGATGAACTCACTTATTTCTCTACTTAGTCTAACTATCTGTCAAGATTAAACTGTTTGATTGATTTTTTTTCTATAATCTATAACAGAAAATTGAAAAACATAACCAAATACTTTGTACAAGTCTTCATACAGAATTTATTGTGCAGAAAATTAATCACAAAATTTTGAGGTTGAAATCTGGAATTTGATTTTTATCCCTCTCTTTCTTTCTTGGTTCAGATTTTGAGCTTTGGAACCAAATTATTTTCCTAATCTAATCTAATCTTACTGATAAGCCAAGTTTAGACTGTTTGGAAAATCCTCATTCACTAACCTATCAGCAAAAATTTAAAACTCACTTAGTCATGATTAGGCTATATGACTAAATAAGGCTTTCTCTTCAAGTAGTGACATTTGGACTCGCTCACTTTCAGAACTTACTCTTTTTTGGTATGGGGCTATACCTTTTCTTTTTCTGCCCTCTTTTTCTTTGTTTTTCTATTTTTGTATTTATTTTTTCTCTGATCTTTCTTTAAAACAACATTATATAAAATGGATAAAGCTTTAAACTTAGGCCTCTTAATGGAAATAATGTTTGAGCATCCTGCCATTGACAGGACCTCCAAAAAGTTATGTTCCATCCATCTCCTGTAAGAAAAATACATTGTTTCCTCTGGCAGAATGGATAATATGGGGACCTTTCCATAGATTTTCAAACTTACCATGCTTTCCCTTGTCTTCTCTTCTTGAGTCCCATTTGAGTACCTTGTCACCAATGTTGAAATCATTTGCTTTTGTTCTTTTGTCAAATAGCTTCTTGATCTTTTCTTGTACTTGTTGTGTTTTGTTATAGACCTCTTCTCTGGTTTTCTGCAAATGTATAATCTGATTTATCCTTCTTATCATGTCATTTTCTTCAGACTGTACTTCTTGGATCAGCTTCATGACTAGTACTCCTAGGCTTGTTGGAAAAATTGCATCTACTCCATAAACTAGCTGATAGGGAGACATTCTGATTGATTTCTTACATGTTAACCTGTCTGCCCATAATGCATGTACTAGCTTGTTGTGCCATGACTTTTGATTCCCTTCCAGCAACTTCTTGATGATGTTTATCAAACTTTTGTTTGAGGATTCTACCAACCCATTACCTTGAGGGTAATAAGCTGTGGAATGACCCAATGTGATCTGATATTTGTGGAAAAATTTCACCATCCTCTTGGATCTAAAGGCAGCAGCATTGGCAGTGATAATATTTCTAGGACAACCAAATCTAGACAAAATATGGTTTTCAAGGAATTTAATGATGACTAGATCAATGGCAGTTCTAGAGGGGATGGCCTCTATCCATTTTGTAAAGGAATCAGTTGTAGTGAGGATCCATTTATGTTGGGAAGATGAAGAAGGATGGATTTCCCCAATGAATTCTAGGCCCCACTGTTGAAAAGGAGCTTCAACGGAGATAGGATGCAGAGGTAAGGGTAAGAGTTTTATTTTGCCTTCAAAGATTTGACACTTGTGGTAAGCAACTACCAGCTTATGGATATCTTTGAAGAGGGTGGGCTAATAGTAACAAGCTCTAAGGATTTTGTTGACAGTAGTTTTCCAATAGAGGTGGCCTCCACATTCTCCTTCATGAAACTCATGATTGATTTTATCTACATCATTCTCAGGAAAACATTTAAGCAATATACCACTAGCGTTTTTCCAATATAACCATTTATCTATAATGCAATAATTTACAGCTTTTAACTTCAAGAACCTTGCCTTTGTCTTAGATAAAATAGGAGGGACATTAAGATAAAAGAGCACATACAAGATATCAACATACCAAATTGAATTCAGCAATACTTCTTCAACATGAGGAGCTATGCATTCTTCTTGTTTTTCTAAAACATCAACCATATTCATATCTAAGGCTTTGAGGTTTGATTCAGCCATTATTTTTGCAAGTCCTTGTCCTTTGATCAATTTAGTGGGTGTGATTTCCAAGTCATATTCTAATATAACAACAATCCACTTTCCTCTCTTGCCATCAGGATCTTGTGTTAAAATTTCTTTGACAACTGTGTGTGGAACAAAAGCAATGATGTGTGAGTGTAGAATGTAAAGCCTGTTTTTCCATTATGTTGTATTTCAGAGGTGCATCTCTTAAGGCCTTGCTAAAAAATGCAATGGGATGATCTTGTCTCTTTTTTTTTCTAAAGTAGGACAGCAGCAATTGTATGTTCTAATGCGAAGGAGAAAATGAAGAAATCTTTGTTAAAATCAGGGCTAATGAGAAGTAGTGTTTGAGTGAGTGCTTGTTTAGCCAGTTCAAATGATTTATTTGCTTCAATGGTCCATTTAACTCATGTTTCCCTTTTAAGCATGTTTGTTATGTTTCTAAGGAGTTCAACAAGATTTGGTATGAACCTTCTTAAGAAATTTATCTTTCCAATGAAATATTGCAGCTCTTTGATATTTCTAGGATGATTGATTTGCAATATTCCTTCAATCCTTTTTGGGTCTATCTTTATTCCCTCTTCAGATATGATATGGCCTAGAAGTTTGCCTTCTTGGAGACCAAATAAGGTTTTCTTGGGGTTTAAGGATAGACCATACTTTCTACATTTTTCAAAGACTATTCTTAAGTGAGCAAGGTGTTCTTCATATGTTTTGGAATAGACAGTGATGTCATCTAAATATATCACAATGAAGAAGCCTATCTCTTATGAGAAAGCAATATCCATGGCTCTTTGGAATGTGGCACCAACATTCATTAAACCAAAGGGCATTTTCACATACATGAAAGTACCCCAAGGCATAGTAAAGGTTTTCTTAAGTTGATCATCAGGATGTACCAGCACTTGGTTATATCCTAAAAATCCATCTAGCAAAGAAATTATCTTAGAACCTACTACCCTTTGTAAGATATGATCCATTTTGGGCAAGGGGTAGTTATCCTTCAAAGAGGATTTATTTAAGTTTCTAAAGTCTATACAAAGCCTTATTTCTCCTATTTTCTTCCTCATAGATACAATATTGGATACCCAGTCTAAGTATCTTACTGTGACTACGATTCCAACATCATACATTTTCTTGATTTCTTTCTCAACCAGAGGTAATTGCACAGGTTTTATTCTGTGCAATTTTTGTCTAAAATGTTTTTGGTTTTCTTTGAGGGGTATCTTATGCTGGATTATCTCTGTATCATATGATTTTAAGTCCTCATAACTCCAAGCAAACACATCAGAAAATTCTCTAAAAAGCTGAAGATATTCCAGTTTTATATGAGCTGGCAATTTTTTGGATAATTTGATCATCTTGGGTTTGAGTTCATTGCCTATATTGCACTCTTCTACTTCAGCTTCAGTGGGTTCCATTTTTGGATTTTTGGAAACTTCATTAAAGTCAAAGAATTCTTCTAGAGGCACCAGTCCCTTTGGTAATTTATCAGTGTGAGATTGCAGCACTTCAAAGTCTTCTTGTTCTAAAGTATTAGTGCTCAGCTTTGTTTTCTGTGGGTGTTCTCTAGTTAACATATTTATATCAGCAATGTTAGGAGTTTCTTCTTCATAAGATTTTTCCTCAATAGGACAGTCTTCTTCGTACTCTGAATCTGAATTTGGCATTTCAATCTGTTTATCTCCTTCAAAGACTTGCCAATACTTTATATTATCAGGAATTGCTAGCCTATATCTAACTTGGACTGTGTATTGTTTGATTTCATAAGGTTTTAGACATGTACTAGCAACAAATTCTAAACCATTAGCAAGAATGTTTTGGTTTCTAGGGACAAAGTTAAGCTCATATTCTATGAATGTTTTCAAGAGGTCAACAACATCATCTCTATAAGCTTGTAATCTTGGATGCTTGGCAATATATTCTCCATTTACTTGTTTGATAATCAGTTCTGAGTCTCCATGAATAGTTATCCTCTTAGCTCCTAGTTTTCTCAATAATTATAGTCCTAAGAGGAGAGCCTCATATTCAGCTATGTTATTGGTGCATTAAAACTTTAGTTTATATGAATGGCCCTCAGCATGATTATTCTCTATGTTATGTACCCATATGCCTACTCCTGAACCAGTTTTACTACAAGACCCATCAAAAATCATACTCCAAAGAGGTTCAATTTCATATGTGTTGTTGAAGTTATTTCTATCCTCTTTGGTCTGTTCCCTTTGGCTATCATTATGTTGTTTCTTAGGGTCTGCACTATGTTCAGTTTTGTCTTGTTCCTCATGGTTTCCATTGTGTTAAAGATTTTCTATTTGTTTCTTATGGACAGCACTATGTTGGCAATAGATTTGTTGCCTAGGATCTTCCTTGTGCTTGTTGTAATTTTCTGAATTAGCAAACTATTTGGATCCTTTCTCCCTTCTTCCTTCTTTTCCTATTATTGGTTTGTGATCTACTTCCCCTTTCTCATTAAAATTTTCATCATTGTAAATAATGAATGAGTCAAGGTCTGTGTGAATAGAATAAAGTGGGGAATTGTCTGGTTTTTCTTGACTACTAACCAGGTATTTCATGTATGTTTCCCTATATAGTCTTCTTGGTTGACTAAAGATAGGGATGGTTTCATAAGTCATATCCATCTGTAGGGTACCTTGGAGTTTAGCACCCCATGATCTTGAAAGGAGCATGCCATATTTAGGAGGTATATCAGCCACTACAATGTCCATCACTAAGCTCTTAGCTGGTATTTGTGCTAAGTTGACACATAGGTCTTTGATCAAGCCTAGACATTTGACTCTGTTGGAATCAAAAGAGTATAAACCTTTGTAAGTTATAGTTATCTCAAGGCCTAGATTTTCCATCACTACTTTAGGAATAATATTGTGGGAGCTCCCTTTTCAAGAATGGCATTGTGAAAAATCTTATCATGGATGTTTAAACTAACATAAAAGGGAGGAACACCTCCTTCTTGAAATTTCCCTTCTACTTCTGGTCCAAACAGAAGCTCAGGTTTGTCATCAGTCACATTGACAGAATCAGTTTGTTATCCTATGTTTAAAGCTCTTAAAATTTGGGTTTTATATACATCCTGGGTGACTAATTCAGTAAGAGGGACAAGAATCTTGATTTTGGCAATTTACCCTCTATGTTGAAAGGTATGTGAGTTTTTAAAGTGTTTGGATCATCCTTTTTAGTCACCGTTTTCTCTGCAAATTCAGCTTGCTGGTTTTTATTATGAACAACAATTAAAATAGTTTTACTAGGAGCATTAGCTGAGTTTCTAGTGCTACTTTGGTTACCATCATGTTTGCCATTTTTTTGGCTGTTTTTTCCTTTATTTTAATCAGAACTTTCAGGCACTGTTTTGTTGTTTTTTGCTGTCTTTTTAGAAATATTTTCAGAATTGTTTCTAGTAGAAATTTCAGGGGTTTTCTTTTTGGGAGTGTCTTGATTCTTTTTACTCCTCAGGTCATATTGTTTGTGCACTTCCATTATAGCATTTTCAAAGCCTTGTTTGTAATCTTCAGACTCTAGGATTTTTTCATCATAGCGTGTATATATGCCTTCTTCTTCTTCATTTAGGAAAACAGTACCTCATTGTTTACTCCTAATAATTTTATGTTATTTCCCTTTGTTTCTTCAATAACTCCCTCATGCTCATCAGCATAATTCTATTGGAAAGGATGTCTAACTTGCTGATCAGAGCCTCTTTGTCTAATTTGAGGGGGATTACTTCTAAAGTTTTGGTTCTGATTTTGATTTTTGTTTTGAGGAGTTGTTTGGTTTTCTTTAGGATAAGCTCTCTCATTCACGTTTATTATTTCCATCATCATCTCCATGGTTCTAACCAGACTATAAATTTTGGAGTCTGATGTGGAGGGTCAGGCTTCATCTTTGTAGGTAACCTTTCTTTTTTATTTCAATCTAGCCCTTCTGGAATTTAGGTTAGCTTCTACACTTACTGACCCTTTCTGCATATCTTCTAATGTGAGGGGTTCTCTTTCTCTCAATTGATAACACATGTATGGGTCAAATCCCTCAAGAAAATTCATTAAGTCTAAGCCTTGTGGGGGTTTCATTTGTGGAGGGAGTGCATTATATACACTATTGAATCTTGTGCAATAATCCTGAACACTTTCCCCAGTATTTCTTTTAAGGTCATTATATTTTGATAGGATTTGAATGGGATTTCTCTTGACTTCCCATTTGTTTAGGAATATTTGATGAAAGGTAGGGAGATCATTAATATTGTTAGGGGTTAAGCCTTTGAACCATTTTCTTGCTTTTCCCCCTAAGCTTTGAGAAAACATTCTAAGTTTCGCAGTTTCATCATCTATTTCTTGTCTGTCAAATTAGTAATTCATTCTATCCACATGTTGTTGAGTTGTAGTGGAACTACTAGCATCATATAATGGAATCTTGGACTGATAGTCCTGTGGTAGAGCAACTAGAGGTAAAGGAAGGACTAAGGGAGCATACCATGTTGCCATGATATGAGCTTGTGGAAACAATGGGGGGTTAACAAGTGGAGGAAGGTGATGAAGTGGAGTGGTTTGAACAGTGGATGTATGGGTGGGTGTAGATAAATTACTTGGACCAACTAGGTGATGTTGAGCAGATTTAGGATGAGAAAAGGCAAAGTTTTGGAGAAAATGGAAATCAAGAGGAGTAGAAGGGGGGGCTTCCCTACTACTACTTTGTTGTGAGTCTACAAGCTCAAGGTTTATCTGATCTATACCACTTTGTGACTTGGTTCTTGATAAGATTCTTGTATGACGTAAGTCAACTTGGGTATTTTGCAAGGTTACAAGGTTTTTAGGAATAGAACTTGCTATGTGGATTGGTCTGACAACAGTTGGGTTTTTAGGTGTAGGAGAATTCCTAAGGACGCTTTCAGGATTTTCAACTATTGCAGGAGGATTTAGGTTAGGATGGTATCTAGTATGGATTCTTCTAGAAACCAGGATTTTGGACCCAACAAGTCAGAAAGGTTTTTGAGAGGTATAACAGTCTTAGGACACAAACCAAACTGTAAAAGAGATACTTAACTCACAAAGTATTCTTAACTGGGTATTGTTTAATGTTATGATGATAGGGTAAGTTTCCCAGTGGATTCAAATGGAAAATTAGTGGAGTCACCAGGTGGAGGATTCTTTTTTTACTTGCTTTATGACTGACTGTTGTCCAACATCATCAATCAGAAACCATTCTTAGATAATACTTGATTCATCTTAAACTAATAAGGTTTTTTGAGTTTTGAGTGAATCTGAAATGTTTATTACTCAGTATTCCCCAGTATGGTCGCCACTCTGTTGGCTCCTTGTAATTTGTAAGAGTGGCAAGAACAAACACTACAGGGGCCACATCAGAACCACTTTGGAATCCTAGGACCTAGGCTTCCCGGATTCAGAGAGGGATCTCTCTATAAAGGTGTTTTCAATTGATATATCTTTTTATTCTTTGTTTAAGATATTAGGCTAGTTATGAAGTTCTAAGGACTTGTTTGTTTTTGGTTGGATTAAATGATGGATTGAAGGATTAATGGTGTGATTGATCGAGGGAATGTTTCAACTGAACAAATAGACTATAAGAAAACATCAATACATTGGGCTATGGAGCCTTAAAAGGGTTTAATTGATCATCAACTCTGCAAGGGCATTCATAGGGAAAGCTACCTATATCAAATGGATTCTTTAGATTAGGTTGTGATATGAAACAATAATAATTTGTGAAGGCAGTAAAGCTATAGTCAGTTAAGAATCTTCTAGCTCTACTTAAACAAGAAAAGCCCTTTAAGGTAACTATTGGAGAAAGCCAAAGGACAAGGAAAACCATAAATCTCTTTGGAAAAACCTTTAATAAGAAACCTTTCAGAAAATAATCCAGCAATCAAAAGACTACTTTCAGATAAAGAAAACATATAAGATAAAAACAAGAGTGGTCTAAGATCAAACAAAAATAATCTAACCTGCTTTTGACAACTCTCAAAGACTCTTCAAAGCAACATTTCAAGGAAGACCAAAGGGTTGGGAATGCCATAGACCTCTCTGGTTTTAGGCTCTAGTATGCATACTTTAAAGAAAGGTTTTGAAAAAAATATCTCAAGCCTTACTCAAAGGAACATGGGCTCACCAAAATTTCATTCGTTTCACTCTATTGAATCATTGCCAAGATAACAAGCTAGATGTAACTAGAAGGTAAATAAGAATATTCTAATCAGACCTTGCAGAAGAAAACATGAAAATAAATAAATACAGACGGAAATAGGGTGCTGAAACAGCAAGTCCTAATCTAAAACTTTGAGCATGTCATTATTCAGATTTTGAGCATGTTTGAACCTTCAATTCTATCCTAAACTATCTACTGATAAGCCAAGATTAAACAGTTTGGCAAATCGAATTCACTATCCTATCAGCAGAAAATTTAAAACTAATTAGTCAATATTAGGTTTTTTGAATAACTAGAAGTGTGTTCTTTAGGAGTGGCATTTGAGCTTGCACACTTTTAGATTTGTTTCTCTTTTTGGTATGTGGTTGTACCTTTCTTGTTTTTTACAATCTGCCCTCTTTTCTTTCTTTCTTTGTTTTTGTATTTTTTATTTTTTTAACTTTGAATGCAATGATGGGTGAAGTATTTATAATGATAAAAATATAAAAATTATTTTAGAACATAACATGGATCAAGAGAATTAATTCTTAAGCATCCTGCCATTGACAAGACCCCCAAACAATTCTGCTCCATTCAACTCTTGCAAGAAATAGGCATTATTACCAGCAGCGGAATGGATAGAATAAGGGCCAAGCCATAAGTTGTCAAATTTTCCATGCTTTCCCTTGTCTTCCCTCCTTGAGTCCCACTTCAAAACCTTGTCCCCAACATTGAAATTGCTGGTCTTTTTTCTTCTGTCAAAAATCTTTTTAATGTTGTCCTGCTTCTGCAATGCTTTGTTATAAACCTCCTCTCTGGTTTGCTGAAGATGAATGGTCTGATTTATTCTTCTGATCATGTCATTATCTTCAGTTTGCAACTCTTGAATCAACTTCATCATAGGTACACCAAGGCTGGTTGGAAAAATTGCATCAGTACCATACACAAGCTGGAAAGGTGACATACCAATAGATTTCTTCAAAGTCAATCTGTCAGACCAAAGTGCATGAACTAGCTTTGTGTGCCAAGATTTTTTGTTGTCCTCCAACAGTTTCTTGATTATGTTCACTAAACTCTTGTTTGAGGATTTTGCAAGTCCATTACCTTGAGGGTAATAGGCCGTGGAATGCCCCAATGTTATCTGATATCTGTGACAGAATTCAACCATCTTCTTTGATCCAAATGCTACTGCATTATCATTGATGATCTTGGTAGGACAGCCAAATTTGGAGAGAATGTTAGTCTCCATGAATTTTATAATAACAGAATCATTGGCCTGCCTACAAGGTATGGCTTCTATCCACTTAGTGAAATAGTATGTGGCAGTGAGAATCCATCTATGTTGAGCAGAAGATGGTGGATGGATTTCTCCTATGAATTCAAGTCCCCACTGTTGAAAAGGGGCTTCAACAGTGATTGGATGCAAAGGTAGGGGTAGAAGTTTTATTTTTCCTTCAAAAATTTGACATTTATGACAAGCAATGATCATCTTGTGTATATCAGGAAAGAGAGTAGGCAAATAGAAACTAGCCCTCAAAATTTTGTTGGCTATTGTCTTCCAATATAAATGACCTCCACACTCTCCTGCATGGAACTCGTGCTTAACCTTCTGTGCATCATACTCAGGCAAACATTTAAGCAATACACCACTTGCATTTTTCCAATAAATACATCTATCTATAATGCAATAGTTTACATATTTCAAATTTAGGAACCTTGCCTTTGTTTTTTTCAAACCAAGAGGTGTATTTAAATTAAGCAAAACATAAATAATATCAGCATACCAATAGGAATTCGTAAAATGGTCTTCAACAATGGGATTTGAGATTTCCTCTTGATCATCTAAAGCATTAATCATATTAATATCAAGGGCTTCAAAATTGGATTCAGCCATTAATATAGCCAGACCTTGGCCTTTGATCAACTTAGTGGGTTTTATATCTAAATCATATTCAAGGATAACAGTAATCCACTTACCTCTCTTACCATCCGGGTCCTGTGTTAGAATGTCTTCCACAACTGAATTTGGGACAAAGGCAATGATGTGTGAGTGCAAGATGTATACTCTGAAGTCTTTCAAAGCTTTAACCAAAGCAAAAGCTTGCTTCTCCATAATGTTATACTTCAGAGGGGCATCCCTCAAAGCCTTGCTAAAGAATGCAATAGGCTGCTCTTGTCCTTGTGGATTTTTCTGTAAAAGGACAGCAGCTATGGTATGTTCCGATGCAAATGAAAAAATATAAAAATCTTTTGAAAAATCAGGACTTATTAGAACCAGTGTTTTGGTTAACGCTTGATTCACCGGCTCAAAAGACTTCTTTGCTTCCAAGGTCCATTTTACCCCTTGCTCCTTCAACATGTTTGTGATATTTCTAAGAAGCTCAGCCAAGTTGGGGATGAACCTTCTCAAAAAGTTAATATTTCCAATGAAAGATTTCAACTCATTGATGTTTCGAGGATGAGAGATTTGCCATATGGCCTCAATCCTTTTTGGATCTATCTTAATACCCTCTTCTGAGATAATGTGCCCAAGAATTTTACCTTCTTGGAGACCGAAAAATGTTTTCTTAGAGTTCAAAGATATCCCAAACTTTCTGCATTTCTCGAAAAAATTTCTTAAGTGTTTTAAGTGCTCTTCATCTGTTTTTGAAAACACAGTGACATCATCAAGGTATATAATGATGAAGTAGCCCAATTCTTCCGAGAATGCTATGTCCATGGCTCTCTGAAAAGTTGCTCCAGAATTCATTAGACCAAAGGGCATTTTCACATACATGAAAGTGCCCCATGGTGTAGTAAAGGTTGTCTTTAACTGATCAGCAGGGTGAACTAAGATCTGATTGTACCCTAAGTAGCCATCAAGCAAAGAAATTCTTCTAGACCCTACCACCCTTTGTAAAATATGATCCATCTTAGGTAAAGGGTAGTTGTCTTTCAGTGAAACTTTGTTTAAGTCTCTAAAGTCTATACAAAGCCTGATCTCTCTAGTTTTCTTCCTAACTGACACCAGATTAGAAACCCACTGAGAATATCTAATAGGGACAATAATACCAGCTTCATACATATTTTTAATCTCCTTCTCAACCAAAGAGAGTTGTACAGGGTTTATTCTGCGCAGTTTCTGTTTGAATGGTTTTTGGTTTTCCTTGAGAGGGATTTTGTGCTGTATTATTTCAGTGTCATAGGATTTAAGATCTTCGTAACTCCACGCAAAAACATCATAAAATTCATTAAACAGCTCTATGTATTTGAGTTTAATGTGAGCTGGTAAATTTTTAGACAGTTTGATCATCATTGGTTTAAGTTTACTGCCTATATTGCACTCCTCAACTTTAGTCTCTACAGGTTCCAGTTTTGGCTACTTGGCCACATCGTTAAAATCAAACAACTCTTCTAAAGGTGCCAGACCCTTTGGCAAAATTTCATCATTAGACTGTAGGGTTTCTAACTCCTCTGTTTCTAACTTTGCATTCATCTCTGTTTCGTTTTCAAGTTTTCTAGATAACAGGTTTATATTAGAAAGTTTAGGAGACCTTTCTTCTTCACCAAGAAAATTTTCTTCACTGCATTCTGTATCATAATCTGAGTCCGAACTGTGTAGTTCGAATTCATTTGTGAATCGCATGAAGTCTTCTATTTGTTTTTCCCCATCGAACACTTGCCAGTATTTTTCATTATCAGGTACAACTGGTCTGAATTTTATTTGAGTTGGGCAGTATTTGGTTTCATATGGCGTTAAGCATGTTCTAGCTACAAAGGCTAAATTGTGGGACACAATATTTCTTTTCCTCAGGAAAAAAATTATCTGGTATTCCTCAAAAGTTTTTAAAAGGTCCATGACATCATTTCGATAGGCCCTAAGTCTTGGGTGATTTGCATTGTATTCTCCATTGACTTGCCTAATGACTAACTCTGAATCCCCATACACATTGATTCTCTTGGCTCCTAACTTTTTCAACAAACGCAAGCCTAAGGGAAGGAATTCATATTCTGCTATGTTATTGGAACACTGGAAGTTTAATCTACAGGAAAGGCTTTCTGTGTGGTCATTCTCAGCGTTGCAGATCTAGACACCTGCACCAGCGTTGGTCTTAGTGCAAGACCCATCGAAGTGCATACTCCACAGAGGACTAGTCTCGAGTTTATCATTTGGGTTACTATGCTCTTTAATAAGTGTGCTATCGAATTTATCTTGGAGGTCAACACACTGTTGAACTCGTCCTAACTCCTCAGATTTTTTATTGGGTTGAGGACTGCTTTCTTGACTCTCAATTTTTAAAAGCAAAGGACACGTGATTTGTAGCTCAAGACTTTTGTTTTGTTTGCTAGAGTTTACAGGTTCAGAAAACTATTCTGACACTCCTACATTATCTTCTTCCTCCTCTCTATCTGTCATTAAATCAGACAAGGTCACTTGTTCTCTAAAATTTTCATCATTGAAAAGGATAAATGAATCCAGGCCTGAGTTTACAGAATAATGGGGAGAGTTTTGTGGTCTGTCTTAGCTAGTCACCATATATTGCGTATGAGACTCCCTATAAAGTCTTCTTGTCTGATTGAAAACAGGGATGGTCGCATAGGTCATGTCCATCTGCATAGTTCCTTGTAACTTAGCTCCCCAATACCTAGATAATAGCATTCCATACTTTTGGGGCACATCAGCCACAACAATATCCATGACTAAACATTTGGCTGGAATTTGAGCTAAGTTAACACAGAGGTCCTTGATTAATCCTAAATATTTTACTATGCTTGAGTCAAAGGAGTAAAGGTCTTTGTAAGGTATGGTGATTTCTAGACCAAGGCTCTCCATTACAGCTTTAGGCATTAAATTATGAGAAGCCCCAGAATCATGCATAGCGTTATGCAAAATATTGTCATGAACATTTAAACTTACATAAAAGGGAGGAACAGGTCCCTCTTGATACTTACCTTCAATCTTAGGACCAAAAATAAGCTCTGTTTGGTCATCATTAAGATTGACTGTGTCATTATTATCCTCAATATTTAAAGCCTTCAAAATTTGGGTCCTATATACATTCTGGGCAGCTAACTCAGTCAGGGGAATAGAGATTTTGATCTTTGAAATTTCCTGCTCTAGGTTGAAAGGAATTTGGTTCTTCGAAGAACTTGTCTCAGCCTTACTAGCTGCCAGTCTATCAGCAACATCAGCTTGCTGATTTGTTCTATTTACATTTGAAAAAATGGTTTTAACAGGAGTACTAGCTGAAGTGGTAGTACTACTAATGTCTGCACTCTGTTTTTCATTGTTTTGAGTGCCTTTCTCTCTACCTTTATCAGAATTCACAGATGTTGTTTTGTCCTTCTGTTTGACAAATTTAGGCTCGGTTGGAGTGTTGTTTTGTGAAGATTTGTCAAAGGTTTTGGTGTTGGGAGTTTTTTGACAGGTTTTAATTCTAAGGTCATATTCTCTTTGATACTCTATGATGAAATTTTCCATGTCTTGATAATAATTTTCATCATCGTCTCTTCTGTCATCATAAGGTGTGTAAAGACCTTGTTTTCTATCATAATGGACTTAAAAGTCATCATTATCTACCCCTAGCAAGTTGATATCATATTCCTCTGTTATCTCGTCTGTTTCCTCAACCTCACTTATATAGTTTTGATGAAAGGGAGGAGTGATCTGTTGATCATCCTCCCTAGGTCTGTTTGGAGGTTGGTTCCTTCTAAAATTCTGATTCTGGTTATGGTTTCTGTTTTGAGGAGCAGTTTGGTTTTGAGTGGCTTGTGCTCTCTCAAGGATGCTCATTTTCTTCATCATCTCTTCCATCATTCTCTCCATTTTTGAGTTGGAAGTAGAGGGTGTATATTCCTCTCTAAAGGGCACTCTCTTCTCATTTTTCATTCTTGCTCTCTTCTCCATCAAGTTGACTTCCACAGCAAAAGCACCTTTTTGCATCTCTTCAAGAGTTGCAGGATCTCTTTCTCTCAGCTGATAGGCCATCTCAGGGTCAAACCCCTCAGGAAACTTGTTTAAAGCTAAGCGTTATGGAGGTTTTATATCTGGGGAAAGTGCATTATACACACTGTTAAATCTGGTACAATGAGCTTGTACACTTTCCCTAGTGTTTCTATGGAGGTTCTTGTAATCAGAAAGGACTTGGAGAGGATTCTTCTTTACTTCCCATTTGTTTAATAATTTCTGATGGAAGGCCTGGAGATCATTGATACTATGGGGGGTTAATCCTTTAAACCATTTTCTGACTTCCCCTCCTAAGCTTTGAGCAAATAATCTAAGCTTGACAGAATCATCATCAATTTCATTTCTGTCAAAGTAGTCATTCATCTTATCCACATGTTGTGATGCAGTTGTAGCATTTCTAGCATAATATAATGGAATTTTAGACTGATAGTCCTATGGAAGATTGACTAATGGTACAGGAAGGACTAAGGGAGCATACCATGCAGCCATGGCAGGAGGTGGAGGTGGATTTACAAGAGGTGGATTAACAAGAGGGAAAGTGGGCTAGAATGGAGTGATTTGAATAGTGGATGTAGGGTGAGAAGAAGTGGATGGACCAGGAGTAGATTGCTGAGCTGATCTTGGATGAGAGACACCTAAATTGTGAAGGAAATGTAAATCGGGAGATGTCGTTTCCCTACTACCAGGATGTTCACTTGTTTCAAGGGATGAAAGTGATGACTCAGAATCTAACTGATCTAAATAATCAAGAGACCTAGTTCTAAAGGGATTTACTAAGTCAACTTGTGATTGTTGTAGAGTTGAAATATTTTCAGGAACTGAATTAGCTCTCAAGGGTGATCTGAAAACAGTTGATAATTTAATCCTAGGAGACTTCCTAAGGATACTTTCTAGATTATCAACTATCTTAGGTGGATCAGGTTCAGGATAGGCTTTAGTGTGAATCTTTCTAGGAGCCACTATGTTGTGTTTTTTAGACCCAAATAAACAAGAAAATTTCAACCAGGTATGACAGTCTTTAACAGGTCAACTAATCTGTTTGCACAAATTTTAATCCTACAATCCTCTAACTGAGTTTGAATGATATTAAAATGATAAGGTTTCTTCCCAGTGGATTCTTAAGGTTTGTTCAGGATTGTGGAGTCTCCAAGTGGAATTTTTTAGCTCCTAAGGAGGTAAAAGGTTTTATGATCCACCACCATGTTTATTGGATACCAATCTGAAATATTTTTGGGTTTTCTGAGTTATTTTTTAGTTGTGTGGTTTCTAAGAATTTCCTAACTCTGTTTCAAAACTTAGCTATGGTTATGAGACAAATACAATCTACTCTTATGGTTAAGCTGGCTGGTTTTCCAAGGTTTAGACAACTCTTATGAGAATCCTAGGTTTTGCCTAGTTTGTCACTAATTCAAACAAGCTTCATCATGATTACCATTTCTTGGTAGTGCTTGAAAAGGCTTCTTCTTACTCACTAAACAATGTTTGTATGAAATTTTTAAGGGGAACCAGAGATTCTGGGTTCGGTCCCCAGCGGAGTCGCCAGAAATGTTAGGAATCTGTAATTAGCAAGATTGGCAAAGTCTAATCACAGAAACAAAATTATTTCAACCACTTTGGGATTCTAGGATCTAGCCCTCCTGAATCCGGAGAGGGATCTCTCTAATAAGTTGCAAAGATGGATTTATCTTTAAGGTTTTGGGTAATGATATTAGGCTAGTTATGAAGGCCGAGGGTTTTGTTTTATTTTTGGATGGTTGATCATGATTATTGTTTGAGGTGGAAAGTTCTAAGTGCAAAGAGTTTCAAAGGTGTGAAGTTGCAAGCAATCAGAACAAGATTTGGCCAGAAATATAGATAATTTCAGGTTTAGGTACATTGGGCTATGTAGTCATAATAGGGTTTAATTGAAACAGCAAGGGGTAAGAGTGGTCCATGGGGCAAGTCATCTATGTCTAAGGATCTCTTCAAAGTTTGATTTATGGAATGAAATGATACAACAAGAAAGGGAATTAAACAAATGAAGAACAAAGAGAAGCCCAGGATCTCGTAAGTACTTTGAAACTAGCCAGCCTTTGACACACACTTCAGAAAAAAATAAAAGTAATCTAAGATCAGGTAAGTACTTCTAAACTATCCTGCTTTTGATTCACTTTCAATAGAAAACATTTTAAAACAAAGGGAAACTTGAAGGCAACTGTTGGAGAAGAAACTAGCGGGCCGGGCTCACCACAAATCCTCTCCTAGCTCTGCTCTACTTTGTAACTTTCAAGAAAAACAAAAAGATAATAAAGAATGGCCTAAGATATGGTAAGTGCTTCAAAACTAGCCAGCTTTCAACACATTCCCAAGGGAAACATTCAGACGGTCTTTGGGGATAAAACTAGGACCAGTGCACACCATATATTCCTTAGTTTATCTCTACTTAACAGATACTGAAAATAACATTTAAGAATAAAAATTAGCTAAGGCAATAGGACGAGGGAACACCAACATTCCTATGCTTAGAACTGAATTAAATCATTCCTAAATAACACGAATTGGAAGAAAACATGTAGATAAAGATTTTCAATCAGAGTAGGGTACTAATATACAGTAGGTCCTAACTCTATGCATGCTGTTCTTTATAAGAGAATATGAACACAGTGAAAACATAAACAAAATGACAATTTACAATAAGAAATAACATCACTGTCGACAATAGACCAGGATCCCATAAATTAGCTTGTATTGATGCTTCAAACCAGTTACAGCTTTAAGTCCAATTCTTTATATTAGCAATCATCTACACTTCCCAGACTAACTTATCTATCACAAACAGAGCTTCAAGAGCCAGTGAGCACTATTTACAAGTATAAATCTCAAGCTCAATTATATTTCAAAGTTCAGCAACCAAGCTTTTTCTCATCTTCTCCAGTAGTATTTATAGAAGAATGAGGAGGTGAGATCTGATAAAATATCTCCAAATATAATTAATACAGTCTTAATGGCTTCCTGGCCTTTGGGGGGCTCGATGAAGAATTTTACAGATGTTTCTGACTGTATTAATTTTTTTCATTTAAGATTAAGCTCGGTGGGAGCTCTTATTGACTTTTTAGGCTCTCTGTTATGTTAAAGTAACGCTGCTGATATTTTGTCATTAAGTTTATTTGTAGAATTAACTCTTTGGCTGTGCTGAGGCAAATCTCTAATCTGGATCAATAACTTCGGCCTTTGTTTGAATGCTTTAAGGCACAGGTGGCACTGTGGTAGTTGGGAGGAATCAATTTGCCTCAGATGTGGCGGTGGTGGATTTCTTGTCTGATAAAACACTTGTGATTTTATTTTAATTTTGTTTTTAGTTTGGGGGGATTAGGCTTCTAATAATCAATCTTAGCCGTAATCCCCACAGATCTGTCTTCAATCTCCTGTTATGGCGTGTTCTATCTTTGAAACTGATACTCTTTGTTTGTGATTTATTCACTGTCTTTTGCTGGTGTGCAGTGCTACGCAGGGATCATGAGGCATCAATACCTTTGAAGAATTGATGAGACGTGAAAATTTAACCCACAGATGGCTTCCTTTTAAAGGATTGAAGGCGCGAGAATTGAAACCCCAGCCTTCCGCCCCTTCTTTAGTATAATGGAAAGAACCATTTAAAACACCCTTGTTTACCAAATAATATACCCCGGACTTCAAAACTCCCGATAAAACAAACTGCATAAACCATTTCGGGTCACAAAAGGAACTCGCTGACGTCAGGGTGTTTGTGACCCGAAATATTATAAAATCTGCCATATAAATTTCCCCGGGTCTGGATTGGGGCCTGCTGATGTCAGCACAAGTGTGACCCATAATATCTATCAAATCCACCATATAAAGTTCCCCGGGTCTGAATTTCATGACCATGCGAGCAACCAAACAAGGCCCTCTCTAATCAATTGTTGCCGCATGGGTGTTGATGTGTATGCTGACTAGGCTTTGGGGACCACCGGTTCTGTGGGACTGCTGACTGTTGTCGTGGACGTGGGGACTAGGGCGATTGATTGTGGGCCATAGGCCCATGCCATACCTTAATTTATCCCTCGAGCTTCTTTGAGTGCAATCACCATTCGATGAGCCTACCTCATATCGGACGGCGTACGTCAATATCGCGCTGAGCCCACAGTGGACTTTAACGCGCGGGGAGGGCGGTATCTCCAAACCGCTTGAGGCCACGTGTCAGCTCCTAGCATGTGTCGCGCTCGAATTGGAAATACAGCTTACCCCACAAAGGCGGTGCGATAAAAATGCTTCGATTTTGTACAGTGATTGACTATGGGGTTAACCCCCTTCCTCCTGTTCACTCCAGTTTACTAAACTCAGGTTCAACTCTCGGAACTGTAGCTCCATTAACTCATTCCCAATTTATTTCTTCTATAAGCGGGTTCCTTCCTTTGGACAAGGTTCGCAGCTTCTACAGGCAACAACATTACAGTACCATACTGGAGCGCTATCGATCCTTCCAGTGATCGATAACTGATTATGAAATATACCATCTAACTCATAAAACAGAATTTTATTCAAACACCTGCACAATACAAAACCACATTACAAAATCCTGTGTTATCTGGTTTTATTGCTTCAAAGGGTGTGGGAAGGGGCGTGGCTATTGGATGGCATCAACCAATGGTGTAGATCTGCTCGCGGAGGTCAAAAGAAGAGCAGAGGGAAAAATGCAACATAAAACGGTATTTTTTATGAAAATTTTCAATGTTTTTCAGGGAGGCAAACTGAAGGTTAGTTTTTAATGTAGGAGGGGAAAAATGGGTTTTGCAGCAGTCCTTTCTCATGAAATTAGCAGAATTTCAGAGTGTAAAATGGGCACAGTATGGAAGATTTGGACAGAGGCATGAGGCCTTCAAGATTCTTCAAGAGATAGCACTTTTTTGCAATAAAATTTGTTCCTTGAAGGCTCCAAAAAATGATTTAGCCACCTTTTGGTATAATCAAATTTCATAGGTGGCTAACACTGCCCAGATTTGGTTGTCCTAGGAAAATCATTACAGATAATGTTGATGCTTTTAAGTCCAATAAGATGATATATTTGTTCCAAAAGTATCATATTTATTTGGGGCATTCAATAGCTTATTACCCTCAAGGAAATGGGTTAGTTGAGTCTTCCAACAAGAGCTAAGTCAATATCATCAAAAATTTGTTTGAGGATAATAATAAATCTTGGCATAACAAGCTGATACATGCATTATGGGCTGACAGATTAACCACCAAGAAATAAATTTGCATGTCACCATACCAGTTATTCTATGGAATGGATGCAGTTTTCCCAACATCCCTAAGAGTTTCAGCCATGAAGCTCATTCAAGAAGCGTAGGCTGAAGAAAATTATGTGCAAAGAAGAATAATCCAGACCATTTAACTGCAACAGTCCAGAGAAGAGTTGTACAACAGAACCCAGGTGGTGCAAGAAAATATGAAGAAAATTTTTGACAACAGGACAAAAGCCAATGATTTCAAAATATGATATTAAGTTCTGAAATGGGACTCCAGGTGAGAAGATAAAGGTAAGCATGGAAAATTCGACAACTTATGGAAAGGGACATACACTATTCATTCTTTCAGAGGCGTCAATGCATTTTTCTTGCAAGAAATGGATGGAACGGAGCTGTTTGGAGGTCCTGTCAATGGCAGGATGCTAAAACATTATCTCTGCTAAAACTCAGCTAAAACTCATAAGACTTTAATCATTGTAAATACTATAGAATTACAATATTTAGTAATCCATTTGACTAGATTGAAGCCCAGAGTGAAGGCCATAAGCCTAGTCTAAAAAAAATTAAAAATAATAATTATGAAAGTGTTACAAATTAAAGTGCCACTACCTTTGAAAAGAGTTTTTGTGTAGTCATACAGTTTAAGCATGTTTGTAGAATTTTGAATTTTCTGTTGATAGGTTAGAAAATGAAGATTTTCCAAACTATATAATCTTGGCTTATTAATAGGTAGGTAGAAAATGACATTGGTTCAACAACCTAATCTAAACCAATAGGAGAAATAAGGGGATAGGTGATAGGTTAGAGATTCAAAAGAAAAATGATGTTAGGGTCTGAAAGTCTAAATGCACCCCAAAAGGAAGAGAAATGATTTACAATCATATATTGAGTAGTTATGTATGCAAATGAGCTCTTAATACTTTGAGCATTTTTCCTGTTTCAGTTTCAGGTTGCCTTTCAAGTCTCAGGATCAGGTGTGGTCCAGAACTCAGTTTGCAGAAAGCACTGAATTCACTTTGAAAGTTATAGCCATAGAAGTTGCAACAAATCATATTGTAGAGTTAGGGTCAGCCCAATGGAACAAGCCACTAGTCTACGGTGTTATTGACACCTCCTGAAGGAGCTGCCATCCCTAGTTGGAGCCACTATTAGACTCATGTATTTCACAGTATCACAAGGTGACTGATTACTTCTTATATTTTTCATACTGTAAATAATATTCCATGACTATAATTTATTTTCAAAAATGAAATGGAGATCGTGGTTGTTAAGAGGATCAAATGAATCTATCTACCATTTAATTCAGTTAAAAGAGGAAAGTGTTGTTGATTAAGTATGATGATGATAAAGTCCATACTGCCTTCATTTATACCATCTACCCTCTTCATAGCTTTTGTTTTACCAAATTTTGACACTCCCATGCTCTGAAATCTCGTTCAAAACCCCAAAAACCCACATACTAAACCTTTTTCGAACTTACTATTTTATAAAACCCACTTATGTCTAAAGTTTGAAATTCTATTATTTTCCACCCACCATGCCTTTACCGCATTTGCTCACGTGGTTTGTTTTTCCCGCTTTCCTTCATTTTCTGTCGGTTCGCTCCCTTAAGCACTTAACGTGGTGCATGGTGCACTTCGCAACATTTATGACTTACTGGTAAGTGCCCACAAGTTAAAATATTTAATTTTCAATGCGACCCGAGCGCAAATCACAAATCGCAAATGATAAAGGATAATATGCAAAGGTAAAAGTTAAATTTGCCGAAGTGCGATATGCGATGCGGTGGGGACTGATTGCAAATCACACCTCGCAAGTTTTACAAATTATTCATAAAGGTAAATGTTAAAAATATCGACGTGCGATGTGCGATTCTCGGTGGGGTCCGATCGCACTTCGCAGATCGCAATTTTTACAAGCTAGTTGCAAAGGTAAATTTTAAATTCGTCGAAGTGTGATGTGTGACGCGGTGGGGCCCGATCTCAAATCGCACACAAAAGCGCTCGGGTAGCAAAAGGATGAAAAGGGTTGAGTCTAGTCCCACCTTACCGCCACGTCATTACATTCTCCTCATCGCCCTCCATCTTTCCTCCATCTCAAAACAACCCCTCCTCATCCGGTAGTCCTTGTGCATTTCGCACCCCCCCCCCTCAGCTTCTGAAATTTAAACATAGAGGGGGGGGAATGGGCGGTATCACTTACCCACTCCCTGCTACGTGTCGCCCTTTCGTTATTTCGCACCCCCCTTCTATATTACCACTTATCACCTAAGACCCCCTCCGAAAATTTATTTTCACTCGCCTCCAAATTGTCGCCGTATTCATTTGACCACTACCACTACTGCTGCACCACGTCTTCCAACCACCATCCCTCCACAACTGGGCATATAATATTTGTGTGCAATTTATGAGGAAATAGGCTACACTTGGCATAAATACTCAAGCCAAACCTGACAAGGGTGGTAAAAGGTAAGGCGAGGCTAAACATCACAAATAAAAGACGATAAAGGTCGAGTTGGGAATTTATGCAGAGATTTAACCGCAGAGACTAAAGGGGCAACAAAGCACATCAGCACCAGCATCAATAAATGAAATTAACCAGTGTCGCAATGGAATTTTTGATTTGGAAAGGGAGGTCTAAAAAGATAAATCCAGATGTTATAACCACCCTAAGTTGCCTCCTCACAACCATCCGAACCACCTACAAATCATTTGTGGGATTCACGAAGAGCCGCTTGAGTTTTTACATTCTTGAACAGTTACTGAAATTAATTCTACAGGCGGTGTTGTCAGAGTTTTTTCTTTATTCAGGCCTTGTAAGGTCACACTTGTCTAATTTCAATTATTTTGTAACAAATAAAGGTTTCTAAAGTAGATTAGGGAAAACCGACTTAGTTGTTAGTTAAATACTGCTAGAATTCTCATTAACAAGGGTTGGATATTTTAGCAACTGTATTGTAAGAACTACTATTGGAGCATTGTAATTTTTGAAAATGGAAAATGATAATCAAACACCGGTTACAAGATTCTTTAGTTGTGTTAAAATGGTGATGTGTTTCTTCTTTGTTTAAATGTTTCCATTTTTTTCTTTGTTGTGTATCTGCTCATCTAATTGTAAGTCAGAAATTTTAGATTAAGATTCGTTGTCGGAGCGCCTTAATTTTGTCTGCATTTAAAATATAAATGTTTTCTACTGAATTCTTATTAAAAAAAAAAATTATTTCTCTTTAGTCACTACTGAACCTTACTGTTTCTTCGACCTCTTAATTCATATAGCTCTTAAAATCCATTTCGCACAGTTAACTTGCCCAACGGTTTTCTCTTGATTTTGATGTTCCTTTCAAGCCTCTGACTCCATCACCCAATGGAATAGCCTCTACATCCCTATCTTTCCAACCACCCAATCAATCAAAACATACAAGCCCATCACTATAACTAGCCTAGTATCAGTACTTATAACCAGCAAGTCAAATCAATTTAAATCATAAAACAGAGAGAGCCCTCTCTGAGTCTAGGAAGGCTAGGTCCTGGACTCCAAAGTGGTTTGATGTTGTGCATTAGAGTTTATTTTTGCCAATATTCTAAATTATAGAGAGCTCACACTTATCACATCATGTTTCGAGGTAGCTAGGAGCAGAACTACACTGGTTCCACCTGAGGGACTAATATCCCCCTCCAGTATTTCATATGGCAGTCAGTGTAGCTTTACTTTTGATCCCATATGTAGATGATGTCTTGATCATTATTGTTGGCATGGTTGGAGGGATGAAATATGGATTGGATTTGTTCATTGGGAGTGAGATCTCCAACATTTCTTATGCCCCATGCTTTAGTATGAACATTGGAAAATATGTGATTTCTACCATAGATCCCCCACTTCCTTATGAGGTGAGCCATTTGGCTAACTTGAGCACTTGGGAGGAGCACCTCAGAGATAGATTGATTGGAGGACACCTAGTTCAGTGGAAGAGATCATCATATGTAGGTGCCACAAGGGAAGGAGGAGGAGTTTTGTAGCATTCACCCTTACAGTTTCTTGAGGAAAAGCAACCTTTTTTAGGGGAGGACTGTAATATTCCAAATTAGCTTTCAGCTAATTGGTGTGGAGCTATAAAAAGGGTCTCTTTCACCTCTAATTACCTCACGTTAATATGTCAATCCGGGAGCGTTTTGTTATTACAAAGAGTGACTCAATCCGAGGCTATCATTTGTCAGAGTAATGCTAGTAGTACAGTGCTTAAGAAATACAAGTGTAAACGGATGCTTGCTCATAACTAAATTACTTCAAAAGAATAAATCACACATTCAGAAAACTCAGCAGATTATCAGTCAAGGGTTCGGCAGTGATAACCCATCCCTTCGGAAACTGATGGAAAGGAAATTAGAGCACAGACCATGAGCCTGGGACCTAGACAGTGACTGCCAATGCTCACTACAGCCTTAGATCATCTCTCACACCAAACCAACAACTGCAAGTAAATGGAACAACAATGCGAATAAAGGATTGAACAGCAAGTCTGGAATAGAACAGCAAGTCTAAAATGGAACAGCAATTGAAATAACTAAGTCCCGCGGGTTGTAACCAAACTTAATCTATTAACTCAAATACTCTCTTTGCAATCAAATAACATTCTTTCACTCTAAAGGAAATTCACACAAATCACTCTAAAGGAACAGCAATAACTATTAATGAATTATGGAACAGTACTGATAAATCAGAAACGCGCACAACACGAACGTTTAGTATAACAGCTCTGTAACAAAACAGTAAGAACATTCAATTAACTCTTGAAAAGATTAATAACTTAATGCGGAGTCAACACACGATTCTATCTGTAAAAACCTCAATGATTCAATCTTTAACAGAGCATGTAATATGAACTTATAAAGCATATCAAATCACCAAATAATACTGATAAACAAACCACACAGAAGTAAAGTCGTAATGGTACAGAAGCAAGTGTCCTTCGGGTCCGGGCCCTTAGCCTCCAAGGATACACCGCTTTAAGTTACTCCAGACGCAGAGATGAAATAATCACCAAGCTTTTATTAATGCATCGGTCAAAAATACATTGAACCAGTTCTCAACGAAACTTAATAATCAAAGCTGATGTTTTACAGAAAATTACATAAAAGCGTATCCTCCATCTCCATATCTATATGTATATAACAGTGTTGTCTCTTTATATAAAGACAACGGCGGAGATGTCCAAGTAACAAGATAAATAAAGCAGCGATCCCTCAGGATCGAAGATCCTGAGGGATTCGCCAAACTGTTAACTCTTCATCCTGTCTTTTCTTTTGCGCTGAGCTGGTGCCTTCACCTCCTTTTCCAGGCCAATTTGCTTTGATCTGTTTATCCTTGTTTGCGTTCGGTTCTCGTTCAGAGGGACAGCAGTTATCTCGACTTTGTCCTTTCCTTTGGAACGGAAATTCCTCGTTTTCTCCTTTTCCTGTACAGAAAATAACCATTATTAGTGGCTAAGTCTTGCATATCAATTCTCACATGTTTTGTTATAGTTCCTTATTACTTTCCAAATTCATGATACAAAAAGGTTCACAAATTCTATTAAAAATCCACTGAAATAATCATCAAAAACATACCTTTTTAGGACTCCACACACCCCCCTGCTTACCTTGTTTCATGTCCTCATGAAAACATTGTAGTTGACATGCAAGGCAGTGAGAGAATATGCTGGAGAAGGAGTCTCATGCGGAGGCCTACAGCCATGATGAGTGATTAGATAGTCAAAGAACTGACCCGTTTGCCCCTCAGGCATCTCATATAGGGCCTGGTATCCGGGTGCGGGGTGCCAAATAATTGGAGTGCGAAATCTATATCCTAACCAGGATGACCCTGATTTCAGAATGCTCTCGCCATAGAGGTTCAAACGGTTGGCAGCTAATTCAAAATTCTCATACTTAAATGGTTCCCTGAGCTGGATGTTTGGATCAGAGATTCGGTACCGAAATTTGGCTGCATTAATGGCCAAGTCTTTGATGGAAAGAAAATATTCTAAACTCTCTCGAATGAGTGCCTCATGCATGGGTCCTAATGTTTCACAGACACCCGGAGCCTTTATGAGGTTTCTATGAGCTTTCCACAACTGTACTGGGTTCCTAGGCCCTTACCCGTAAATCTAGACCATTTTCCTGACTCTGGAAAGTATCATAGGCTTTGAGCCACTTAATCTGATTAACCCCGAATGAAATGAATGCTTGGAATTGGATGTCTCCAATGAAAGGGCCAGGGTTTAACTCAGTCTCCTGACTTAGCACAAGGTCGTGCAAATAAAGTTCACACAACAATCTCTGGACTTTCACTCCATAATGTTTACAGCAGTCTATAAAGTCATTGACAGTGTTGATTTGTATAGGGGTGCCTGCTTTAACCGCTTTTATTTTTAATTGTAAATACCGTTCTAATAAAAACAGAGCATAGTTTTTAGTAGGGGCCCTACATGCTAAAACATCATTGTATAAAGAACACAAGTCATTCATCTGTTTGATAACAGTATCTAATCTACGGGTTACCTGTGCAACTTCCTCTTATTCCTTTTTCCACCCTTCAAAGGCCTGGCTTTTGGATTGACTGACGTCCCTTAGTTGCTGCTGTAACTCTTCATATTTTTCTCGGGGAACCGTTTGCTCTCTAAGTTGTTCGACTTCTTGTTGGGCTTGCTTCACCATCTTATGCAAGGTTTTTGTCTTCGGATCTTTTTTCCATAGGTCAGTGGAGGCCGGGAGTTTTACCTGAACTTTCTTATTATGCTGTTTGGAGTTCAGAACCCTTATTACCCCTGAGGGTGGTGCCTCTGTCTGAACTTGCTTGTCACTGATCCTTATATCATCCTTTTCTGTTTTAACGCGAACATCCGTCTGTTCCCGTTCCTCAGCATCATTTGGAACGACAGCTGGATTCTCGGTAGGGTTTTGAACAGCAGGCCGCTTGTTGGCCTTCTTTTTCCTCCCTCCGGTCTTTCTTACCTTCTGGTTCTTTTTCAGAATCCTAATTTGTTGTCTGAGCTGGGTTATCGTATTCAACAATTTACTCCGTTCCATCTGCAACTTCTTAATTTCGAGCGTTTCATTCGAAGGAACAGCAGTCTGTCTGTTGCGGACTAGATCATGACCAGTTGCTAAATCTTCCTCTTGGGGTTCTTCCTCACTATTCTGCTCTGGCTGTTCTGGGGTAGGAACCTCGACTGGTTCTGTCTCTTCCTGAGCAACTGCTGTTTCTGCTCCTACTCCCTCTAGAATTTCCTCTTGCACCCTGGGAACAGATTGTTCCCGTTCAGTATTTACCTCTTCTTCATCATGAACAGGCAGATTACCTTTTTCTGCCTCTACTGTATGTGATTTTTCAGACATGTTTTCTTCTTGGGGTTTGTCGTGAGGGTCCTCTGAACTAGAAGGTTGGCCATACTTACCCATATTGGCTAGGACTGCGGCCAAGTCATCATCTCCCAGTAGGTCTTGTAATGGGCTTTCTTCCTGCTGTCCCATTTCTTCCTCCTGTTCAGTTTCTGCTTCTATTTCTGTTTCCGAAGGCTCAACTGCTTCTTCTTCGGGTTGCTCGTCTTCAATTACCACTGGTTGGCTGGTGCTTCCCTGGAGCTTTTCCAGCCTTCCTCTTATCCGAGCCAACCGGGCTGATTTTCTGGGCTTATCTATGCTTCCTCTCATCTGAGCTAACCGAGCTGATTTTCTGGGTTCCTCTGGTTGCTCGGGTGGATCAATGGCATGCTTGCGCTTTGCCGATTCTTGATGTATCTCTGGTTGTTCTGATGTACTAGCAACATGTTCTCTGCGTTTTGCCGGACGCTCTGGTGTGCTTATAGAATGTCTACGTTTTGGGGATGGCTCTGTCAATCCCCCCTCAATCATTGCAATCAGCTCTTCCCAGCTGCTCTGCTGCTGGGTGAGACCATAACTAACAACTAGTCGTATTAACCCATGGTGACTAACGACTGACTCTACATGCCGTGCTTTTTTTATACTTTGTGCAGCATCATGCAGTAATGAGTTCAGGAGTGCAGGTAAATTTACAGAGCATTTCTGCTTTAAAACAGCTAAAAGTTTAAGATGTCGTGGTCTTACCACGTCTTTCCTTCCTTCGCAGGTAATGTAGCTCTGCACTGTTCTTGCTAGCTCCGTCCAGGGTTCTCCTAGGGTTGCTGGCAAAACTCCCTTCCCCTTAATTGTCAAACTCTGGCCTTCGTCTTGGAAAATTTCCATGACCTTCTGTAATCGTTCCTTTTTTAATGTCCATACCGGTCCGGTGGCTGGTAGTCCTGAAACTTCTGCAATTATGTCATCAGTGACCACTATCCGCTTCCCCCTTACTGTGGAGTGATCATCCTGTAGGTTCTGCAAAAATTCCATCGCTACTGTTTCATTAGACTCCTGTAGGCGATTGAAATAATTCAACCATCCTGCTCTTTCCAGGATCTCCCGGGCAGCAGCGGAGATCGTCAACTGTTGAGGCTCGCTTCGAATTGCCCTTCCTCCCATGGTTTCACTGTGGATTCTAAATGGAACAGCAACTACGTTTTCTGTTTGAAACATAGAGAGGGTGATAATCGCAAGGTTTCGAAAAAACACAGAGTATGCAACAGTGCAACAGAAAGCAACTTGTGACAAAAATAGAAATGCCATGCCGTTAAACCATGCCAAATCGTCGTACACTATTTTCCCGAATGGTGAGTTGACACGTAATACAGGGAATGATGAGGTTAACCTCCCCCCCCCCGCAATGTGATAGGCTGTCCCAGCCGGCAAATAAAGGGCGGCACCCGATCTGCAACCAAGTCAGAAAGGAACAGCATGTGGAATTATGCTATGTTAAAAGGGACAACGAATTACCGAAATCGAGGCGGAAAATTGATCGCGTATTATATAAGAGGCTGTTGTGTTATGATATGAGGCTAGTGGATAAGACATGTATCGTACTTGCCAAATCTTAAGTGGTCATGGTCACTTCCGTTGCCATGATTGGTAATGATAAATGTTCATGCGATATATAAATCGGGAAATGACATATGATTAGTTCCTAGGATATAAGAAACAAAAGAGTATTAGTATCTTTACCCATTGGTGTAAACAAGGTGACTTCAATACCATTAACAGTACTCTGCTGCCAACAGGTGTCCATAACCTTGGCAGAGTTGTTTTTTTACCCTCGGAACCATGATCCTTTGTGTATACTTAGGAGTGTTGTTATGTCAAAATGTAGACCATTATGCTGCCTTGGTGACCAGTTAACCATAATGCCATTCACGAGGAAGGAGCGAAACGTGGGCAGGTCGGCTCGTGATGAGACCTCCTGTTCCAAGGTTCGTTTATTTGATATACCTTTTGGACCATACCCCTGGTGTGGTGGCCATAATGGGAATGCCACTTCACTTCCATCCTCATGATCATGGTAGGCTGGCTCTCGATGAGACCCCCTATCCTGCATTTGACACTTCACATATCATGTTTACATATTTTTTCTTTTTATAGAATACTTTTCCTTATTTATACACAAAGGGTGGTTCAACACTCCTTAAGAGTAGGAATGGTGGAAGAAGTCTTATCATCTCAATAGGAAGATATAAGCTTTTTGCTCTTATTCCCAAGTACTAATCAAAAAAGGTTTAAGGGAATCAGCATGATAAAGATAACCAATCAGGGCAAAATTAGTAAAACCATGTCAACAAAAGGTAAGAAATAAGTATGTCCTTCCATTTGTCCTCTTACTAATGCAGAGCCTTATAGATATAGCGATTTATGGTTTGCAGATTTCGGTATGTTGTGATTTTATATTTCATTGCACAAATACATAGTTGTATCTTAAAGACTAGAAAGAAGACGGGCAAGAAGCATCCTCAATTTAAATCAGCAAAAAGAATAAGCTGTTTCACAAGGAGAGCAAAAGTATGCGAGTGGTGTCCCTTTGGAAAAGAAACAACGACGGATGATAGAAAAAAGGACAGCAAAAAATGCAAATGCCGTTCCTTTGGGAAAAAGGAACAGCAAAAATAAAAATACTAAAAAAACACTCAAAATGCAATTCCTTTGAAAAAGGAACAACAGCAATAAAAGAACGTTGTTTCTTTGAAGAAAAAAGAACAGTGGTAACCAAAAGGAACAGCGGAAAATGTAACAATGTCGTTCCTTTGAAAAAGGAACAGCAGAGATACCGAATGCTGTTCCTTTAGAAAAGGAACAGCAAAACAAGCAAAACCAACATCATAAAAAAACACGCAGATGATTTTTTTAGAAGGGAAAAAATCGAACTCTGTGAGAGAAAAGGAACAGCAAAAAATGACAAGAAAATATTTAAATGCAAACTTATGTACAAAAATCACTCAAAAAAAACAAGAACTTATGTACAAATTGCAAAAAAGAAATGAACCCTTAAGGAATTACAGGTGAGGAAGATTTCTCTTCCTCTCCTAAGATCTCCATATCAGTGTCTCGGCGTAGTTGCTGGCAGAAGGATTCCCGAGTGAGTGGTTTGCGATAGAGACGGACTCGGTGGCCATTTACTTTGAATGCATATCCAGAACCGTCAATGGTAATTAGAGTAAGGGTTCTGTTGTCATGCACCTTCTGGATTTCGTATGGTCCCAACCATCGAGTCTGAAGTTTTCCAGGGAAGTCCTGAAACCGAGAGTCATATAACAGAGCCCAGTCTCCTCGTGAAAGACTTTGTTTTTGATGAGCGCATCATGCCATTTAGCTCGCTGCTGTTGAATCAATGCTGTATTTTGTAGTGCAGAGAGCCTAATTTCGTCTAATTCATTGATCTGCTGTAGTCGATTGATTTGTGCCTCTCTTAGATCTAGGCCAACTTCCTGTGCTGTCCGTAATGTTTGGATTTCGAATTCTATGGGAAAAATGGGTTGTTTTCCAAACACTAATTGATAAGGTGAGTAACCGGTGGTGCTCCTCCATGTGGTTCTATAGGCCCAGAGTGCTTCAGGTAGTCGGGTAGCCCAATCATGCCTATGTGACGCAATGGTTTTTGTTAGGATTGATTCTATTATCTTATTGCTACTTTCTACCTGCCCATTCGCCTGTGGGTGATATGGAGTAGTGATTTTATGTTGGACATGATAATTGTTGAGTGTTGCAGCTAATTTATGCCCAACAAATTGTGGTCCTCCATCTGTAATTATTTCCCTAGGAAGGCCATAACGAACAAATAGATGGAACAGGAACTGTATGACAGAGTCCTCTGTGGCTCTTGGCAATTCTTCTGCCTCAACCCATTTGGTGACATATTCTGTTGCCACCAAGATATATGTTTTCTGATTTGATGAGGGGTTGATGGGTCCAACGAAATCAAGAGCCCATCGCTCGAATGGTTCGATGACTAACTGTGGTTTCAGAGGCATCTCATCGGCTTGACCAGGTCGTCCTGCTCGCTGGCAGCTGTCACAGGCTTGGACAAACTTCTTCGCATCTTTGAAGATCGTAGGCCAGTAATATCCTGTCTGCAATACTTTATGTCCATTTCTACGCTCAGCGAAGTGCCCCCCACACGGTCCATCGTGACAGGCTTTTAGGATGTCAAAGATTTCATCCTCTCTAACACATCGCCTGATATGCATGTCTGCTCCTGTGTGAAACAAATAGCCTCCAATCCACGAAAATCGAGAACTTTTCTGAATAATCTGCTTGCGCTCATTAGGAGTTAAATGTTTTGGTAGTTTACCTACTGCGAGGTAGTTGGCAACATCAGCATACCAGGGTGTTTGAACGGCAACAGCAAACAGGTGCTCATCCGGAAATCGATCTTCAACTGCTGCTGCATCGCTTGATTTTGGTATTCTCGAAAGAAAATCGGCTACGGGGTTTTCTTTGCCAGGCCGGTCCTTGATTGTGATGTCGAATTCCTGCAATAAAATTAACCATCGAGTTACTCTGGCATTTGTGACAGGCTTATTTGCTAAATATTTTATAGCAGAATGGTCTGTATATAAGATAACAGGATAGCCTGTAATATAATGTCTAAATTTATTGACAGCATGTATTACAGCTAGGAATTCTTTTTCAGTAACAGTGTAATTTAGTTCAGCAGGGGATAAATTCTTGTTGATGTAATAGATAGCATATGGTTTTTTATCCTCCTCCTGTCCAAGGACTGCGCCAATGGCTGTATCGGAGGCATCAGATGATATCTGGAACGGTAGGTCCCAGTTTGGTCCTCGAAGGACTGGGGCTGTGGATACAAGCTTCTTTAGATCCTCGAAAGCACGGTCACATTTGTCTGTCCAAAGAAAATCAACATTACCGGTTAGTGCATATAAAGGAGCAGCAATGTGCGAATAATGCTCTATAAATCGTCTATAATAACCAGAAAATCCAAGAAAGCTGCGTACCTCTGTTTGAGTAGTAGGAGTGGGAATGAGCAAAAGTATTTGGATTTTGGCCGGGTCTACCTGAATGCCGGCTGCTGAAACATAGTGTCCTAGGATAATTCCTTCAGTCATCATCAAGAAACATTTTTTGTGGCTTAAGCAAAGCCTGGTAAGAATGCAGCGTTGTAGGACTTTTTCTAGGGTGTCTAGAGCTGGATCAAAATCATCTCCATATGGTGTAAAGTCATCCATGTAAACTTCAAGTCCATCATTTATTAAATCTGCAAAAATGCTAAGGATAGCCCTCTGAAATGTGGCAGGAGCATTACATAGGCCAAAAGGTAGAACTCGATAGGCAAATGTTCCCCGGGGACAAGTAAAAGTAGTTTTATCCTGGTCTTCAGGGGCAATCTGAATCTGATTGTATCCACTGAAGCCATCCAGGAAAGAAAAGAATTTCTTTCCTGCTAAAGTATCTAATACTTGGTCTATGAATGGGAGAGGAAAGTGATCTTTTTGTGTTGCCTTATTTAGTTCCCTATAATCCACACAAATTCTCCATTTTCCGTTCTTTTTTGGTACCACCACAAGCGGAGAGACCCATTTACTATCAGAAATAGGGTAGATAAAATTAACATCTAAAAGTTTCTGAAGTTCAGTTTTTACGACATCTTTTAGATGAGGATTAAGTCTCCTTTGCGGCTGACGCACAGGTCTGGCATCTTTTTCTATATAAATGTGGTGTGTACATAATTGGGGATCGATTCCTTTCATATCGGGGTAGTCCCATGCAAATGCTTCTTGATATTTTGTTAACAGATGGATGAGATTTGTTTCTTGTTCAGGTGTGAGATTAGCATTGATGTTTAAAGTTTTCCCCGGTGCAATTTCCACAGTTTTACTATTTGCAACAGAAGTAACAGGTATCGTTTGGTCGTGGGTATCTTTCAGAGGATCTTCCTCCAAGTCATTATCAAATGCTGATTCTATCATGTGACACTGTGTGCGAGGTTCAGTTTGAGTAATGAAATTATTAATGGCATCGTCTTCTGTTTGGTCTTTAAAATCAAGTGCCTCTTGTATAGTTAATGGAGATCTGATGTTATCAGTAAGGTATGATACAGGGTGTTTATTAGTTTTGATCATTGTGACACTTGGCTGCGCTGGAGGATATAGAACTAAATTTTTGCTATTCGGTCCTCTGGTTATGGTCATATTTCCCTGCCGACAGCCAATGTAGGCATCGGCAGTGGCAAGCCAAGGCCTACCTAAAATTAGCGGATGTCCATCAAGTCGGGTTTTGGATTAATTATCAGGAAATCGGTTGGATACTCCCAGGATTCTACAGAGACCATGACATCATGTAGAGTACCCTCTGGTCTAACCACAGATCGATCAGCCAATTCCAACAGAGTGGAGGTGGGTTCTACAGATGTAATGCCGAGCTTTTGGCAAGTTGTGGTCGTTAAAATATTAATTGCAGCCCCTAGATCAACTAAGGCATTAGACAGGGTCTGACCATAAATTTGAACAGTTATAATTGGATTCCCGGGGTCTTCATATTTAAGGGGTGTTTCTCTTCCAGAAAATAGGTCAGATAAAGTACCGACTACTTGGACTCTTGGATTATTTTTTATATTCCTCCTTGGTTTCTTTATGCACAATTCTTTGATAGTTTTTGCGTATATGGGAATGTCTTGAATGGCTTGGAGGAATGGAATTTTTATGTACAGATATTGTAATTCTCCCAGAATGTCAAAGTCAGGATATTGTATGGGTCGAGGTATGGCTAATCGTTCTGGGAATGGAGGAGAGGATGTGGTTGCTTGATTATGGGTTTGTTGCTTATTTACATCCTCTTGTTGTAACTGATGTTCTCTGGGTAACTGATCTTCAATATGAGCTGTTTTATCTCCCTCAGTTTCAATTATACGTCCAGATCTTAACTGAAGGTCATTGCACTCCCTCAGGTCGGGTCCTATTTCTGGTGTTTCTATGATTTGAATAGATTGGACCTGTCTGTTATTTGGATTGGGATCGGGTTGGGCTGGGAGTTGCGGTCTCAGGTTAGACTGGGGATTTTGTTGTAAAGCTGGCAGAGTAGGTTGAGGGAGCGGAATAGTTCCAGCTGGGTGGTACATCGGTCTTTGCCAGCTTGTCTGCCAGGGTGAACTTTGCGAAGTAGAGGGAGTCCACTGTGAAGGGTATGGGCCATTTTGCCAATATGGTGGAGTATAAGGGAAATTCGGCCAACCAGTTTGGCTTGTTTGATTCGGCCATGGATTTGAAGAAGGAAACGATTGTGGTGACCAGTTTGTAAATGGGGGTTGAGATTGATTTTTCCACATACCATATTGTTGAGCATTATACTGTGGGGTTTGAAAGAAAGAGGTTGAGTCTGGAAACATACCAGGTTGTCTCGGCTGCCATTGGCGGCGCTGGTTGATCGAATTCACCGATTCTGGTTCTTCTTCTGCTTCCTTATATACCGCTTTCAATCCGGGAAGTGAGGGGCAGCTCTCTGTAAGGTGATCTTTTGTACAGATGGCGCATGTTTGGACTTTATCCAGTGGACACTCCTTGTGGCTATGTTTTTTTCTGCATCGGGGGCAGAATATTGCCAAATTCTGTTCTGCCTCCAGCTGCTTCTGTTTAGCCTGCACAATATCAAGTTGTGTAGTTAGTGTCCCCATAATATCAGTTTTAAAATTTTCTAATAAATTTCCAATTTCTGCACGTGTTACTCCTTCTGCTGATACTTTTTTATCTCTTGCAAACCGATCATATTCTGTCGGTTTTATTCTTGTGCTGCCTCTCGAACTCCTGATACACAAATCAATAATGTCAGCAAAACTCTCTTGATAAATATCCCCTTTTCCCATAATGTTTAATGTTTCAATCCATTGTTCCTTCATACCCCTCATTAATGTAGTTTTTAACACATTATCAGGTAAAGGTAGCGATGCATAAGGAGATCTTTGTAGGTTGTACTGAAAACGTTCCACATACTCCTCTAATGTTTCATTTGGTCTGGTTGTCATTTGAAATATTTCGTCTTTTAATTCTCTAGATCTACAATAATCCTGATATTTTTTTAAGAAGGATTCTTTCATTTGATCCCAATTGTTGATAACCCCGCCACCTAGCCCCATAAACCATCTTAAAGCAGCCCCTTTTAATGTAGAGGGAAATAATTTCAATTTTTGGGGATCGGTGGTGTAATCGTACCCCATACATAACACATCGAATTCGAATAAGAATGCATCCGGATCTTCTGATGTGAGTCCGTGAAATGTAGGGATATGCTAAAGAGGGATAGCTTTCATGGGTGCATTTGCTGCAGAATCCACTATAGGATATTGTAATGTAGAGGTTTGAGTATTTGGCTGGTTTTGAGCATTTGGTTGGTTTTGAGCCATGGGATCGAATATATGCCAATAACCTTCTGGGATATCTAGGAGGGTATTCCTAGGTTGAGTGGGAACGATTTTGACAAGGATATTTTTAATAGCGCTTCCTTTATCTGGAATAATGAGAATACCAGGTGTCTGAGGAGATTGAATTCCTTCAACAATGACTTTCGCAGCACTCCCCTTATCTGGGCTATCTAAAGGTTGATTTGTTTCAATAGGGGATTTGGGTTCCTTGGTTTCCCCTGTTTCTCCTTCTCCTTCACAAAAGTTGCTAGAGTTCCCTTCCTGCAATAATTCTGGAGTATAATTTTCAATTTCTTGAAAGTCCTGCTCTTCATTTTGACTATGCACCTCAGCACAGGCTACAGATGGTGATCCTGTGGCCTGAAGGGAACTAGTAGACGGTTTAGAAATGTTTTTCTTGAGGCCTACTGATGGCTGAGATTCTGTTTTCTTATAGATTTCGTCTATGAAGGTCGTTCGGCCAAGGGTCACCGGCCCCTTAGCTTTTTCAGGCTTGGATGGGGGTTTGATATTCTTTTCCGGTCTTTTCTGCCTAGTCATGCACTCAAAAAATGAACTACCAACTTCTATTCAAACAAAACAAAAACAAACGACTCTGTTAGGAAAGCGGACAGTGGAGCAAGGTTTTTACTTGCTCCGCACGTAGGTTCTTACCTTCCATTTTTAGGATCCAACTCCTCCCTAGCAGGCTCGTACACTACTCTGAAAAAGACAAATGGCTACACTCTTTCCCCGGCATCGGCGCCAAAATGTGGAGCTATAAAAAGGGTCTCTTTCACCTCTAATTACCTCACATTAATATGTCAATCCGGGAGCGTTTTGTTATTACAAAGAGTGACTCAATCCGAGGCTATCATTTGTCAGAGTAATGCTAGTAGTACAGTGCTTAAGAAATACAAGAGTAAACGGATGCTTGCTTATAACTAAGTTACTTCAAAAGAATAAATCACACATTCAGAAAACTCAGCAGATTATCAGTCAAGGGTTCGGCAGTGATAACCCATCCCTTCGGAAACTGATGGAAAGGAAATTAGAGCACAGACCACGAGCCTGGGAGCTAGACAGTGACTGCCAATGCTCACTACAGCCTTAGATCATCTCTCACACCAAACCAACAACTGCAAGTAAATGGAACAGCAATGCGAATAAAGGATTGAACAGCAATTCTGGAATAGAACAGCAAGTCTAAAATGGAACATCAATTGAAATAACTAAGTCCCGCGGGTTGTAACCAAACTTAATCTATTAACTCAAATACTCTCTTTGCAATCAAATAACATTCTTTCACTCTAAAGGCAATTCACACAAATCACTCTAAAGGAACAACAATAACTATTAATGAATTATGGAACAGTACTGATAAATCAGAAACGTGCACAACACGAACGTTTAGTATAACAGCTCTGTAACAAAACAGTAAGAACATGCAATTAACTCTTGAAAAGATTAATAACTTGATGCGGAGTCAACACACGATTCTATCTGTAAAAACCTCAATGATTCAATCTTTAACAGAGCATGTAATATGAACTTGTAAAGCATATCAAATCACCAAATAATACTGATAAACAAACCACACAGAAGTAAAGTCGTAATGGTACAAAAGCAAGTGTCCTTCGGGGCCGGGCCCTTAGCCTCCAAGGATACACCGCTTTAAGTTACTCCAGACGCAGAGATGAAATAATCACCAAGCTTTTATTAATGCATCGGTCAAAAATACATTGAACCAGTTCTCAACGAAACTTAATAATCAAAGCTGATGTTTTTACAGAAAATTACATAAAAGCGTATCCTCCATCTCTATATCTATATGTATATAACAGTGCTGTCTCTTTATATAAAGACGACGGCGGAGATGTCCAAGTAACAAGATAAATAAAGCAGCGATCCCTCAGGATCGAAGATCCTGAGGGATTCGCCAAACTGTTAACTCTTCATCCTGTCTTTTCTTTTGCGCTGAGCTGGTGTCCTCTCCTTCTTTTTCGAGCCGATTTGCTTTGATCTGTTTACCTTTGTTTGCGTTCGGTTCTCGTCCAGAGGGACAGCAGTTATCTCGACTTTGTCCTTTCCTTTGGAACGGCAATTCCTCGTTTTCTCCTTTTCCTGTACAGAAAATAACCATTATTAGTGGCTAAGTATTGCATATCAATTCTCACATGTTTTGTTATAGTTCCTTATTACTTTCCAAATTCATGATACAAAAAGGTTCACAAATTCTATTAAAAAGCCACTGAAATAATCATCAAAAACATACCTTTTTAGGACTCCACAATTGGAATATTAAATTTTTCTTTTTTCACTTAGATATATGAATATGAGGGTAGGAATACACATAAATCTCCTTAGTAGGAATAAAATCACTTGTAATGTGAATGAGGATCATTCTATTAGCTGGATAAAGCACCCTCATGTGTGAATAGTGGTTGAAGCATGTGGGTGGAGTCACGTTTGACCAAATTACAACGCTGGTATGGAGGGAGTGGATAGTTAATATGTAATGCTCCCAAATTTTAGCCTCAAAGCTAAATGGGACATTAGAGTTAGCAGTACCTTTAGCCGGTGAATAAATGGGTAGAAAAGCCCTTAAGTCTCCTAAGGAGGAATAAAAACACCTCAAGTGTGAAGGGAGACACTCTTTGTAGCTTAATAAAACACCTCCATGTGTGAACAGGGATATTATCAAGTTGATTCAGTCCACTTTGACTAAGTCAACAGTGCAGTTGTGGAGGAGGAGGAATCAAAGAAGGAATAACGCAGTTTTGGAGGGAGATGAATCTTTGGATGGAGATGACCTAATTGAGTAGGGACAAGGGCAATAAAACTCATGTTTTATTTAAGAAAGAGGATGGCAGCATTATTCTTCATGTTTTAGATTATTGTTTTTTTCTACTCAGACATTTTTCTTCCTCTTGCTGCTTAGCAGGGTTGCAGTGTTGTTCAGCACCGGGTGTTCCCGAGCAGGAATCCCACCTATTTCCTTGAGGATCCTCTTGGGAGAGTTTTCATTCATCATTCCACATCAATTTTTCAGGCCAAGCTTCAGCCAACTTCGTCAGCACAGTTTCTGCAGGTAATTGTGCAGTGTTGCTAGGTGCAGCAATGGAAGGGATTGGAATCCTGGTCTCTGAGTTAGTTTCTCATTGGAGGAAGGTTTAATTTACTTTAGGGACCTGTTTAGAGAGGTAGAGTGCTCATTTCAGATCTTTGGTAGTAGACCACACATTTCCCCAACATTCCCAGCGCTGTTCTAGCAAGGGAATGTGTTATTTTGGAGGCAGCTTCAGTAGTTGGTCTAAGTGGCTCCATTGCAGTGTTTTCTTGTGATTGAAAGGTCCACCCTTTCATGGGAGGAAGCCCTTGAGGGATCTACATAATATCAGATACCTTTTAGCCTTCTAGACTCTTATGCTTCAGTGTTGCAGTGGTGATTCAGTAAATTTCTGAATATCACATTTGTATGCAGAGTGTTTGCCAAGAAACCCTTCCCGGTTTTTCTTGTAATTGTAATAACGAGACTAGATCTCAGTTTGTAAGCTTGTTTATCTAATATATGAGCAGATATATTTGTTTCCTTAATTTCTGAGTTAAAACCCTCATAAGACTGCACAGTCCCTTTTGTGCATTATTTCTGAGTAGTAGTGTTTGGGGTTTTTAGTCATTTTCAGCTACACTAGTGTAGGAGATCTGTTTAACCCACCTAGTTTGATTTGTTTCAGCTCTGTTCTTGGATTTAGTTTGTATATTGACTTATCTACAAGTTAAAAAGGTTAATTTCACTATTTTATTGCATTTTTTTCTGGGAATTCATTTTTAGTGCATGTTTGCTGAGCTGTTCCAATTTTGGAATATTACAGAGAGAATGCCTCTCTCCTCCTTGAGTCTACCCAAGACTCTTAGCACTGTAAAATTACCTCCCAAGGTCTCCTCTCCTCTAAAATCAATGAATGGTGCCTCAAAATGTGAAGCATCTCTCATCATCTGCTGATCTGGTGGTCTCCTTGGTGAAATGTCTCCATGCAATGAGACATTATCATCAAGAGTAGACTGCATATTTGTCCCTGCTCTCACTGCACAATACAGTCTCCCTCTTAGGTGCATCAACCTCATGAAATAGACAGGGATGTGTGCTCCTCATCACATGATGTTGGTCATCCTCCCTATCTCCTCCTTGTATCTCCAAAGTTCCACACCTCATCACCAATGGCACATGTAGAACATGAGTTGTGCCTTGATATCCACACATGAGATCTTGGGGACTTCCTTGCAAAGATGCAAGAACCCCTCTAATTGGAGAAAGAGCTCCTCCTTCCTCTGCATGATGTGCTAGATCAACTCCAGATCTGATAGTGATGTTTCCCTTAGTCTCCTCAACATGAATGGGCAACCCTCCACTAATTGGATCCCCTTTTGGAAAATGGATCACCATTCCTTCTTGTGCCAAAATACAAGATGAAGGTCTTGCCTCTAGAAAAGTATAATGCAAGATATCAGCCTCCTTCATGGTTTTCTTAAGAGGTTTTGAGTCCATGGTTTCCTCCATCACATGCAAGGGTTTTGTTTATTTAAATTTTTTTGTCTTCTCCACATGTGTTTCAGAATTATTCCCACCAAATCCTTCCACCAAAGTTTTAATGAACCTTACATAGGAATAAGTATTTGCATTCTTTAAAGTAAAAGACTCAAGTATCCACCATGCATAGGCCTTAACTCCAAAATGCAGCGCTGCTACTCTGATGGCTTCATCTTTAGAAATTTGATGCTGCTGCAACAAGGTGTCTAGCTCTTCCACCCAAGCCCTGGCTGAACATGTAGGTGAACCATCAAAGGTATATAAAAGAAATCTATCCACATTATGTTGCTTGCTCCTTCTCACCTTTATCTTGAAAAACTCTGGGAAAGTGACATGATCTCTAAACTTCTAAGTTTGAGATTCATACTCATGTAAGAAACCACTAAGAGTTCACCTCTTAGGCATCCCTTCTTCTCCTCTTTCCCTTATGGCAAAACTGGCCATGTGACTGCGCTGTGCATCATAGGGTGTGGATGCATGCTCACACTCCCCATAAGAAAATCTATAGTTTGACCTAGTTTCAAACCCTCTTTGAGATTCTGTACATATCTCCCTCCTTGTCTTCTTGAAATATTCATGAATGCTCTGTATAGATCTCGGAAGAAGCTTTGTAAGCCTATCTTCCTTCCTCCCTCCACATAATGGAGTCTTCATCTTCTCTTTTATTGATAGCATCATGGCTGAGATCCACAGGCTGAGCCAAGATTATGCTTTGATACCACTGTAATATTCCTAATTAGCCCAAGCTAATAGGAATATTCAGTTTTTGTTTTGTTTCCTATTTATTGAATAAAATTGTAAAGGAGGAGCAATAATAACTCCTAAATAACAAAATAAATCAATGCTCAATGTGAAAAAAGCTAAATCTGAGCTATCTTTATAAACACACTCAAGTGTGAAAGAGGATGGATCAATTGACTGGGTCAACAGGACCAAATCAACAACGTTGTCTAGGTGCAATGTATCTCCAAAAGGCATAGTGCAGTCCATGTTGGAGGCCACTCATGTGAATGAGGATAATTCATCAAGTTGGTTTAGGGTTTGGCAAGGCTCCCACATTATAAAAGAATGAGGAGGACACCAAGAGAAGGGTTGATTATTTTGATATTTCAGAAGGTGTTGTATGTTTAGAAAATCCTCATTCTCTGGCTGTTTAGCTGAGAATAGTGTTTTTCAGCACTTGGGTGTTCCTGGTCGAGAATCCCACCGCCTTCCTTGAGCATCTCTTGGAGGAGACTTGCTCTATCTTGTCCACTATCAGGCTTTGGGCCAAGCTTCATCTTCCAACCACAATTTAGATTCTGGTTAGGATTTTTTTGTCTTTGCAAGCTGCAGCAATGGAGGCTAGATCTACTCAGATCTAAGCCAATCTAGTGCCTCTTCTTAGTGAGTGTGTATTTTAACCTCCTAGAAGAGTGTATTGGATCATTAGAGCTGAATTTTCAGATCCACACATCATGAATACTCAGTAATAAATCTCACAGTGCAGTTTCTCTCCCATAACTGCATTATCTGCAAGAGGAAAGTTGCAGGGTGTTTTGACTGCTTTTTGGAGGAGAGATCTCCGGTGGTAGGATATTCCCTTTCACTGTGGTGATCCATGGATTGGCCAACCAATCCATGTTTGTTTCAGATATAATTTCCTATGTATTCATTTACTGCAGAATTCCTGAATATTGTTGCAGATCTGTAATTCTAGATCTCAGATCTACTCCTGTACATTCATGTTTTGATCAAAACCCCAAGGGGAATTTGTAGAGGAATTCATCTAGTGTACGGATCTGATATAGATCTATAATTTTATACACAGATATGTTCTAGATCTGAAATTTAATATACACCTACTTCAGCCCATAAAATAACACTATCAAGCTTTGCAGTCTCAATATGTTGTTGCAGCACCTCAATCTTGAGGGTTTCTTCATGTAATTCTTCTGTTTATCTATTGTAAATTGTATGAACCATACCATATATCTGATTTACGGATTTCCACACCACATTTCATCCAACACCTTCATAAAATCACGTTTTTTGTGCTTCAGTAAATTCTGCAGTAATCAAGTCATGGGGATTGGGCATTTTTAAGCCATATCGGGAGTGGGAGATCTATTTAACATAGCTAGAGTCATTATTTTCTACTAAAATTTGGTATGTGAGTCCAAAAAAACCTAAGCTACGATATCCCACCATCACTTGCCCTTATTTTTACGCTCATCTCTGAAATTAACCTTTTTAGGGCATAAATTGTTGTTTTTCCCCAACTTTTGGCTCATAAAATGAAGTACAGTTTTTTGTTGTAGCTTGGATTGATGGATATGTGTTTTTAACACATCCTTAGAGATTATTTAATGATGCATATCCATTACTATGTTTATACATTGCTGCAGTCCCATTATTGGGAATTTTCCGGCCATTCTAGGTGTGAGAGGCTTGCTTATCTCACCTAGTTTTCTTGGTTTCTGCTTTCCTCTTGGATTTGGATCTTAGATTATCAAATATAAGAGATCCAAGGTCTAATATTGTTTTTTGTAGCATACATTCCTGAATAATGTGTTTTTCAGGCATGCCTTGCTAGCAATCCCAATTTGGGGATATTACAGTGGTATCAAAGCAAGATCTCTGGCTCAGCCTATGAGATCTAGCTATCAGAAGAATAAAGAAGAAGACTGAAGAAATATTACATAGAGGCAAAATATAAGAGCTTTTCTAACATTCTCTCTCAAGCTATGCATGAATTGAAGGAAGAGATCAAGGGAATGAGAAGGGGAAGACATGCAAATCCCTCAAGGAGTTCTTCTCATGAAGAAAGCCCCAGTACTTCTTATGTTGTGTGTGAGCATTCAGCCACACAATCTAATATACAATGTTGTAACATGCCTACTCTCTTTTTGATAGAAAGAGGAAAAGGAGGAATGACGGAAGAGGAGGTCTCCCTGCTTCTTTTCCAAACCTTGGAAGGTATTAAAGAGGATCTCAAGGAGATGGAAGGGGAGGAGTGTAGAAGATTTCTGGAAGGGTTTGAAATAAGCCCTAACTATTCTCATGATGGGTGTGAGCATTCAGTCACACATTCATATCCACAGCTCAATCTATTGCCCACATTTACTGCAAGGAGAATGGAGGAAGAAGATCCTTCACCACATGGAGGTGAAGGGGAAGTCATTGCTTCCATTAGAGGAGCCTTTGTATCTTACAAGGAGTTCCAAATGATTCAACATGTGGGAACCAAAACACAATTCTGGAGCAACATGAAGTAGCATTGGTGGATTGTGAGATGGGAGGAGAGGAAGAGAAGAAGGATCAACATCAAGAGATGATGAGAATTCACCCTTATATATTTCAGTAGAATTCTACAGAAAGGAAGGAGACTGCACTGCGCAGAGAAGAGAGGGACAAATCAGTCCACTCATACATTCAGTCCACTTCAGATTTTGATGTCTCACTACATGGAAGCATTCCACCTGGGAGGCCACCAGATCTAGAATTGGTGAGAAACATTTTGCCTCTTGGCTCACCATTCTTAGATTCCAGTGAGGTGGAGAGTTTGGAGGATTAATTTGGCATGAGGGATGTCAAAGTAGCAGGCAGTAGCCTGAGGAGAGCTTCATATGCTAGATCACCAGCGTTGTCTCTTAGGAGGATTGATCCTTTTTGGAGGTCTCAACTTTTGGTAGAGTACTCCAAGGATCTTGATGCATGCATGATTCTTGATGACCCATATAGAGATGATAGATACATGATGGATGATGTGGTTATCTATTCCTATGGTAGTATCTTCTTGACTAGATCTTCTAGTCTTAAGAAGAAGTTGCTACATGCAACACATGAGGACTTCTCTTCTATGCACTTTGATGCATATTTCCATTTGACGGAGGAGTTCACTTGGGAGGGCATCCAGCATGACATATTTCAGCATATGGAGAGATGCATAGCCTGGATGGTGATAGAGAGGATGTCACAGTCACCTTCCTACTCATTAGGAGTAAGGGAGAAATTTCAGTTGAGTTATTTCAGTTCAAGGACCGAGGTACATGGTAGAAAAGGTATACATTTTCATTATGATTTGCCTTTCTCTACTTTATATGAGCAGCATATTGTACCAAGGAGGATCATTCCTTCTTGAATATTGTATAATGATGTACTTGCAGCCTTTTGTAGCACTGAGATTGGCTATCTCATTGGTGGTTTGTTGGGGAAGGCACATGATTTTTGGTGTGCACCATTGGCACCACTTTGTACTTTCATGATGCTATCTTGTAAAATTATTGTGGAAAAAAACAAGTGGCTAGTGAAGCACTTGTTATTTCTTATTTTGATCTAGGCAAGGGATGCACTGTGCTAGTTCCATGAGTGGAACTATGATTCACTCTCCAGTTTTCATTGGACAACTTGTTCTCATTGTATTTTTCTTCCATATATTTCTGATATGCTTATGCTCATGGGAAGCTTTGATTGGAGAGTGGGCTTGGAGTTGAAAATTCCCATTGGGAGTATGATTCTCCCTATGTCACATGATATATGTTTCAGGAGAAACAATGAGCACACCATGATTTCCATATCACCCCTCTTTCCTCCATGTAGGGGGAGCCATTGGGAGAACATGCGTTATTTGAGGGGGCACTTCATGGTTGATTCATTTTGTGGGGTGGCTTGGGCAAATTTTTGAGGCCATGACATTTCAGCCCAATATCAGCAACCACCACATACTTACCATAAATGGAGGGAGAAACTACTTGGATGGGAAAATCTAAACTCTCCATTCGGCCCCAACACATTGCATAGATCCGGGGTTGAAGATTCTTATGATGAGCTACCTAGGATGGCTCATTTCATTTGGATGATTGCATGGGTGAAGGAGTCACTCATTGGGAATAAGACTTCCCATGTTTTTCATCACTCCTACCTTGAGGAGGCCATTGAACAACAAAGAGATTTCCACTTACATCTTCCATTTTCTCATGATGTACACTTTCGTGCTTTACATACTTGGAGGGAGACATTGGAGGACAGATTCATTGCATATTATGATGAGTTATGGTGGGGTATATTGATGAGGAGGCCACAAAAAGAAGGAAGGGGGAATTTTTCTCCACCTTGCAGTTGCTTGAGGTCAAGAAACATTTTGAAGAGAGAGGACTGTAATATTCCTAATTAGCCCAAGCTAATAGGAATATTCAGTTTTTGTTTTGTTTCCTTTTTATTGAATAAATTGTAAAGGAGGATCAATAATAACTCCTAAATAACAAAATAAATCAATGCTCAATGTGAAACAAGCTAAATCTGAGCTATCTTCATAAACAAACTCAAGTGTGAAAGAGGCTAGATCAATTGACTGGGTCAACAGGACCAAATCAACATCGTTGTCTAGGTGCAATGTATCTCCAAAAGGCACAATGAAGTCCATGTTGGAGGCCACTCATGTGAATGAGGCTAATTCATCAAGATGGTTTAGGGTTTGGCAAGGCTCCCACATTCTAAATGAAGGAGGAGGACACCAAGAGAGGGGTTGATTATTTTGATATTTCAGAAGGTGTTGTCTATTTAGACAATCCTCATTCTCTGGTTGTTTAGCTGAGAATAGTGATGTTTAGCACTTGGGTGTTCCTGGTCGGGAATCCCACCTCCTTCCTTGAGCAACTCTTGGAGGAGACTTGTTCTATCTTGTCCATTATCAGGCTTTGGGCCAAGCTTCATCTTCCAACCACAATTCAGATCCTGTTTAAGATTTTTTTTTCTTTGCAAGTTGCTGCAGTGTAGGCTAGATCTACTCATATCTAAGCCAATCTAGTGCCTCTTCTCAGTGAGTGTGCCTTTTAACCTCCTACAAGAGTGTATTGGATCATTAGAGATGAATTTTCAGATCCAGACATCAGGCCTACTCAATACTAAAGCTCACAGCATAGTTTCTCTCCCATAACTGCGTTATATGCAAGAGGAGAGTTGCAGGGTGTTTTGACTGCTTTTTGGAGGAGAGATCTCTGGTGGTAGGATATTCCCTTTCACTGTGGTGATCCATGGATTGGAAAACCAATCCATGTTTGTTTCAGATCTGATTTAATTGTGTATTCATTTACTATATAATTCCTAAATATTTCTGCAGATCTGTAATTCTAGATCTCAAATCTATTCCTGTACATTCATGTTTTGATCAAAACCCCAAGGGGAATTTATAGAGGAACTCATCTAGTGTATAGATCTGATATAGATATATATTTTTGCACACATATATTTTCTAGATCTGAAATGTAATATAAAGCTACTTCAGCCCATAAAATAACGCTGTCAAGCTTTGCAGTCTCAATATGTTGTTGTAGCACCTCAATCTTGAGGGTTTTTTCATGTAATTCTTATGTTTATCTATTTTACATTGTATGAACCATACCATAGATCTGATTTACTGATTTCCACACCACATTGCATCCAACACCTTTAGAAAATCACATTTTCTATGCTTCAGTAAATTTTGCAGTAATCAAGTCATGGGGATTGGGCATTTTTAAGCCATATCGGGAGTGGGAGATCTGTTTAACATAGCTAGAGTCATTTTTTTCTGCTAAAATTTGGTATGTGAGTCCCACATGACCTAATATACGATATCCCACCATCACGTTCCATTATTTTTATGCTCATCTCTGAAATTAACCTTTTTAGGGCATAACTTGTTGTTTTTCCCCAACTTTTGGCTCATAAAATGAAGTACAGTTTGCTGTTGTAGCTTGGATTTATGGCTATGTGTTTTTAACACATACTATGAGATTATTTAACACTGAATATCCATTACTGTGTTTATACATTTTTGCAGTCCCATTATTGGGCATTTTCCGGCCATTCTAGGTGTGAGAGGCTTGTTTATCTCACCTATTTTACTTGGTTTCTGATTTCCTCATGGATTTGGATCTTAGATTATCATATCTAAGAGATCTAAGGGCTAATCTTGTTTCCTGTAGCATACATTCCTAAAACATGCATTTTTCAGGCATGCCTTGCTAGCAATCCCAATTTGGGGATATTACATTGGTGTACGGTGGTTTGGGGGGAGGAGGGACAGATGGTTGTCTTTCTGGTGACCTTCGTTCCTCCTATAGGTATAGGATAGTACGAGGTTAATTTCTGAATGCTTGGGTGGATGGATCCTCTTGATAGGATCGCTTGATGGCATGTAAGGCGTCCCTATATCGCGGTATCTCTGGGCAATGATGGGTATAATGCCCATAGTTGCTGCAGAGAGCGCATGCGTGATTTTTACGCAGCACTTTGCCTTTAACTTTGGTGGTAGGTTCCTTTTTACGGGAATGCGGCGTCGAGGTGTTTGCTTCAGAGCCAAGGAGTGGTTTTAATTCATCTAGCTCTAGACATATATGGGTAGGATGACCTATTACGTCACATATGGCAGAGACTGGTGATTCCCGTTGAATGGCAGGGGTCACCATCTTCATTCCTCTCTTCTCGGTTTTCCTAGTGGTGATCACTAGTTTTGCAATGGGAATTTCCTTTGCAAGGGTGGTCTCAATTATTTCTTGTACGGGTGAGGGCTCCTCGGAACTGAGGGGCTTCAACACTGTGGCAATAACGTCGGTGGCTCTTGTTCTAGAATGAGGAATGAGATACCAAACTAGGAATGCCAACGATATGTTGGGTAATACCAATTTTTCCAAAACCTGCTGGGAGACGAAGCCAACTAAGGGGTATAGGAAAGGGGTTTAGGAGGCAGCATAGGCTAGAGAGGCTGCCATGGTCGATGCTTCAGTGTCATTACTGCTTGAGTCTGTGTCCTGAATAGCTTTTGCGCTTGACGTGGACATCATGCATACTCAAGCTCCTGTGACCTCAGGTGTTGTCTCAAGGATAGAAGGACCTCCTAGGAATGACCCTAGAACGAACGACGGTTTGAATTGGCCAATGCCATATTCTTGGTACCATGAAAGACCATCCAAGGTTGTATCTACATAGGGTAGAATTACATCCGTGTTGGTTAGGGGATGCTTCTCGATTTCTGTTAGTTGGTCTACAGTAATGATGTGGTCCTCGTGGGGGAACATCATAATGCGGAAGACGGACGAGGCTATGGAAGACATGGCATACATATAGCTTCGTCCGAGGAGTATATTGTAATCCAGGTGAGCGTCCAATACTTCAATGTCTATGTGGACCATCTTTCCATCTCAGCAGACCGGGACATTTTGGCAAAGACTGAAAGGGGTCGATGGATGACCGTCGTATGCTCTAAGCGTGATGACTAAGGGTTTTAGTTCGGGAGAACCTAACTTCTGCCAAATTTTTTTGGACATGATGCATGTGGATGCACCTTTGTCTACGACACACCGGTGTATAGTGATATTCTGCACTGACATTGGTATCTAGAAGGCGACCATGGAAGGAAGCTGATGGGTCTCTCTGTCTAAGTCAAAAGCCATCAGGCGCGTATCGGCTGGGTCGATGGCACCTAATGTGGAAAGTAGAGCTTTTCATTTTTTTGGGCATGACTGAAAAAATTCCAAAGTTAACACAGTAGCTGGGGATTATGCTAAATCATCCATGATGCTATAATTATGGGCCACTTTGGATTAGTTTCCTGCTCACCTATTAGGCCCCTTTTCCATTTTTGGCAATGGTTCTATAGGCATCTTTGAAATGGTCAAAGGTGCAGTTGGCGCACTGGTACTTACCCCTGATGTATTGGTGTCTGGTGGGGTGTCATAGTTGCGATTCTGTGTTTGGAAAAACATATCTTCTCCATTCATATAGATTTCATGGCTTCTTTTCTTGGAATTGTCTGTATTTTGCTAGTGAGTGCTTACCGTCCCTTGCTTGGGGAAAGGTTCTTGCATCACGGCTAGTTGTTGGGAAGATCCTTCTTATCCTCGGTTACTCTGTAGCTTCTTTAGCTCAGGGAGATCGAGACAGTGGTGAGTATAGTTCCCTACTCACCACATATCAAACATGAATGTTTTGTTCAAATAGGTGGCCTTTTTCTCTGCCGTTGGGAATTGCTTGGCTCCTGGTTCCATTTCCGGTTGGAGTTATCTCTAGCTTGGGACCGCGGTGGGCGCTGCTAGTTGCTGCCCCCCTGTCCAGGGTTCCCTTTTGGCTTGTTTTTGGATTTTTTCTTTACCACATTAGGAGAGTAGTTCTCCTAGTTATATTGGTGTGGTTGGTTTTGGGATGGCTGCACAAAGTTCACCTGTGCATTTTTTTGCAGAGGTGGGTCATGTGCTGGGGACTGAGCACAATGCGGTCTTGGGTTTGCACCTAACTGTTGGAGGGGAGTTCTTCCATTCGTCTTTCTTTATGTATACTTATTCCCCTAAGTCGGAGGATAAGGTCCTCCCTAGTGGTATTCTTGTGCCCTATTAGTCAAATTTTGTTGTGTTATATGATGACTTTGAAAACCAGGTTGAGGCACATTCTGGGTAGAACTATATGTGTAACCAAGGTTTTGACTACTGCTGCCTAGGTAACCCTAGGTGATTGGCCCAATTATCCCGTCTGTAGAGTTTGACACACCTGGAACTTCTTGATAAGTTTTCAGGCGCGGGGCATTAGGCAGGATGTTATAAATGTATCCTGACTATGTATAAATCAGCTCAAGCTTTTGGGCTTTGCTGATTGTGTCCTCTTCGGATGTGAGATTCTGCTACACCACATCCTTTGAAATATTTGTCGTAAGAGTTTTCAATAACAAGTCTAAGAGGACCCGGTCATCGATTTTAGCTTTACATAAACTGCGACGCCGCCTCCACTCATGGATATGGTCCGAGATATGGACGGTGGGGGTTTGTCTAAAATACGTCAATAATTCCATTCCGAAATCATGGTGAATGGGTAACTGAAAATATGTTAGGACGCAGTAGCGAGGGCACTAAAGGTTCCATGTGAAGTTGAGGGTTGCTCCACATACCATTTTGTGGCCACTCCAGTGAGAGTGCGTCGAAATAATCTCAATCGAATAGTGTCGTCAATGATATTATTCAATGAGCACCACAGTTGAAAGGTCATGACATGATTACCTGGGTCTTCCACTTGCTTGCCTTCAAACTTTGATATATCCAAAGGGAGATCCATGGGCATGAGAGTCCATGTAGGATCGTGTGTGATGGGGTCATTTGTTAGCTTGGTTAAATCAGGTAGATTCAAAGAAGCTAAGAAAGGTGACTGAGAGGTTGACGCCATTGCCATGTATGAAGACACAAATTTCTGGTTATAATGAGGGTTAGTCTACGACGTACCCTGTCGTGTATTCAGCTGGATTCCCGAATGGGACTCACTCATCTGCCCCCTAGGGGTTGTGGGAGGAGTGGTATGTGGTGTGGTGTTGGGAGACCGACTAGGGTTCCCAACTACGACTGCCCCAATAAAGTACGAACCAATGAAAGTTGCAGTGTTCTGTCTTTGACACCTGAACGACGAAAGACCTAGAACCCCTCCCGGTAATGGGGGGAGCTCCAAAAGATGCCTAGATCGACAAGGTTCTGTTGGGACTTGTCAGGTGTCACCCAGAATTTTTTTTGGAAAAATTTGAGAGGATGGAGTCTATGATCAAAGCAAACTTATTGTCACATACATAAAACAAAGAAAAAATAGATTTCCCTTTAAATTAATCTATGTGATCAAGCAATAAAAAAAGTGGTTTTTGTTCTTTTTTGTATGATACTCAAAATACTAGAAGACCTATGCGTCCTCACACACTCAAAAGTAATCGGGACTTGAGAGATTTCTTGTGAGTGCTAGCACAACGTCCCGTAAGGGCTGGCAACACCCCCAATCGGCCAAAGAGAATCCACCAAGGTAAGGGTAGAGGGTTTGGCGCTTGCCTGCACCGTCAACTATAGGGTAAATGTTTCCCTCATTTTTGGCCACTATGAACCATCATCCCACGTGAACGTTCAAGTCTCAGTCTTCTTGGTAGTCAGCTAACAGTACTGATTATCGGTCGTGTCAGGTAGCCCCAACTGATACCGCACGCACTGCGCCTAAGCCTGACCCCTTCTGAAACGGGTCTCTGTCGCGCTCGGGTTTTCTTTGTCATGGGCTGATAGGTGGATTTGAAGCTCCCTAAATACACAAATTATATGTTTCAATATGAAGTAAGATCAAGGCATATTATTGGATGCCTACCCCCTTGATCCTAACTTAAGCTATAAATTCTTTTGTGGCCCCTGCGGGGAGAATTTAGTGAGTTTGGTTAAGTTAGTTTTAGGTGTCTTTGCTTCGCTTAGTGGGTGAGTGTGTGTTAGCATAAGGTGGACGAGCACATAGTTTGAATGTGTGGATATCGTTGATCCTTTACAAAATCCCCTATTTAAACTATGTTGTATTGTTCCTGGCTCAAATAGAAAACATGTGCGGATAATGGGCCGCTTTCAAATTTTCCTAGTTAATCTATGTGACTAACTATAGGGAGATGGCAAATTTTGAATATGGATTGTTCATATGCTTACCTAGGATCACCGGAGGCTGCAAAGGTAGCAGAGATTACTTGCTTTTCTATAAAAAATTCAATCCTATTCCTGCAATTCCTAGTGCAGAAAATGAACTAAAATAAAAAAATTTACACTAGAACAAATAAAAATAGCTATGGATGCGTGGTCTTGGACCACTTACTTGGACTAGTTATCTAGGTGTGTGTAATATCCCAAAAATGGAATGCAGTAGTACATAAGCACAAACTGGAATAGTAGGGAGAAATTAAATCCGATAATGTGTTGAGAAACACATTGCCATCAAATGAATGTAACAGCAGGAAAAAAGGAGCTCTTCTACATCCTCCCAAGTGGGGAAAATGCATCAATTTGACCCAAAAAAAGTTAATTTCAGAGATTTGCATACTAACAGGAAGAAATAATGCTTGTTTCCCTTAGAATATAGATTTAGGCCCTCTCATACAAAATAGGAATAGAAAAAAATCTCTTTTGATAAGTTAAACAGACCTCCTGACCTCAAATCAGCTTAAAAATGGCCAAATCCCATGACTTAAGCTATGCAGAATTTCTGAAGAAAAATATAGCATTATTTTCTAAGGGTTTCTACAACAATAGGATATAAAATCATATATCTATAACTTTATTGAACAATATGCTAAGAAAATAAATATCTGGCCTCCTTAATACATTTTAAAGATAACCCGGCAAGGGTTTCTTGAAAGCTTGAGTACAAAAAGAGAAGATCTGAATATTCAACTCTGAAATAATGCATTATTACTGCAAAATCACATGAATATAGCTGAATAATACAATATAGGGATGAACATCCCTTCTTCTGGCTTTCTGGGAGAAGGGTTGGCCCTTTCCCAAGGAAACTAGCTCAAAACAAGGGCTTAAACCCTGCTGCTGCAGCTCTACGAAAAATGACGCAGACCCTTGTTTCGGGAAATAACTCCCTGGAGGTTTGTTGGGTCAAAACCTCCACAGATCAGGGCATGCTACTCAAAATGACTCACACACAACCACACTTAAATGCTAAAAACTAGATAACATCGATAGTAGAACTCACCTGTAGTCCTACGTTCGATGTAGATCCCGCAGGGTCCAAACCCCCAGCAACCCTTCTTCCTCTTCAACCTGGACAAAAAGAAAGAACATGCACGAAAACCTAGTTGTACAGAATATATTGCTCCTAAATGTTAGTGTAATCCATGTGAAACATTATATAAACAGTAATAAATGCTTAATAATCAATATTTTCACATATGCAAATAGATATTAACACATAAGTTCAGGAACAAGATGGTTCTTCATTATTGCGAACAGCATGTACAGTAATAAAAAGTGGAGAGATCACCTGAATCCTTCCACGATCTTTGAATAGACTGTCGTCCGAATCTGTCTCGCCTTTGCCTCGCTAGGATACTTTCAAGACTTGTGCACACGAGATGACATATAACCAGATGAACATCTCCAGGAAACAAGGGTTTCCTGTAAAAATCTGGGAAAGTGCAGGAGGCACAGGAAATCAAACTTGAAATAGGGATTCCAACAGAGTATAATATCTATAATCTCTCCCTCCCTTAGGCCATGCACATGAGGGGCTTTTATACTCCCTCAAAGTAGTTTCAATCAGTTGGAAACAGTTGGCCACGTGATGGGGTGGTTGAACTACTGGAGTAACCATCAACCCAGCCCGAAAATAGGGAATTTTTATATATTTTTTAATGATTTTAATGGCATACGCGGAAAAGTGTGTATGGACTCGCGTATACACGCGGAAAAGTCTGGGCATACACGCGTATGGGATTTTTAACACTGTTTTTTATGAATTTTTTTCAAGTATGTGGGAATGGGTGCCCAAGGCCAAAGAAACAATCATGAATCACTTGAAGGTGAAAAATGATGCTATAACAACCCTGCAACAGACTGCACTGTAGGAGATGAGGAATACTTTGGCCAACTACCGAGATGTGAAATGAGCCCAAAAATCCTCCTAGTTGATCTCTCAAGAGAAGGAAAGCTCCCTCTACTGAGAAACAGACCGGGAAGTGGTGTTACCAATCCTCCACTGCAACACCCTGCAACACAATGCTATTCTCTGCAAAAATAATGCTGTAGCGGAAGACTGATTCTTGGCCTCAAGCCTAGATGTGGAGAAATACAATGCAATACTCTCCCAAGAGGCCTCTCAAGGGAAGAGGTGGGATTCCTGCTTGGGAACACCCAGTGCTAAACAGCACAGCAACCCTGCTAAATAGCAAGAGGAAGCAATATTCTAAGTAGACCAATATCAAATGATAATATCAAACATGAGCTCAAATGGCTTCCATCCTCCTTCTTAAATAGAATGTGAGCTTTCTTGCCCTTGGCCCCACTTAATTAGGTCATTTCCTCCATGAGATCCATCTCCCTTCAAAACTATGTTATTCTCTAACTAATCTCCACTCCTCCTTATCAACGTTGTTGACTTGGTCAAAGTTGACTGAATCAACATGATCCAAACTGTGTTCACACTTGGAGGAACTTTATTTAGCTGCTACAAAGGTCTCCTTTCACACTTGAAGTGTTTTTATTGTTGCTCAAGAGACTTATGGGCCTCCCCACCATTTATTTACCAACCTAGTGATAAAACAACTATAATATTCCATTTAGCTTTGAGGCTAAATTTTTGGAATATTACAGTGTGAGTACCAAAATTTGCAAAACACAAAATTTTCAAAATGCAAGTTACTTTGCCCCCTACTTAAACTATGTGAAGATTTTGCAAAAAAAAACTTCAAGTAAAAATGACACTAAGCCAACAGAAAGCAGTGAAAAGTTAGTTTTAACAAGCTATGGGGTGCCACAACCAGTGCTGGTAGATGCATTAGGGGCTCCCAAGCAACTTACAAGCAGAAAAAGACAGAATTTAGGGAGAAATTTCTCATATTGTAAATTGCGCGCAAAAGGCTGAGACAGGTGCACTTCCTGCACACAGGTCAGCACTGAACGTGCACTCTACGCATCTGTGAGGAAGAAACGCATGCAAATTCCTGCAAGTAAAAAAAAATTAGGAGCTTCTCTTCTTCAATCTGTCACCCAGGGTGAATATAGGGATTGCAAAGGAGATCAGAGGACTATCAGCTCCACTCCACAGCATAGACAAAGGTCTCCTGCAAAAGAAGGCACAATCACATAAACTTGGTAATAAAACATTAGTGGAGTCACCAATCCTGTTGTGGCGTGTTTAGTGCACGTATGTACGAAATCACACCAATTTAAGGGGTGTGTTTTACCCCTTTAAACTATTGGTAATAGGCAGAAAGAAGTGGAGCAAATGAGCATACTATATATAACAATAAGCATGCAAAGGTAATCTAAAAACTAAACTAAAACTAAACATAAATAAACAGAAGCTCTAACAAGTCAAACGACATAATAATGCAAACGGTGGCTCTGTTAGTCATCAATAAATTTTGCTGCGGTGATGACTAAATGATTGCCCCAAGTTTTCTAGAAACAAAGTTTATAGAACATTGTGAAATCTAGAAATCTCGTTTCCTTCATTATCTTCAAGGTAGAATTTCCACTATGTTGTTATCCTATCTAGTCATGACTGGCCCACTACTCCCGGAAGACCCATCAGGGGCTCAAGCCACTCATTTTTTAAACCTAACTTATCTCCTTGGCTCAAAAAACTCTGTTCTTTTGCTTACCTACACAATTCCCCACCACCACCTAAACCTGCCAAACAGAGCATCTTTGTTGTGCCTCCTTTAGAAACTCTCAAAAACTGGGTGTCTCTCTAGAGCCTTTAGATAGTCAAGTATGTGTGTTGCATCTTAGGCCCATAAATACACAAAGCTTGGCATGGATCTTGTCTTACCCTTGTAAAACCTAAGTCTAGATCCCAACCCAAAAACCAAGTCCAAGAAGGCCTCCACTAGATCACCTAGGGTTTTCACAAAGTCATAGGATGGATTTGGTGCCCTACAGATTCTTCTTGTTCTTCTATATAAAGGGAATACATTCAAAAGAAGGGGACAAGTCACTGGTCCTATATACACCAAAGAGATCAGTCAAGGAACATTTTATGCCTAAAGACATGAATCTTGCAAGGAAACAGTTGCTCTATGCTCACATCTCTGCAAGAGTGGTCAAAAGGACATTAGGTTAGAAAAAAGGCAAGGTAATGGAATAAAAGTTCTCTTTCATAAACAACAGAGGGGATTTCAAAGGGACCTCCAAAAGCAGCCTCTTGTTTCAGCACCTAAACATACAAAGGATAAACTACCACCTCCAAACCTTTCTGCAAAAATACCTTGAAGAGTAATTTGAAGCAGAGATAGAAAAAAAAGGGAAGTATCTGTGAAAGAGTTCATCAAGCCATTTTTTGAAAAGAGACTCAGTAAACTTAAGACAAACAGAAACACCATGAGTTTATGGTAAACTAGTAAAAATACTGATCATCAAAGGAACTATGTTCAAACAGAAAAAGGGTGTTTTTATTAGTCACAAAACAATGGTGACAAACAAGAAAACCACCACAAACACCACAAAGGCAGAAATCACCTCCCCAAGGTTACTTCCAAGGATAGCATTAGGTCATCTGCACTGAAGGAAAGGGATAAATATTATCATCATGCAGAGTCTCATCTCACCAAAGAGGAAAAAAACAGATTTTTTTCCCTAGAATCAAAATGGGACATAATTCATTTAAAAAAAATGGCTTAAGAGGCATTTTTCCCCATGATTTACATCTCAGCTAAAGACCCCAAGAAGGGAATCCTTGTTAAGGGATTATCCTGCAAAAATATGATAAAAGTGCAAGTAAACATTTTGCAAAAACTGTGCCAAAAATTGTTCCACACAGTGAAATATCAGTAAAAATACACGTGCAAGGATAGAGGGAAACATGAACTTTACAAAGGTGGGTTTGCCCTTTTAATTTATTTTCAAAAAATTCTATAAAGGGCCCCTTCTAAATTTCCCCCCGCACCATTTTCCACTTTGCAAGGAAAGGAAACCATTGGAGGAGAGTGCAGTGTTTTTTTTAAGCAAATTGTGAAAATTGACCGGCGCTACACACAGAGGCGAGCCGGGCAGTGTAAAATTTGCAGCACGACACTACGCACCTGGGTTGGCGATACACGTAGACCCAGAAACTACCACAGGCACCCAAGAGACTGCCTATTCCGCTCGGCGCTACGCTCCGACAGCCCAACCGGCCCGGTGCTGCGCGCAGGCACTACACTCCTGGCAGCACTCTGCAGATTTTTCAAAAGACTTTCAAGAATCGAATTTTTCAGTCTCTAAAACTTTTGCAAGCTAATACAAGGTTGGTAAACATTTTTTCCTCCTCCCAAGAATTATTTTCCTAAAATCAAACAGGTCATCCATAGTCAAAATTTGACCAAACCCTAGACTATGCAAAAATTAATTGTTATGTCTTTGAACTAGGGTTTTTAAAAAAAAATGGTTTTGAGTGCAAAGAGGGGACTGAGTGACTATAAGGCTGACCTCCACCACCAAGTAAAAGAATTTAATTTTGTCTTCACCTTAGCTTTCTTTTTTTCAAAGATTTGACCTACACCACTTGTTTTACTCCAAAAACCCTCAAGAAAAACCCAAGGTTTCTTCTGTTGTTTTGGACCAGCCATAATGTCAAAGAGAGACAGTCACACCAGTGGTGATGAGAGTCACACTCTCACCAAGCCAAAAAATCATGGAGGAAAAGCTAAAATATTTAAGCCCCTAGACACCACTCCAATCACTTCCTCTCCTATGATCCTATCATGCTTCCAGGATGTAGGGTGCTACAATTTTTTTGAGAAGGTCAAGCAAGTCAACAGTCATCCAGACTTGACTAGATTATTTTCCTATAGCCTACAAAACCACCAAGTTAATCTAGCAAGGGTCCAATTTGAGCTTTCATCTGAAATCATTTCCAAGGCAACTAGTATACCAGACATTGGTGAGCTTTGGTTCAAACAAAGGAAGTTATATTTGGGTTATTATGGGCCTTATTTGAAACCCACCTATCAGCAAAATTGCAAGGCTATTTTTCCTTTTTCTTATTTTCTAGAGAGGTACATAGCATTAATGAGGCATATTATCATTTTTTTCACATGTGAGGGAAGATACTCCTAGCTCTATTCATATCATATCAGGTTGCTGATGCATTTTACCAAAGTCAAGATGATGAACCTACCTTATTACCTTTTTTGGAGTATTGATAAAATGGCCTCCGATGTCAAGCGGAAAAGCTATGACCACCAAATGCCTAGCCTCTTTCATCACTCCATGATCAAGATTATTTTTCTATACTAGCTAGAGAAACAAGGTATATCTTAGGAGACCTTCATCTCACATGATGTGTTTGCAGACCCCCGGGCCTTCATCCAGCAGAACTTTCCTTCCACTTCACAACCATATACCTCCACACATCCATCATCTCCCCATGTGCCTTCTCAACAAAGAATTTCACCTATTACCTCATCCCCTAAATTACCAAGTGAAGGGGCTGATAGAAGCCCTAGTGAAGAGAAAATAGGAGGCAACAGTCAGGAAGAAGATGAGACAGATAATGATGGACAAGGAGAGAGCAGTGAAGAAGAAGATGATGAAAAAGAAGAAGAGGATGAAAATGAAGAAAATGATGAAGAGGAGGGAAGTAGCCATGAAGAAAGCAGCCATGATCATGAAGAAAGTAGTGATGATCATGAGGAAAACATTGAAAAGGAAGATGATGTAGATGAAGAAGAAAATGAAGGAGAGGAAGGTGGGAAAGAAGAAAGCAACAATGGCCAAGAGTAGCAGGATAATGAAGGAGAAAACACAGATGAAACTAGTAATGGCAGCCACAAAGATAACCTCAGTGAAAGCAGCCACAAGGATGAAAGCAGTGAACATGATGATGAGGAAGAGGATAACAATGATAAGGAAGAAGAAAACAGGGAAGAAGAAGGCAGTGAATAGGAAGAACATCCAGATGAGGAAGGCAACTATCTAAGTGCCCAAGACAGTCCAAGAAAGTGTCATGATAATCATAACAGCTATCATGACTATCTTGACAAAAATCAATTCGTAGAAGACAAAGAGAATCAGAGTGAGGAAGGTACAGAAAATGTAGGGCATATTGAAGGAAAAAATGATGGCAACATTTCCTTTGAGACTCCCATTATTTCCCCTCTCTCATGCACTTATCACAAAGGGAAAAGGGATGTGTTTGCTGCCTCTAAAAGGCAAAGGGCCATCTCCTCACAAAATACCAAAGCATCAGACAAAGGCAAAGAAAAAATGAAGAGTGTTGAGCAAAAGGCACCAGTCAGGAGGAGTAAAAGGATCAAAAAGGCTTCTCAAGGGCCCCTCTTTGTTGATCTAGATAGTAATAATGAGGACCAAGGGATGAGTACAAAATTTCTCCTCTTAGAAAAAGATGCCTAGCTTCAAGAATGGGAAAATGACTTTGAAAGGGAACAAAGCGTCATCTACTATTATAAATAGGAGCACAAACATTTCAAATAGGTAAAGAGGGGCCTTACCTTGCAGAAAAAATGGTCAAACACTATGCAAGGAAGGGCATGCTTGCTAATGCCAAATTGAAGCAAGCCCTCCTAGAGCTAGAAGAGCTAAAAAGGCCCAAAGTGCATGACAGCCTCGGGATCTTGGCTGATTCTTCTCAGCAGGTGTCTAAAATCCCTTGAGGGGTCTACACACCAATTTTGAAGAAAATCCAGAAATTTTTTGTTTTTTTCAAATTTTGGCCCCTAGGAGCGTAGCACTCTAGGTGCTATGCTCTTTTTTGGGGCATCCTCAGCTGCTAAAGTTTACATTTTTTAGTTTTTCATGTCACCAGCAGTCTACCCACAAAATTTCAAGCCAATTAGAGCATTTTTCCCCCCTCAAAAGGTCACAAAACACCTCAAAAATGACCTTTCTACCTCCTTTTTAGGCTTGGCGTTGTGCACTGAGCAGTCATGGGAGATTGGATTTTTTAGTAGGTAAATGGCATCCATTCAGCACAAATCAAGTATTTCTGGAAATTTTACTCTTCAAGCTTTCCAACAATCCATCACGGGGCCAAATCTGATGTCGGGAAGGGGTCCAAAACTCAGCTGCAACAGACCCCATTTTCTACTGATATGGAGCTACGCATAGAGACAGCTTTTTGCCAAAAAAGTCAACAAAAGACACTAATGGATGGAAAATTGGTTTTTTAATATTTTCTTGGGAAAATCACTCCTCATTTGATTTGGGAGTTATGTTTTGGTGTTTTTCATTTATTATCTTATCTCTTATGTGTCTTGGGCCTTGCATGGTCATTAAGCACATTTATGACATTTATGGCTAAATTAGGGTTTCCACCTCCTCATTTGCTCCATAAATAGAGCATGAGGGTCTTATGTATTAGTTGGATTTTGATGACTTATGTTGAAGCAATACATAATCCCTTGAAGCCTTTGATGAGAAGTTGATGTCTTGGAGCTTATGCATGATCTGATTTGCTTGTTGATGGAGAAGGACTGTTTGCAGGATCTATAGGCCTGATTGATGGTGAATTTTTCTCTTGTTAATGTTTTCTAAGTTTCTCATATGTTTCCACCCATATATGCTACAGTAGGAAAAAAAATTTAGACTAAGATATGTTTGCTAATGGCACCTTAGATCTGTTTGTTTCCTTCACTGCCTTAATGTTTTCTTTTGCTAAGATATGTTAGGGAATTCATCTCTTGCTCTCTAAGAAGTTTTTGGCTTGTCCATTTCTAGAATGATTTATATCAGTTAGTATCAATTATGATTTATCGCTAACCCTGGATATTGTTACCACTGAAATACTTTGTTCTTGAATCATCTTTTGAAGTAGCTTTGCCTATAGTTTGTCAAAGAAGTCTGTCTTAACCATGCTCTTTGCCTTTACTTAGCTAAATTTGTTTCAAGGAACTTTCATAGTTGTAACTATGGATGTTAGGTTTTTCTCTCCTTCTATGGTTATAGTTACTTATGCATCTTAAATGTTTTTCTTCTCTTGATGATAAAATCCATGAAAGATTAAATATGTTTTTTTCCTTTCTATGTTTTATCTAAATGTTGTCTTGGTTGATTATCTGCTTTCAGTCTAAAATCAAATGGATTAGATTTTGCTTAAGCCTTTGATTCTCTTGCTATGCTTATAAATCTTCTAATTCCCTTAGTTTACAAGTATATAAAGGATTTTGTTTCTGCCCTTTATTAGCTTGTCATTCTCAAGTTTAATGTCCATCTCATGATCCTTCACAACCTTAAAGATCCACCAACCAAGTTAAAATTTCCCTGCAGATGCTCTTGAAACCATTGATGAACTCATCATGACCTTGTTCGACTCCATTGCCCAAATGACTTAACAATATTCCTTGTTTTCTATCTAAATCTATCTAAGCATCATACCCAACCAAAAAAAATCAAAATACCCTGCACTTAACATCTAGCCTAAAATCAACCCTAATCAGCAAACAAGTTCACATCTTTGCACCTACTAGAGATATCCCTCTCTGAATCCAGGAAGGATAGGTCCTTGGATTCCAAAGCTTGGTTTGATGTTACTCGGTCCATTTTTATCTCAATCAATCTAGAATAATGCGGATCACAGTGGGACTCTGAGTGATAAATAAACTTAGACTTCCATAAACCTTTCAAAAAACCCTTAAGAGTACTATCTTGTGGATTTATCCCACCGCTCACACCAACATAATGGCGATCATAGTGGGACCTTCTGAGTTAGTGACAAACTAAGTATTCCTTAGATCTCAGAAAACTCACAAACATCATTAGATTGGTATTTATTTGTTGATGTTGGACAACAAGAACATCCTTAAAACAGTAAACATCATCCACCTGGTGACTCCACTGGTCTTCAATAGCCCTATTGACCCCACTAGTTCTCATAAACTCCCCTGGGAATGCATTAAGCAATCCAAATCATGCTGATGGTGGACATCAGAGTTGAAACCTTCCACCTGGCGACTCCACAAATCTCAATAGACCTAAAGATTCCACTGGTAGATAACTCTAACACTGGTTGAAAATATTCAGTGACCCTTTCTGATTTACAAACATGGATCCAAGGATACAAAGGAGATATGCTCCAATGAATAGAGATCACATCCCTGGGCTCCCACACAAATTTCCTCAAATATATTGGGAGAAAAACCTCGTTAGATTTCAAGATGAAAAGCCTGATGACCCTTTGTTACACCTCATCAAGTTTCATATCCATGTATGGGGGTTAAAAGCTGAATGGCATGAGGACTGCCTTATGAAGATTTTCATGCTAACATTAGAAGGGAAGGCAAGGGAATGGTATGAGAGTCTAAGACCTGGTAGCTTGTTTTCCTTAAGAGATATACAGAAGACATTTTATGAGCATTATAAACAAAACTCCCCATATTTATCATTGGCTGAAAATTGTTGTGATCAATCTCATGATATCATATAGTACCTTATAGATAGTGATGAAGATTTGGAAAATTTTCATCCTGAAGACCTCTTAACATCCATTCATGAATTTCTTTCTCAAGATAACTATCATGACAGCCTAGATGAGTTAGTTGAGGAAGAAATCAATCATTGTATAGAAGAAAACGCACAAGATCTCTATGAAGGCACAAGTGATGATTCATCACCCCTACTAGATGAGGCTCAAGAAGATATCCAACCTCAGAATCAGTCTTCTCTAGAGAAGGAAAACAGTTTTTGCCCAACCCAAAGAAAACAGAAAATGCCTCCTCCTTTAACTGAAGAAGACATAGATCAGATGTTGAGAGTACAACCAGCCTCTGAACCTTTATATAAGGAAAATATTCTTGTTTGTTCCACTCTTGCCTTACCTACTAAAGAAATTGCTCATAAAAAAACAAAGCAACAGATTTTTTTTGAGGCTATAATACCTCCTCAAGAAGACATTCATCCTTATGAGCAGTCACAAAAGGAAGAGAATCATCATAGTTCCATCCAGAGAAAGAGAAAGACACCTCCCCTTTTAACAAAATAAGAAATCAATCAAATCCTAAGCATACAGCTAGCATCCATTTTTTTTTGTAAAGAAGATATGTCTATGTATTCTACTATTTACCTATCTACTAATGCATTTTCTCATACTGAAAGTATAGAATAGATTGATGTTGATGCTATACTACCTTCTCAAGAAAACCTGGTGCCAGAGAATGGTCCTACTCATCAGGACAATGGATCACAAACAAAAATAAACTCACTCAATCAGGGCATACTAGGATTTCTTGAAGGCAGAATAAAATTGCATTCTGAAGCTTCCAAATCAGATAATCATAAAGAGGGAGAAGAGATTCTTTCTCAAAATAATCCCAAGGTTAGTCAAGTAAAGGAGGGAGTAATTCTAAATGAGGTCTATTTCTCAAATCCTCTAGGCCAATTATTATTTGAAGACCCCTTTGTTGTTTCCTTAGAGACCTTTAAAGAGGGAGTAAAACATGCCAGGAAAATTTTGTGGTAGAGCTTAAAGAAAATTTGGGGTGCTACTGTTCTGAAGAAGACAAGGTGGGAGTGGCCTGCCAGCATACCTAAGAAGTGGAACAAAAAGCAATCATCTAGTCACTTACTTGATTGGCTATACTGGAAAAAAGAATTCACCTAATGTACATCATATGTAAATTTATATTAGGATAGATAGGCGCAAATAAACTCAGCCTTTGAGCATCTTTTGGTTTTAGATTGTTTTGAAAAATCACAAGAAACACAAAAACATAGGAAAGGGAAAAAGAGGGCAGAAGTTTAAAGAAAGGTACAGCCCCATACCTAAAAAATAATGTTGTTTAAAGTGTGCAAGTCTAAATGCCACTACTTGTTTCTAAAAAGAGAAGTCTTGTTTAGTTATCCAATCTAAATCATGCTTGAAACATGTTTTAATTTATTTTGCCGATAGGCTAGTGAAAGAAAGAACTTGTCAAAATACCATATAATCTTGGCTTATCAAATAGAATAGATTATTTGAATAGATTAGGATAGAAGGAAAATGGCTCTAAAAATATTAAAACCTGAGCCAAAGAAAGAAATACGGATGTTTATTGTGTTTTCAGATCTTAATCCTTCAGTATTTTTTTTTACTTTTCTGCTAATAAATTCTATGTGAAGCTTGTACATAATGCCATAGATCATAGCAAATCAGACTGCTTAATCCTGATTTATCTATGTTTTTCAATTTTTGTTTTTAGGATTAGTGAATAATGTTTTTCAAACAGCTCAATCTTGACAAATGAGTAGTCTAGGTAGATAATAAGAGGAGTTCACTAGCCTAATCTAAACTCTTGGAAGAAATAAGGTACAATTAGATAGTTTGATTTTCATTTTCAAAAAGAAAAATGTCAAGGGTTTGCCAGTTCAAATGCACCAGAGGAAGAAAAAAATGTTAGGCAAGTAGGTTGGGTAGGTAGAGATGATGTTGATGTTAATCATGTTTTTCAAATTCTAATACCACAGCTTCAAGCAAGCATCCGCAAGTGAAGGAGGTAAAATCTGCCTAATGGATGAGGCACTAGTCTTCATAAGCCAGAAATCTGAAGTTCTGGACACCTCCTGAAAAGGATTTGCCCTCCCCAAGTGGAGCCACTATTAGTCATCAATAAATTTTGCTACGGTGATGACTAAATGATTACCCCAATATTTCTAGAAACAAAGTTTATAGAACATTGTGAGTTTTAGAAATCTCACTGCCTTCATTATCTTCAAGGTAGAATTTCCACTATGTTGCTATATTATCTATTCATGACTGGCCCACTACTCCCGAAAGACCCATCAGTTGCTCAAGAAACTCATTTTTAAACTTGAATTATCTCCTTGGATCAAAAACCTCTGTTCTTTTGCTTACCTACACAATTCCCCACCACCACCTAAACCTGCCAAACAGAGCAGCTTTGTTGTGCCTCCTTTAGCAACTCTCAAAAACTGGGTGTCTCTCCAGAGCCTCTAGATATTCAAGTATGTGTGTTTCATCTAAGGCTCACAAATACACAAATCTTGGCATGGAACCTGTCTTACCCTTGTAAACCCTAAGTCTAGATCCCAGCCCAAAAAACAAGTCCAAGAAGGCCTCCACTAGATCACCTAGGGTTTTCAAAAAGTCATAGGATGGATTTGGTGCCCTACAAATTATGTTTCTTCTTCTATATAAAGGGAATACATTCAAAATAAGGGGACAAGTCATTGGTCCTATATACACCAAAGAGATCAGTCAAGGAACTTTTTATGCATAAAGACATGAATCTTGCAAGGAAACAGTTGCTTTGTGCTCACATCTCTATAAGAGTGGTCAAAAGGACATCAAGTTAGCAAAAAGGCAAGGTAATGGAATAAAAATTCTATTTCATAAACAATAGAGGGGATATAAAAGGGACCTCCAAAAGCAGCCTCTTGTTTCAGAACCTAAACATACAAAGGATAAACTACTACCTCCAAACCTTTTTGCAAAAATACCTTGAAGAGTAATCTGAAGCAGAGATAGAAAAAACAGGGAAGTACCTGTGAAAGAGTTCATCAAGCCATTTTTTTATAAGAGACTCGGTAAACTTAAGAAAAATAGAAACACCATGGTGGTAAACTAGTAAAAATACTAATCATCAAAGGACCTGTGTTCGAACAGAAAAGGAGTGTTTTTATTAGTCACAAAACAATGGTGACAAACAAGAAAATCACCACAAACACCACAAAGGCAAAAGTCACCTCCCCAAGGTTACTTCCAAGGATAGCATTAGGTCATATGCATTGAAGGAAAGGGATAAATATTATCAGTATGCAGATTCTCATCTCACCAAAGAGGCAAAAACAGAGTTTTTTCCTTAGAATCAAAATGGGACATAATTCATTTAACAGAAATGGCTTAAGAGGCATTTTTGTCCTTGATTTACATCTCGGCTGAAGACCCCAACAAGGGCATCCTTGCCAAGGGATTATCCTGCAAAAATATGATAAAAGCGTAAGTAAACATTTTGCAAAAACTGTGCCAAAAAGTGTTCCACACAATGAAATATCAATAAAAAGACACATGCAAGGATAGAGGGAAACATGAACTCTACAAAGGTGGGTTTTCCCTTTTAATTTATTTTCAAAAAAGGCTATAAAGGGCCCCTTATAAATTCCCCCCCACACCATTTGAAACTTTTCAAGGAAAGGAAACCATTGGAGGATAGTGCAGTTTTTTTTTCAGGAAAATTGTGAAAATTGACCAGCACTACACACAAAGGCAAGCCAGGCAGTGTAAAATTAAACTGCGCTACGTGCTCGCAGCACGACGCTACCTGCCTAGGTTGGCGCTACATGCAGGCAAGAAACAGCAGGAGGTGTACATAGAGCAGCCCGAAGGTTTCGAGATCTTCAGCAGCGAGTCGCATGTGTGCAGGCTCAAGAGAGTGTTGTATGGGTTGAAACAAGCACCTCGTGCTTGGTACACACGGATAGACAGTTATTTCCAGGTGGTTTCGCCAAGAATTAGGCGGATCCAAACCTATACCAAATTGTGGTGGAGGGTAAGTTGCTGATCATTGTACTTTATGTAGATGATTTTATTTTGGTGATAAGAGTTTGTTGATACTCTCATGCAAGGAGGATCTTGCAAAAGAGTTTGAGATGAAGGACTTGGGCCTCCTTCATTATTTCCTGGGATTGGAAATTTGGCAGCGCGGTGATGGACTGTTTGTTTCTCAAGGTAAGTATGCTCGAGAGATACTGGAGAAATTCAACATGCATGGCTGCAAGCTTGTTGATACTCCTCTTCCTGGTGGTTGGAGGAAGGAGGATGCTACTTCGACGGAGGTAGTGGATGCCACTGCTTATCGACATTTGGTGGGGTCGCTTATGTATCTGGTCAATACACGACCCGATATATGCTATGCAGTTAACCAGCTTTCACAAGCTATGGTTAAGCCTACCAAGCTCTTTTGGAAGGCGGGCAAGCATGTATTGCGTTATCTCAGAGGCACATCGGGATATGGATTGTGGTACAGACAGGAGTATGAGGTGAAGCTATGTGGCTTCACGGATGCAGATTGGGCAGGGAGCCCAACGGAAAGGAAAAGCACATCTGGAGGGATTTTTAGTATCGGTTCGACAGTAGTTTCTTGGTATAGCAAGAAGTAGAGATCCGTGGCACTCAGTTCAGCAGAGGCCAAGTATATGGCAGCGAGTTTGGCTGCATGCGAGGCTATATGGATGACGAAGATCCTGGTTGGGTTGTTCGGTTCACACTTGGAGCCTACTGTGATTTATTGTGATAACCAGAGTTGCATCAAACTCTCGTATAATCCAGTATTTCATGATATATCCAAACACATTAACATCCGGTATCATCATATCATAGATTGTGTGCAGCGGAGGATCATGTTACTTTCATACATTCCTACGAAGGATCAGGATGTTGATATCTTGATGAAGGCGCTCACCAGGAGAAAATTCGAATACCACAGGGGCAGGATAGGGGTTGCAGATAATCCGTATCTTGTTGAGAGGGAATGTTGAGAATGCAACAAGATGACAGAGCTTAGTGGAAAGAAGTCGCCTTCACTAAGTGGGCCCACAGGGTATTTTTGGCGAAAAGTCTATTTTTAGACATGTCGATCATGATTCTATGAGTTGCAGGATGTTATTTATGGAGGGATGTTCAAGTTGGAAAAATATATGGACTTCTATTTTTAGACATACTAGGTGGAATCTATTTTTAGATTTCCAGTCTAAAAATAGATATGTCAAATATTATTAGCTCTTAATAATATTTGGACTATAAACATTATCTTATCCTCTTGGAGCACTGCAGTTTGATGCCTGGATGTGGCACATGCAACTAACAGAAGGAATTACACTATTCCTAGGGTCTAAGTGGAGCTATTGCATGATGACTTCAGTTAGAACTCATGTGAGTGAGTTTGGTGGAGTTGATTGAGTTGATGGAGTTGTGTTCAGTTTGACTTAGTTGAATTACTTGTATTTAGTCTAACTGATTAATACACTAGTGATGAGTGGTGTGAATTAATTATTAATTAATTCACTAATTATTAACTCATAAATCAACTAATGAACACATCAGTTAACTTCAATGCATGGACAGTTTCAGTGGAGATCAGTGATGGAGGTAGGTGAAAGAGCAGGTTGACTATCAGTTGTGACTATACTGGTGCATGAGATTTGCACACACATTGATGGAGAAGCCAATGAGGATTGCGCAGTACATTTTGGTGGGATTCGAACTTGGATCTAATTATTATCCATATTGGATTGCACAGTAGAGGCTAGCTAACAAGTGGACAGGATTGGAGCATGTGACTTGCTTGATCAGAGCTTGTGTAGTGTGTAGCATGTGAGATAGTGCTGAGAGGTTGTGAGGGGCTTTCTGCTATGTATTGTTACATGAACTCTATCATTATAATATACAGATAGTTGGGGGTTTTCAGCTTTAAGCTTTCCCATAAATACTGTGTTTATATGTGTGATTGATTATATGGTTTTAATGTGCGCATGCGATTGTTTATATTTCCGCAAATTGATGATCAATAGTAGAAGAGGTTATGTATTATGCATGAAGCTCAAATAGTGTGTGATCAGGATAATCTCAGTGAATAAGTTATCTATTATTCAAATTTCTACATGGTATCGGAGCAGTATTGATCATTGGAGCAATTGCAGACATTGAAGCGGTTGAGTTTTTGAGATGGTGGAATTTGAATTTGAAGCAGTGTTTTCTTGATGTCAAAGTTGAGATGCATTTCAACGGATTGCGATTGGAGGATTCCCTTGAGGGCAGCTCAAATTATATTGCATGGAAGGATAGGATGGAGGCGGTGTTAGATGACAATGGGCTGAAGGAGTTCATAGATGCTGAAGTCCCAAAGCCTACTTCTAGCGATGCTGTCGTAATTCAGGCTTAGCAAAAGAAGACAGCAAAGTGTCGAAGGATTTTGTTGGAGGGCGTGAAGGATCACATAGTATCCAACCTGCATGGTAAAGCTTCTCCATACTTGATGTGGAAATTGTTGACAGATTTATTCCAAAGCAAGAGCGACCAGAGGAAGCTGGTGCTCAAGGATAAACTTAGAAACATAAAGATGGAGAAAGGCGACAGTATTCCCAAGTACCTCACGAAGTTCATCCAATGCAGGGATGAGATGGGAAGTGTGGGGGTGACTGTTGATGATGAGGAATTGGTGAGCTTGGCTCTCATTGGGCTTCTGAAGAGTTGGCATTCCTATCAGGACTCTGTCAATGGTCGGGAGAAATTGCCAGGATGGGAGCGACTTTGGTCGGATCTTGTGCAAGAGGAGATAAGGCGGAGTACCAGGGATGGATCTTCATCAAAGAACTCTGATGAAGAGAATTGCGCTTTGGCTGCCAAAGCAAAGAAGGGGAAGAACAAGAAAGCTTCTCAATCCGATGCGAAAGGCAAGAAGTAGGACATGTCCAAGGTGAAGTGCTTTCACTGTCACCAACACGGACATTACGCCACTAATTGTCCATAGAAGAAGAAAAATAAGCAGGTTGTTGGATCTGCAGCTGGAGAGGCCTTAGCCTCATAGTTTGAGCTGGATTTTTTGCTGATCGCATGCTTGGTATCAAGTGTCATGGGTTCAATGTGGTTTCTTGACAGTGGTGCGTCTTTTCATATGACCAGAGACAAAGATTTGTTCAGTGATCTAGATGAGAAGGATCTTAGAGTGCACATCGAGATGGGCGATGATGGTAGATATAGTGCGACTGGTATTGGGACCATTTCCTTTTAGAGGGAGTCTAGTAAACCTTTCATATTGAAGGATGTCATGCATGTTCTAGGATTGAAGAATAATCTGATCTCAGTGGCCATGTTGGAAGACAATGGATATGATGTTGTCGTTAGTGAAGGGAAAGAGTTTCTGTGATAAGGCAAGCTAATTGCAGAAGGTAGGGGTTCGAGTTAGAACCTTTATCAATTGTAGGTAGATAGGCTGCGGCTGTGGTAGGCAGGCGAAGGAGTGGTGAGCCGGGATGATGGCGAGCTATGGCACCGGAGATTGGGCCACCTTCACCATGGAGCTTTGAAGATACTGCAGCAGATTTCTACTGGGCTTCTAAAGGGCACTCTTGCGCAGTTAAATCAGTGCAAGGGGTGTACCTTGGGAAAAATTGTGAAAGCCACGTTTCACGAGAAGGATAGTCGCGCCACGACGATCCTTGAGAGAATTCACACAGACGTGTGTGGACCTTTCTCAGTAGCTTTGACAGCAAAGCACAGGTATTATGTGATATTTGTTGATGATTTTTCTCGTAAGTGTTGGATCTTCTTCATGCAGAAGAAGAGCAAGACATACTCAAAGTTATGTGAGTTCAAGGCGTTGGTGGAGAAAGAATCGGGGAAGCAGGTGAAGGCTCTTAGGAGCGACAATGGTGGTGAATTCATCTCTGGCGAGTTCAAGGACTTTTGCAGCACAGAAGGAATTCGAAGAGAGCTTATAGCACCTCATAACCCACAGCAGAACGGGGTTGTTGAGCGGAAGAACAGAACGATCGTGGGTGCTGCATGGGCAATGTTGCATGATCAGGGCCTACCCATTCACTTGTGGGCGGAGGCATGCAATACTGCAGTATATGTGCATAGTTTCGTCCCTCCACAAGGATACTTGGCATGAGTACACGAGGGGCGTTTCCGTAAGAGGCTTTGATATTTCCCATTTGAGGATTTTTGGTTCTGTTTACATTCATGTAGCCGAAGGATGCCGAGGAAAGCACAGTGAGCCGTAGCAGGGAGTTGGGAGTTTTGTGGGGTACAACGTCATGCCCCACAATATCGTGTGTATTTTCGAACGGTATGAGGCGATCAACGGATATCAAATTTCAGGAGGAGAAAGCCATGAAGTGTTCGCTTGAGAGGGAGCTACACTTGCATGCAGAGGAGGAGATATTAGTTCCTAAGGATGAGCCTCAGGATGTGGATCGGCCACAAGAGGAGGTTCATGGAGTGGAAGAAACCACTCATGCAGCGCCAACCATCAGAGGGCAGAAGCGCACTACAGAAGTTGAGCGATTGGCTCAAGATGCAGAGAAGGTTGTAGGAGCACCTACATCATAGCGCAGACAGAGACAGTCACCTGACCGGTATACTGGATACATGGCTCTCATGAGCAAGTGTATCGTGACAGAGCCATCCTCTTTCGAGGAAGCTGTGGAGGATCCCGCATGGGTAGATGCCATGGTGGAAGAGTATGATTCGATTGTCAGAAACAGTGCATGGGAGATTGTCCCGAGGCCGGAAGGGAAATCAATGGTGGGTTCGAGATGGATCTATAAAGTGAAGCGGGCGTGATGCAGTGTGGAAATCTGAGGCAGATTTGTTGCAGGGCTTTCCACGAGATAAGGGGACTCGATTGTAGAGACCTTTACTGTCGCAAGGTATTCTTCCATACGGACGATTCTTGCTCTCTCAGCGCAGATGGGGTGGCACATTCATCAGATGGATGTGAAGACTTCGTTCCTCAACGGAGTCATTGAGGAGGAGGTGTACATAGAGAAGCCCGAAGGTTTCGAGATCTTCAGCAGCGAGTCGCATGTGTGCAGGCTCAAGAGAGCGTTGTATGGGTTGAAACAAGCACCTCATGCTTGGTACACATGGATAGACAGTTATTTCACCGGACTTGGATTCTCCAAGAGTGAGGCGGATCCTAACCTATACGAGATTGTGGTGGAGGGTAAGTTGCTGATCATTGTACTTTATGTAGATGATTTGATTTTGACAGGTGATGAGCTGTTGATACTCTCATGCAAGGAGGATCTTGCAAAAGAGTTTGAGATGAAGGACTTGGGCCTCCTTCATTATTTCCTGGGATTGGAAATTTGGCAGTGCAGTGGTGGACTATTTGTTTCTCAGGGTAAGTATGCCCGGGAGATACTGCAGAAGTTCAACATGCATGGCTGCAAGCCTGTTGATACTCCTCTTCCTGGTGTTTGGAGGAAGAAGGATGCTACTTCAGCGGAGGTAGTGGATGCCACTGTTTATCGACAGTTGGTGGGGTCGCTTATGTATCTGGTCAATACATGACCTGATATATGCTATGCATTTAACCAGCTTTCACAAGCTATGGTTAAGCCTACCAAGCTCTTTTGGAAGGCAGGCAAGCATGTATTGCGTTATCTCATAGGCACATCAGGATATGGATTGTGGTACAGACAGGAGGATGAGGTGAAGCTATGTGGCTTCACGGATGCAGATTGGGCAGGGAGCCCAACGGATAGAAATAGCACATCTGGAGGGATTTTCAGTATCAGGTCGACAGCAGTTTCTTGGTACAGCAGGAAGCAAAGATCCGTGGCACTCAGTTTAGCAGAGGCCAAGTATATGGCAGCGAGTTTGGCTGCATGCGAGGCTATATGGATGAGGAAGATCCTAGTCAGGTTGTTCGGTTCACACTTGGAGCCTACTGTGATTTATTGTGATAACCAGAGTTGCATCAAACTCTCGTCTAATCCATTATTTCATGATAGATCCAAACACATTGACATCCAGTATCATCATATCAGATATTGTGTGCAGCGGAGGATCATGTTACTTTCATACATTCCTACGGAGGATCAGGATGCTGATATCTTGACGAAGGCACTCACCAGGAGAAAATTCGAATACCACAAGGACAGGATAGGGGTTGCAAATAATTCATATCTTGTTGAGAGGGAGTGTTGAGAATGCAACAAAATGACAGAGCTTAGTGGAAAGAATTCGCCTTCACTAAGTGGGCCCGCAGGGTATTTTTGGCGCAAAGTCTATGTTTAGACATGTCGATCATGATTCTATGAGTTGCAGGATGCTATTTGTGGAGGGATGGTCAAGTTGGAAAAATAGATGGACTTCTATTTTTAGACATATTGGGCAAAATCTATTTTTAGATTGCCAGTCTAAAAATAGATATGTCGAATATTATTAGCTCTTAATAATATTTGGACTATAAACATTATCTTATCCTCTTGGAGCACTTCAGTTTGATGCCTGGATGTGGCACATGCAGCTGACAGAAGGAATTATGCTATTCCTAGGGTCTAAGTGGAGCTATTTCAAGATGACTTCAGTTAGAACTCACGTGAGTGAGTTTGGTGGAGTTGATTGAGGAGTTGATGGAGTTGTGTTCAGTTTGACTTAGTTGAACTAGTTGTATTTAGTCTAACTGATTAATACACTAGTGATGAGTGGTGTGAATTAATTATTAATTAATTCGCTAATTATTAACTCATAAATCAACTAATGAACACATCAGTTAACTTCATTGCATGGACAATTTCGGTGGAGATCAGTGATGGAGGTAGGTGAAAGAGCAGGTTGACTATCAGTTGTGACTATACTGGTGCATGAGATTTGCACACACATTGATGGAGAAGACAATGAGGATTGCGCAGTACATCTTGGTGGGATTCGAACTTGGATCTAATGATTATCCATATTGGATTGCGCAGTAGAGGCTGGCTAACAGGTGGATAGGATTGGAGCATGTGACTTGCTTGATCAGAGCTTGTGTAGTGTGTAGCATGTGAGATAGTGCTGAGAGCTTGTGAGGGGATTTCTGATATGTATTGTTACATGAACTCTATCATTATAATATACAGATAGTTGGGGGTTTTCAGCTTTAAGCTTTCCCATAAATACTGTGTTTATATGTGTGATTGATTATGTGGTTTTAATGTGCGCATGTGATTGTTTATAATTCAGAAAATTCATGATCAATAGTAGAAGAGGTTATGTATTATGCATGAAGCTCAAATAGTGTGTGATCAGGATAATCTCAGTGAATAAGTTATCTATTATTCAAATTTCTACATGGTATCGGAGTAGTATTGATCATTGGAGCAATTGCAGACATTGAAGCGGTTGAGTTTTGAGCTGGTGGAATTCGAATTTGCAGCAGTGTTTTCTTGGTGTCGAAGTTGAGATGTCTTTCAACGGATTGCAATTGGAGCATGCCCTTGAGGGCAGCTCAAATTATATTGCATGGAAGGATAGGATGGAGGCGGTGTTAGATTACAATGGGTTAAAGGAGTTCATAGATGCTGAAGTCCCAAAGCCTACTTCTAGCGATGTTGCCGTAATTGAGGCTTGGAAAAAGAAGACAGCAAAGTGTCGAAGGATTCTGTTGGAGGGCGTGAAGGATCACATAGTGTCTAGCCTGCATGGTAAGGCTTCTCCATTCTTGATGTGGCAAACCTTGACAGATTTATTCCAAAGCAAGAGCGACCAGAGGAAGTTGGCGCTCAAGGATAAACTCAGAAACATAAATATGGAGAAAGGCGACAGTATGCCCAAGTACCTCACGAAGTTCATCCAATGCATGGATGAAATGGGAAGTGTGGGGGTGACTGTAGATGACAAGGACTTGGTGAGATTGGCTCTCCTTGGGCTTCCGAAGAGTTGGCATTCCTATCAGGACTCTGTCAATGGTCAGGAGAAATTTCCAGGATGGGAGCGACTTTGGTCGGATCTTGTGCAAGAGGAGATAAGGCGAAGTACCAGGGATGGATCTTCATCAAAGGCATCTGATGAAGAGAATTTTTCTTTGGCTGCCAAAGAAAAGAAGGGGAAGAACAAGAAATCTTATCAATCCGGTGCGAAAGGCAAGAAGCAGGACATGTCCAAGGTGAAGTGCTTTCATCGTCACCAACACGGACATTATGCCACAAATTGTCCACAGAAGAAGAAAAATAAGCAAGCTGCTGGATCTGCAGCTGGAGAGGCCTTAGCCTCATAGTTTGAGCTAGATTTTTTGCTGATCGCATTCTTGGTCTCAAGTGTGGCGGGATCAGTGTGGTTTCTGGACAGTGGTGCGTCTTTTCACATGACGGGAGATCGAGATTTGTTTACTGATCTGGATGAGAAAGATCTAGGAGTGCACATCGAGATGGGCGATGATGGTAGATACAGTGCGACCGGTATCGGTACCATTTCATTTGAGAGGGAGTCTGGTAAACCCTTCGTATTGAAGGAAGTGATGCATGTTCCAAGATTGAAGAAGAATCTTATCTCTGTGGCGATGTTAGAAGACAAGGGATATGATGTTGTCTTTAGCGAAGGAAAGGCTTTCCTGCATAGTAAGGCAACTGGTGAGACCCGGAGGATAGGGGTTCGAGTTAAGAACCTTTATCAATTGCAGGTAGATGGCTGCGCAGCAATGGCAGGCAAGGCAGAAGGAGTGGTGAGCCGGGATGATGGCAAGTTGTGGCACCAGAGATTGGGCCACCTTCACCATGGAGCTTTGAAGATACTGCAACAAATTTCTACTGGGCTTCCTAAAGGCACTCTTGCGCAGTCAGATCAGTGCAAGGGGTGTACCTTGGGAAAATTTGTGAAAGCCACCTTTCACGAGAAGGATAGTCGCGCCACGACGATCCTTGAGAGAATTCACACAGACGTGTGTGGACCTTTCTCGGTAGCTTCGACAGCAAAGCACAGGTACTATGTGATCTTTGTTGATGATTATTCTCGGAAGTGCTGGATCTTCTTCATGCAGAAGAAGAGCGAGACATACTCAAAGTTCTGTGAGTTCAAGGCGCTGGTTGAGAAGGAATCGGGGAAGCATGTGAAGGATCTTAGGAGCGACAATGGTGGTGAATTCATCTCTGCTGAATTCAAGGACTTTTGCAGCGCATAAGGGATTCGGAGAGAGCTCATCGCACCCCATAACCCACAGCAGAACGGGGTTGTTGAGCGGAAGAACAGAACGATCGTGGGTGCTGCACGGGCGATGTTGCATGACCAGGGCCTACCCCTTCACTTGTGGGCGGAGGCATGCAATACTGCAGTATATGTGCAGAACCGTTGTCCTCACAAGATACTTGGCATGAGTACACTGGAGGAGGCGTTTTCTGGCAAGAGGCCTGATATTTCCCATTTGAGGATTTTTGGTTCACTTGTCTACATGCATGTGACGAAGGATGCCAGGAAGAAGCTGGAGCCGACCGCAGAGGTTGGGATATTTGTGGGGTACACTGATACGCCCCACAACTATCGTGTGTATTTTCCAGACAGTCGCAAGACTGTTGTGCGACGGGATATCGAATTTCAGGAGGAGAAAGCCATGAAGTGTTCGCTTGAGAGGGAGCCACACTTGCATGCAGATGAGGAGCTATTAGTTCCTAAGGATGAGCCTCGGGATGTGGATCAGCCACAAGAGGAGGTTCATGGAGTGGAAGAGACCACTCATGCAGCGCCAACCATCAGAGGGCGGAAGCGCACTACAGAAGCTGAGCGACTGGCTCAAGATGCAGAGAAGGTTGTAGGAGCACCTACATCCACGGCGCGGAGATAGAGATAGTCCTTTGCTTTCGGTATCTTTTGGATACATGGCTCTTATGAGCAAGTGTGTCGTGGCGAGCCATCCTCTTTCGAGGGAAGTTGTGGAGGAGCATGGGTAGATGCCATGGTGGAAGAGTATGATTCGATTGTCAGAAACAGTGCATGGGAGATTGTCCCAAGGCTGGAGGGGAAATCAGTGGTGGGTTCGAGATGGATCTACAAAGTGAAGCAGGCAGCTGATGGGAGTGTGGAGAAATACAAGGCAAGATTTGTTGCCCGAGGCTTTTCACAGATAGAGGGGATCGATTATGAGGAGACCTTTGCACCTGTCGCAAGGTATTCTTCCATACGGACGACTCTTGCTCTCTCAGCGCAGATGGGGTGGCACATTCATCAGATGGATGTGAAGACTATGTTCCTCAATAGAGTCATTGAGGAGGAGGTGTACATAGAGAAGCCCGAAGGTTTCGATATCTTCAGCAGCGAGTCGCATGTGTGCAGGCTCAAGAGAATGTTGTATGGGTTGAAACAATCACCTCGTGCTTGGTACACACGAATAGACAGTTATTTCACCAGACTTGGATTCTCCAAGAGTGAGGTGGATCCGAGCCTATACCAGATTGTGGTGGAGGTTAAGTTGCTGATCATTGTACTTTATGTAGATGATTTTATTTTGAAAGGTGATGAGTTTTTAATACTCTCATGCAAGGAGGATCTTGCAAAAGAGTTTGAGATGAAGGACTTGGGCCTCCTTCATTATTTCCTGGGATTGGAAATTTGGCAGTGCAGTGGTGGACTGTTTGTTTTTCAGGGTAAGTATGCTCGGGAGATACTGGAGAAGTTCAACATGCATGGTTGCAAGCCTGTTGATACTCCTCTTCCTGGTGGCTGGAGGAAGGAGGATGCTACTTCAGCGGAGGTAGTGGATGCCACTATTTATCGACATTTGGTGGGGTCGCTTATGTATCTGGTCAATACATGACCTGATATATGCTATGCAGTTAACCAGCTTTCACAAGCTATTGTTAAGCCTACCAAGCTCTTTTGGAAGGTGGGAAAGCATGTATTGTGTTATCTCAGAGGCACATCGGGATATGGATTGTGGTACAGACAGGAGGATGAGGTGAAGCTATGTGGCTTCACGGATGCAGATTGGGCAGGGAGCCCAACGGACAAAAATAGCACATCTGGAGGGATTTTCAGTATCAGGTCGACAGAAGTTTCTTGGTACAGCAGGAAGCAGAGATCCGTGGCACTCAGTTCAGCAGAGGCTGAGTATATGGCAGCGAGTTTGGCTACATGCAAGGCTATATGGATGAGGAAGATCCTGGTCGGGTTGTTCGGTTCACACTTGGAGCCTACTGTGATTTATTGTGATAAACAGAGTTGCATCAAACTCTCGTCTAATACAGTATTTCATGATAGATCCAAACACATTGACATCCGGTATCATAATATCAAAGATTGTGTGTAGCGGAGGATCATGTTACTTTCATACATTCTTACGGAGGATCAGGATGCTGATATCTTGACGAAGGCGCTCACCAGGAGCAAATTCGAATACCACAGGGGCGGGATAGGGGTTGCAGATAATCCGTATCTTGTTGAGAGGGAGTGTTGAGAATGCAACAAGATGACAGAGCTTAGTGGAAAGAATTCGCCTTCACTAAGTGGGCCCGCAGGGTATTTTTGGCGCAAAGTCTATTTTTAGACATGTCGATCATGATTCTATGAGTTGCAGGATGCTATTTGTGGAGGGATGGTCAAGTTGGAAAAATAGATGGACTTCTATTTTTAGACATACTGGGCGGAATCTATTTTTAGATTTCCAGTCTAAAAATAGATATGTCGAATATTATTAGCTCTTAACAATATTTGGACTATAAACATTATCTTATCCTCTTGGAGAACTTCAGTTTGATGCCTGGATGTGGCACATGCAGCTGACAGAAGGAATTATGCTAGTCCTAGGGTCTAAGTGGAGCTATTGCATGATGACTTCAGTTAGAACTCATGTGAGTGAGTTTGGTGGAGTTGATTGAGGAGTTGATGGAGTTGTGTTCAGTTTGACTTAGTTGAACTACTTGTATTTAGTCTAACTGATTAATACACTAGTGATGAGTGGTGTGAATTAATTATTAATTAATTCACTAATTATTAACTCATAAATCAACTAATGAACACACAAGTTAACTTCATTGCATGGACAGTTTCAGTGGAGATCAGTGATGGAGGTAGGTGAAAGAGCAGGTTGACTATCAGTTGTGACTATACTGGTGCATGAGATTTGCACACACATTGATGGAGAAGCCAATGAGGATTGTGCAGTACATCTTGGTGGGATTCTAACTTGGATATAATGATTATCCATATTGGATTGCGCAGTAGAGGCTGGCTAACAGGTGGATAGGATTGGAGCATGTGACTTGCTTGATCAGAGCTTGTGTAGTGTGTAGCATGTGAGATAGTGTTGAGAGCTTGTGAGGGGCTTTGTGCTATGTATTGTTACATGAACTCTATCATTATAATATACCAATAGTTGGGGGTTTTCAGCTTTAAGCTTTCCCATAAATACTGTGTTTATATGTGTGATTGATTATGTGGTTTTAATGTGCGCATGCGATTGTTTATAATTCCGCAAATTGATGATCTATAGTAGAAGAGGTTATGTATTATGCATGAAGCTCAAATAGTGTGTGATCAGGATAATCTCGGTGAATAAGTTATCTATTATTCAAATTTCTACATTTTTACTCCAAAAACCCAAGGTTTCTTCTGCTATTTTGGACCAGCCATCATGTCAGAGAGAGACAGTCACACCAGTGGTGATGAGAGTCACACTCCCACCAAGCCATAACATCATGGAGGGAAAGCTAAAATATTTGAGCCCCTAGACACCACTCCAATCACTTCCTCTCCTATGATCCTTTCATGCTTCCAAGATGTAGGGTGCTACAATTTTTGTGAGAAGGTAAAGCAATTCAACGGTCATCCATACTTGACAAGATTATTTTCTTGTAGCCTACAAAACCACCAAGTTAATCTAGCAGGGGTCCAATTTGAGCTTTCATCTGAAATCATTTTCAAGGCAACCGGTATACCAGACATTGGTGAGCTTTGGTTCAAACAAAGGAAGTTGGATTTGGGTTATTATGGGACTTATTTGAAACCCACCTATCAGAAAAATTGCAAGTCTATTTTTCCTTTTTCTTATTTTATAGAGAGGTATGCAGCATTAATGAGGCAGATTATCAGTTTTTTCACATGTGAGGGAAGATACTCTCGGCTCTATTCATATCATATCAGGTTGTTGATGCATTTTACCAAAGTGAAGATGATGAACCTACCTTATTACCTTTTCCTGAGTATTGATAAAATGGCCTCCACTATCAAGAAGAAAAGCTATGACCACCAAATGCCTAGCTTCTTCCATCACTCCCTGATCAAGATGATTGTCCTATACCAGCTAGAGAAACAAGGTATATCTTGGGAGACCTTCATCTCATATGATGTGTTTGCAGGCCCTCGGGCCTTCATCCAGCAGAACTTGCCTTCCACTTCACAACCAGCTACCTCCACACATCCATCATCTCCCCATGTGCCTTCTCCACAAATAATTTAACCTATTACCTCCTCCCCTAAATTACCAAGTGAAGGGGCTGACAGTAGCCCTAGTGAAGATCAAATAGGAGGCAACATTCAGGAAGAAGATGAGACAGATAATGATGGACAAGGAGAGAGTAGTGAAGAAGAAGATGATGAAAAATAAGAAGAAGATGAAAATGAAGAAAATAATGAAGAAGAGGGAAGTAGCCATGAAGAAATCAGCCATGATCATGAAGAAAGCAGTGATGATCATGAGGAAAACATTGAAAAGGAAGATGATGTAGATGAAGAAGAAAATTAAGGAGAGGAAGGTGGCCAAGAAGAAAGCAGCAATGGCCAAGAGCAGCAGGATAATGAAGGAGAAAACATAGATGAAACTAGTAATGGCAGCCACAAAGATAACCTCAGTGAAAGCAGCCACAAGGATGAAAGCAGTGAACATGATGATGAGGAAGAGGATAAAAATGATGAGGAAGAAGAAAATAGTGAAGAAGAGGGCAGTGAATAGGGATAATAGTCAGATGAGGAAGACAACTATCTAAGTGCCCAAGACAGTCCAAGAAAGTTTCATGACAGTCATAACAATTGTCATGACTGTCTCGACAAAAATCAGTCTATAGAAGACAAAGAGAATTAGAGTGAGAAAGGTACAGAAAATGTAGAGCGGATTGAAGGAAAAAATGATGGCAACATTGCCTTTGAGACTCCCATTATTTCCCCTCTCTCATGCACTTATCACAGAGGGAAAAGGGATGTGTTTGCTGCCTCTAAAAGGCAAAGGGCCATCTCTTCACAAAATACCAAAGCAACGGACAAAGGAAAAGAAAAAATGAAGAGTGTTGAGAAAAAGGCACCAGTCAGGAGGAGAAAAAGGATCAAAAAGGCTTCTCAAGGGCGCCTCTTTATTGATCTAGACAGTGATAATGAGGACCAAGGGATGAGTACAAAATTGCTCCTCTTAGAAAAAGATGCCCAGCTTCAAGAATGGGAAAACGACTTTAAAAGGGAAAAAAGGGTCATCTACTAGCACAAACATTTCAAAGAGCTAAATAGGGGCTTTGCCTTGCAAAAAAAAAAGGTGAAACATTATGTAAGGAAGAGCATGCTTGCTAATGCCAAATTGAATCAAGCCCTCCAAGAGCTAGAAGATCTAAAAAGGCCCAAAGTGCATGAAAGCCTTGGGATCTTGGCTGATTCTTCTCAGTAGGTGTCTAAAACCCCTTGAGGGGTCTACACACCAATTTTGAAGAAAATCTGGAAACTTTTTGTTTTTTTTTCAAATTTTGGCCCCTAGGAGCGCAGCACCCTAGACGCTACGCTATTTTTTGGGGCATCCTCAGCTGCTAAAGTTTACATTTTTTAGTTTTTCATCTCACCAGCAGTCTACCCACAACATTTTAGGTCAATTGGAGCTTTTTTCCCCCCTCAAAAGGTCAAAAAACACCTCAAAAATGACCTTTCTGCCTCCTTTTTAGGCCTGGCGCTGCGCGCTGAGCAGTCATGGGAGATTGGATTTTTGAGCAGTTAAATGGCATCCATTCAACACAACTCAAGTATTTCTACAAATTATACTCCTCAATATTTCCAACAAGCCATCACGGGGCCAAATCCAATGATGGGAAGGGGTCCAAAACTCAGCTGCAATGGACCCCATTTTCTGTTGATATGGAGCTACGCACAAAGGCAGCTTTTTGCCAAAAAAGTCAACAAAAGACACTAATTGATGGCAAATTGGTTTTTTAATATTTTCTTGAGAAAATCACTCCTAATTTTATTTGGGAGTTATTTTTTGGTGTTTTTCATTTATTATCTTATTTCTTATGTGTCTTGGGCCTTGCATGGTCATTAAGCACATTTATGACATTTATGGCTAAATTAGGGTTTCCACCTCCTCATTTTCTCCATAAATAGAGCATGAGGGTCTTATGTATTAGTTGGATTTTGATGACTTATGTTGAAGCAATACATATTCCCTTGAAGCCTTTGATGAGAAATTGATGTCTTGGAGCTTATGCATGATCTGATTTGCTTGTTGATGGAGAAGGACTGTTTGCAGGATCCATAGGCCTGGTTGATGGTGAAGTTTTCTCTTATTAATGTTTTCTAATTTTCTCATATGTTTCCACCCATCTATGCTACATTAGGACAAAAAATTTATACTAAGATATGTTTGTTATTGGCACCTTAGATCTGTTTGTTTCCTTCACTGCCTTAATGTTTTCTTCTGCTATGATATGTTAGGGAATTCATCTCTTTCTCTCTAAGAATTTTTTGGCTTTTCCATTTCTGGAATGATTTAGATCAGTTAGTATCAATTATGATTTATGGCTTGCCCTGCATATTGTTACCACTGAAATACTCTATTCTTGAAATCATCTTTTGAAGCATCTTTGCCTATAGTTTGTCAAAGAAGTCTATCTTAACCATGCTCTTTGCCTTTACTTAGCTAAATTTGTTTCGAGGAACTTTCATAGCTGTAAATATGGATGTTAGGGTTTTCTCTCCTTCTATGGTTATAGTTCCTTGTGCATATTAAATGTTTTTCTGCTCTTGATGATAAAATCCATGAAAGATTAAATAAGTTTTTTTCCTTTCTATGTTTTATCTTAATGTTGTCTTGGTTGATTATTTGCTTTCAGTCTGAAATCAAATGGATTAGGTTTTGCTTAAGCCTTTGATGCTCTTGCTATGCTTATAAATATTATAACTCCCTCAGTTTACAAGTATATAAATGATTCAGTTTCTGCCCTTTATTAGCTTGTTGTTCTCAAGTTTAATGTCCATCTCATGATCCTTCACAACCTTAAAGATCCACCAACCAAGTTAAAATTGCCCTGCATATGCTCTTGAAACCATTGATGAACTCATCATGACCTTTTTTGACTCCATTGCCCAAATGACTTAAAAATCTTCCTTGTTTTCTATCTAAATCTATCTGAGCATCATATCCAACCAAAAACAATCAAAATACTCTGCACTTAACATCTAGCCTAAAATCAACCCTAATCAGCAAACAAGTTCACATATTTGCACCTACTAGAAAGATCCCTCTCCGAATCCAGGAAGGCTAGGTCCTTGGATTCCAAGGCTTGTTTTGATGTTACCCTGTCCATTTGTATCTCAATCAATGTAGCAAATTACGGGGAGCTAACAGGCTCTAGGCCCCTCTTATTAAGCGCTGGTAGAAAGGGGCTAAATACTTAACCCTCTTTCCAAAGGGCCCTTAGACAATGGTTCTAGGTCTCGATGCAAGAATGTTGTTCATTCCAAGCCTCGCCTCAGTGCAGTCTCCCTTTCTCTCTACTATGTGGACTGAGCTTGTTGGATGGCCAACAAGTGAGTCCCCTCTATCTGCAGCTCTGGATCACACACTGCTAGTATTGCTTAGGAAATTCTGGCCAGCATAACAATGTGATCACCCATTCTTCATCTCATGGTGGCTTTATATAGGGGATTTCAAATCCTCCTTCCCTCCCTTGGTACATTGTCGATGGTGACCCAAGGGAGAGGTATGATTCCTTTGTGTGCTCCAAATATTCCATTGTGTGCTCACATAGTGTCTAAGGAGCCATTGGTGGTTGTCCTTAGGCGGCTTCAAGTAAGGAGTAACTTGTCCTTTGCTTTATGGGGTCCCAGATAGTGACATTTCGCCACTCTCAGGAATGTGCACTTATCAGGCCAAAAGGCACACAGAAGGCACTCTTCTCGAAGGATAATGCATGCAATCACCATTTAATACTAGTTCAAATTTGATTTCCTTTAAACCTTTGATATTTTTAAATACTTTCTGGATCCTGTAATTTCTTTCGGCCCTATAAATCCTTTGGCTTGACATTAATTAATGTCATCTTCTGAAGTACAATTTTCTAGTGTTAACACTTGGTATGGCATATAGTTGCACATTGTATGCATAGGTGCTGACTGGACCTTCCCGTGTAAGCATTGTTGAAATAGACGCTTATGAAGGCATGGGTCTTTAACGAATTTGATCAAAGTGAAATGGTTGTAAGGTACGATACCATATTGACATGAAAGTTTTTGTTTTAGTCGAATTTCAGGAGGATCGATGAAATCTGTGGGCAAAGATGTCCCCCACAGTGCCACCCGAGGATGCCCCTTTTATGGAGAGGGGTAATCCAAGGTACCACTTCCTTTTTGGAAAATAGGTGTTGAAGTCGGAAAAAAGAAAGCCTCAACCGAATGGGGGTTCGCTAACATGGGGGACCAGGGACCTAGATGTGATGAGTTTAACATAGGCATGTTGGCGAGGGGTGACTGAAAAATGATGGTGGGGATTCAGTGGCCCAAGGTCGAAGTGTAGTAAGCAGCTTGGCGGCAGTCATAGTTATTTCTGATGGGGAAATCCCTGGAATCGATAGGACTTCCAAGGTGGGTAAAAACTGGCTATGAATGTCATGGTGGCTTATGCGTGGGGGTGTGATACTCTGACCAAGGGTGTTCAGGGACTGCTACAATGGTAGAAGAGATGAATGAGAGGGTGGGGGACGTAGTGCACCATTTGCGGTCTTTGTACACTTACCAAAAGAATAAAATAATGGGGTTTGGTTTTTACAAAACACAGAGCGGTGCCCTGAAATATGAAAGTGTTCACTCACTGATGTTGTGAGGAAGGTGTTTTTCTAAGGGTGGGTTCCCCATTGGTTGGTCTCATGTGTGAGGTTGATGAAGCGGATGAAAATTATCGCAGATGGGATTATGTTGGTGGATGTATGCTGGGCCAAATGCGAGGAGCGGTAGTGCACTTTTGATCTTCTTATACAACCTGGTCATCCAGG